>MU174308.1:168735466-168970135 GCA_016696395.1 Antechinus stuartii
TCTCTCTCTCTCTCTCTCTCTCTCTCTCTCTCTCTCTCTCTCTCTCTCTCTCTCTCTGTTTTTTTGGTACTGTTATTCTCTAACTCACTTTATAGTAGAATGGCCACAAATACAATACCTAAATTCTGAAACCGCACCAAGGCAATAGCAGCATCCACAGCAACATCTCATATTTCTGTAATGCTTTAAGGGTTATAAAATAGTTTTCCCATAATGGTGTTGAGTGTTAACCTCAGTAGGCATCATTTTACATTCTACCTTTGGTAATTATTAGTGTAGATTTGTGTGTGTTGCCCATGGTGGTTACATGTCCACATGGCTTTTTCTAAATGTGTCTCACATGGAATTTTGCTCATGCATTTCCAAAAGAGACTGATTCCAGCCTAGAAAGGAAAGAATATATTAGGGCCACAATATTATTCTATTCTGTTCTCAGAAAAGGGATGGACCTAGAATTAGTTATATTTGCTCCTCTAAATAGCATTAAGCCTAGAGAAAATTATTTTTAGGTTTGTGATTCTTTTCCTAATTGCTATCCCTCAATGGTAAAGAAATGTATGGGGTAGCTAGTTGGTGCAGTGGATAGTGCATCAACTTTAAAGTCAGGAGGATCTGAGTTCAAATGTAACCTCAGACACTCAACATTTCCTAGCTTTGTGGCCCTGGGTAAGTCACTTAATCCCAATTGCCTCAGCAAAAAAGAAGAGGAAATGCACCAAGCTATATTTGAAGATTTCACTCCTTTCCCACTAAATATCCGTTACACAAAGACCATCACATTCAATAATGAATAACTCTATTTATCTAAGCTGATAACAAACACAAATCAGAGAAGCTATTTTGATTATAATTTTCCAGATTATACTTTGAATTGAATGTGCTCTACTACTGTGGGAAATATGTCAATTCAACAAAGGGAGAAATTCTTTAATTTCATCTTAAAATCTCTAAGGGAAATGGTTGGCTGAGCAGTTCATATACATGTCAGCTTCTTCCTGAATTCTTTCTCTCTTGCCCTCTCCCTAAAGAGAACCAGAAATGAATGTGACTGATCTTGAGTGGACACCAGAAAAGGAAACTTTTTTTTTTCTCTTAAGCTCTTGACAACTTAGTCCCCCACAAAGGCATAGAATATCGAGTAATTGTACTCTCCAATGATAAAGGGACTTTTTTTTTTTTTTTTGCAAATGCCTACATTTGAAACCTTGGTTTCATTCACTTACTACCCAAAGTAGAAGAAAATCATGATACAGAAAATAAAAGCCATGAGAAAACCATTGGACCCTAATCAACTATCATCAAATGGGGAAACTCTCATAAAGAAGGAACTAATGATACCCTCCTGGAATCAAGGATTTGGAAAGTAGAGTTAAAACAGGACCACTATCCTGACCACCAACTCCTCTTAGATTTAAGTGGAGATATACAAGGACCTTTCACTGAAGGTCCCTAGAAATAGTAGCCCCTTCTTCCTCTACTCACTGGTTTTTCTTCCAACTCAGTCCCCATTGCCATTGTCTTATATAAATGTGACCTAGCAATACTGTCTTTGCAGATACTGAATCCTTTTTTCGCTTTGGTTCCTTCAGCATCAGCTACTCAAGGCTCAGAAGAGAATGATTAAAAGTCAAAAATAAGTATAGTTTTGTTAATAGAAATGATACTAAAAAGATGTGCTATCATGTTCATTGCTGTTGGACACTCCAAAGAGCACTTGTTTTTTTCCTTTAATCTGACTTGCTCCTAAAACTTTTTATATGTCTTATTTTCTATTAGAATGTCAGGTTCTTGGAAATTGAGTTGATGCCCATCAATTGGAGAATGGCTAAATAAGTATGGTACTTGAATGTTATGGAACATTATTGTTTTATAAGAAATTATCATCAGGATGATTTCAGAGTAGCCTGGAGAGTAGCCTGCTATTTGAACTAAGTAAAATCATTGTTCATGGCAACAACAAGATTATATGATGATCAATTCTAATGGATGTAGCTCTTTTAAAAATGAGATGATTCAGGCCAGTTCCAATGGTCTTGTGATGAAAAGAGTTATCTGTACCTAAAGAGAAGACTGTGGAAACTTGATTATAATCAAAACATAATGTTTTCACTCTTTTTGTTGTTGTCTGCATTTTGTTTTCTTTCTCATTTTTTGCCTTTTGATCTGATTTTTCTTGTGCAGCATGATAATTGTGGAAATATATATAGAAGAATTGCACGTTTAACATATATTGGATTGCTAGCCATCTAGGGGAGGAGGTTGGTAGAAGAGAGGGAAAAATTTTGGAACACAAGGTTTTTCAATGGTGAATGTTGAAAATTATCCATGAATATGTTTTGAAAATGAAAAGCTTTAATAAAAAAAGAAGTCAGGTTCTTGAAAGATGACTGAAATTTTTTTCCATTTGTGACTTAGTACTTAGTGTAGCTTGAACTATTTTAAGCATTTGATTGATGTTTCATCATTCATATACCTACTGGCAAGACTTTAACTTTCTAAATTTACTTAGATACTTCCTAGTTCTTCTAATAGACTGAAAAGTCTCTGAGGACAAGGAACCCCCATTGTTTAGCACAGTGGCTGGCACATATTATTCAGTCATTTAGTCATATTGGTGTTCTACTCTTTGTGGCTGGCACATATTATTCAGTCATTTAGTCATATTGGTGTTCTACTCTTTGTGACTCTCTATGGGGTTTTCTTGGTGAAAATACTGGATTTATTTGCCATTTCTGTCTTCAGTGGATTAGGCAAACAAAAGTCAAATGTTTTGCCTAGGGTTACAGAGTTAGTGAGAAAAACTCAGGTTTTCCTGATTGTAAGCTTTATCTACTGTATCATCTTGTACAGAGTAGATATTTAATAAATGTTTATTTATTGATTGATCTCTACTAATTCATAGACTACATGGGACCAGGAATCATAACCACCTAGTACAATAGATAATACAAGTATCTTCATGCCTGTTTTACAGATGAAGAAAATGATTTCAAAAGAAATTTGACAGCTGTCTTAGATTTTTTCTAGCTCAATACCTCTAAGACAGTTAATTATCTATAAGAAAGTGCTAACTTGTCTGAGATAGATTGTGCCTTTAATAAGAATTTTAAAAAGGAGAAATCAATGTGGATTAAAATCAGGGAAGACTTCATGGAAGATGTAAGACTTGAGGGATAAGAAGGATTTGAATAGGGAGTGAGAGCTAAAAATGATGCTCTATGATAGACTTTTCCTGTGGAACTGAATTCAGGGCAAATTCAACGAGGAAGTTAGCATCCCTAGACCTATTTATATTGGAATCTCTTCAGTATGAAGTAGTTAACAGGCTTTCTCCTACTTGTCCAAGGTAGATTCTCTGCTTATGCTTTGCTGTAGTTAAACCTCTGCTCCTACTTTATTACCATAATTGTCAGAATTTATTATGTATCTTTCTAGACAAATTGTAGTGAATATTTCATCACTGTGCATAGGACTTCATTAGATCCAAGGTAACACATATGGTGAAATGTACCATCTCAATGTTTTGTCAATTACATCAATGTACTTGTGCCAGGAAAAGTGATTTCTCCCTCCTAAAGACATATGAGCCAGAAAGAAGTTCTTTGATTTCTTGTTTTATGTGACATTCTGTCTGCAATTAGCAGGGTTCCAGATGTTCATGCATTTTAAATTCAACTTATATAGTCATTTATATTTCCCATCAGAAGGCTTGGTGGTTTATGTTCCAGAAACTCAATCTAAAAACACTTCTAAATTGAACTTGAAATGACTAAATATTCCATGATTTTACTTCTGATTATAAATGTTCTCTTAGATTAAAGAACTTTTGCTTCTGTGTGGAAAAAGCTTTGTCCAATTCCTAATTATAAATAAAAAATTGAAAAGATTTATTTGCACTGTATTTGAAGCTGGTATATTTACTATTGCAAAGATCCCTTCTTAAATCTCTTTGGATTTCAAACAATACTAACAAGTACTAACAAGTGTATTAGTTAGCAAGATAAATGATCACAATTGTTATCTAAGAACTGAGAGAATGATGAACCTACCAAAGCAATGACTCAGCTTGTCACAGAGCAGCAATCTGTTTAGCTGGGTTGATCTCAAAGAGATTTGGACCTGAGATTAATTTTAATTCTTTGTTCACTAGAACCATAGAATATACCCCATGTTGTAATAAAAGATGCAAAAAACAAAAGCCTTTGGAGGAAAACCCCAATAATTTGTGCTAAAAACTACAGAATTTAAAAAACTTTAAAAAATATGATAACTAGGAGAAAGTAGATGGTGCAGTGGATAAAGAGTCAGACCTCGAGTCAGGAGGAATTGAGTTCAAATCCGGCCTCAAACACTCACTACTTATTAGCTGTGTGAACCTTAATCCCAATTTCCTTGCCAAAGAGGGAAAAATATGATTAACATACATTTAAATCTCAAAGCTTCATTTTATGCAATAAAAATTCTAAAAACTTCCCACCCTCAAAATCAGGGGTAAAGCAACAACATCTCCTTTCCCTGTTATAAATTGATCTGATTCTAAAAATGCTAGAAGTAACAATGAAATATGAAAAAAAAATAGACATAAAAATAAGTAAACAGGACAGAATAATCTCTATTTCCCTATGACATTAATTTTCTTAGAAAACAATACAAAATCAGCAAAGAAACTCTTTGAGACAATAGTTAAGACCAAAGCTTCTTAAACTGCCAATCCCAAAACGAATGTGTGGGTCATGAAATATAATTTATTATCAGTAAATACTTAATTTGTATAACTATTTTATATACCTATATCTGGGTGTCACAAAAATTTCTCAATAAAAAAGGAGTCACGCTAGAAACTGGAAAATGAATGGATGCCCATCAATTGGAGAATGGCTGGGTAAATTGTGGTATATGAATGTTATGGAATATTATTGTTCTGTAAGAAATGACCAGCAGGATGAATATAGAGAGGACTGGCGAGACTTACATGAACTGATGCTAAGTGAAATGAGCAGAACCAGGAGATCATTATACACTTCGACAACGATATTATATGAGGACATATTTTGATGGAAGTGGATTTCTTTGACAAAGAGACCTGAGTTTCAATTGATAAATGACGGACAAAAGCAGCTACACCCAAAGAAAGAACACTGGGAAACGAATGTGAACTATCTGCATTTTTGTTTTTCTTCCCAGGTTATTTATACCTTCTGAATCCAATTCTCCCTATGCAATAAGAGAACTGTTCGGTTCTGCAAACATACATTGTATCTAGGATATACTGCAACATATCCAACATATAAAGTACTGCTTGCCATCTAGGGGAGGGGGTGGAGGGAGGGAGGGAAAAAAAAATCGGAACAGAAACGAGTGTCAATATAAAGTAATTATTAAATAAATATTAAATTTAAAAAAAAAAAGAAAGAAAATATATTCAGATAAAAAAAAATAAAATAAAAAAGGAGTCACAAATGGAAAAAAGTTTAATAAACCCTTGCTTAGACAATAGTAGTAAAGCAGGATTAAAAAATAAATCAACAAAAATCAATATATAAATATATATGTATGTACCTATTCTTATTCCTCTACCTATAATTATACTTATACCTCTACCTATAATTATTCAGCAGCTAGGTAGTACAGTGAATAGAGTGCTAGGCTTAGAATCAAGAAAACTCATCTTAATTCAAATTTGGTTTCAGACACTTACTGATTCTGTGATCCTAGACAAATCATTGAACCCTGTTTGCCTCACTTCCTCATCTGTAAAATGAGTAGGAAAAGGAAATGACAAACCATTCCAGTATCTTTGTCAAGAAAACTCTAAATGGTATTATGTAAAGGACAGCAACTCAGTATGATTGATTTAATCCTACAACAAGGTGTTAACTCAGTGGAATTGATAAGACAATGGTTATCTTAGTTTAGCATGTGAGTTTTCTAGTTCAGTATGATTGATTTAAGCTAACAACAAATAATGATTCCCAGTGATATAATGATGTAATTGTAATAGAGTATATAAACTGGGACAAACTCAGCCAGAGACAGACTTCAAGATAGAGATGGTCCTGGTGGCTCTCCTGCCTCCTGCTCCTGGAGAGACAAGACTCTGAAACCAAGACCCATTCCTGAGGGCCTCCAGAAAGCTAGCCCTGCTCCAGGTGAAGGAGACAGACTGTGAAGGAAATAATAAAGATTTTGGACTTTATCCCTGATTATTTTCATGGTTATTATTCAGCTGAAACAAGGCTGTCCAAAGGCCCTCCAGAAAACTGATCAGGACATTACAGTATTATACAGACTTGGACACTACTGAAATGACTTAATGATAGCGCACACACACACACACACACACACACACACACACGTGCACACGTATATCTTTCAGCCCAGGTGCAAAAATGTCCTTTTCCTACCAAGGGAACCTATCATTTTTGCTCATATAGAACTTGGTTCTAAAAGGAGAGAGAAGAACAGAGTTTTTTCAACATTCTGGTTCATTATGTCTTTCACTCCCCACTCCAGAATCCCAGGGAAAATGCATTACATGCATTTTATATATGAGTTATATCTAGCCCCTTCTAAAAGGGATAATACTGGCCTGCTAGAAGGGCATTTAATGCACAGAGTAGTAGGGGGTGGCTATTGATTTCTTCTTTTTAGAAAAAAATTAAGACACAAATGAAGCATTTACAAATAATTAAAACATGAAAGAGTAAATGTTCACTGTATATAAAACATTAAAGTAGAATCTCAGACTTGACACATGTGACTGACTAGAGCTTGTCATCATGGCAAAAAAGGAAGCTATGAAAGGCATTCAAGTGAATCATTGCTAGGTCTTTGCTGAATATCTTTTCAATATGTATTTTTTTAATTAAGCCTGTTTTGATGAGCAACTTCTTTCATTTAAATTCTGCACCTAAGCCACAAGGACATCCTGAGTCAGACCAGGCCTAGAATAGGGAGACACAGGGAGACAATATTTTGTCTGAAAAGTGTTTGTGGATTTTAGTGAAATGTGAATTCAACATGTGATGGGCAGCTCATTTGAGAAGCATAGCTTCTGGAAATAAAGAAATTATAGTCCCTTTGCTCCTTGCTTTGGTCAAATCACAACTTAAACATTGTATTTATTTCTGGTTGCAATATTTTAGGAAAAATACTAATAAGCTAAAGAATGGTTCAGATTGAGAAGATTCAGATGATGAAGGTCCATATGAATATTGGTTGCAGGACTTGGAGATAGCATGGAAAAGAAAAGATTTTGTGGGGAAATGAAAGTTTTCTACACATATTAGAAGGGTTGCCAAAAAGATTACACTTCTCTTGCTTGACCCAAGAAGGTACTGGGAGTAATGGAGGCAGATTTAAACTTTATAAAAGGAAAAAAAAAATTAATAATTAGAATTATCCAAAAATCGAATGAGCTGTCTTGCATTTTTAAGCAAAAGGCTAGATGACTATTTGTCAGTTATGTTGTAAGGAGGGTTTTTCTTTAGTACATGTTAGACTGTATGACTTTGAGTCACTGGGATTCAAAAAGGCTAGAGAATGAGTAAGTGGCAAGACTAGGAGCAGAGTAGAGTTTGGATGTAAGAGTTAGATTATCAAGCCTCAAGAACCACTCCTTACTCCAGTAATAACCTTCAGGATCCATACTTGAGTTCAGGACTCATCCAGTTAATGCCAAATTTGATCATGAACTTGTTGTTACCAAATACCTACAGTTAATACATATGTTTGTGCCCATTCTTCTGATAGACTGAGACTGTTGTAGGGGACAATGCACCCTCAAGTTGTTTTGAGGAAAATATTTGTTTCATCTTGCTAAATCTTCAAAGTAAATGCCTTTTTAAAAAAGATAATTTTATGATCAAAATTATCTATTTTACATTTTATAATTCTTTTCCATATGTTTTTTGGTCCTTAATTCTTCCTTTATTCATATATCTGATAGTCAAACTATTCCAAGCTCTCCTAATTCATGTATGGCATTACCCTTTATGTATCCTTTATGTACTTATTTAGACATTATCTTGGTATACAGTTAGATTCTGGATTATACCAAATTTCTGGAAATGCAAATTAAAACAACATAGAGGTACGACCTTATACCTATCAGATGGACTAATATGACAAATAGGGAAGATCATAAATGTTGGAGGAAATTTGTGAACCTCAATGTACTGTTGATGAAGTTGTGAACTGAACTAGCCATTCTAGAGAGCAATTTGGAACTAAGCCCAAAGGTTATAAAATTGTGCATACCCTTCGATCCATCAATAACACTGTCAAGTCTATATCCCAAAGCATTCAATAAGATAGAAAAAAAGACCTATTTATACAAAAATGTGGCAGCTTTTTTATGGTGGCTAAGAATTAAAAATTGAGAGGATACTCAGCAATTGGGAATGACAGAAGAAACTGTGGTTTATGATTGTGATGGAATATTATTGTGCTGTAAGAAATGACAAGTAGAATGATTTCAGAAAAATATGGAAAGACTGACATGAACTAATGTAAAGTGAAAAGAGCAGAACCAAGAGAACACTATTCACAATAAGAGCTATATTGTATGATGAACCGTGAATGACTTAGCTAATCTCACTAATACAATGATCCAAGACAAAAGGCTCATAATAAAAATTTCTATCTATCTCCAGAGAAAGAATTGATTTTTTTCTGAATACAGACTGAAGCATACTAATTTTCATTTTTTAACTTGAGTATTCTTGTACAAAATTAATAATATGGAAATGTTTTGCATGATTGCGCTGTATAATTTATATTGGATTACTTACCATTTTAGGAATTACATTTGGAACTCAAAACTTAATAACAAAGAAATGTTAAAAATTGTTGTTATATATAATTGGGGAAAATAAACTGTTATTTAAAAAGATAATTGAATTTAACTGATTAAATGTAACTGAGGTATTAATTACTGGCAGTTAATGAAGGAGGAAAAGATATAGCAGAATGTGGGGATTCTAGCTATTAGCATATACAAAAGATATTTTCTTGCTATGGAAACATGAATGCCTCTCCTGGGCTTATATTCCAAAGAGATCTTAAAGGAGGGAAAGGGACCCACATGTGCAAAAATGTTTGTGGCAGCCCTTTTTGTAGTAGCAAGAAACTGGAAACTGAGTGGATGTCCATCAATTGGAGATGGCTGAATAAGTTATGGTATATGAATGTTGTGGAATATTATTGTTCTATAAGAAACAACCAGCAGGATGATTTCAAATAGGCATGGAGAGACTTACAAAACTGATACTAAGTGAAATGAGCAGAACCAGGAGATGTCTGTACATAAAAACAGCAAAATTATATGATGATCAGTTCTGATGGACATGGCTCTTTACAACAATGAGATAATTCAGGCCACTTCCAATAGACCTGTGATGGAGAGAATCATCTACCAGAGAGTGGATTGTGGGAACTGAGGGTAAATCATAACATAGCATTTATACTATTTTTGTTATGGTTTGCTTGAAGTTTATTTTCTTTCTCATTTTTTTCTCTTTTTGATCTGATTTTTCTTGTGCAGCAAGGTAAGTGTATAAATATGGATGCCTATATTGGATTTTACATATATTTATACCATGTTTAATATGTATTGGATTACATGTCATCTAGGGAATGGGATGGGAGAAAGTGTGGGAAATGAGAACACAAGGTTTTTTAAGGGTGAGTGTTGAAAAATCATCCTTACTTTTTTTTTTTTTATTTTTTGTTAATAGGCACATATTAAAATTAACACATAATATATAACATAAAAGTGTTAATAGGCACATATTAAAATAAACATATATAACACAAAGGTTGCTAATAGGCATATTAATAAGGGCATTTTGGGTGGCACAGTGGCTAGAAGGCTGGTCCTGGCATCAGGAAAACTTCTCTCTTGTTGTTGCTCAGTTGTGACAGCCTTGTCCAGCCCTTGTTGTCCCCATTTGGCCTTTTCTTGGCAGAGATCTTCCCTAGTGGATCCAGTGGATCCACTTTGTCAAAGGTAAAATGACTTGTCCAGGGCTAGGCAGGATGTGAGGCTAGATTTGAATTCAGTTCTTCTTGACTCCAGGTCCTGTGCTTTATTTTTTTTATTTTTTATTTTATTTATTTTTTTTGTGAGTGGGTTGGGGAGGAGACATTTATTTGGTCACTCCAAATACAGGATTTGGAGGCACAGGACTCAAGGGCATGTTACAGTGTGCTTGACCATGGGAAGCACAATGGCAAGTGAAAAGAACATCGACTCTGAAGATAGAGGACTTGAATGAAACACTTGAGTCTTGCAGTGTATCCTTCAATTTCTCATCTTTGTTGAAGTAGTTGTAGGAGGAGTTGGGTTGAACTGTATTCTCTTACTTTACTATGTTGTCTAGTTTCTCCTTTTTCTACTTCTCTTGATTCCTGTTGTTGGAGATCAAATTTTTTGTTTAAGTCTGGTTTTTTCCTTAGAAACAGATAGAATTCCTCTGTTTCACTAAATGTTCATCTTCTTCCGTGGAAAAAAATACTCAGCTTAGCTGGGTAGTTTATTCTTGGCTGCATTCCAAGTTCTTTTGCCTTTCGGAATATCTGATTCCAGGCCCTTTGATCCTTTAATGTTGAGGCAGCCAGATCTTGCGGGACCCTTATTGTGGCACCTCGGTATTTGAACTGTTTTTTCCTGGATGCTTGTAAAATTTTTTCTTTAGTCAGAAAATTCTGAAGTTTGGCCACAATATTCCTCGGAGTCTTTATTTTAGGGTCTTTTTCAGAAGGTGTTCGATGAATTCTTTCAATGCCTATTTTCCCTTCTGGTTCTATTACTTCTGGGCAGTTCTCTTTGATGATTTCCTGTAAAATAGTATCTAGGCTCTTTTTTTCATTATAATTTTCTGGTAGTCCGATGATCCTCAGGTTATCTCTCCTAGATCTATTTTCCAGGTCTGTTGTTTTTCCAAGTAAATATTTGACATTTTTTTCCAATCTTTCATTTTTTTGGTTTTGCTGGACTGATTCTTGATGTCTCAATGAATCAGTCATTTCTATTTGTTCAGTTCTGATTTTTAGTGAGTTATTTTCTTCATTAGCTTTTTTTACTTCTTTTTGTATATGTCCAATTGAATTGTTTTGCTCTATGGAATTTTTTTCCATTTCACTAATTTTTTTTTTAGTGAGTTATTTTCTTTTTCCAATTCGCAAATTCTGTTTCCCTGCACTTCTTGGGAGTTTTTTATCTTTTCCAATTCACATTTTAGGAAGTTGTTGCTCTCTTGCATAGCTTCTCTTTCCTTTCCCCATTTCTCTTCTAGTTCTCTTTTAAGGTTTTTAATAGTCTCTTCTAGGAGATCCTTTTGTACTGGAGACCAATAATTGTCTGGAGACTGTCTGCTATTAGTCTCTTCAGGGTTGAAAAGCTGTTCTTTTTCTGTGTAGAAACTATCAATCGTTCTTTTGATTTTTTTACTCATTTTGTTAAAGACTATAAGGCTCTTTAGAGCCAGGAGATTACTAGCTTCCTCTGCAGAGCAGTGAAAGGTATATGGACAGGTAGCTGTCCTGCCAACCGGCTACAAAAAGCAGCGAGGTACTGGAGTGCTCTGGGAAAGAGTTCCCCACCCGAAAGTAACTCAGGCCTGCAGGGCCGGGCTGGGAAAATGCCTTTCAAAGAACCTCAGCTGTGTGAGATAACGACTGCCCTGGGGCTAGACACTTAGCAGTGAGAGTTTCACTGCCCCAAGCCAAACCCTGCCCTGGGGCTATGGGTATTAGCAGCTGAGCAGTGAATGGATTTGCAGAGACCGGAAGTGTCTGCCCGGGAAGCGCAGTCAGCTGGGGAGGTTCTATTGCCCCAGGCTAAGCCCCCACTCTGCTGATCAGAGGCTGCCCAGGCTTTGCCCCGTGCAGTGCAGATTTGTAACTACCCCCGCAAAAGCCCCAAACTGCCGGATGTAGCCGAAGGGCTGCGGTAAAGTCTGCCTGAGTCACTTCCGGGCTTGAGGGGTTACAGCCAGATCTCGTTAGGTTCTGGCGTTTTTTAGAGGACCCTTTGTTTCAGGCATTAATTTCTCTGCCAGTTTACTGCTTTGTAGTCAAGGCAGAGCAGTTAGCCTATAGCAGTAGGCTCTATAACTTCTTTAGCCACAGAGATCACCCCGCCCCTGGTCTGCTCAGGACGCTAGCCTCTCGCTGCCTGTGCTAGTCTGTTCCTGGCCCCTCAGGACAAACCTTTCCTGGCAAGCTTTCGGATTGACTTCGGCTGGTAAGTTGTAGTGCTTCTCATCTTCATGAATTTAAGCAGTGAAGAGCTATTTTTGAGGCTGGATTAAATAGTTGGTTATGAGGGGAAGGAGAGGAGCTTAGAGAGTTGTGTGTGCCTGCTCCGCCATCTTGGCTCCGCCCCCGGAAGTCTCAAGTCCACACATTAGTTCTTTTTCTCCTTGCATTTGTTTTGAAAATAAAAACTTCAATAAAAAATCATAAAAAAGAAAAATGAATGCCAGTTGCTACATTGTTTTGTGCTTTTTGCTCAGTCTCCTGATTTTTGATATTTTCACTCGCTGTCTTCTCTACCTTGAATGCTCTCTCACCTTGCTTACTCCTCCTGACTTATGTGGCTTTCTTCTATTGCTAAAATCTCACCCACAGAAAGCCTTTTTGGATCTTCCTTACTGCTTGTTCCTTCTTTCTATTGATTATTTCCAATTTATCTTGCATATAACTTATTTATACATTATTCTTTTCATGTTGTTATCTCTCTCATACAAAGCAATATTCTTGAGAATAGTTGCTTTTTATGTTTATTTGTATTCTCATTGTTTTAGCATGTCCCAGTTATAAAGAATTTGTTTCATTGATGTTTGTTGACTGACTGGGAAATTTTACCCTCTATTCTTTAAATTTCATTTTGAGGCTTCTTTGTTCAGATTGGCAAGACTTCTGAAAAAATTTCTAGAATCTCAAGAGATGAATTCTATTATAGCTAAGAGTTCATTATTCTGGTATCATAAGATACAGGCCAGGAAGTTAAGTTCTATTTTTCAGCTCTCTTTATATAACTAGCAGATCACTTCTGCTATCTTTTTTTTTTTTTTTTTTGTTAGTCAAAATCATGATTTTTAGCTAGAAGAAAAGGTGAAAATAAACTTAAGCTTCTAAAACTTTCAGTTTCCTACACCACATTTTAAAGTTAGTAAAGATTTTTTTTTCCCTGACAGTATTATTCATTACACCTTCAATTACCAAAAATGGATAATGATTAGTAGGAATAATCCAATTTTAATAGAATGTTATATTGCAGATATACTTCCAGGAAGAACTGATGGAGGTTTGTTGACTTTCTTGTTAGAAATATATACAGAATAATAAAGTAGTGAATGAATGAATGAAAGCATTTAATAATTTTTAACCAGGATTTTAGAGAGTAAATATAGGACAAAAAACAGTTAGAGATAATTATACATCAAGCTTATAATGGTCAGTTGTGATCTTTATTCACTCAGTGTTCTGCTATCTGCCTGATCTTAGGCACAAATACCATCTATGGTAGCCTATATTTCTTGAAATGTTCCATAGTCATGAGAGTAACTGGGCTTCCACAGTAAGAAATATTTTCTACAACTTTTCTTGACATAGAATGGTGATAATTGGTCATGTGGTATGACTTGTGAAATTACTATTTAAATTGGTCAAAAAAATGAATTGTGATTCTTCAGTCTATAAAGCTGTGTCTGATAATCATAGATAGATTAGAGATGCTTTTGGATGTTTCCCATAGTCCCTAAGTGAACTCTTTCGACTTTAGTAATTTTATTTTATTTTACCTTTTTTCTTTTAGTTGATAATAAAACCTCTTTTGAAAAAACAAATGAGGCAGGGTGAGAGAGAACTGGTGGGAGAAGGAGAGACAGAGGAGTCATCATTCTCATCATTCAGAGTTGATAATCATCAAGGTTTAAGTAAGGTAGAGAGTAAAACAGAGAAAGGGAAGAATGTTTTGGATGGAATTGGATTTGGACAGTCTTTTTCTTATCTGGACTTAGTTTTGCAAAAAAAAAATGTTCAATTGAATATTAATTTAAATATTTTAACAAGTATTTTTCTTTTAAATTTTTAGTATCAATACTCTCCTTGCCTGTCTCTCTTCCCTGACCCATTAAGAAGGGAGACAGTATGATTATCCACACCTTCATGATTGTGGACTTGAATGTTATGTTATAATTTAAGAAAACTTTCCTCCTCTTTTGGACTCTAAAATTTTCCATAAGACTTTCTTGTTAGAAATATATACAGAATAATAAAGTAGTGAATGAATGAATGAAAGCATTTAATAAGTGCACAATGCAAATAGTAAAATGCTAAGTACTAAATAGAAATACAAAAGCAGAGACAGTTCCTGCTCTTAAGCAGTTCACATCTCAAATGGGAGAAACAAAACAAAGTCTCACCTGCATAATCCATAAATCCAATGTCCAGACAAACGGTAATACATTTTCTTTAATGTTGTTTCCTTTCCATGGATAAAATTTTATCATCTTCTTATTTTCAACTATTTGGTAGTTTCAAGAGCTTTAGTGTAGAAAATTTCTCTTTTTGGAAAAAGAAAGGAATTTGCAAAATACATAATAGAAGGGAAGATTAAAAAAAAACAATTATTTTCTGCCAATAAATAATGAACTCATTTATGTTTAATAAGTGAAAAAAATTATGATTGATAACCACCTTTCAACTGAAAATCTTTCTCCCTACAGTTCAGGAATTGTTCATGTTCTACTTGATTTAGGAAAAAAAAAACCTTGTTGATTCAATTATCATCAAACACATACACACAAACACACATACATATAACTCTGAGATGTTACACATATACACAATCTTTAATATAGGATCTTCATCAATTCCCCATATAAAACAACTTCATGTGACTGTCATCCTAACTTATATTCAACTCCATGTCCTATTTCATAAACCAGCCAATTACAAGAACTCTACTTTGCAAGGGCAGAGCATAATTTTGTAGTGACATTTCTTTAGCAATAAAAAGTCTAACTTACTAAAGCTGCTTTCATTTTAATTGCTTTAGTTGCAAGACTTCCAAAGTGTTATTATTATGGTTATTATCATTGTGGTGAACTATCAAAGTATCATACCATAGTTTGAGGCATTAATACTATTTTCTTCACTAGGAAAAAAAAAATTCATACTTTTTAGCTCTCAGGCACATACTAATGCCAGTCTAATGTGAAACTTATATTGTATGATTTGAATGGAGCCAAGAAATTAGTTCAAAAATTCCAAAAAAATCAATTTATGATTAGTTTATATTTTTCATATTTTTAGATTTTGATAAACTTTATTCAAACAAGTAGTTTGTCATCTTTATAGATGAGGAAACAAACTGAAAGATATTAAATAGCTTGATCAGATATGTAGAAATTATCAAAATCAGAGCTTGAACCAACATCTTCTGACTTCACAAACAATATTTTTTATTTTATCAGGATTGCTGAATTAGTGTAAACATTTCCCTAATCCAATTCTCATCTTTGAAAATACAAGTATTCTTGAAAAAAAGAAGGTATTTATTGTCTAAGTCTATATTATAAGTTTTAGTTTACAAAATAACACTTTTCTCTCATTTACTTATTTGCAAAATGGAGATAATGATACTTGCCAACCACAGGATTGAATTAAATAAAATAGATAGTAGATTTTTCAAGTAAAATAAATAAATAAGTAAAATAATAGTTGGAAGATGAGGACTGCAAAAAGGCCACTGAACTTAGCTATCAGGTGGTCATTGGTGATTTGGGAGAGTCAATCAAGCATTTATTCAACCCCTACTATGTGCCAGACATTATGCTAAATGTTGGCGATACAAAGAAAGGCAAAAAGACCATCCTAATTCTTAAGATGCTCGCAATCTAATAGAGTATGGAGAAGACAGCACATAAAAATAAGCTGGAAAAGGAGGGCTGAGAAACAAGGTATTCAATCCACAATGGGCATGATGAAGTCCTATATGTGAGCAATGTCCTTATGATAAGAAATGATTAGATGTTTTTCCTATATGTCTCCTTTAAAGAGATGATCTTGAAACTTTCCAATGTCACCTTCCACACATTCCAATGAGTTTATAGTCCTTCAGTATGGAACACTGCACATAACATCAGTGTTTTCAAGGTATTATATGATTCTGCTGTAATTTTTCCTTTTGTCCTCTTTTAAAAAATCATCATAAAGAATAGAAGTGAGCAGATGGGAGGAATGCAAGGAACAATTCTAGGTGATATTAAAAAAATGTTTCAAAAATGTAATTAAAAATTTATCTTTAAATCCAGCTATTCAACCACTTTAGAAATTATTTAATTATATTATCAATTGACACATATCTTTCCTCCTTCCCTACAAGAATAGTATGGTAGTTTATAAAATATTTTGCTAAAATTTAGCTATAGTATATTTATAGGATCTTGTTTTATCAAGAATTGATGAGTAGACATAAATGTGTTGTAAGCTACACTGATGAATTGCAGATCCATTGTATTGTAGCGCACACATAGATTTCAAAGAAATATCATTTAAATACATAATTTCTATTAAAGGCTTGCATACTTTGGCACCAACATAATGTTTACATCCAGAAGATCATGACTGATAGTTTACCAAAACTAAAAGAATAAATCTAAGAATACACTGAAAAAAAGAATGGCTTTATTTATTTATTTATTTTGGTGAGGCAATTGGGGTTAAGTGACTTGTCCAGGGTCATACAGCTAGGAAGTATTAATTATCTGAGGTCAGATTTGAACTAAGGTCCTACTGACTTCAGAGCTGGTACTCTATCCACTGCATCACCTAGCTGCCCTTGAATGACTTTATTTAACAATTGAAAAATATCACTGTTTATGTGAATAAGAAGTCAGAATTCTGTGTTTGCGTGTATATGTGTGTGTGCGTGCGTGTGTGTGTGTGCGTGTGTGTAATGTATGTACAAATACATATATAAACATATGTTTCAGTGTTTGAATTTATCCAAATTTCTCCTATGTTATGAACATCAGATGGTTGAAATTTAAGAAACTTTTTCTTTGGGATAGAGAAGTGTTATTTTACATCATTTTATGGTTTAATAAAACCTGTGACAATGAATAGAATCAAGGCAACTGATCTCTTTTTAAATGTTCACTACATTAATATATCACTGCAAAAGAAATAGGTAACTCTGACTGAATATAATGTAACCATTAAAGAGTAGCTATAGTGCAGCCTGGTTCATCTGCTAGAAACTCTTAATAATTTGTTTCTCCCACAGAGCTTCACTTTCCAAGGGCTTTTAAAAAACTTTTTACAGATGAATCAGTCACCTATCTCACACATACTAGTCAATGGAATTTTACCCAATTTGCAGCATTGCCATATTTTAGTTCCACATTAAAAAAAAATTGATCTGTCCTTCAAGTTTTAAAATAAAACAGGATCATAACAAAACAATGTCACCAAAATATCACTTTGGAATAAACCCATATTACTCAAGTATTTAGATTTGCTTAAATTTTGTAGATATTATATAATATTCTATTCATTATGTGTGTTCTCAAGCTACCAATCTATTTCAGTGTTATGTCAGTAAGGACTTTCTATTAATGACCACATTCTCCAAGTGCACAGATGACATTGTTTTAATTGCACTGAGCACTGAGAAAATACTATCTCTTTAGTGAAATCCATAATAAAGTAGGATAGTACTCTAATGATCTGAAGTGGGTAAAGGAAACAAATGAAAATACATGTTGATTACATAAATATGCATTGCATATATACATATGTATACTTATATGTTATATAATATCAATATATTAATTCATATCTTACAATAATAAAGTTAGTCACTCACAGATAACAAATATCTACTATCACTAAACTTAGCAGGATAAATCAACAATAACTTGTTTATATGGTGCTTTAGAATTCATAAAGCCCTCTCACACACATTCAATATTCTAATACCGCAAATATTTTAAAAGACTGTGATTAAGTCAAAATGGGTTTCCCTTCATCCATGCAGATCCTAACCCATATATATTGTAGTAGATGGTGGGATGTCATGCCCCCAAAACTATTCAAAAAATTGATATAGATCTGAACCCTTACTTGCAAAAGCTTGTAGCTTTCTAGTTTAGCTTTGAATAACTCCATGTCAGTTCTATATTATGTTAAGGTGATCAAATAAGTCCTTAGTAGAGGAGCTTCTTTTATATATCCTCCTCCTGTTTGAGAATTTAACTACGATTTGGACCATCTGAAAGATAGTAAAATTCTGCCTTGTACTGTTGGTATTTATATATGGGTCTTCTCCAAACTGATTCCAATACATCATGCTGTGTAGAGATTACCTTATATAACCATACCAGTAGAACATATTATGGCAAGTTCTACTACACTTGGAAAGCATAGACCAGGGAAAAGACAGAATGTGCTTTCTGAATTCAATATTACTTAAGTACAGAGATGCTAATCACCAATAGGCTAGGCATTTGCTGATGTTGAATGACCAACAAATGAATGTACAATTGGAAGAATTGAGTGGTATCAATCTTAATATTTTTTGCTATAAATGAACCCAGAACACAAATTGCATGTAAGGGAAAAAATGATTCACAAGTTCTTTTTGGAAATGAAAATATTGGAATTAATGGAAGTAATTTTATTATAGTTCCAAAGTTCCTTTCCATGGAACTTTTGGTCATCTCATATTCCAGTAATTAAAGCATGATATTGTCCACGAACTATATTATAGATGGGTTGTTCTGATATACAAATAACTGAATATCCATGAATGAGATAAAAGCATATCAATATAAGATTGTCATTAATTTTTTTTAATCTATTGAATTATAGCAAGGTTCTGGTATATACTTATGTGTGATAATATTTATTCACTTTTACAAAAATTAAAAAAAAATCTGATCAGACTTTATGATGTCATCCCAATATAACTAATCTAGTACATTGCTGGCTTTACTTTTTTTGCATGATTTATGTATTTAATTTTCCTTTAAAAATGTATTGAACACAACCTGAAAATATCTATTGTTTATTACTTTGTATTACTTCATTTTTTCAGGCTACCTTTAGGTAAAGCATGTTCTCCTGAATTAAGTATTACATAAGATTAAATGATTTATTTGAAGTTCACTGGTCCTAAGGATTTTCCATACATATCCATTTATTTCATCTCAAAACAACTGAAATATTTATACAACTCATCACCATTTTATTTTCCTGTTATTTTCTCCTCCTCTTATTTCTGTTACCAGCCAGATCTTCCTGCAGAACTTCTAAGAATATCTTCTCTGTTAAAACTAATTCAACAATATTTTATATAACACTTTGAGGTTCCATCCACAGGGAAGAGAAGACTAAAACATCAGTGTCAGAAGGGATATTTTGGTAGTTATATTGGCCTTGGCATTCTAGGGAAGCAGTAGAAACATAAAGTTTGGATCATAGTACTGACAGGCTTTTTGATTCTTTTTCACCCTAAAGAATAGATATCAAGAGTTTGATAGTCTGAGTATTGAAATATCAGAGAGGAGAGGCAGTTGTAAGCAGAGAAATAACTATGACATAGCTAAAGAAATAGTGATGGCCACATAATATTTTCTCTTTCCCTATAGCCAGGATATTTAGAAGATAGTAGACAGAACCATTTTGAACTATCTCTTCAACTGTCTTGCCTTTAACCCTTCCACCATCACAGGAGTCAATCTTTTAATATTTCTAAAAACCTTGTAGTTTTGGAATTTACATCCCTTCCTTTCTCACCTGGCTTTCTCCTTTTTTTTTTTTTTTTCCTCTCAGACAAAAATTTCTATCTATGATTTTCCCACCATGTAGCAAGTTTCATACATACTATCAACTGATATCATTGCTATGTAGGAAGCCCCTCCAGACAATGGGGGAAAAGATGGGGTGGTGGGGGAAGAGGGACTCTGGTCAATATAATTTTTGTGTTTTGCAGTTTGTGCAAAGGAAAAAAAGAGAAAGAAAATAAAATGCAAGCAAACAACAACAAAAAGAGTGAAAATGTTATATTGTGAACCACACTCAGTTCCCACAGTCATCTCTCTGAGTGTAGATGGCTCTCTCCATTACAAGATCATTGGAATGGTCTCAGTCTACTCATTCTTGAAGAGAGCCAAGTCCATCTGAATTGATCATCACATAATCTTGTTGCCATGTACAGTGATCTCCTGGTTCTCCTCATTTCACTTAGCATCATTCCATGTAATCTCTCCAGGGCTCGCCGAAATCATCCTGCTGATCATATCTTACAGAACAATAATATTCCATACCATTCATATACCATAATTTATTCAGCCATTCTCCAACTGATGGACGTCCACTCAGTAGTCAGTTTCTTTCCACTACAAAAAGGGCTGCCACAAACATTTTTGCATATGTAGGTCCCTTTCCTTCCTTTATGATCTCTTTGGGATATAAGCCCAGGAGAAACACTGCTGCACTAAAGGGTGTACACAGTTTGATAATTCGTTGGGCATAGTTGCAAATTGCTCTACAGAATGGTTGGATCCATTCACAGTTCTACCAACAATGTATTAGTATCCCAGTTTTCCTACATCCCCTTCAACATATGTCATTATCTTTTCCTTTCCTTTTAGCCAATCTGAGAGGTATATAGTGGTATTTCACATTTGTCTTAATTTGCATTTCTCTGATCTATAGTGATTTTCAGCACCTTTTCATATTACTAGAAATGATTTTAATTTCTTCATCTGAAAATTGTCTGTTCATGTCCTTTAACTATATATCAATAGGAGAATGGCTTGAACTCTTATAAATTTGAGTGAATTCTCCATATATTATAGAAATGAGCCTTGAATGTAAAAATGTTTTCCCAGTTTCTTGTTTCCTTTCTAATCTTGTCTGCATTAGTTTTGTTTGTACAAAAGCTTTTTAATTTGATATAATCAAAATTATCTATTTTGTGATTAATAATAATCTCTAGTTCTTCTTTGATGACAAATTCCTTCCCCCCACAGATCTGAGAGATAAACTATGTTCTTCTAATTTGTTTATAATATCACTCTTTATGTCTAGATCATGAGTCTATTTTGACCTTACTTGGTATACAGGAAGTGTTAAGTGTGAGTCAATGCCTAGTTTCTGCCATGTTAGTTTCCAATTTCTCCAGCTGTTTTTTCAAATAGTGAGTTCTTATCCCAAAAGTTGGGGTCTTTGGGTTTGTCAAACATTAGATTCCTATTGTCATTGACTATTTTATCCTGTGAACACAACCTGTTCCACTGATTGAATACTCTGTTTCTTAGTCAGTATCAAATGGTTTTGATGACTGCTGCTTTATAATATAGTTTAAGTCTGGCACAGCTAGGCCACCTTCATTTGCATGTTTTTCATAAATTCCCTTGAAATTCTTGACATTTTGTTTTTCCGGATGAAATTTATTATTGTTTTTTCTAGATTTGTAAAATAGTTTCTTGGGAGTTTGATTAGTATAGCACTGAGTAAGTAGATTAATTTAGGTAGTATTGCCATTTTTCTTATATTCACTTGGCCTACCCAAAAGCACTTGATATTTCTCCAATTGTTTAGATCTAATTTTATTTGTGTGGAAAGTGTTTTGTAGTTGTGTTCATATAGTTCCTGACCTTGCCTTGGCAGATAGATTCCCAAATATTTTATATGATTGACAGTATTTTAAATGGAATTTATCTTTGTATCTCTTGTTGCTAGACTTTGTTGACAATATGTAAAAATGTTGATGATTTATATTGCTTTATTTTGTATCCTGCAACTTTGCTGAAGTTGCGAATTGTTTCAAATAGTTTTTTTTTTAGTTGATTCTCTATGTTCTCTAAATATTCCATCATACCATCTGCAAAGAATGATAATTTGGTTTCATTATTACTTGCTCTAATTCCTTTAATCTCTTTTTCATCTCTTATTGCTGGAGCTAACATTTCTAATTTCTAATACAATATTGAATAGTAATAGTGATAGTGGGCAACCTTGTTTCACTCTTTATTTTATTGGGAATCACTATTACATATGATGCTTACTGATGGTTTTAAATAGATGCTACTGACTATTTCAAGGAAAAGTCCATTTATTCCTATACTCTCTACTATTTTATAATAGGAATGGGTGTTGGATTTTATCAAATGCTTTTTCTGCATCTATATGAGATGATCATATGGTTTTTGTTAATTTGCTTATTGATATAGTCAATTATGCTAATAGTTTTCCTAATATTGAACCAGCCCTGCATTCCTGGTATAATCTGACTTGGTCATGGAGTATTATTTTGGGAATGATTTTCTGTAATCTTTTTGCTAATATTTTATTTAAGATTTTTGCATCAATGTTCATTAGGGAGATTGGTCTATAATTTTCTTTCTCTTTTTTTTGTCTTATCTGGTTTAGGTATTAGTACCATGTCTGTGTCATAAAAAGGAATTTGGTAGGACGCCTTCTATTTTTCAAATAGTTTATATAGCATTGGAATTAATTGTTCTTTAAAAGTTTGGTAGAATTCACATGTGAATCCTTCTGATTCAGGGGATTTTTTTCTTAGGGAGTTGATTAATAGCTTGTTCTATTTCTTTTTCTAAAATGGTACTATTTAAACAATTTACTTCCTTCTCTGTTAATCTGGGCAGCCTATATTTTTGAAGATAGTCATCCATTTCACTTAGGTCATCAAATTTATTGGAATAAAGTTGGGCAAAGTAACTCCTGATAATTGCTCTAATTTCCTCTTCATTAGTGGAAAGTTCTCCCTTTTCATTTTTAAGACTAACAATTTGATTTTCCTCTTTCCTTTTTCTAATCAAATTTACCAAGGGTTTATCTATTTTGTTGGTTTTTTCCATAAAACCAACTCTTAGTTTTATTTTAATTCAATAGTTTTTTTTTTTTTTTTACTTTCAATTTTATTAATCTCTCTTTTTATTTTTAGAATTTCAAGTTTAGTGTTTGATTGGGGGTTTTTAATTTGCTCTTTTTCTAGTTTTTTTAGTTGCAAGCCTAATTCATTGATTTTCTCTTTCTGTATTTTATGCAAGTAAGTCTCTAGAGATATAAAATTCCCCCTTGCTTTGGCTTCAACCCACAAATTTTGGTATGACATCTCATTATTGTCATTCTCTTGGGTGAGATTATTAAATGTGTCTATGATTTGCTGCTTCATCCATTCATTCTTTAGGATGAGATTATTTAGTTTCCAATTACTTATTGGTCTATTTTTTCCTGGATTTTTACTGAATGCAGTTTTTATTGCATCATGATCCAAAAAGAATGCATTTTCTATTTCTGTCTTTCTGCATTTGAATTTAAGGTCTTTATGTGCTAAGATATGGTCAATTTTTGTATAGGTTCCATGAACTGCTGAGGAGAAAGTATACTCTTTTCTGTATCCATTCAGTTTTCTTCAAAGATCTATCACACCTAACTATTCTAGTGTTCTATTTACCTCTTTAACTTTTTTCTTATTTATTTTGTGGTTTGATTTATCTAGTTCTGAAAGTGCAAAGTTGAGATCTCCCTCTATTATAGTTTTGCTGTCTATTTCTTCTTGCAGCTCTCTTAACTTCTCCTTTAATTATTTAGATGCTATACCACTTGGTACATATATGTTTAATATTGATCTTGCTTCATTATCTATGCTACCCTTTAGCAAGATATAGTGCCCTTCCTTATCTCTTTTAATTAGATCAATTTTAGCTTTTGCTTGATCTGAGATTAAGATGGCTGTTCCTGCTTTTTTTATTTCACCTGAAGCATAGTAGATTCTTCTCCAAAGTTTTATCTTTATTATGTATCACCCTGCTTCAAGTGTGTTTCCTACAAACAATATATTGTAGGATTCTGGCTTTTAATCCAGTTTGTTATCTGCCTCTGCTTTATGGGGGAGTTTACTCGACTCTCATTTATGGTTAAAACTACTAATTCTGTATTTCCTGACATCTTATTATCCCCAAATTATGCTTTTCTCTTTCCTTTCCCTCTTACCCCCCACCTCAGTATTAAACTTATGAGCACCATTTGCCTCACACAGCTTTTGCTCTTTAGAATCCCTCTCTCCTCCTTAAAGTCTCTCCCCTTTTCTTAAACCTTTCCCTTACTATTTCTGTATTCCCTTCTATTTAGCCTACCCCTTCATTTTTCCCCTTTTTTCCCTCCTACCTTTCAATGAGGTGGGAGAAGTTTCTATGTAAACCAAATATGTCTAACATTTTCTCTTTGAGCCAATTCTGATGAGAGTAAGATTCACACTATGTTAACCCCCCCTTCCTTCATTCCCTCAGATATAATAGGTTTCCTTTGCCTTTTCATGAGTTGTAGTTTCTGTCTTTTTACCTTTACTTTTCCCTTTTTCTGGTACAATTTCATTTCTACCTCTAGTTCCTTTTTTATATTATAATAGTAAAACCTAATTATACATGTACTCTTTATGTATACCCATAACAGAAATACAGTTCTTAAGAGTTCTTTTTACCTTTTTAGGCTTCTCTTGAGTCCTATATTTGGAAGTCAATTTTTTTTAATTTAACTCTGTTTTTTTGAATCAGAAATAAATTGAATTTACCTATTTCATTGAATGCCCATCTTCTTCTCTGAAAGAAAATGCTCAGTTTGGCTGGGTAAGTTATTCTTGGTTGCATTCCAAGTTCCTTTGCCTTTTGGAATATGAGATGCTAGGCTCTTTGGTCCTTTAATGTGGAGGCTGCTAGATCCTGAATAATTCTTATTGTGGCCCCTCAGTATTTGACTTGTTTTTTTCCTACTGCTTGTTGTATTTTTTCCTTTGGTCTGATAGTGTTGGAATTTAACCACAATATTTCTTGGAATTTTAATTTTGAGATCTCTTTCAGTAGGTGATTCTATGACATCTGGGCAGTTCTCTTTCATGATTTCCCAAAAAACAGTGTCTAGTCTCTTTTTTCCATCATGATTTTCAGGGAGTCCAATAATCCTTAGATTATCTCTCCTACATCTATTTTCCAAGTCTGTTGTTTTCCCAAGTAGATATTTAACATTTTTTTCTATTTTTTCATTTTTGGGGGGTTTTGCTTGACTGATTCTTGTTGTCTCCTCGATTCATTCATTTCCATTTGTTCAATTTTGATTTTTAATGAATTATTTCCTTTATTTACTTTTTTATTTCTTTTTGTATTTGTCCAATTGAGTTTCTAAGTGAGTTGTTTTTTTCTATGGTATTTTTTTCCATTTCACCAAATTTTTTTTTAAGGAGTTATTTTCTTTTTCCATTTCACAAATTCTGTTTTCCTAGGAGTTGTTTATCTTTTCCACTTCACAAATTCTATTTTTCAGGGAGTTGTTTTCTTTTTCCACTCTATCTTTTAATGAGTTACATGCCTCATCCAGACCCTCTTACAAAGCTTTCCTTTCCTTTCCTCATTTTTCTTCTAGCTCTCTTTTAAGATCCTTGTTTCTTGTATGAGAGCCTTATGTGGTAGGTACCAGATCATATCCACCTTTGGATTTTCATCTAGCAACACACTGTTTTTTGTCTCTTTAGGGCTTAAAATCTGATATCTTTCAATACAGAGGCTATCTATAGTTAGAGCCCACTTTGCCTTTTTACTCATTTAAAATAAAAAAAAAAGACAAAAACAAAAACAAAAAAATACCACTATGGTCTGCTTGTGGGGGGCAGTGGGGTATTTCCAAGCTGCCTCTACAGACAACAGAAAGTGGCAGTGAAGAGGCAGTGGAACATCACCTACTGGTTGCACTGGGATTAGCAGTTCTGCTGAACTCAGCAGCAGTGGAAAGGCAGTGTCTGTGCTGGGAACAGTGACTGAGGCCGAGCTTTGATCACCCCGAGTAACTCCTGGTGTTGGGTGGGTGTGGCCAGGTCTTGAGAGACTCTAGTGTTTTGGGGTTATAGCCTTTACCTTTTGTGTTTATAGTTTACTGATTAACTACTGGCTTGCTGCCAGGGAAGAGTAGTTGACACTGTGGTAGAGTTCTCACCAAATATTTTCCCCTGGCTGAGGTCACATCCTGTCCCCCTCTGGTCTGCTCAGCATGAGCTGTTTTCACTGCTTTCACTGCCTATCTGCCTGAATCTGCACCTGACCTAGCCCCATTTTATCCCTGCTGAGCAAAACAGACCTTTTTCTGGTGAATTTTGAGATTATCTTTGGTTGGTGATGTGTTGTACTCCCAATATTCATGGGTCCTGATAGTCAAGCAATAATTCTGAGGCTGAATTTCGTTAAAATAATTTGAGGGTAAAGGAGAGCTTAGGAAGATGTGTGTGTCCTCTCTGCTTTCTTGGCTTTCCCCTTTCCCCCCCGATCCCTTCCCTTCTCACTCATTTTTTAAAAAGTAGAGGTAAGGGGGAAATTGTCCAAGCTTTCTCTAGAGACAACAGTGGCTGTGCTGGGGCAGTGCTGATTAACTTCCAGTGCTGGGTGGGTATGGCCAGGTTCTATAAAATTCTGGCATTTGGGGGTTCACTGTTTGTCTTTTGTATTTGTGTTGGATTTCTTAAAACTAGTGTGCTGATCTACTGGCTTACAACCAGGGCAGAGTAGCCAACAGTGCTGTAGATTCCTCCTGGTAGATTCTCTGGCTAGCACATAGAGTCCACACTGCCCAGGGACTGTGCATTGCCTGCACTGGCATCTATGCTCAGCCTGCCTCCTCTCAGCCTGCTTCCCAAATTTTTCAAAATTATCTTCTGCTGGTAATTTATTACTCTCCCAATATTCATGGGTTCAGTCTTTCCAAAACCAGTTCAGAGGCTGAATTTGCTATTTGTTTAAGGGTCATGGGGAGAGCTCAGAAAAAGACATGAATCTTCTCTGTCATCTTGGCTCCACCCCTGCTAACTTTTGGTTGCAGGATTAAAGCTTATATGAAGTTGAGGAGAGAGCTAATCTTTCAGTTAATGGTAGTTAGTAGTGATAGATAGAGTTGGTGCTTAGTAATGTATAGTGGATCTGCAGGTGTACCTTTCTCCATTTGTTTACAAGAAAGATTCTCTAGATTTAAGAAGAAGCATATTTGACATCTTTATGATAATAAATTGGGCTATCTTTTGTCTCAATTCTCAACTAGCCTTTGCTCATTGAATAGGCATGGCTTCAGTTTAAAAGGAGATCCCAAAAGGTTGGGATTGCAGACTGGTGTTGTGAGGTATCTCAAAAGAATTTTCAGTCTTGAACTTATCTCCAAATCAAGGGTCAAAATTTATTGTAATTATAATGCCAGTTAAAGTAAGCTAAGTTCCAAAAGGATTTCGCAAGGAACCAGGAGTCAGAAGACAAATTTATTTAGAATATATCATTAATATTCTAATTTTATGGCCCAGAGGTAGAGCTGAGTAGTCAAAGGGATTTGGTTATCCCTGACCAGTATATTACCTATCTGACAATCAAGAATGTTTGTAGGACTATCATAGAGCCAAAAGATGTTAGAATCATTGACAGACAGATTGTTAGAACAGTAGCACTCTAAAGTCTGAGCATTTAGGATTATTTCCCCTAGAAAATATACAGTATCACATGCATACATTCAGGAGAGAAAAAAAACATGTTATCCTGCATATAGTTAGTGGGAGAAGATGTATGCAAATACATCTAGTCACTACAGAGACCCAGTCTTACAATTTAAAGAGAAATTGAGGAATGCTGTTATTTTTTCTTCTTCTTCCTCCTCCTCCTCCTCTTTCTCTCCCTTCTTCTCCTCCTCCTCCTTCTCTTCTTCTTCCTCCTCTTCCTCCTTCTCTTCTTCTTCCTCCTCCTCCTTCTTCTTCATCTCCTTCTTCTTCTTCTTCTTCTTCTTCTTCTTCTTCTTCTTCTTCTTCTTCTTCTTCTTCTTCTTCTTCTTCTTCTTCTTCTTCTTCTTCTTCTTCTTCTTTTTCTTCTTCTGTTTCTGTTTCTGCCCCTTCTTCCTCTTTATTATTATTATTTTTTAAAGCTGGGATAATTTACTTTTGTTCTGTGACATTTTCATTTTGATTTCTTGAAATACAGCTCTGAAAAAAACAGACTTTAGAAAAAACCAATTGTCTTGTAAATGGATCCACTTCACTACATCTTTAAACCCAAACCATTCTGGCTTTCATTGAATTGCCAATAACAATCCCAACCCAATGTCTGGGATTCATTGCTTAGATTTTGATGGCTTAGAATGAATGTAAATAGCAATTCTTTCTGAAACTCTTCCCTCCCAGTTTGACATCTTTATGATGATAAATTGGGCTATCTTTTGTCTCAATTCTTAACTAGCCTTTGCTCATTGAATAGGCATGGCTTCAGACAAACTGAAACCTGGGAGAGAGACTTTAATTTTGAAAGACCAAGATCCCCTATTGCATACTGAGCAATTACCAGTTATTTTGACCTTTGTCTTATCAATGAATTTTGATGTCTCTGGAGGAGAGAGTGAGATTGATGACTTTGCCTAGCTCTCTTTTACTTAAATCTAATTCATGTTCAAGTTAATACTTCACCCTTATAATGTCATTGATCCTCTTTGAGAATGAAGGACAAAAATCAACAGAGAGCCAAGTACACCGAAAAGTTGGTGTCTAATGGAGATGTGAAAATAGAGATGGAGCTGATGAGGTGTGAGAATTGAGGGTTGAGGCATCCTCTAATAGCAATGGGATCCCCTTGGCTGGTGGCAGGTTTTATGAAAGAATTCGCAAACCCCAATGAATACAGGAACGGGATTTGTAGCAAAGAATAGGTTTATTTACATTAAGAAAACAGCTTCCTTGGTGGGCAAACTTCTAATAGCAATTAGCAAAGATGGGTTGACAAACCCTTAATTCTATTGGCTAATCTTGGCCTAGAGCTGGGGAACAGTTTGAGCGACTGTCTCAGGCAGAGATTTCCAGTTGAATGAGATTACTTATCTGGGAAGAGTGTGCCCCTCCCAGAGACTGAGAGGATTGGATAGTCAGGAGCACCCTTCCCCCAAAGGTTCCTTTCCCACCTCTCCCGCCAAAATGGGCACAGTTTATACCAAGGCCCTTCTAAGCCTTCCCCCACAGATTAAAAGGGATACAATTTACATCAAAAACTCAGAGAAGTTCCATGTGTTCCAAATATGAAAGAGGGAACCATGATAAGACTAAGAGGCAAAATTTTACAACCTTCATGAAATGAGGGAGGAACATAGAGTTCTCTTAGAACTTTCTCTTAGAAAGAATCTCTTAGGTTACACTGTACCGTTATGAAAGGGAAAAAGTATTGAGGTTCAGGTATAGACTCCCAAAATATTGGGGTTCTAGACTAGTATTATGCGTATCACAGAAGAAATTTTAGGTTTAGTTCATTTCCAAATTAATAAGCAAAGGTTTTATTATTATAACACCATTGACAATGGGCTAGGTTCCAAAAGGGAATTAATGGAATAAGAAAGAAACAAGTATTTTTATAGGAAAGCCAGAGACAATCAGGTGCTTCATGTCATTGATGTTAGAGGTGGAATTGGAGAATGGTTAGGTTAAGCCTCTTACTCAAGGCTATAAAATGTAAACGAAGAAAAGATAATCTAAAAGCAGAGATATAGCATTCCAAATACAAGATAGTTAGGAGGCTATACCATATTATCCTCTGGGCTGCATTTCCATTGTCATTATTTCCTGGGCCAGGTAGGCTGGTCGTTACAATTACATCAGAAGGATTATATATATTCTGAGTAGAAATGTATAGCTGCTAGACATTGCTAGAAGTTTTATATCCCTTCACTAGTAGTATTTAAGATTGAAAGACTCTGGCTGTGCCCTCAAGAAATGATATACTGCATCATTCCTTGTTCTGTATCTAGGCATACAGTTTGACCCCATTTAGTTCTGGGGGAATCTACCTTTAATGAATAGAGGTTAGAATCCCTGTTCACATATACACTGGTTCATTAAGTTTCCTATGCTAGTGCTGTTGGAACAACCTACTTACAGCTGAGGTTGTAAGATCGCAATTCTAGAATTTCTCCAAAAAGAGAGGAATAAAAATAGGTGTTCAATATAATATCGGACAAGTAGTTTATTTTTATCCACACAAGGAATGCTAAACCTGGGGCATTTATAAACACACATTAATAGTACAGAATTCTTTAATAGTTTATATTATCAAATCTCATCAGACTATAAAAGCAGTTTAAAAGACTGACTATGAGACATTTCACATTTAACTTCCAATTCCCATTATGTGTTTTTTGGTAAAATGATCAAGCTTGGGAAATCTTTCTGTTAGTGCTTGTCATTGACAACAGAAATATCCCTGATGGGGAACAGCTTTTAGGGAAGATGTGTCAGGAACCCAACTCCAAGTTAAGAGTCAAAGTTTATTAAAATTGAAACACCAATTAAAGTAAGCTAATTTCAAAAACATTAGCAAAGAACCAGCAGCAAGAAGATAAATTTATAGAAAAAAGAGAGATCTGTTGCTTCTTGTCACTGATAAGCTAATTTTATGGCTAACAGGTAGAATTGAGTAGTGGCCTTAGAAGTGGAGTTTTATCAGTTTTCGGGTATGCAACTCATTATTGTCTCAGAAACTTTATTACTGACTAGCAAATTGTTATTTGAAAGCCAGCATTGTTTGTGGAACTACAACCCTCCTAATGCCAAGATTTAAGGCCAAGTAGCCTTAAAGTTACTGCCTCTCTTAGAAGCTGTACTCCATCATTCCCTCAGTTCCAAATGCATAGGACTTGAGGTCTCTGAACATTTTGAACTTACAGGGTTGCCCTCCTACAAACTTCCATTTCAAAATAAAAGCTCTATCTCAGAAATTTAAAAAAAAAATACAAAAGGAGCAAAATGTGTTATTAGCTTAGGTACATAATAGGCTAGTTGTAGCACTTCTGCCTTGTGAGTAAGATAGAAAAAGACCCATCCTTACTCATCCTTCTCTGAAATCACATGATGTTATCTGGAAAGGTGTAGACAAGAGTGCCAGCCAAAATCCATCTTTCTTTTCAGGCCTTTATCACAATTCTCAGTTCTGTATAGTCTGGGTGGCTGATGAAGAGCTTCCTGCACCAAACCAAAACATCTTTCTGCAATGTTACCATCTAGCCAGGAGCATCCAAAGAATTTGTCAACTTTGAAGAATCCAAATGCACACATGTGGTTGGCCAGAAGAGGAAGGTTCCTGCTGCCTAGTAGGGACAGGGAAGGATAGTTTCTTCTAGAAGGGTAAGACATATAGACTCTATATGTTCCAAGACAATGGGAGAGAATTGCTTAACAGTCAAGAGCCTTGGGTACAATCATGTTCTTTTTGTGTTAGTTAATTAAAATAGGGGTTATTATTGATGTCTTGTTTGGCTGAATTCTTGAAAGATTATTTTTGGGGGGAACATGAGAAGAGGGAGATGAGCCTGAAAGTGATGTTCCCAATTTTGTCCTAAGTGGTGGTGATGGGGTGCAGCTGCTAGGGGAAATATAACAGTAATCCTGAGATCCCTTGACCTCAGAGTGACATTGTTCTAACAATATGTCTGTCAATGATTCTAAAGCCTCCTAGCCTTAGTAATATTATAGTATAATCTTATAAACATTGCTGACTATCAGATAGACAATCTGTTGGTCAGTGATAACCAAGTTCCTGAGACAATAGTGAATAGACCACCACTCAAATGTAGCTGTAAGCCTTAAATTAGCAAATAAGTAACATGAAGCTCCGGTCTCTCTAAAATTTCCTATAAATTTTTCTTCTTGCTCATGATTCTTTGCTAAATCCTTTTGGAGCTTAGTCCTCTTCAATTGGTGTCACAATTATGGTGTCTTTCCCCTTCCCCCATGCCACATGCTATTTCTTTTAACTCCACTATGCTTTCCAACTACACTTCTTCTCCTTATAAGTAACTTAATTCTTTCAGGGTACTAAGTCCCTTCAGGATTAGCCTGCCAACTAAAGGCATGCCCCAACAGATGGGGTACTCCCTTTCCACTGGGTAATTGAGTTCCATTGAGAACTTGTTTTCATATGCTTTCCCACTCTATTTCATATTGACTATTTCTAATGTCTATTATATCCCTTCATTTTGCTGTAACCTATTCCATAAATAAATCTATTTTCCCCAAAGAGAATGACTATTGTGAATTCTTCACATGACGAACCCCAGCTTTTGGTGCTTATCATCATTTGGTGACAAACCCCACATCATAGAAAACATCAGTGGTATAAATCAGATAGAATATAAATCATATAATGTAGATAGATATGTAGGATGTTGTCCGTGTATGTGAAAGAGTGGAACAGAGACAGAGATATTAAGTACTTCAAGCTTAGGTAATATAATCATAGAATTTAATCTGTGTGATGTGATATTGAAGTTAACAATGTGTCAACACACTATTATTTCTTTATGAGGTATGACTACTTTTGGCTGGTTGATTCAAACAAACTGATGATGTCATTATTTGAACAATCATAGTTTCTGGTTGTGAGGGTAGAGAGAAGTGCTCAAAAGACAGTCCATGACAGAAGGGCATGTGCCACTTTTGTAATTCTTGCTGAAAAGGAAGCTGAGGCTGATAGATCTTTTAGGTTTGGAGATTCTGGGTTGGCAATGTGTTCAGCTGATTAGAGTCTATGCTAAGTCTGGTATCAATATAGTGAGCCCCTCAAGGGGTGTGTTTGTGTGTGTGTGTGTGTGTGTGTGTGTGTGTGTGTGTGTGTTCTATTTTTGCCTAAGGAGAAGTGACCCAATTTATGTTAAAAATGGAGCAGGTCAAAGCTTCCATGACAGTCAGTAGGAGAATCAAATTTGTGGAGTCACTACACTTCCATGCTAGGGATTTGTCAATCTTAAAAAAAAAAAAAAAAAAAAAAAAAAAAAAAATCCCAGTTACTTAAGTCTATTAAAGCCAGAATCAAGTAGTCAGAAAAAACAAAAACAAAACAAAACTATCTTTTTTGAGGAATAGAAGGAGAAGAAATCTTTCTACTTCACCTAAACTAATCATTATTTCTATTGGTAGAGCTATTCACTTAGAAACACCCCACCTAATAGTAGGAGAAACAATTTGAGCGAGTTTAGGCTGGAATCCAGCAATGAAATAAGAACTTTGCTACTAAGAAGAAATCTTTCTTTCTTTCTTTTTTTTTTTTCTTTCTTTCTTTCTTTTTTTTTTTTTAAATAATAGCTTTTTATTTTTTAGAATACATGCAAAGATAGTTTTCAAAATTCAGTCTTGCAAAACCTTGTGTTCTAAAAATTTCCCCTTCTCTTCCCTCACCTCCTTCCATAGACAGCAAGTAATCCAATATATGTTAAATATGTACAATTCTTCTATACGTATTTCCACATTTATCATGATGCACAAGAAAAATCAGATCAAAAAGGAAAAAAAAATGAGAAAAAAGCAGACAAACAATAACCAAAATGGTGAAAAAACTATGTTGTGATCCACATTCAGTCCTGACAGTCTTCTCTCTGGGTGCAAATGACTTTCTCCATCACAAGTCTATTGGAATTGGCCTGAATCACCTTGCTGTTGAAAAGATGAAAAGAGCCAAGTCCATCAGAATTGATTATCACATAATCTTGTTGCTGTGTACAATATTCTCTTGATTCTACTCACTTCACTTAGCATCAGTTCATGCAAGTCTCTCCAGACCTCTCTGAAATTGTCTTGCTGATAGTTTCTTATAGAACAATAATATTCCATAACATTCATATGCCATAATTTATTTAGCTATTCCCCAACTGATGGGCATCCTACATAAAGGGCTGCCACAAACATTTTTGCAGAAGTGGCTTTTGTGATACAGATCCAGTAGAGCCACTGCTGGATCAAAGAATATACATAGTTCGATAGCTCTTTAGGCATAATTCCAAAGGGCTCTCCAGAATGTTTGAACATTTCACAACAATGTATTAATGTCCTGATTTTCCCTTATCCTCTCCAACATTTATCATTATTTTTTCCTGTCATCTTAGCCAATCTGAGAGATGTGTAGTTGTACCTCAGAGTTGTCTTATTTTTCATTTCTCTGATCAATAGTGATTTAGAGCATTTTTTCATATGACTAGAAATGGTTTTAATTTCTTCATCTGAAAATTGTTTATTTCCTTTGACATTTAAGTCAATATTCTCTATATTTTAGAAATGAGACCTTTATCACAACTCTTGGATGTAAAGATTTTTTCCCCTAGTTTGAATTTGTTTTGTTTGTACAAATCTTTTTAATATAATCAAAATTATCCATTTTGCATTTCATACAGTATTCTAGTTCTTCTTTGGCCATAAATTACTTTCTTCTCTATAGATCTGAGAGGAAAACTATCCTTTGTTCTTCTAATTTGCTGATAGTATCACTCTTTATGTCTAGATCACGAACCTATTTCAACCTTATCTTGGTATAGGGTATTAGGTATTGGTCAATGTCTAGTTTCTATCATACTATTTTCCAATTTTGCCAGCAATTTTTGCCAAAGAGTGAGTTCTTATTCCAGAAGCTGGAGCCTTTGGGCTTCGTAAACACTAGATTACTATAGTCATTGACTATTGTGTCTTGTGAATCCTATTCCATTGATCAACTACTCTCTTTCTTAGCCAGTACCAAATGGTTTTGATGACTGCTGCTTTATAATATAGTTTTAGATCTGATACACCTAATCCACCTTCATTTGCATTTGTTTTCATTAAATTCATTAAGATTCTTGACCTTTTGTTCTACCAGATGAACTTTATTATTATTTTTCTTAGCTCTGTAAAGTAGTTTCTTGGCAGTTTGACTGGTATGGCACTGAATAAGTAGATTAATTTAAAATTGTCATTTTTATATTACATTAGCTTGGCCTACCTATGAGCACTTGATATTCTTCCAATTGTTTAGATGTGACTTTGTATAGAAAATGTTTTGTAATTGTATTCATATAGTTCCTGACTTTGTCTTGGCAAGTAGACTTTCAAATATTTTATATTATCTAAAGTTACTTTAAGTGGAATTTCTCTTTGTATCTCTTGCTGCTGGGCTTTGCTGGTAATATATAGAAATGCTGATGATTTATATGGATTTATTTTGTATCCTGAAACTGCTAAAGTTGTTTATGTTTCTAGTAGTTTTTTAGTTGATTCTCTAGGATACTCTAAGATTACATCATATCATCTACAAAGAGTGATAATTTGGTTTCCACATTATCTACTCTAATGAATCTGTTTTGACCACTCAAGTTAAATTTATCTCTTGTATCCATAGCTGTCTTTCTCTTTTCTTTCTGCTAAGGGTCAAGCATCTTAAAGCAAATGTGATAGGGAAGGGCATGAAAATAAATTCTCTAACCTTTTCCAGGAGATATAAATTTTTACAAATTATCTAAGGATAAATAAAGTAGATGGTCTCATTAACTGTTTTGAAAACCATGTATTGTTTTTGGATAAGAGGTACTAGCAGCTTTATCTAAAAGTTTACTTCAACTCTGCTGTCAGATCAAGTGAACTTTTTAGGGAAAAAAATTTTTTTAGTCACTTCACCTTCTTTCATGTCCTTACATAGAGATGGTTTTCTCATTCTTCTAATAACAAAACTTTTCAACAGTTCTCCTTAGCTCTCCCCAACTTTCCCCTTGACCCATTTCACTCACCCCTCCCTTTTTTGTGAAAGATTTAGTTTAGCTATTCTAATTTGGCTTATAATACTGATGATTGGCTAGGAGAATCTGAAAGAGGTTTTAGGGGCTACCAGTCAGAGCACTCTGCCTTAACATGTTAATTTTTTTGAATAATCAGTTTGGTTATTCAAAATATTTTACTCTGATCCAACTAATTTAGGAGACTCTCCCTGGACTCTCTAGAAATGTAGGCTAAGAAATCCCTCAATTGCTTAATAAAATTCTAGACAGATTAGATAGCACTTGTTTTCTGCTTTATGATAAAAGGTAAATGCCATTTATTAGACTTTAAGTTAGTTCTCTAGTAAAGGCCAGTGAGTTCTCATTGACTCTAGGTGCTGGTATTTTATTCTCTTCTTTTGGACTCAAAGCTCAAGATCCCATTTGGAGCACTGAGGTAGCCACTTTGCAAAGCTTCTATAATTTGACCTAGGTCTAGATTGACAGTATTTTTATTTTTGCCCATTTCTTGGGGGGAAAAAAGCAACTTTCATAAATGCTAATGTGGCTGCTGCCTATTTTGTGTTTCCAATATATGAAAAAAAAATTCAATTTACTTCCAGTCATTAATCATCCTTTAAGTCATTTATACATGAACATGAAAGGTGTACATCTTAAGAATATTCATCATGATTATAGTAAAATACAGACAAAAGCATTGACATCAATATGATCAAAGGCTTTTTTTTTTTTTTTTAGCCATAATATTAAGGATCAAAGTTATAATGTATAAGCCTTCAGAAAGTCCCAGGCTCTGTTAGCACTCAAACTAATGAATAGTTCTCCTGCAGTATTATTACATTATAGGTTGTTTAAAAACAGTAGTTTGACTTGTTACTTTTGGCATGTTATCAAAGAAGAAACATGTGAACAAAGATTAAACTCTAAAGCAAAATCTAGTTTCTCTACTAATACTACTAAAAAAATTAGAAAAGATAAGCATAGATATCTTATGGTTGTGGCAAAACAGATAAAGGTATCAGTTAATTACAATTTCACTTGTTAGATAAAATAATTTATTAATTTATATATTAGAGGAAAACAAACAAGAAATAACTTACTACTATAGCAATGGGCCAATCATGAAAAAATAATTGTTTTTTTATGTTGAAAAAGAGAAAATTGAAGGTCAAAGCTTCAAATAGATAGAATACTAATATTGGAATAGTAACATTTTGCAAGATCTCTATGCCTACTGTACATTGCTTAGTATTTCCCTGAGGCTTCTGACACTAGTCCTAGATTTGGGAAAACTGAAAATTTAAACAAAGTCCTAATTCTTCCGTGACCTAGATCTCATACACCAGGCCAGTTCCCCCAAATACCAATACCTCAAATATCCGACTTGATGGATATCCAAGTGTCAATATGAGTGTTTCATTTTCTTCCCTCCAATGTATTCCTTTATTATTTTTTTTTTTTGTCTAAAAGAATTCTAATCCTCTTTTAAGGGTCAATTCAGGGGGTATTTTTGTGTGTGAAGACTTACTAAATGCCTTCAATTTTGATGCATTCTCCCTCCTTTTTTTTATCCCATATTCTGACTATAACTATATTGTATCTCTTCAATATAATGTATGTCTTTTTTGTAACAGTATCAAATATATTATGTGCACAGTAGGTGCTTAATATATGTTTGTTATTGTTGGACAGGATATTATGTAGCAGAAATGATTATATTGGACAAAAAAAATTGCTTAACAATGTATATCAGATTTGGCGTTAGAAGGGACTTTAGAGCTCATCTAGTCTAATCTCTTCATTTTTATTTTCTTTCAATTATAGAACTGAGGACAAATGAAGTTAAGAGACGTAATTTAGAGTCACATGTCTAAGGTATAACTTGAATTCAGATCTTCTTGACTTTAGGTTCAATATTCTAAGGTGATTCCTTTTGAAATATTTGAAATTCTTATTTCTCTCAGTTTAAAAAAAGATTTCTGTTTCTCTGAAATGGATTAAATGAAACTATCTAGATGAATGACTGGTTTATTAATTTCTTAACAATTATCAATCATATAAACATTTTTTGTTTGTTTCATATTTCTGATAATTTATATAATAGATATGACCACTTATCAATGATACAATAAAGAGGATAAGATTTTTATAACAAATGTTCTTTTATGACTTGAAAGGAAGAGGGGGAAAAATAAAACAACAACAACAACAACAACAACAACAAAAACCCAAAAAATAAAGAAAAGAAGAGAGGGTAAGATTTTTTCTAATTTAGATATGTATTTTTTAATCATTTGTATATATGTGTGTATTGTCAACTGGACTGGAACTAGCTTTCAACCTGTGGTGGCTAAAGCTGAAACAGAGCCGGCTAGAGATAGGAGAATTCAGGCATAAATAGAAATTTAATTTCTGAGTGAAAAAAATGACACAAGTAATCATAAGTCTCACTTTCCCTCTTCTAAGAAAGAAGGCTTAACAGTGCTGATGCTGAAAAGTGGTTGGCCCAGAACAAAATCATTCTTAGGATCTTGATACAGTTCTCATGTTGACATTTCTTACACAGGCCTTCTTGTCCCATGAAAATAACCAGTCTCAAGTCTTGAGGTCATAACCATCCTATGGGGCACAGAACCAGATTTCTGTTATGTGAATAGGAGTGTAGTACCTGTCAGTGACAAGGAAAAGGAATTGTGAGCATGTGATGGGTTGCCATGGGAAATAAGGGGAGGAAAATACTTTAATGAACATCTGGTACAAGAATTACATTTTGCTACAGGGTGATATCATTCCAGGATGCAAAGTAGTATTATTATGTCAAATTCAGGGCATAGCTTGCTTACTGAGCCTTAGCCCTGGAGAACAGGTTACTTCCAAAATATTTTGACAATATATAGATATTTAAATATATGTTTGTATACATACAGAATGAGGCAACATGTTGTAATATTTACAGAGAGTTTTTAGAATTAGGAAAACTTTATTCTAGTCCAATTTTTGATAGATATTGACCATATGATATTGGCTAAATCTCAGTGTTTCTAGTAACTCTAAAACTACAAGCTGAAGAGTCGTTGATCAATACTAATTGTCAAAGTTCTGATTTCCTACACTAGTAAAATTACAGATCTGGCAAAAAAAAATGCTTAGGTAACTATACATATGTGCACACATATAAAAGAAGTTTGATCATCTTATTTGATATGGTTAGGGATGACAGATTACTAAAATCTAATCATCTTTTCACTTTATGGCCTTTCTCTGATGAATTTGGAAAGGAGACTAATATGATGAATAAAAAAAGTCCCCAAAACAAAAAAAATTAGACAAGTCTCTGGGGACTTTAAATGGCTATCATGGATGCAGTCAGATAGTCGGGAGTCACAGAGACAAAGAAGAAACTAGTTGTTGAGGAAATGTCTAACTTCTCAACTCTTTTGGAGGAGGGGATTTTTCTCTTGGCCATTCCTATCAGTCATAACTTGTAGCAAAAAAGTCACTTGCTCAGAGAGAATAATTGTAAGCATTTCATGAGAGTGTAAGCTACTACTATGGGAGCAACGAACACACATTTCAGATAGACAGGAATACAAAGAGATATTTGTTCAAGGTCAGACCTAGCTTCAAGGATTAAGTCCTCCGAAAGCTATGGTGGAAAATAGGAACCATAATCATTTCACTACATCTTGATGGATCAACACTATAGAAATCTTCTAACTGCTTGATGGTCCTTCTAATAACTCTTTCTGTCTTTGGATAAGAGACTCTAGTTAAGTTTAAATAGTATTTATTCACAATTGTAAAAGTACTTGGTTTCTTCCTCTTGTATCCCACCCTGGAACAAGGAATATTTTCTTATTCTGATAATAAATCCTTCAATTTGAATTCAAAATACTCCTACTCTTCTTTCATGACCAATTCCCTCTTTTTTTTTTGCTACACCTCCCTCTCCTTACATGTTTTCCTTAACTAATTTAAATTGCTAAATAATTGTACTGATTGATGGTGTATTCAACATGAAAGGTTATAAAAAATATGTGTACCCAAGAAATTGGAATCTATTTTCAGCAAAAGTAGATTCTGTGGGCTTTCAATAATTCTTTAGTCTTTTACTTTGGCCTCCTACTATACACAATTTTTCTTCCCCCTTCTACCATCTCTGCCCCCACACAAGAGGGAAATAATTCCACAACACAGAAATACACAGCTACACACACAGACACACACATTTGGATATGAACTCAAGGAATAGCTAGCTCTGGAAAATCCATAATTGAACTATAGAGTAGAACAGGTCCTATACAAGTCTTGCTGACCAACCTGATTAGCAGATATAGTGAGTCCAGAGAGAAGTTGAGGCTTAGAAATACTAGAGAATGAGTGGCATAGGGTGTATAAGTTCCTTAATACAAATGACTTTCTATAGTAGTATGCTGTGCCTACTCATCCCAAAGATGCTGGTTAAATTAGTAGAAGAATGTGTTCCAGGTTTCTTGGGGGTGGTAGCTAGGGTATTGTTTTGTTTTTAAAATTTCAATTGTATTTTATCTTTCCATTTATCCCTAAAAATAATTTTCAAAATTCATTTTTGTAAGGTTTTGACTTCCAATTTTTTTCTCTCTCTCCCTTATTTCTCTCTTCCCTAAGACATTGAGAAAAATCTGATATAGGTTAAAAAGAGCAATCATTTAAAATATATCTCCATATTAGTCATGTTATAAAAGACAATTCAAAACAAAAAAGAAAAAACACATATACACATACACACAACCAAACTAAAAAAAAAAAAAGGTGAAAATAGTATGCTTGGATTTGCATTCAGTCTCCATAGTTTTCTATCTGGATATGAATGGCCCTTTCTATCCCAAGTCTATTGGAATTATTTTGAAGCACTGTTTTGCTGAGAAGAGCTAAGCCTATCATAATCGAGTGATATATAATCTCATTGTTACAGTGTACAATATTCTGATTCTGCTCATTTCATTCAGCATCAGTTCGTATTAATCCTTTCCAGGTTTTTCTGTTAGCCTGCTCATCATTTCTTATAGGACAATAATATTCTATTGCATTCATACCACAACTTATTCAGCCATTCCTCAGTTGATAGGCATCTACTCAATTTCAAATAAAAAAATATACACACACATATACATACATACACATATATAAATGTATATATTTGCATATATATACATACACACATATATGCCTGTAATCTATATTTATGGTTAGCATTTTGGTTATGCTATCATTGTATTTTGAGTCTGAGGTAAATTGCATTGCTACATGAAAGACAAGTCTTGACTCTGAAGGAGTAGAAAATTTCAGCTTGTCTTTTTATTTAATCCATAATAAAGCTGGTAAGAGAAAATGTGGTGAAGAAGAAAGAGCACTGGCTTTGGAATTTATTTCTTGTGTGACTTTGGATGTGACTTCTCAATTTCCTCATCCCCAAGATGAGGGGTTGCATTAGATGTGTAAGTTACATAAATCCCTCCTTGGTCTAAATCTATGACCTTTGTCAAAATACATATATTAGGTAAATATAATATAATATAGTCACTGAAAAGATGACAAATTTAAACCTCAGTTGGCTAATGTATTAAGATTATAAAGCCAAATTCACATGGAAACAGTGAAAAGATTATTGATTATAATTATTGTAATGGCAAAAGTTCCTTAGTTTGCCAAGTGCCTACTGTATGCCAAGCACTATATTAAGTGCTGATGATACAGTATCTGACCTTAAGGCATACATATTCTACTTATATAATTGCTATATTTTTCCCTAGGGCACTACTTATATTAGAGAAACATCAAATCTCAGAGTTGAAAGGGAACAGAGGAACAGCCATGAAGCACATCTCATAACTGAGCAAGAAATCTTTCTACAACCTGTCTGTTAAATGATTATTTAGCCTTAGCTTGAAGACCTTAAGTGAGGAGAAGCAGAGTGTGCTGGAACTAGCTCCAAGTGATTGTTGAGAGCTGATTGTTAAATTATCAGTGAGATCATTTATACCTTAGAAATGAGCCAACTACAAATCAGGCCCCATTACTATTTTGTTGATTATCCAGATTTAAGGAAGTGATGGAAACATGTCAGTAATGAAGATTCGACATAAAAAATATAACAAGTTATTTTTTGAGAGACAATTGTTAAATTATCAGTTGGCCACTGGAGGAAACCCCATTCATTATCTCTGGAAGTAGCCCATTCCACTTTGGGGAGAGGTCTGATGTCCTGATTTTTCCCTTCAGGTGTAAGGAACATTGGGCCCCAGGCCTTATAATTCCCACAAAAGCATTTGCTAAGATAATTGCTGGTGATAATGAGCTGAAAGCTTGGTACAACAACCTCCCACTGATTGAACTCTGTAAGCTAATAATTTTGTATGGCTCATGAATGATGGTATAGCTATCCAAATGGCTCTTGGCAGAAAAAAAAAAAAAAAAAAAAAGGTTCCTCACCCTTGTTTTACATTTAAGGCTAAAATTGCCTGTCTGCAAATTTCTCTTGTTGCTACTAATTTTACCCTCGAGGGTTCAAACAGAAAAAAAAGACTAAATCCTTTTCCATTTGCTACTAAGTCCTTAATAAATGTTTTCTGAATAAATAAATGAAGATTAAGAAAGCTGCCCTCTACTAGAAATCATTTAATACAATATGATGGTATCTCCCCTCTGTCTGTCCACCTGTACTGACCCTTTCAAATTTCTTGGGAACTGATTATCACAGTAGCTTTGTTGAATTGAAGAAATCTTGTTAGGGGAGCATACGTTGTCCTATTAGTCTAGCAACTCTGATCCCTAAAATGAAAGCAATTGTTCATGGTAGATTTCTTTGTTATTTATAATTTAACACTGTGATATGAATGAGCAAGAAGTGGTCTTTAAAGATTTTTGAATAGCAGTAGCTTAGCTAGTAGATGGAGTTCTGGACTTGGAGTCAGAAATACTTGAGAATAAATACCTCAGAAATGAACTGTGTGACCTCAGGCAAATATTTAACCATTTTAAAGTTCAGTTTTTATATAAAATAGGTTTAAAATAACACAAATCTCACAGGGTTGTTGCGAGTTTATTAGATGATATATATAATATACTTTGAAAATCATATAATATTATCAAAGTTAGCCACTATTATTTGTATTATTTTATTTTGTTTTTGATTTGATTTATATGACAAATCAGAAAACATGTGATGAGCTAGCAGATAAAATTTAGAAAAACTGCAGTTTTTCATCTTCCAGAATATAATGTCATGAAAATGAACATAATTAAAGTAGGATGTGTAGAAACTGGGATTTATGATATTTTTTTTTTGCTAGAACAAGAGTATTTAGAATTCATATAGTTCTTTTTGATTTATAAATTTTAAAAAAAAATATTATCTTATTTGATTTTCACCTGGAGATGGGTGCTCATTTTAAAAATGAAGATTGGAGCAAACAGAGGCAAAGTGATTGGCCCAGCATCACACAGTTGTAATATTGTTACTGTTAATTACTGTAATACTGGTGTTACTGTTATAACACCAATAGTAAGTGTCTGAGGCAGAATTTGAATCCAAGTTTTTCTGACTTCAAGTTCAGTGCTTTCTCTACTATATCATCTAACTTCCTTCAATACTTTCTTAAAGTATTCTGAAGAAGACTGTAGAATGAAACATGGAAGCAGCTTGAGTTTTACCAATTTCCTTCAAAAATCACATGAAACCAAGCATGAAATGATGGAATGAAACCACTAAAGACAGACTGGAAGGACTTCAAGAAAGATCAGTCTCACTAGAGTGAAAGGAGCGGTCAGGAAGGCCAGTGGGAAGGTCTTAATCACAGCAGATCAACAACTGAGACCCTCAGTTCAGGAGAGGAGCAGACCTTCAGTCCCAGCTTTGTCCTGGAAAACCTGGCTGTTTCCTGGAGAGAACAGATAAGGCTCCCCTCTGTTGAGAGCAAAACATCACAACAAGGGGCCCACCTTTGTGCTACAAAATAAGGTTCAGAGTTCACAAGAAGCTTGGGACAGCACCCCTTGTATCTCAGGAGCAGAACACAACCTCAAAAGTCACAAAATAGGAATGAAAAAAAAGAAAGAAAGGAAGGAAGGAAGAAAGAAAGAAAGAAAGAAAATGAACATGAAATAGAAAAGAACCTTAATGATAGAAAGCTAATATGATGACAAGGAAGACCAAACCACCAACTCAAAAGAGGAAATCTCAAAGGATGATATGAATTGGTTTCAAATCCAAAGAAGTTTCTTGGGAGTGCCCATAAAGAGTTTTAAAAGATAAATAAGAGAAGTACAAGTCAAACTGGGAAAAGAAATGAGTGGTATGCAAGAAAATCAAATGTTTGGAAAAGAAAGAACAAAAATTGACTGAAAAAAATTCATCAAAAAATTGCTCAAATGCAAAAAATATCCACTGAAGAAATCAGTTATTAAAAAAGCCAATTAGTCAATTGCAAAAAAAAAATCCATTGAAGAAAACAACTCCTTGCAAAGTAGAATTAATCAAATGGGAAAAGAAATGGAAAAACTAGCTGAAGAAAATCATACATTAAAAATTAGAATTGGGTAAATGGAAGCTAATGACTTTATGAGACATTAAGAATTAGTCAAACAAACTAAAAAGAATGAAAAAAAATGGAAGAAAATGTAAAATATCTCATTGAAAAAAAAAATCTGACCTGAAAAATAGATCCAAAAGAGATAATTTAGGGGAGCTAGATGGAGCAGTGGATAGAGCACCAGCCCTGAAGTCAGGAGGGCCTGAGTTCAAATTTGTCCTCAGACACTTAACACTTCCTAGCTGTGTGACCCTGGGTTAGACACTTAACCCTAATTGCCTCAGTTTAAAAAAAAAGAGAGAGATAATTTAAAAATTATTGGTCTACCTGAAGACCATGAACAAAAAAGCCTGGATAGCATTCTTCAAAAAGTCATCAAGGAAAACTTTTAATAGAACTAGAGGACAAAATAGTCATTGAAAGAATCCATTGATCACTTCCAGAAGAGATTCACAAAGAAAACTCTAAGAAACATTGGTGTAAAACTCCAGAACTAAAATCTCAAGGAAAAAAAAATACTCAAAGATGCTAGAAAAAACAAACAAAACAAACAAACAATTCAAGTATCAAGGAGCTACAGTCCTTCATTAGATTGTAATCACCTTGAAGGCAGGTACTGTCTTTTCATCTTTTTAGCAGTGTCTGGCAAATAGAAGGTACTTAACAAATGTTAGTTGAATGAATAGACACACACACACACACACACACACACACACACACACACACACACACAATAAATAAATAAATAAATAAATAAATGTGTGTATGTATGTATGTAAATATATATGTCTATAAATATATATATATACATTGAACTGATTGTAATTCTTACAACTTTCAAAGTTTGTTTTTATGGTATTATTTTTGTATAAATTATTCTAGTTCTAGTTCTGTTCATTTAATTTTTCATTAGTTTGTAAAAGTTCTCAAAATTGTTCATATTTTTTATATTGATGTTTTAGCAAAAAAAAAAAATTTTTTTTCCTTGTGATCATTTTACTTTTCATCAATATAAATGTTTTCCATGTCTTTTTGAAATTATCCCTTTATTAACTTCTTATAAAAATAATACTACATAAAATTCACATACTTCAGCTTATTTAGCCATTCTTCAATTGTTGAACATTCTCTTAGTTTTCTCTTTTTTTTTTCTTACCACAAAAAACCCCCTGCTTCCATTATTTTTCTAGCTAAAGGAACTTTTCCTTTTTTCTTTGAAATCTCTTGTGTATGGGATTAGTAGTTGTAAAGTTGGATCAAAGGACATATTCTGTTCAGTAACATTTTATGAGTAATTTTAAATTGTTTTCTAGTTGGTTATATCCACTTACAGCTCCACAACAAAAGAGGATAGAGAAATTCTATTTAAAATTACAGAATGCACAAAATACTTTATAGACTATCTTTCAAGATATAAAAAACTGTTTAAATGCAATCATAAATAATTTTAGTTGAAACAAAACAGACCTAAATAATTGGAAAATATTAATTGCTTATAGAAGAGCCAATATAATAAAAATGACAATACTATCTAAATTAATTTCTTCAAATCTATACCAAGCTGGATTATTATTATAGATTATATTAACAACAACCAAATTCATAAAATTGTTGTAAAAACTGGATAGCAGTATAAAAGATGTTAGATTTAGACTAATACCATACATCTAAAATAAAGATAATGTCTAATGGACAAATAATCTAGATATAAAAGATTATATCATAAATAAATTAGCAAACTATAGCATAAATTACCTGTCATATTTCTAATTTGAAGAAAAGTTCATGAACAAGCATGGAATAGAAAGGATTATAGAAAAAAAATAATTTTGGTTCCATAAAATCAAAAAGGGTGTTGTACAAATAATCCAAGAAAGTAAAAACTAAAACTGAAACAATTGGGAAAAATCTTTCCAATAATTTTCTCTGATTTCTAAGATGTATAAGTAATTAATTCAAATTTATAAAAATAACAAAAAATAGATTCATTGGATGAATGACAATCAGAAGTCAAAAAAAATCTCAGTAGACTAGAATTATTGATTAAATACACTAAACTGAAGTTTAATAAAGATCAATCATTTTTTAAACTACTATATTTCATGTACTCTTATAAATTGGGAATACAAAAAGAGGCAAAAAATAGTACCTGCTCTCAAGGATTTTACAATCTAAGTTTGGAGAGAGATAAAATAAATTTGTACAAAGCAAGCTACATACAGAATAAATAGAAACAAATGTAATATTTTAGTTACAGATTTTTAAAAAATCAGCTTTAATGAAACAGCCAAATAAAATAAGATTAAATCTAATAGCAATAAATATAATGACAACTACAGATTAAAAAAAAAATCTTTGCAGGTGTAAGTGTAGCATGAGAAAAGTATAGCAAAGCAACAGTTGGAGAGAAAAGGAAATGATGTTTCAGTAGACCATATGTCCAATATGCACAACACCCAGAAAAGCTAATGTATCCTGAAATGTGTTCAAAATCATCACTCTGCTCTGCCAAAAAAAAATTTGTAAAATTGTATTCAGTTCTAGTTGCTATATTTTAAGAAAGGAATTGATAAGCCCATATATAAAAGATCAGTCAGAATTGAGAGGAGACTGGAGGCTAGACCATAAGAAGACAATAAAAGATGACTGAATACCTTTCTTTGATTATAAAAAGTGATTTTAGTCTCAATGGCTTCTGAAATTCCTTTAGAGATTTTATGATTCTGTGACTATGCTTGCCTTGTTTAAATAAAGGCCTTACTCATAATGATAGAAATGAATCATACTCGGATAATATCAGTATACCCAGAGGTAGATCAATATCACATAGATGCAGTACATGAACTTGATGTCCCTATTGTTTTTCATCTCACTTAATAGAATTAGATGTTCCAGGGCACAAGTAAGGCAGTATCAAGTATTCATTTTGTAGCTGGTCAGGTTGTCATTCCTTGATTGCGCTGTTTTATTCCTGATATCAAGGATACATTTTTTTTTCTCTGTTCTTTTAATATTGAATCAGTCCCCAGGTATATATTTTGGTAAATGTCTTACAATAGGCTCTCTGAAGGAAAAGCAAGTACACATGGCACATTTTAAAATTAAACTTAATTATTAACACTGTCTCCATCACTTTCTTTTTTATTATTAAAGGGTTTTTTTCCAAAACATATGGAGGGGTAATTTTTCAACATTGGCCCTTGAAAAGCCTTCTGTTCCAAATTATCCCCTCCTTTCCCCATCCTTCCCCTATATGGAAGGTAGTCCAATATATGTTAAATATGTTAAAATATATGTTATATCCAATATATGTATACATATTTATGCAGTAATCTTGCTGCACAAGAAAAATTGGGTCAAGAAGAAAAAAAAAACTGGGAAAGAAAACAAAATGCAAGCAAACAACAACAGAAAGAATGAGAATGCTATGTTGTGGTCCACACTCAGTTCAAGGAGGGGGAAATTTGAAACATAAGGTTTTGCAAGAGTCAAGGTTGAAAAAAACATATTTTTGTATGTTTTGAAAATAAAAAGTGTGATGACCACATATTTTAAAATCAGCTGGAGTCAGGAATTCAGGTTAAGGGGAAATCTTCGATCTTTATTCTTTATGGAGGTGAAGGGGGATGGCGATAGGAATGTGAGAGCAGCTGCCACATGAACCTGACCAGCAGTCTTTCTGCCTTTCTCTCCACCCACCAAAACCATCCCTATGTCATTTCCCATACAACACCTCAAAACTTGCACAAAGAGTGAGCAGGGGCCATTCTTTCTCCAAGCATATGTTAATAGAATATGGTCCAACTGCTATTTAGCTTCATGTGCTTGGGACCTCAGTGCATCAATTCGAGCTTCAGCCCATTACAAAAAAGCTTTAATAAAAATATTTAAAAAGGAATATCACATTCCTCTGCAATTGTAATAACTTTGTCAGTTATTTCTGTGACTTTTATAGAAACATATCTTTCAATAAAAGCTTAAAAGGAGGAATTGAAGAAAGCAATTTTAAGAGAACTTCTTAATTTTTCCAGAACAAATACAATGCTATTTCACTCATTTAAATAATTATGGACATTAAATCCTAGGCCAAAAACTTTCAACATGAATCTACTATGTTAACTTATTTATTGTTCATTAGATTATATAAAGTTTGCTTGTACATTTAACAATTTGAGAATGTTAAAGAGCAAATTAATAGTTGACAATTCTGAAACTATTAGTTCAGGTGCTGTTACCAGTTTGACCAAAAAGTGCTAAGACACTTAATGCTATACAATATCACTTTTAAAATCATTAGCTTCATGGCAACAATGCCATCTTAGTGGGAGTGCATATTTCTTGGATATATTATGTTCTTCCTGTTCATAACCCCATTACTAGCAGAACAGTTGATATTTATTAAATGTCCAATGAAATGTGTTAGAGTGATAGCATGATAATATGCCTATCAGATGTATGCAATCTCTTTTTAAAATTTCAATTTATTGTTTGGTTCTTGCTTATATACTTGCATTCCCTTTTATCACATATTCAATTTCCACTTACTTTTTCTCCAACTGAAATCACACTTGTTCCATCCCAATCTTGACATGTCCAATTCAAAATGAAGTCAAGTTCTGTCTGTCTTTTTATTTGTTTTATAGCAAAGACAAGGGGAAAAGAATAAAAGAATGTAAGTGTGGTACTGAACAATAGGAGTGCCAGCCATACCAAGGAACAGATGCTGTTTGATGGCCTGCTGTCATATGGTTGGCATTTACAATATACTGGAATGAATGTTGTTTGTAAAATGAGTGCAAAACATTGAAAATAAAAAAGTTCCAGATACAAAAACTCACATTTATATAATAGGGTATTAGATACTATTCCTTCAGGATCAGATACCACTCTCTTTAATTCACTGATTAGGAAAAAAAGAGTCTCAGAAAAGTTAAATATTAGAAATAAATATACTCTATTAGGGAATATGGTGCTCAGAATACTAACTTACATAGAATTCAACCGTTTGAAGTCACATTATTTGAATTCACAACTGTATATTTCCACTGAGCTGAAACTTTGTTATGTATTCAACAGCTTTAGGAGGCCACTTTATGGGATTCATCATCTGAATAAATTTGGACTCAGCTATTCCACGTTATCTGAAAGATCATCTAGGTTGCCTTTAGCTGTAACAGTATTTAGTAACAGTATACAACGTAAGCATAATTTTTCTAGAATGATTGAAGAATGGGTTCTGATTGATTAAGTTTTTCATTAAGTTCAGGTTAGTAGGAATCATTGAATCAAGCAATATATCAACAGGCACTGATTAAGTACTAGGCATTATCCTAGGTACTGAGGATACAAAAATAAAAGGTCCTTGCCTTCAAAAAGTTTATAATTGCAGGGGTAGGGGGAGACAACAAGATATACAAATGGAATGAATACAGTATAAATTGTGGGGAGTAGCAATTGTGGGGACTATCTACAGCAGAGGGTAGGGATAGGATCAAAAGCACACATACAGGAACTGTGATCTAAATAACAGGTGTGAGATATAATAGTTATTTTAGATAATACTAGACAAAGCATTAAGTAAATTGCTTATTTCAATATTTCAAAGTTTCAAAATTTTGTAACTACTTTGGTAACTACCTTTAATGACAAATATTACCTTCTACTCTACAGTTTTCATGAGTTGACATGGCCAAAAACCAAAACAAGATATCACTTGTGATTAGTTAACCATCTAACCTTCTAGATGTGGTTGTCCTTTCTTAATGAAGTAGGTCTTTGGACAATAGGACTTAGAGTTTGTGATCTGTTGATATCAACCTTTAAGATATAGAAATACATTGTTTCACCATGAACAAACAGAATAGAATTTTAATCTAATAAAAATGTACTATGGTCAGGACACAGGGAAAGTGTAAGAGAGATATGAGTTTCAAAGAGAATAAAATCACTTTTTTTTTGGAGTATATCAGGGAAGATTTCATGTTGGAAATAACTTGACCTAGACTGCAAGAAAAAGAATTCCAAGAGGTAGAGGCGTGTGTGTGTGTGTGTAAAGATATTGAGGAAAAGTAGGTAGAGTACATTTCCATAGAAGATGTTATCAGGATTTAATGATAGAGGACAAAATCTTGATTTATTTATTAACAGGGTCTTAACACCCAGTCTTCTTTTATGAAGTGCAAATACCCTTTCTGATAGAGTCAGAAGGAAGCAATGGTATTGAAAGAATAAAAAATAACTCAAACTTTCCTTGCAGGACCTAAATTGGGGATAGTCATGAATTCTAAAGTTGGAAATATCCAAAGAAAACCATCAGTAAAGGAAGAACTGAGCTCTTTGCCTCTTGGTCCTCCTTCCCAAGGTTCACTAGAACTATTTGCCTACAGGGAAGATGAAAACAGAGACATTTCTTCTAGACAGATAAAGAAGTAAGACAGTCATCCAAGGTTAGAAAACATTCTTGGAAGTATGGTCTTTCCAATTGGAGTCTTGTCAGTGAAATTATTTATGCAGGACTGTTGCTAACACAATATCAAAGCTTGTCCTAATAATTTTCATACCAGTACACCATATATGTATATATACATACATACATGTATGTATATATGTATATGTACAATAATATGTATATGTACAAAAATGTATATGTGTGTATATTTCATAATAGAAACGGGATGCTAATAACTAGGTCTTAATGTCACTATCTTCAAACACTCTTGATTATTTAGGCCTAAATATTATTATCCTTAAAATGCTTTGTCAGCCTCAACTTTGGAAGTGACCAGAGTGAGACTATTGTCCAACATTTCATGGGGCCCATCCCTATTAAGATCAATTACAAATACTTTGGAGTTACAGGAAAAAGTGCATCACATCAAAAAGGCCTGTAGACTTGTCACTGAACTTCCTTTCTTTGCTAATTTTAAAGTGCTCAGCTCTAAGAAAGAGTCCTCTGGAATGATCTGAGGCAGTGAAACAGGTGAAGTAGTCAGTGAAAATGCTGGAACTAGCCACTAGCAGTTCTTTTTTCCCTAGGCAAGCTCTATCATTTTTTTTTTTTTTTTTGTAACGAAGAAGATACACCCAAATATACATGAATGAAGTCCCTAATCTAAAGATTTAATTTCTGACCAAAGTGATAGAGTGAAATATGACTCAGAAGTCAGTGTTGAAAATGCTATCATATCAGTTCTGTATAGTCATTAAAAGTGTTTCCTTTAATAGTACTACTATTATCATTTAATTTGAACACAAAGACAATTTTTCTATACAACCATGTTTCATCTAAAACCCTTTGCCTCAGGAAAGGCATTCATTGGGTTGCCTACCTTAAATATTTTGAAGGTATACATATACACACATGGATATATATATATATACATACACACAGATAAATATACACACATACATACATATATGTTCATAATTTTTATTGTAGTTTTTAAAAGATAAAATTTAAATTGTTCAACCTTTAGGTCAAAATTTGAATAGATGAAGAACACTTACTATTTTGGTTAAAATAAATATAGGAGAAAAATGGATAAGGAAGCCTTTTTTCATTCCATACCATCATAAATAAACAATTCTCCTTATGTGTCATATTCCTTAATAGCAAACTGGTTGGCAACAAAATATACTAATGACTCATGCTTTTTATGGATCCTTCCCTTCAAAATGTTGCTTCAAATCACACTCTTAATGTGAAAGATGTGCACTTGGAAATGTGGCAAGAAAAAGAAAAAGAATTGTATAGAACAGACTCTAGTTGTCTCTACAATATAAAATATGGAGTAGCAGCCTGTTTATGTATTTGTTTTAAAGAGAGACACAGAGTTTCTAAAGGAAGATACTTCTTAGGACAGATAAATTTTTTTCATTAATATTACTTAATAGATGGGTGATAAGGAACCTGTCCTCCTGATCAGACCACCTTTTTTTTTTTTTTTTTAAAGTGATGGAAGGAATTGCAGAATTTAGGAAGTCTAAAATATGGAATTAGCATATTTTCATTTTTTTAAAGGAGACTCAAGTATACAATTTTTGCCACAACGTGAATATATTTGGGGACATATTTTAAACTAGTTGACTACAATTTTTTGATCCTACATTAGTATTGATAAAGAATTTTTATGCATTTATATTCTCTCTATATAAATTTATAAATTATCATTATCACTAATGTATTAGACATGTCATAGAGCATAAATAAAACTAAAAATTTGAAAAGAATTTAATAAGGATGAAAGAGATATTTTACATTTTACTTTATTTGTAAACATGGAAGTGTATATATTATGGTAGGTATATTTATCAGTAATTCTTGTTGAAATGTATTTTGTTCTGTTTCCCTTTTAAGCAAGCCATAACTATTAAGACAACAGGTTCCCCTCCCCCCCCCCCCAGGAAAACATATTTCTTAGTTAGTCTTCAAGTTCTTCCCCCCATAACATTTTTAGTATACTTGCTGGTTGTTCATATTTCAAACTCTTTTTTCATTCTCAGAAACTTCTGCAGAAACATTTTTCTTATGAGGTGCCTTCTTGTCTTTCTTGTGTAATGATAAGAATTACTTCTAGGCCCAAAGTTTTGGAGTACTATGCTCTCTCACTCTTTACTAAAAGGCTTCTAGTTTTGGACACATTTGCACTGGTAAACCAGACTCAGTCCTATAAGTGATCTCCAAAGTGAGGTATTGGCCTTTGGTCTCACTGACTTCTCCAGCATCTGGGGAAAAAAGCTTTTTAAAGCTCAAATTTGGGGTCATGTCTAGGGTGTCCTCAAAGAGAGTGAGGAAGTAGAAAGTTACTCAGTTATACAATATGAATCAGGAATAATCCAGCTAACAGGAAAAAAAAAAATAAGGCTCTTCAGCATTGAATTACACATTTTAGTGGAAGTTTCCTGGGGAGCTCCAGTGCTCACTTCTTGGAATGACCCCTTAAAAACCTATTCCCACAATCTCTGCTATAGTTGGATTGAATCCTCAAATGTATAAACCGTTAGAATGTTATTTTTCTCTTTTATAGGAGCAGCAGATCTAGCTTTTCATCCAAATGGTGCACAGCTGGCTGCAATTAGGGAGCAATTTTCTGACAAGTTGCAGAAGTACATGGCCCAAGTCCATCTTTCCCTGTATTTGCTGAGTGGTTAGTAGCACCAGAGGTAATAGCAGAGACTGGTCCCAAAATCTATCCATCTCATTTGTACCAATATTCTCTGCATTTTCCATTGACTTTGGTTTTATCTGTGGGAACTCAAGACAAGTTGTAACCTAGACTAACCCAGGCATTACATCAACCAGAATTATAGAGGCAATCTTGAGAAATTAACCAAAGACTCAAAGTCCACATAGAGGGCTAAAGTAAGATTAGGAGATGGAGTTTCATTATCCTACTTTTTCTTCTGCAAAAGCAAAATTGTCAAAAAAAAAAAAAAAAAGAAAGTAAAAAAAGGAACTCAATTTCAGAACCAAGCTGATCACTGAACTCTGCCCCACTCTCTGATTCTTTCTCTTCATTTTCTGCTTTTCTTTCAATGTTGTGATTCTGATTCTGATTTTATTTTTTGGAGATAATTTAATTCTTCTTTGTTTTAGTCTTCATAGATGTTTATATTACTGTACTCTGATATTTGAAGTTCTTTACAACTTGCTTCTAATCTATCTCTAACAACAACTATAGATCATTGTATGTATATATATATTGTTATAGATACTATAACAACATATTATATATAGTATAACATATATGTATATGTTATATACTATAATGTAGTAATATACGTACTATAACAATATATATGTACATATATATATATAAACTAGAATCTATAGATAGAATCTATAAGGAAATAGTTATGGTTTATTGTTTTTGGTCAAGTTTATAATTTATAAGTTTAAATGAATTAAAAATTAACATGATCAAATGATTTTTAAAAAGAATTTTTTCAGAGACCTCAAAATGGATTATCTTAATGCAAAAACACATATTGAAAAACAGACACATATATATAAAATACAGGCCCATTTAACACAGATCCAATTGATTGGGCTGCTCTGTTATCAGAGCATTTTCCTTTAGGAGCAGTTTTTCTGGAGAGCTAGATCATTGAAAATGATTGGGGGAGAGGCTAGGATGACAGGAACATTCTGGAACATGAATAAGCCAATGCTACTGTGTACCTGACCAGTAGATTTAGCTTTTACCCTGTGTGTAGTTATTTATTGCCATTATTTTGATAACTAGATCAGATTCTTTGCTGTGCAGCTTGAGCTTCTTTAATTCCTTAATTCATACTCTCTATCTCCACTGTCCTCACTGATGAGTGACTCACCAATTATATCTGGGCAAGATCCAGCCATACTTTTAGTTTACTTCATGGATATCTTCTGGCCAGGTGTTGCCACTTTCATCCACCATCCACTACTATTTCCTATCACTACTTCTTTCCAGTTCTGGAACCAAAATCAAATCAATAATACTACTAATACTGGAAATTTTGTGTCACTTGATTGCCATCTAGCTACATCCTTTTAACTTTCTAAACCAATCTGAACCCTACTCTGCTATTTGTGTTGTATCTGCCTATTTTAATGTAAACTTCATAAGCTCAGTAGCTATCTTTATATTTACATTTGTATTTCTGCATTTAGTTACAGTGTTTGAATCATAGTAACGATTTAATAATTTTATTTTCATTATTTCCATTTATACCATCGTAGTAAAACAATATGCTAATCCCATCTTTACTTCCATGAAAATTAGACTAGTTTTTGTTATCATTTTTCCCCTTAAAAATATTGAAATCATCCTCATGACTTAATTGGCTCAGGGGCTTAAAGCTTGGAGCTGTTGACATTATTTCCTAGTTGTCTGAAAAAGAGATGTTCCTAGCTTCTCTTTGAAACATAATTGGTAGACAATCATGGACTGTCCAAGGATAAGGGAGCTTTACTCAGATGAAATCAACTCACAGTGACCTTAAGACATTAGCTTATTAAATATTCTTTTCCTGCTATTTCTGAGATCCCCTTTTATGCCTTATTTTGTTCTAGTATCATACCTAAACTATCATGGAACTGCCCTGAGTCAGGCTCAGCCTAGAAAATTGGGGGAAATATTAAGAGAAGCAAAATCTGGTTATTTTTTCCCCACACTTCTTGCCCCTTCTCCAAAGAAATAAAACCATTTTAATCTCTGAATGATATATTTTTTTAATGTAGTGGTGACATTATCTCCTTAATACCTACGAAATTCTTTAGCTTTTTTTTATTAAAGGAACTAAGTAGCTTAAAAAAGAGAAAACATAAGGGAGGGGGAATGCAGAATTAAAACTGTCTTAAAGTATTTGAAGTATTGATACCAAGAAGAGGAATTAGATTTGTTCATTTTGCTCCCTGAAAAGAGAAATTGAATCAAAAGGTACAAGTTGAAATTAGGCTAATTCAGGCTGGATACAAGGAAAAATTTTTACTACACTTACAGATAGTCAAACGTGAAAAGGATTGCTTTGGGAGGTAGTGAATCTCCTTCACTAGAAGTCTTCAAGTGAGGGTTATATGACTACTTGTTGGTATATACTTTTTCATGTGTGAATTGGATTAAATAACTATTCTTGCCATTCCAACTCTTAAATTTTGTGATTATTATACTTGTGTTTCCCAGAATACTCAGGACAGCGCTTGAATACAGAAGACAATCAATCAGTGTTGATCTGATGAATAAATGGTGTACCTTTAAGTTGCTTTTTTTTTCTTAGAATTCTGTTCATATTTAAATAAAATTTTATACTCATTTAAAAAAATGTGTAATCTACTTTGATGTAACAGAAGAGGAACTGAACTGTGAATCAGAAGATGTACGTCCTAAATCAACCACTAGTAGTTGTATGTTAGAAATAGCATTTAACTTTTTTGGGAACTCCTCACTTCATCTATAAAACTGGCCTAACTGTTTTCTAAGAACTTTCCAACTCAAAGATTCTATGATCCTTTTGATTATCTTATGTGTTATCTTGAATATTCTGTACCTAGTTTGTATGGTATTCATTTACGTTTACCTGCATTTATTCCAAACTGAAGAAACAATATGTGCTGAGAAAGAATTTGTAACTTTCCAACTATATTACTGTATAGTACCATATTCATCTGGATTAGTTAGATGACACAGTAGATATATCTAGGGCTGCAATTAGAAAGCATCAAAAGTGGCTTCAGACTCTTACTAGCTCTGTGACCCTAATCAAGCCAAATAACCCTGTTCGACTCAAACTCATCTATAAAAGGAGCTAGAAAAGAAATCGCTTTGCAAAGCACTTTGCAAAACACTCCAGTATCTTTGTCATACTGAGAAAAGAATAATGAAAATGACTGAAACAACCATATTACTATACATATTTGTAAGAATTAAGTTATTTCAGAAATTAATTGTAGTTATTTGTTTTACAATGATGATGGACTTAGTTACAAATTACATTTCTATATAGTAAATTCAAAGTATTTTATTGATACTATATAGGTCTATTAAGTATAAAATGAATATAGGGGAAATCTCTTTTATGGTCCGCCCAGTGGATCTGGTTAACTGTTCTGCTGAATTTTTCATTCTTACATCATTACTTTATAATACAAATTTGCTCAGCATGTGGACCAGATTTGAGGCATATCCTGTGGCAAGCATTCTCATTAGTCCTTATTCTAAGAGGGTCAAGAAAAAGTCAATAGAAATGCTTGTTGAAAAACAACATCTTGGATATCCAAGTAACTTCTATTGGTGATTATGATCAGAGAATGTGCAAAAGTTAACCATTAACAATCATTGCATAAGCAATAACTATACAAAGATTTTGATATAAGGTAAGAGGTAAGTATTACAGAAAAGAAAATGGAATAGTCTAAATAGACTTTTATAGGCATAGTTAAATGACAGTGTCTTTCAAAATCTGGCCAGAATGTAAATTCTTGAGTCTATTAAAGAATAAAAATTCTTTATTTTTTATAAAGCCTCATTTTTATAAAAATGACAAAAGATGTCACACTTTGACAAAAAAACTATAATTCAAAGGAGATGTAGCCTAATTAGAGTTATCTAGCTAAAAAGATGAAATTTACCAGTGTCATTTTAATTATTTCTATCCATTAATCCTGCAAGTGTCTATTCCTCTTTGCCATACATTACACAAAGAAGCACTCCCCACTGTAAAATGCTGTGATTTTTCAAAAGCAAATGCCCAACAAAAACAAAACAACTTGGGATAGATTAATTTGCTTCTGTGCCTGCCCCAGAGAACCATAACCTCTCTTCTAAATCATGAATAATAGGGAATGAGAAGCAGGCAAGGATGATATGACTAATAAATATTCTTGTTTCCAGCTTTCATTCATGGAGGCAGAGTTTACTTGTGGCAATTCATAAAGAACTCAAAAATCCACAGTACAGGCCTTGCTATTTCTTTTGTGCATTTTTTCCACATTTAAATAGAATTTTATTGGTAACAAATACATATATAGATTCATTTTCCTTTCATTTTACTACGGCAATCAGAGACCCAGGAAAGTTAAACCACTTTCCCATTAAGGATGATCAAAGTGACTAGAAGACAATTCTCTTCAACACTATAAAAGGTTTTTGTTGTTATTTGTTTAAAAAAAATCCAAAGATTTTAAAATCTTTTTAAAGGATTTCTCCCTAAAGGGCCTACAAGCTCAAGAGTCCTAAACAAAGAAGTCCCCAAGGGAAACTCAGAAACTTGGACTCACCCAGACAGAGAAAGATGATTATTTACAACTCTAAGGTACTTTCTCAATCTTTTGATTACCAAGTGACAGCCAAAGGCCCAGAAGTCTTTCCTCCACTGATTTACATAAATCATCACCAGTTTCTAGTTCCAAGCTTCTCAGTCCCTTCCTCCATTGCTTAATCTGACTGGACATAGCTAAAAATTATTTGGGGAAAAGATGGAAGTAGCTAGGTGATTCAGAGGATAAGGCACTGGTCTTAGAGTCAGGAGGACCTGAGTTCAAATCCAGATTCAGATACTTGACACTAACTGTGTGATCCTGGGCAAATCACCTAACCTCAATTATCTTGCCAAAAACAAAACTGAGAGGGGTTCCATTCCGTTTGAGACTACAGTAGAATGTAAAAGAGAACACTAGTTCTTGGGTCAGAGGCCAGTTTTACCAGAAGTGTTTCAAGTACAGGAAGTGTGTCTTTCAAGTGGTAGGATTTAGAGAAGCTTCTGGTACATGTTGTACTGATAAAGATGACAACTTTTGGGCCTCCCCTAGGGATACTCTAGCATAGGAGTGCATAATCTCCTCTGAGATGAAAAATATGGAGGACTGGATGTGAGTTGGATAGTCTGTGTGGATCTAACAGTGACCTTGAAGTGCTCATTATAAGCCTTCTAGTAACTAGGGACCTAGCAGGGATGTAAGGAGGAGATTTTTGTTGGATGGACATCTCCACTGCCTTATTGGTACCTCCCATGATATTGGTCAGGGAGTCGTAGACCTCTGAAGGTTCCTGAAGCTACTACTGGGTCATGTTCAGCTAGAGCCTAGTCTACTCTAACATTTAGCTAGAGCTAAAATAGCTGGATACTATAGGGGTCATAGGAAACACATTGGGCATCAGAGGGATCTGACTACCCAGCCTGTAAGCTGAAACCACCACCCCTGACATTGTCTGGATGACTTCATAAGAAGTCAGATTAAAGCAGCAACCAAAGAGAGAAAGCAGGTCTAAGTGAGGCATGGAAGGGATGAGAGGATGATGACATCCTACCAGAAGACAGAGAACCTTGGTCATGCCCCACCACCTCCTACTGTGTTTCTCCGATAATAAGACACTGTCTTATTAATTTTTTTGGACAGAAAAACACCAGAGGGCTTATTTTCAGGGGAGGGCTTATTTTAATGAACATTGACAGCAATTTTAATATACAGGTAAATGTGAACAAAAAAAAAAGTACCTTTATTCAATAATGATCACGTCATCTTCTTCAACAACATCGTCATAAGTGTCTATACCCTGAATTCCATCTTGGATGTCTTGCGCCTCTATTTCCTTCAGAAGAAGTGGACCCAATCTGTCATGTCCAGCAATATAGCTCTCTTTAAATGAACATGTCTTGTCCAGGTAACCTGCTCGCAGTGCCTTGGCGACACAGCTGTCAGTAATTTTATCCCATGACTTCTTCACCCAAGTCACAACTTCTTGCAGACAGGGCTTCACAAAGTTTCCACGCTGATTTCTTTCCATTCTATTTTCAATGTAGTCATTGACTTCCATGCGCAAATGGTCCTTGAATGGCTTGTTTATTGCAATATCAAGGGTCTGGAGATAGGCAGTCATTCCTGCAGGAATCATTACTTGATCTATTCTTCTCTCTGTAAGGAAATTCTTCATTTCTTTAGCGCGGTGAGTGCTGGCTGAGTTCTTCTTTTATCCTCCATCATGCCCCCTGAGTTCTTTTATCCTCCATCATGCCCCCTGAGTTCTTCTTTTATCCTCCATCATGCTCCTTTTATCCTCCATCATGCCCCCTCACTCCCGCTTACATACCGGGTTTTTATGTTGTCCTGCCTCAGCTCTCCTCCGCAGCACTGCTCTCAATGGCGCCAGCAAGCAAATCACTGGGGAAGAACAGGATGACGCACTCACTGCTGCAGCTCTGATTGGCTGCAGCTTGGAGTGCAACATGCGTTTCACCCGGAGGGGGGGGAAAAGGGGAAAAGGGGGAACGGTGCATACAGAGGGTACCATAATGTAGCATGTAGCACAGGGGATCACCTTCACTACAGTAGCAATCTCAATAGGGCTTATTTTTTGGGGAGGGCTTATTTTAGAGCAATCTTACATAGTAAGGGGAGGGATTATTTTCTGGCTAGGTCTTCTTATCGGGGAAACACGGTGTTGCCTTAGCAAAGCTTGAAAATATGCTGCTTGTGAAAGAAAAAAAAAATCTGCTTGTAAGCTCCCTTATCTAACTGAGAAATCACCCCTAAGGGTTCTGAGTCTTGTAAAGCCCTTGAGACAGAAACATTGGGGTAAGTAGAGGGCTGAACACAGATAATCAGAGGAGGATTGGGGCATATCCAGGAGCAATACCAGCCTCAGCAAAAGTGCATATCCTGAAGTCCCGGAGTGCAAGAATTCTACCTGAGAGAGCTGCTGCCTCCAGGTGTCTGGAATGGGTCCAATAGGTCACTAGTGAGTCAGGAAAAGCCCTAGGCAAAAATCTGTGCAAGCTATTCTGTTCAAGCTGGAAAGAACCTTAAGGATCATTATTTTCCTCTTTGAATTCATAGCTCTAGACACACAGACTTAATAAATGATGTTTTCATGAAAAGTCTATTCTGTCATCTGCTCAAAGAGTTTGGCCTTTTAACTATGAAGAGATGATTGCAGTCCTGGAGAGGTGAGACAGTTAGATGTAAGACTGAAGGGAGGCATAGACTCAGACACTGTGGATGGTAGGGTAGATACAGATCAATTTCTCAGCTTTCTCCTGTTATCACATATAAGAAGAGGAGACTTCCAATTAGAAGTGAGGGAGATAAATGGAAGAAGAGGAGATTGAAGGAGATGACGATTTCAGAGAGGGAGAGACAAAGGATTGGAGGAGAAATAGAAGGTGAGGCAGAAGGAAGAGGAGAAAGAAAAACAAAGTCAGAAAGGAGTTTCTAATTTTTATGCACTTAAATAAAGTCAGATGTTCTGGAAGAGAGTTTGGAGGAAGGGATGCAGTAAAAAAAAGTTTATGTAAAAACAAAAGAAGAATAAAAATGTATATTAAAATAACAATTACTTGGAGACTCATTTTCTTCAAAAAACAATTCATAATTTGTAATGATCAACTTATTAATAATGTTAATTTTTTTTTGTTAAAGAGATTTGGTCTTAGAATGACTCTGTGAGACAGGCAGAAAAAAGAGAAAAAACACAGAAACAGAAAAAAGAGAAAAGGAGAGATAGATTCAAGAGAGGCAAACAGCCATTAAGAAGAGAAGACAGAAAGAAAAAGACAGGGTATAAAGGCATAAAGCAAAGGAAGATTTAAAAGTCTGTTTAAGGGGCAACTCTATTCCTGACTTTAGACTGTAAGATAGCCAACCAACCTTCAGTAAACACAGCAATAAGGGAAGAGATGGGAAAAAGAACTTCCAATTTCTTTTAAGGATATTTTGAATATTTCTACAAATAGTTCTGACAGTTGAAAAAACAATAATCATTGAAAAGCAATACTATAAAGCACTACTATGCATGTGACTCCCACATACATGAACTTTCCAGCAATGTTCAAGACTGCAGCAAGAAATACTTTTTAAGTATATATACTTTTTAAGTATATAATGAACTGAACACAATTTTTTTTTACCCCTTTCTTTTTTCAGAAGTTCCATTGTTATTAAAATAGATACTCTATTTTAAACTGCCAACAGATTACATAAGCTGTTAACTTTCATTTGGGCACAATTTTGAAACATATGAATTTTTGGACACCCTAGCATCAATTCATTGGTCTTTACTTCAGGATACCAAATTGATTTGAGGGGGGGGGGAAATCATTTAGAATTTTATTTTATTTTAAAATATATTGATTTATCTTTTTATAAAAATGGACAATTACCATTTTAGCACCTCATTAAGACAGAAAAGTACTTTATTACAAGATTTACCAATAAAAACCAAAACACTGAAGACACCATTATTGTCTCTTGGTAAAGATTTAACCCCAAGGCTTTACTTAAATTTTTAAACACAACTGTATTCCCTCAAGTCCCCTGAGGAATTTCAATGGGTTTAATATTTGTGAATGGAAAAGCTCACAGTTTATAACAGAAGACCTTTTTTTTCCCATTCTTTTCTAAAATATGCATGCATATAACATCATTTCAATTTTTTGTCACTCTAAAGCTAATTACCAAATGTAGTTTTAAAAGTATCTTTGCATTTTTAGGTAGATATTTAATCAAAGCTTTAATTAGTCAAGTTCAACAAGATTATTTTTAATTTCGTATTTTTTCATCAACATCTTACTGTTAAGAGAAAAAGGAAAAGAAATACTTATCAAGAATTTATTTTTAAAAAATAACTAGAAAAAAAATTTCTGTGTTAAGCAAGTTTATAACTTCAAAGAATAGAGAATAGAGACTGAGCCTTACACATGGTAAATCTAACTATAGGATTTATTGAATAATATTCAAATCATATGAACAAAAAGATGTCTATTTTACTTCACTGTCACCCATTGGCTCAGGAGAAAATTAATTTGTTCACGTAACAGTTCTTGAGAAGTCAATTAGATCTAAACATAACCCAAACATATATATCTGCAATTATTAGGGCTGTGGAGTTTTATGTTGAATGGGCAAAAGGATCTACAGATTCTTATAACAATTATGATTATAATATCAATCACTCCCTACTCATAGGGGATGGAAAAATTCCTTTAGTATGGGGGAAGTAGAAAGAGATAGATACACTCATGAATATTCATTTTTTTACCTAAATATTCTTCTTCCTTCTAAAGAGATTATAATCTCTCAGTATAAAAGTATAATTTAGCCCCAAACTCTACACATGCTGTCTATTATAGTTAAATTAAACAAACACCTATTATATATGTTACAATGTACTAGAACACAATGAGAAAGGTGACAGGAGGGAGAACTAGTGTTGTCTTCATGGAAATGATAGTGTTATAGAAGATAGAGAATTCATAGAGAATTCAAATTAGAGAATTTGATTGAGAAATCAAAGATAATTAACCTTAGTTGCTGCAAGATCTAAATATGAAAAAGTCTCAGTTATCACCAGCATATTCAAGGAAATCTATCAGTATCACATTTATACTGTGTAGATTTTCAAACACAATAGCTATTATTATAGTGACTCATATCATTAAGAAGTTAGAAATTCATTATTTTTAGCTTCAGTTTTACCGAGGAACAAAATGGTTATATGATTGGCCTGAGAGTACTTTAAGGAAGAGATGGAAAGGAAAAACAATATTGTGAACGATATGCATAGATACAAATTATTTTAGTTTGTTTAGATTTTTTTAATATTTATTCTATTTAAAATCGAGAATAAGCTTATATTTATCTCTACCCTCATTTAAAATAGCCTGGAAAAATTACCTTAAAAAAACTATTGGTACATTTACTAAAGGAAAATCTATGGGAGGTGCTACTGGAAGTTGTCCAATCTGTTAGTCTTCATAATAAGGAGTACATACCTTAAGGACTATGTAAGCCAATTAGTGAGGGTTCATGAAGAAACCAAGAGTCCAAAGTGTCTCCACTTCAGCAAATTCAGTTTCAATCAGAGGCTTCACATCTGGGGATTTCTGGCTCTAAAGAAAAATGCCAGCTAAGCAAGGGATCTGAAAGAAAAAATATAATCCTATTGGGAGGGATATTGACTTGCCAGTCACAGGTCTAGGGAAAAGATCAAGCTCAAATAGATGTTTGTGATGGAGATGAAAACAGTGACAGCAACAAAAAGGACAATATGTCCTGCCATCTTGGACTAATTGTTATCTGGGGCTAATGTCAAAGTGGCTAAGGGGCAACAGACACAACAACATTGAGGGCCTAATGTTTCTTCTCTGAACAGATGTCAGTGGCCATGGAGACACATGCAAGACAAGTTAGAAACCAGGACATTGTAAATGAGGGAAGGGGACAGCGACAATCGAAATGGAACCTCAAGTTTAGCAATATAGTAACAGCAAGAAGTAACAATGACAGAAATGAGCAACAGAAGGGAAATGGTAGAGACAAGGAAGTTTCACTTAGAAAAAGTAAGTCCTAAATCTTAATAGGCTGGAAGAAAGTAAAAATCATTCGATTCACTAACAAGCATTGGTTAAATACCTACTATGATCCAGGAACTTGTTAGGACTTGGAGATTAAAAAAAATTTAGATGCTCCCTGATCTTGAGGAGCTTACAAAATATGCAAAATAATAGATAATTTGGAACAAAAAGCACTAACATAAAAGGAAATTTTAAAAGACTTTAAATAACAGAGGATACATATTATTAAATGCTCTTGGATAGGTGGAGCAAGTATAATAAAGATAACAATACTCCCTAAACTAATCTATTTATTTAATGCTACCCATCAGACTTCCAAGAAAATATTTTAATGATCTAGAAAAAATAACAACAAAATTCATATGGAACAATAAAAAGTCGAGAATCTCAAGGGAATTAATGAAAAAAAAAAATCAAATGAAGGTGGCCTAACTGTACCTGATCTAAAATTATATTATAAAGCAGCAGTTACCAAAACCATTTGGTATTGGCTAAGAAATAGATTAGTGGATCAGTGGAATAGGTTAGGTTCACAAGACAGGATAGTCAACTATAGCAATCTAGTGTGTGACAAACCCAAAGACCCTAACTTCTGGGATAAGAATTCATTATTTGATAAAAACTGCTGGGATAACTGGAAATTAGTATGGCAGGAATTAGGCATGGACCCACACTTAACACCATATACTAAGATAAGATCAAAATGGGTCCATGATCTAGGCATAAAGAACGAGATTATAAATAAATTAGAGGAACATAGGATAGTTTATCTCTCAGACTTGTGGAGGAGAAAGAAATTTGTGACCAAAGATGAACTAGAGACCATTACTGATCACAAAATAGAAAATTTTGATTATATCAAATTAAAAAGCCTTTGTACAAACAAAACTAATGCAAACAAGATTAGAAGGGAAGCAACAAACTGGGAAAACATCTTCATAGTTAAAGGTTCTGATAAAGGCCTCATTTCCAAAATATATAGAGAATTGACTCAAATTTATAAGAAATCAAGCCATTCTCCAATTGATAAATGGTCAAAGGATATGAACGGACAATTTTCAGATGATGAAATTGAAACTATTACCACTCATATGAAAGAGTGTTCCAAATCACTATTGATCAGAGAAATGCAAATTAAGACAACTCTGAGATACCACTACACACCTGTCAGATTGGCTAAGATGACAGGAAAAAATAATGATGAATGTTGGAGAGGATGTGGGAAAACTGGGACACTGATGCATTGTTGGTGGAGTTGTGAACGAATCCAACCATTCTGGAGAGCAATCTGGAATTATGCCCAAAAAGTTATCAAACTGTGCATACCCTTTGATCCAGCAGTGTTACTTCTGGGCTTATATCCCAAAGAAATACTAAAGAAGGGAAAGGGACCTGTATGTGCCAAAATGTTTGTGGCAGCCCTGTTTGTAGGGGCTAGAAACTGGAAATTGAATGGATGCCCACCAATTGGAGAATGGCTGGGTAAATTGTGGTATATGAATGTTATGGAATATGATTGTTCTGTAAGCAATGACCAGCAGGATGAATACAGAGAGGCTTGGAGAGACTTACATGAACTGATGCTAAGTGAAATGAGCAGAATCAGGAGATCATTATACACTTCGACAACGATACTATATGAGGATGTATTCTGATAGAAGTGGATTTCTTTGACAAAGAGACCTCACTCAGTTTCAATTGATAAATGATGGACAGAAGCAGCTACACCCAAAGAAAGAACACTGGGAAATGAATGTAAACTATTTGCATTTTTGTTGTTCTTCCCGGGTTATTTTTACCTTCTGAAACCAATTCTCCCTGTGCAACAAGAGAACTGTTCGGTTCAGCAAACATATATTGTATCTAGGATATACTGCAACATATTTAACATACATAGAACTGCTTGCCATCTAGGAGAGGGGGTGGAGGGAGGGAGGGGAAAAATCGGAACAGAAGCAAGTGCAAGGTATAATGTTGTAAAAAAAAATTACCCTGGCATGGGTTCTGTCAATAAAAAGTTATTATAAAAAAAAAAGTGAAAAAAAAAAAGACGAGTTAGAAACCAGGACATTGTAAATGAGGGAAGGGGATAGTGACAACTGAAATGGAACCTTAAGTTTAGCAATATAGTAACAGCAAGAAGTAACAATGACAGAAATGAGCAACAGAAGGGGAATGGTAGAGACAAGGAAGTTTCACTTAGAAAAAGTAAGTCCTAAATCTTAATAGGCTGGAAGAAAGTAAAAATCATTTGATTCACCAACAAGCATTTGTTAAGTACCTACTATGTTCCAGGCACTTGTTAGAACTTGGAGATTAAAAGAAAATTAAATGCTCCCTGATCTTGAGGAGCTTACAAAATATGCAAAATAATAGATAATTTGGAACAAAAAACACTAACATAAAAGGAAATTTTAAAAGACTTTAAATAAAAGAGGATACTTCAGATGAATCCTCGAAGAAATTTAGAATCCCAAGAGGGAAAGTTCAGGGTGGAATGAATTTCAGACACGAAGGACAACCAGTGCAAAATAATAATTAATGATAATAATAATGATCGAGAAGAGAGATTGTGGACCATGATGTATGAGGAACAATAAGAAGGCCAGTTGGACTGGATCATATGAGTCTAAAGGCAAGTAACATATAATGAGAATGGATAGATTACAATCTATACAACATCGTTGTATTGTATCTATAACTATATATATCTATATATGTAGTATATATATAGATGTAGAATAAGTACATGTTATGTACAACAATAACATCATATATGACAGTAAATTGTGGTACATATGTATGTATTATATATGTATATATGCATATATACATATATATATATTAGCAGAACTTTTATTTGAAACTGACTCCAATGCATCTCTCTTTTCATTATACCACAAAAACTTGACTTATTTTTGCTATTATTTATATTTTGCTATTTCCTTCCACTCAAAAGAAGTAAGGGATGAAAAGTCTGATGAGAATTAAAGTATGTCATCAACACCTGCCAATATTACATCTTTAAGCCATGAGATACCAAGCAAAATGTCATGAAATTAATTTTTATCTTTTGTTAATTAGAAGATAAAGCTCCAGAGGATGTCTTAAAGGGATGACTTTGTTTCTTCATAGCTGTTTTTCTGTCTAGTATTTATACCCAGGGTTATGATCAGCTCTACAAAATCATATGAAGGAGTTTAGATGATACCAGAAGTAGGCTAATAAGGGAATGAGGAGAAGTATGGAGAAAAGTAACTCTTACCAGAAGAGCCACTGAAATGACCAAATAATGTTGGATATTAGGTTCTCCCATAAGAGTGGGTGAATGAAGACAATATAGAAACATGAAGGGAAGGGCTATCTGGTGTTTCATGTCTTGATGCCTCATATGGAAACTCATAAAATTTTATCTAAAATTCCAGGGAATTAAAAGAGAACAATTGAAAGAACCATTTCAGAGCAACAGAGAATAGAAATCAAGGATTATAAGTGATTTAGCATGAGTTCTCTTAATAGCCTATTTTGACTTCCCAAAGTTAAACAATAATACATACATTACTTATAATTTCTAAAGGCCTTGATTGATGGTCAAATTAAAAAAAAAACCTAATATATCTCTTTCCTTTTAAACATAGGTATATTTTATGTGGTAAAATATTATTAAGTAAAAAGTTTTCATCAATTTATCTCTTTTCATATTTATTTTGATTAAATTTCATAACTTCCTTTTTGTATTTAAAAAATTTTATGTTTATGTTTTGTCTATGTATCCACTTAAAATTTACCTCTGTATTATTGTCTCTGTCACTCTGCCTCTCTCATACTTCCATCTTTTTATGAAATCATATATAACACTACATACCCAATAGCAAAATTTAGACAACTTTAGCATACTAAATGGAAAGAGAATAAACATCATAAGTCAAATATTGAATTGCTAAAGGCAATGTAGTGGTGTTCGTATATATTTTTTTCTTGCTTTCTTATCAGTGAGAAATGGTGAACAATTGTCATATTTTCCTTTTTTTTATCTTTCACATTTCTCCTTAGATTTCTTTACTTTATCTGACTAGTATCAACATTTATAAATTTGCTTCAGGTCTTTTATTTTCTGGCATTAATGAATTTTACATTTTATAATGTAACATTAATATAAATGACACAACAATTATTGCCAAAGATTTTACAGCAAGGCTAGGCTCTCAAAGAAGTTCCACAAATATGATTCTATAGTTTGAATAATCTATCTACCCTTCCATTTCCCAACATCTAGGAAGAATGAAACTGACCTTCTGACATAAATTAACAAGTATTGACAAAGATTTACAATCTTTCCAAAGAAATAACATACATTGATGATGTTTGTATTCTCTTGTTTTGCTATCAGTAGAGATAACAAATCAAAAGTCACCATTCTTGATTATATGCTTTCATATTTGAGAGTGACCATTTCTATGGTTTATGCAATTGTTGATGCAATTGAATTTTTGTTCATTTATGCTCCAAAGTTTTGGAATAGAAATGCTTCTTTAAAGTGGTAGCTATGTGATCCTAACCATGTTTCTATTATATTTAACCATTTTATTTCTACCTCTTAACAATATTTTCTCTTTGACCTGGAATTGTGAATTTTGATGATAATATTTTGGGGAACTTTCATTTTACTATTTCTTTCATGTGGGGATGACTGATAAATTCTTTAAATTTCTACTTTGCACTCTGGATACAAAATATATGGGGATTTTTTCTTTTAAAGTAATTTCTTGAAATGTGATATCTATGTTTCTTTTTATTTTGGTTTGCTCTTTAGGAAGACACTTTGAGAGTCGAGTAAAGAATTAAATGGACTAGGGAAAAATTTGTAATGGAAAGGCTATTGCAATGGTCTAGGTGTGAATTGATGAGCACATATACCAGGTTGGTGGCAGTATCAGAGGTGAGGAAGAGATATATGCAGGAAATATTTTAAAAACAGAAGTCAAAAAGACTTGGAAATAGATTGTGTATTTAGCATGAGACAAAAGGAGCAGTTGAAGATAACGATTAAGCGATGAGTCTGGATGCTAGAGAAGATGGTGACATCCTCAACAGCAATATATAAGTTAGAAAGAGGGGAGGGGGTAAAATATACTGGGTGGGTAAAAAGTGACAAATAAGCTTTGTCCTTCTATTGAGGTTGTTTAATAGTATTTTATTTTTTTCCCAATTACATATCAAGACAATTTTTGGCATTGCTGATACTGTTTACAGTGTTTTTCTGGTTCTGCTCTTTTTTTATTTTGCATCAGTTTGTACAAGTCTTTCCAGATTTTTCTGAAATCTGCCTATTCATCATTTCTTACCATACAAAAGTATTCTGTTACATTCTTATATCACAATTTCTCAGCCATTTTACAATTGATGGGGATTCCTTTGATTTCCAATATATTGGCAACATGAAAAGTGCTGCTATAAATATTTTGCACATATAGGTTATTTCTCCTTTTTGAATGATCTTTTTGAGATACAGACTTAGTGGTGGTATTGCTGGATGAAAGGGTATTTATAGTTTGGTTGTCCTTTAGATATAGTTCCAAATTTCTCTCCAGAATGAGTATGATCAATTCACAATTCTACCAGAAATGCATTAGTGACCCAATTATCCCAATTCTTTCCAACATTTATCATTTTCCTTTTTTTTTGCCATATTTATCAATCTGACAGATGTGCGATGGTATTTTAGTTGTTTTACTTTGAATTTCTCTAATCAAAAGTATTTTGGAGCACTTCTTCACTTGCTTATAGCTAGCTTTGATTTTGTTATCTGAAAACTGCTTGTTCATATGCTTTGACTATTTATCAATTGGAGAATGATATGCAGGCTTGTAAATTTGACTCAGTTCTCTATATCTTTGAGAAATAAGACCTTTATTGGAGATACTTGCTGTAAAGATTATTTCCCATTTTTCTGCTTTCCTTCTAATCTTGGTTGCATTGGTTTTGTTTCTACAAAAGCCTTTAATATAATAAAAATTATTTATTTTACATTTCATAATGCTTTTTATTTCTTCCTTTCCTAATAAATTTGACAGGTAGACTATACCTTGCCCTTTTAATTTGCCTATGGTATCACTCTTTATGTATAAATAATGTACTCATTTTGACCTTATCTTGATATATGGTATGAAATGTGGTCTACATCTAGTTTGTGTTTTCTCAGCAGTTTTTGTCAAATAGTGAGTTCTTATTGCAAAAGCTCAGGTCTTTGAGTTTATCAAAAACTATGATTATTGATTATTGTGTCATGCACCTATTCTATTCCACTGATGCACCATTCTATTTCTTAGCTAGTACCAAATAATTTTTTCTTCTTTTTATTATAGCTTTTTATTAATAGATATATACATGGGTAATTTTTCAGCATCGACAATTACAAAATCTTTTGTTCCGTTTTTTTCCCCTTCTGACCCCACTCCCTCCCCGAGATGGCAGGTAGACCAATACATGCTAAATAGGTTAAAGTATATGTTAAATTGAATATATGTATACATGTCCATACAGTTATTTTGCTGCACAAGAAGAATCAGACTTTGAAATAGTGTAGTACCAAATAATTTTGATGAGTGCTTCATAATATAGTTTGAGATCTGATATTGCTAGACCATATTTCTTTATATGGATGCTCCCATTAATTTCCAATATTCTTGATCTTTTATTCTTTCAGACAAATTTTGTAATTTTTTTCTAGCTTATAAAAATAGTTTTTTGTTAATTTTATTGGTTTGGCACCACATGAGTAAATTGAATGTAGACAAATTTATCATTCTTGTTATACTGCCTCAGCCCACCCATGAGCAACTGAAATTTTCCAAAAAAAATTTTTTTTTAGTTCTGACTTTATTTGTATGAAACCTGTTCAGCAATTGTGTTCATATAATTCCTGGGTTTTTCTTGTCAGATAGACTTCCAAGCATTTTATATTATCTATTGTTATTTTAAAATGGAATTTCTATATCTCTTGTTTCTGGATTTTGTCACAAAAAGAATTGTGGATGATTTATATGGGTTTATCTTATATCCAACAATTTTGCTAAAGTAAATTATTGTTAATTATTTGAAGTTTTTTAGGTGATTCTCTAAAATTTTCTATATTATCATATGATCTGCAAAAAAAAAGTTTTGTTACCTCATTGTCTTTTTCTAATTTCTTTGAGTTCTTTTTCTTTTCTTATTGCTATACAGAGCTAAAATTACTAATACTATGATAAATAATAATGACAAAAATAAGCATCCTTACTTCATCCTTGATATTACTGGGAAAACATATAGCATTTCCCTATTATTGAAAATGCCCTGTTCTTAGCAGTGTTTTGTTTTGAACCCATCCCATCCACTACCTATGCTATTATCTATCATCCCTCCCCTTCTCTTACTCCTTTCTCTTAGTGTTTTTGCCCTCCCTTCTATGCAGCCCCTTTCTTTAATGATTAAATTTTTCCCTCCTAAAGCCAAAACAAAAGATGAAATCAAACTTCAGACAATGTTCCTCCTCCTCCCTTCTTTCCCTCTATTGTAATAGATTTTTAATGCCTCTTCATGTTGTCTAATTTGTCTCCTTATACCTCTCCTTTCCTCTTCTCCCAATACAGTCCTTTGTCTACCTCTTAATGTCTTTTTTTTTTTTTTGATATCATCACATCAGAGCTCATTCACAATCACATCCTCATTCCATGTAATGTTCCCCTCTAACTAGTTCAGTAACAGGTACAGTTTTCACAGATATAATTTTCTCATTTATGTATGTAAACAGCTTAACATTTAAATTATGTATATATAATATAAATCATATATCCATTTATATTTATATACTTATTTAATGTCATATAAATAAATATAAGAATATTCATCATATATTTTATTTAATTATAAATATCCTTATTTTCCTTTCTATGCTTCTCTTGAGTCCTGAGTTTGAAGATCAAATTTTCTGCTTATTTCTGTTTTTTTTTTTTTTTCTAGTAGAAATGATTGAAAGTCTCTTACTTCATTGAAAAATCCATCTCCTCTCTTGAAAGATAATGCTTAGTCTAGCTATGTAGTTAATTCTTGATTGTAACCCTAAATCTTTTGCTTTCTGGAATATTATGTTCCAGGCTTATTGTAGATGCTGCTAGATCCTGGGTAATCCTTACTGTTACTCCTCGGAACTTGAATTATTTTCCCCTGGAAGCCTGCAGTATTTTTGCCTTGAGATTATGTTTCTGGAGTTTTGCAATAATGTTCCTTGGGTTTTCTTTATGGGATCTTTTCCCAGAGGTGATTGGTAAATATTTTCCCCTCTGTTTCTAGTATATTAGTGAAGTTTTCCTTGAAGATCTCTTGAAGAATGATATCCAGGCTTTTTTTTTTTTTTTTCTTATTCAAGGCTTTTAGTAGAGCAATGATTTTTAAATAATCTCTACTGGATCTATTTCCCAAGTCAGCTGTTTTTCTAATGAGATATGATATATTTTCTTCCATTTTTTTAATTCTTTTTAGTTTGTTTGACTGATTCTTAATGTCTCATGGAGTCATTAGCTTTTATGTGCCACATTCAAGTTTTAGTGTGTGATTTTATTTAGTTAGTTTGTGTATCTCCTTTTACAGTTGATACTTGTACTTTTTTAGGTGTTTTCTTCAGGGGAGTTTTTGTTTTTTTTGCATTTAGCCAATTTTATTTTTAAGGAATTGCCTTCCTTTTCCAAGCTGTTGACTCTCTCTTGCATTACTCTTATTTCCTTTCTCATTTTTTTCTACTTCTCTTATTTGCCTTTTAAAGTCTATTTTAAACACATCCAAGAAGCCTCTTTGGGCCTGAGATCAATTCATATCACTCTTTTAGATTTCCTCTGTAGACTTTTTGTATTGTCTAGGTTCTTGTTTTGGTCTTCTCTGTCACCATAGTAGCTTTCTATGATCAAGATTCTTTTGTGTTTCTTCCTCATTTTCGCTTCTTTTTCTTTTGGTATTTCCTCTTTTTTGCTCTTATGGTTGAGCTCTTGGAGTAAAGGGGGCACTATCCCAAGCCTCCCATGCAGCTTTGAGCCTTGGCTTTGAGCACAGAGACCCTTATGTTGGCGGGATGTAGCTTTGCTTGATTTTTCCAAGGAAAGTCTGGTTTACAAGAATTTGCCTTCAGTGCTTGGACTGGAGGCTGCTCCATTGGTTTGCTCTACTATTGAGCCAGTACTGAGGGCCTCAATTGCTGATGTTGTAATTAAGAACCTCTCACTGGCTTTCCCAGACTTTGTCTAACCTGGGATTAACACCCCTTTTCACCCCAGTGAATTTGACCTTTCTTGAAGTCTTTCCAATCTATACTGAGCTGGAGAAAGGATTCATTCTATTAGACTCTGTTCAGAGGATTGGTTTCATGTGTTTTTCAAGGAAAACTGGGAGAGCTTGAGCAGCTTCCTGTTTTCATTCTGCCATCTTGGCTCCACCCTCCTCTCTACTGTTTTTAATAAGAATAGGTGCTATGTTTTGTCAAAAGTTTTTTCAGCTCTATTGAGATAATCATGTTTCTCTTGCTTTTCTTGTTGATCTAGTCAATTATGTTGATAAGATTGTTTCCTGATATAGAAAAAATCCTGTATCCCTGGCATAGATCCCACCTGGTCATAGTGTATAATCATTGTAATACATTGCTAAAATTGCCTAGATAGTATTTTGTTCAAATTTTTGCATCAATATTCATTAGGAAAATTGGTGTATAATTTTCTTCCTCTCTTTTAGCTCTTCCTGTTTTAAAAATTAGCACCCTATTTTTGTCATAAAAGGAGTTTGGCAGGACTGTTTCTTTGACTATTTTCCCCAAATAGTTTACTTAGTATTGCAATTTGAATGTTCAGTAGAATTTACTTGTGAACCCATATGGCCCTGCAGGATTTTTTCCTGGGGAGTTCATTAATGGCTTGTTCATTTTTCTTTTACTAAGTTGGGATTATTTAGGCATTCTATTTCCTTATTTGTTAGCCTAAATAATTTATATTTTCATAAATATTAATAGATTTCTTTCAGATTGTCAGATGTATTGGCATATATCTGGGTAAAATATGTCTTATTTTTCACCTTAATTTTTTCTTTATTGGTGGTAATTTCATTCTTTTCATTTTTGATATTGGATATTTGGTTTTCTTTCTTTTTCAAAATCAAAATAACCAATGGCTTATCTATCTTACTTTTCCTTCATAAAACTATTTCTTAGATTTATTTATTAGCTCAAAAGATTTTGTTTTGCTTTTAATCTTATTAATATCACCTTTGATTTTCAAGAGTTTACTTTGGTGCTCAATTGGAAAATTTTAATATGTGATTTTTCTAGTATTTTTAATTGCATGTCCATTCACTAATTTATTCATTTTCTATTTTGCTGATGTAAGAATTTCTAGAAATAAAATTTCCCTTCAATACTGTGCTTAGGCTGCATCCGATAAAGAGTATTGTCATATCAGTCTCTAAAATAAAATTGGTCCATTTATTCTTTACAGTTGGATTATTTTGTTTCCAATTAATTCTTAATCTATCTTTCCACTGCCCTTTGTCAAATGTAATTTTATTGCATTATGATCTGAAAATAATAATTCATTTATTATTTCTGCATTTCCACATTTGATTTTGAGATTTTTATGTCTATTACATGATTGCTTTTTCTGTAGTACCATGTCTCGGCATATAATCTTTTCTGTTACCATTCAATTTTCTCTAAATGCTTTTCACAATGGACACTTCTAATAAAATCCTTTTATATCATTGAATGATTATCTTCCCTCCCCCCACCCCGCCCCGAATATGTTATGCTTAATTTTATCAAGTAAGTGATACTTGGTTATAGTCCTAGCACATTGTAATTTCAGAAAATCATGTTTCAGGTACTCCTATCTTTTGATGTTGCAGCTGTTAAATCTCGTGAATTTCTAATTGTGTCTCCCTGATATTTGAATCATTTCTTTCTGATCATTTGCAGGATTTTTTTCTTGACCTGATTGTTTTGAAATTTGGTGATAATGTTCTTAAATTTTTTATGATGGCGTCTCTTTCATCAAGTGACTGATAGATTCTTTCAGTGCCTATTTTGCCCTCTGGTTCCAGGATATCAAAGTAATTTTTCCATGACAATTTCTTGAAAAATGCTGTCCATGTTCTTCATTGTGGTTGTTAGATAATTTAATGATTCTGACCTTCTCTTTCCTGGATCTATTTTCTAAGTTAGCCAGTTTTTCAGTCAAGTATTTTTACATTTTTCTTCTACTTTTTTCATTCTTTTGAATTTGTTTGATTGGTACTTGATGTCTCATAGAGTCATTGGCTTCTCCCTGTCCAATTCTAACATTTTAGGAATTGTTTTTCCTCATTTAATTTTTATATTAACTTTTCTATTTGGCTAATATAATTTTTAAACAGTTTTTTTTTCTTCAGTGGATTTTTGTGTTTCCTTTTCCATTTGATTAATGTTACTTTTTAAAGCAGTTGTTTTCTTTTTCTAAGCTATTGACTTCCATAATTTTCTTGTATCACTCTTTCATCTTTTCCCAATTTTTCTTTTATGGCTTTTATATGATTTTAAATTCCTTTTTGAGCTCTTTTATGAGTGATATCTGGGTTGAGACCACTTCATGTTTTAATTGGGGGTTTTGTCCTAAGGATTTTTGACATTATTGTCTTCTTCTGAATTTATGTCTTGGTCTTTCCTGTTAATATAATAACTTTTTATGATCAGATTCTTTGTTGTTGTTCTTTTTTGCTTTTGGAGGAGGGGAGTTTTTTCCTTTTAAACTTCAGCTCTTCTACTGGGGTGAAATAAGCAATGTTTTCAGCTTCTTGTGCCAGTGCTACAGGTTCTAGCTGTTTACCTGGTGCTGCACTGATGTCCTGAAGCCCATAGGGATTTTTTATGTCTAATGCTGTGCTAAGTAGTAAGAGGTAGTTGGTATTGTGGAAAGGTAGCAAATCCAGAAGAGGAAGCTTCCCATCAAGACAGAAGCAAGCCCCATCTCAACAAACCATCAGGAGATGATGAAGCATAGCAGGGAAATACCAATACCATGACACCCCACATGTTTCATTGTAACTTCAGACAAAAAGGGGACCATACCTCCATGTGCTTCAGCATAGCCCTGGGTAAATAGGCAACCAACAGCAGTTTAAGTTATCCTAGTGAGGAATTCCAGTGAGTCTCAGGCATGACTTTGTGGAAATGTATTTGCTGAGTATTTTGGAATATGCTTTCAGTTATCTCATAGAATTTTGGGAAGTATCAGGAAGATTGGCCATCATCCTGGTGCCTTAATCAGTGAATGTTCTTTATGACCTACATATGGTAGGTCTATGTTTACTCCAGAAAACCTGGCCCATTCCTGTAGTAAACATAATCCTCCTAGAGCAATGAATAAATATTCTCTTTGTTGGGCCTCTTGAGATGGAAAAATCTTCTACTGGAGGGGATTACTCTGTCTCAAGGGGCCCAACAAAGAGAATATTTATTCATTGCTCTAGGAGGATTATGTTTACTACAGGAATGGGCCAGGTTTTCTGGAGTAAACATAATCCTCCTAGAGCAATGAATAAATATTCTCTTTGTTGGGCCTCTTGAGATGGAAAAATCTTCTACTGGAGGGGATTACTCTGTCTCAAGGGTCATGTATAAAATGAGAATTTTTAATGTTGTGCCGTCTTTGTTCTCAGTCTACTAAAAACATGAAAAGGGACTTTGAGAACTCAATTTGGAAGTTTTGTACCACTTGCTTAACACAGCCTCCCTTTTGAGATTCTGGATAGCCTTGACCCGGATTGTCTCAGCTGTTCAGATTCAGATGTTGGTGATTCCTTGTAGTAGTGATGATTTATGTTTTCTGTTGTCTGTATCTTATATTGTTTTGATAATCACCATCTTTGTTAATTGCACATAACTTTTATGCTATAAGTTTCCTCTTTTTATATCTTGTTTAAAGCAAGATTCTGAGTAGTAACTTCTATATTTCACCTTTTAAAATCTGTGCTTCTATCTTTGGCAACAAGACTTGAAAATTATCCATGCATATGTTTTGTCAATAAAAAGCTATAATAATAATAATAATAATAAAAATCTAAAAAATAATAAAATAAAATCTGTGCCTCTTGAATGTTAAATTCTCTGAACCTAGGTTAATCCTACAAACAGCCAAACCTGCATGTGCTTCAATATTTTTGTACTTCTAGACAAATTACTTCTCCAATAGGAGCAGATAATCATCTTATGACCATTTAGGTTACTGACTGTGATGGTTTGTTCCATTTCTTCTTGCCCAAACTAAGGAGAAACCTGCCTATCTTGTGTGGATATGTTCCTTACTCACCTAGCTTGTGACCCTGATGACATATATTCAATGGAATTATTCTGTATTTACCAGACATATCTAGCCTTGTAAAAATAGGGCCTTAGAAGAAGGAGGCACCTCAGACTGAGAAACATCTGAGGTCCACTTCATTACAGTGAATATTTGACCCTTTAATAAAGTGCCATTGGCTCAGAATTCTGCTTCAGTCTCTCTTATTGAAGGTGGGACAATTTTAATAATCACATCTGCATCTTGGCTATAGGAACACACCAACAAATATTTATTATATTTAGTACCTACTATGTGACAGGAATTCTGTAGATACTGGGTTATAAGTACAAGGCATTAAACAGTTTTTCCTTTCAAGGAAAGGTGACATATACATACATAGATATAGAATATATGACATAAATATAAAATCAATCAATAAAAATATACAAAGTTCAATTCAAGTTAGTTTGAGAGGGAGGAAAATTGTAGGTGGGGAAGGTATATGAAAAGTTTCATGAAGAAGATTATGGATGATTTGCATCTTAAGATTTATGGGGCAGAGGCAAAGAGGCATATTTCTATGATGGTGGATGAACACAACAAGGGTTTGATAATTGGAAATGGAATGCTTTGAATAAGTAACAGAGTGATCATTTCCTCTAGACTAGTATGGGGAAAAAGAATTTCATTAGTAAATTTATCTAACATCTGTGGATATTCAAAATAATTTCTCTACTTTCTGTTTCTCCAACCTCTTGAATCCCTTGCTACATATCCTGGAGTCAAAACTCTTATCATTGAATCCAGACTCTAATTTTGAACGTTTTTAACCCCCTCTTGTTAAAGACAGCCTTTTGTGTCAATATATTTTTGTTTTTAATGAAATAGGAAAATAAAGATAAAAACTCTATCTGGATCAGACTTATATTTGTATAAGAGATTCATACTGGGTATGACACACACAATTTTGAGGGTGATAAGAGACTTATTCTTAAGATATTTGAAAGTCTTTAGGGAAAATTGAAATTGTTACACAAGCTATGTGATTGACACAATATTAATGAGTAAACCACTTTACCAGTGAAATGAGGTTGATCAGGGAAATCTCTGACCAATTCAATGAGGCCATTTTCAATTTGTGAATATTTTCTGGAAGGGTTCCTCTTGTGGTAATAGACTGTCCCAGTGACACCTCAGCTCCTAGCACAGTTCTTGGCACATACCAGGATGTACTGACATCTTACCATGTTTCAGATATTAGTGATGCCATATCAAAATGGCAGAGACTCAAGAGGATGGATTTTAGTTGGAAGAGCCAAATCTGTTTTATAAGAAGTTATGAAACAATGTAGCAACTTTTCCTTTTTATTTTTGGAATTTTTTCATACTTTTACTTCTAGGATGGTTTAGATAAAGAATTTCTTTTTCCTCCACTCCATCTCTTAACAGGAGAAGAAAATGAAGACTGACAGGAGAACCACATATTGAATAGTTTGTGCTATTCAATAAGTTCAGAGGGTTAAGACAAATCTAAGAGAGGAGAGCCGCAAGTTTTTGGTTACCTTCTACTGCTTTTCTGTATTTTCTCTGAATTTATTAGAAGGTAGCAATCCTAAGAATTGATAGTTCAAGCCTTGGGTATTAGCTTCTAGGCAGCCCTGTATAGAGTGTTCCCAAATTCCACAGTTTCTAAGGTATCAATAGTTCTTGACTTCAGGAATTGGGCTGCCACAGTTAATAGTTTGTTTCAGAGATAAAATTATAGACTTTTGTAAATGATATAGCAAATCACATCTTTGTAGTTATACATTTAGTAAATAGGCTTAAAGACTTAAACTGAGGGGGCACTACTTTTCAATTAAAGCTCATTTTATTTTTGGATAGCTTTAATAATTAGGAAATCAACCTAATTTTTCATAATAAATAAGAGATGATTTTCATGAATTCTTCCCTTCTTAAAATTTAGTTTAGTAGCTTAATCTGATCTAGGGCTTTAATTGACATTTTTCTACAGATATAGCAGGTATTCACACAAACAATAATGTTTATGATACACACACATTGTAATGATACATAAACGAAATAAAACATCAAAAAGCATGTGAAGGATGGGGAGAAAAGGGAAAAAAAAGGCATTTTCAATCATAGGAAATTGTAAAACAACAACAACAACTTTAAAAATGAATCAAAATCATCTCCTTCTAACTAAAATCATCCAGATTTGACACAAAAATAGGTTGAATGAAAAAACCTTTGACAAAGTACAAAGTATAATACTCCTTCCCATCAACAATGCCAGAGGGCATAAGAACAAATGAATTTACCTTCAAATGATAAGTGATATTTAGTTAAACTCATCAGTAGCACTATCTGTAATGGGGTTAAAACAGACACTTTCCTAATAAAATCATGGTTGAAGCAAGAATTTCCATCATCACTGCCATTACCCAATATTATACTAGAAATGGAAGCTACAACAATAAGAAAAGCAAAAGAAACATATGGAATTATAATGAGCAACAAGCAAACAAAAGTACCAGTCTTTGCAGATGACATGATAGCATACCTAGAGAATCAACTAAAAGAAAAAACAAACTAATTGGAAAAAATTAACAACTTTAGCAAAGCTGCAGGAATCAAACTCACATAAATCAGCATTTCTATATATTACCAACAAAATCCAGCAGCAAGAAACAGAAAGAGAAACTCCATTCAAAACAACTTCAGGTAATACATAATACTTGGGAGTTCACTTGCCAAGATAAACCTAGGAACTGTATGAACACAGCCACAAAGCACCCCTTCACACAAAGTTAGATCCATACAACTGGAAAAATAGCAGTTGCTCATGGATGGGCTAAGTCAACATAATCAAGATGAAAATTTTATCTAAATTAATTTATCAATTCAGATGTCATACCAAACAAAGGATCCAATAATTTTTATAGAGATAGAAAAAATCATAACAAAATTTATCTGGAAGAACAAAATCTCAAGAACATCAATAATAATAATAATAATAATAATAAGGTGTGAAGGAAGGTGGTTTAGCTGCACCAGACCTCAAACTGTACAACAAAGCAGCAATTATCTTTTTTTTTAAAATAACTTTTTATTGACAGAATCCATGCCAGGGTAATTTTTTATGGCATTATCCCTTGCATTCACTTCTGTTCTGATTTTCCCCCTCCTTCCCTCTACCCCTTCCCCCAGATGGCAAGCAGTCCTTTACATGTTAGATATGTTGCAGTATATCCTAGATACAATATATGTGTGCAGAACCGAACAGTTTTCTTGTTGCACAGGGAGAATTGGATTCAGAAGGTATAAATAACCTGGGAAGAAAAACAAAATGCAAGCAGTTTATATTCATTTCCCAGTGTTCTTTCTTTGGATGTAGCTGCTTCTGTCCATCCTTGATCAATTGAAACTGAATTAGCTCTCTTTATTGAAGAGATCCACTTCTATCAGAATACATCCTCAAACAGTATCGCTATTGAGGTATATAATGATCTCCTGGTTCTGTTCATTTCACTTAGCATCAGTCCATGTAAGTCTTGCCAATTCTCTCTGTATTCATCCTGCTGATCATTTCTTACAGAACAATAACATTTCATAACATTCATTTACCACAATTTACCCAACCATTCTCCAATTGATGGGTGTCCATTCAATTTCCAGTTTCTAGCCACTACAAACAAGGCTGCCACAAACATTTTGGCACATACAGGTCCCTTTCCCTTCTTTAGTATCTCTTTGGGGTATAAGCCTGGTAGAAACACTGCTGGATCAAAGGTATGCAGATTTTGATAACTTTTTGAGCATAGTTCCAAATTCAAAGCAGCAATTATCAAAAAAATCTGGAACTGGTTAAAAAAACAGAATGGTGCATCAGTAGAAAAGACTAGGCACAGAATACACTGTAGTAAATGACTACAGTAATCTAATATTTGCTAAAGTAAAATATCCAATCCCCTGGGACAAATAATTATCATTTGACAAAAAACTGCTGGTAAAACCGGAAAACAGCATGAAAAAAACTAGAAATACAGTAACATCTCAAACCATTTATCAAGACAAGGTCAAGATAGGCACATGATTTATGAATAAAGGGTGATACCACAAGCAAATTAGAAAAGCATGAAATAGTTCACCTGTCATCCATGGTACATAATTTTACTGAGCCATTATTGTGACCCAAGAAATGATAAGCAGAATAATCTCAGAAAAACTTGCAAAGACTCACATGAACCAGTATAAAAGGAAGCAAACAGAACCAGGAGAACATTGCATATAGCAACAGATACACAGTAAAATGGAGAACTGTGAATGACTCAACTTTTCTTAGCAATACAATGATCCAAGACCATCCCAAAGGTTTCATGATGAAAAATGTCATCTTCCCCAAGAGAAAGAACTGATATTATCTAATATAGAGTGAGGCTGGATTTTTTTTTTCTTTGTTGTTCATCTTCTTACACAAAACGATTACTATGAAAAGATTTTACATGACTTCACATGTGTACTTACTGTCTTACATAGAGGGGAGAGTAGAGAGGGAGAGATAGAATTTGGAACTTTAAATTAAAAAAAAAGCCAAATATACAACATTTTAAAATTTGCAAATTGCTTTCTATATGCTATCTTATTTGACCTTTACTACCTACCTATAGGTATTCATTTTTAAAATATAAATTTAGATGGAATTTAGCTGATCATTCCTTCTATTTAATTTAACAAGCATTTCTTCCATGTCTGCTAAGTAGCAGATACTGTGCTAGTTATTGAGGAATACAAAGTCAAAAATGAAACTACTTATTCTTAAGGGACTTTTATTAAATTCTATTCAATTCTAGGTCCAGTTCATTTTTTTGTACATAATGGACAACATACAAGGTATCTCCAAGAGAGAGAGAGAGGGAGATAAAGAGAGAGACAGACAGACAGAAAGACAAGCAGACAGAGAAAGAGACAGTGAGAAAGACAATGAGAGAGAAAGGGAGGAAGGGAAGGAGGAAGGAACAGAGACAGAGAGAGACACAGAGAAAGAGAGATGGAGAAAAAGAGAGGAAGAGAAAGAGACACAGATGCAGATATAGACATGACAAAGAGAGACAGAGTTAAAGACAGACACACAGAGAGAGACAGAGACAAAGAGAGATACAGAGAGACAGAAACAGAGACAGAGAGAGGCAAGGGAAAGAGAGATAGAGAGTCAGAGAGAGACAGAGAGAGAGTCAGAGAGAGAGAGAGAGACACAGAGAGAGAGACAGAGAGACAGAGACAGAGACAGAGACACAGAGAGAGACAGAGAGAAACAGAGAGACAGAGAGACACACAGAGAGAGACAGAGACAGAGGCAGACAGAGAAAGGGAGGGAAAGACACAGAGAGAGAAACAAAGAGAGAGAGACAGAGACAGAGAGACAGAGAGAGAACAGACTCTGATTAAAATGTTCTCCTTTTTAAAGGAAAAAATAATCAACAAAGTAATAAATCAAATTCTGATTTGTAGTAGTTTTTTTTTCTGAAAGAGGCTCACATTGAAAATTTAACAATTGATCCCTTTGATAAGAAAGTTCCAGAATTAGCAATCATCTACTGATAGATTAACTCAATGAACCATTCATTAAACTGTGTTTTGTTGATTTCACCAATATGCATTTTTCATTAACTGGCTTTCTTTTTCCTGTGTAGATTGTTAGGTTAAATATTTTGGAATTTTTGTTAATTTTTATTTAAGAAGCTTGGTTATGTTTAGATGTTTGATGCAATCACCAATATTTTAAAAGCTACCAAATAACATCTATGCATGTGAGAGATATTAGAATTGAGTTTTTGACAATTATGCTGAGAAAAACATTTCTTTGGTGATATCATGGTGTAATTACCAACTCTTCTCCCAATACAAATATAGTATTGGACCCAATATTTCTTTAATCTCTATTAGTGTAGTTGTATTACCATGATTGAGCAGGAACATGAATTTTTTTTCTTCTGTCACACTGAAAAATGGTAAGAAGGCAATTCTTTTTATTACCCTTCAGAATAATGACAAGAGATCTCCTTTGCCTTTTCTTTCATTTGTCTGAAAAGACTGCCTGAGAAAAGGACTAAATTGGATTAGAAGAGGTTGAAATCTTTTTGAAATGAGTGATTGAAATCTTCATTAGGTGAGAAATAATAGCTATGGTAATAGAAAATGGACACCAATAAGAAATAGAGATTATCTGTTCTCATGGTATAAGTGGTCTAAGAGATGGGAAAAAATTCAATAAACTCAGCAACATTTACTACCAAGTAAATAAAGCAAGACATGAGTGAAAATATATCAACATGACCTTTGCATGCTAAATGGATTGTTATGTCTTGAAGGCCTTTGTTATCAGGCCCAAGAGGAAATACTGTAAAAATTATATATGCTGCAGTTCCCATTCACGTCTAAGTCTTCATAATTACATCCTTTCCCATCTCCAGACTTTGAGGAAAGTTCAAAGGCAGGTCAGGTAGGGTAGGAATGGAGATAAGATCTTAATTTCCTTCACCAGTCAAGTTCATTTTCACTGAAATGAGTTTCAGGGCTAGTACAATTGTACAGAGAACAGCTGACTTATGGCAGAGCTTTTAACAAGAACTTAAGAGATGTTTTATGTGAAAGATCTAGGGTCTATTTTTAACATGGAACTTAAAGACTTTTTGAACCATCACATTTATCTTTTACTATACTCACTTAAAAAGTCTGTTGATTGATGGGTGTATTGTCACAATACACAGTTCTACTTACTAATCTTGCAATCCAAAGCTTTTTTGCCTGAATGGTTTTGAAAGACTTTCTCTTAAGTTTTAGCATTGTAAAACTAAACCACTTGTGCATATTCCAAAGGGTTTGGGAAAATAATTCAGTCTTTTTGAAAGTCAAATCACTAATTAAAAACCAAAGAAAAATAGAATTTATGTCATTAAGATGAAAAGATATTTAATTGTAGATATAAATTCTAGTTTGGCATTTGGAAGAGAGAACATGACCACCTACAAGATATTCCCCAAAGGAATCCTGGATTCAAGTTTTAAAATATCACATTACTGAAATGCATGCCTCTAATTCAACTTGGCAGTTGTCTTTATGTTGATTTTGAGCACAAAGCAATTTTATTCACAGAAGAAAAGAGTCTAGACTCATGTAAATGAGAGTTCCATTGTATTCTTGTGTGGCCAGACCACCTTTAGTATGTTATGCTCCAGTTTTGCCCACACATTTTGTAAGGGGGATTGATAGCAATGAAGTTCTTGGAAGAAGGAATTAAGAATCATAAGGAAACTCAAAAATAACATCCAAAATCTATTCCAAGAGGCATAGATAATTAAGATAAATAAGAAAAGAGTTAAATAGACATAATTTATATTTTGCACACAAATACATTTTTCATGTGTACTAAGATTTGTGTGTGTGTGTATATTTCTTTGGGATTAGATACCTTAAAACAATAAACTGAAGATTTATTTGGTTGATAGGTTATTTACATATTTATTCTTTTGATAAATTGAGTTTTAAGTATTTTGACACTGAAAAATAGGATTATAATTAATTCTAATAATTCAATTACATAGATTAATTAATCAACAAAAAGCAAGCCTTTTTAACTGACTACTATGTGCTAAGCACTAGGTTAGATGTGAGGTATTCATAAAATGCTTTCATTTGAATGAGAGACATAATAAGTACAAATATTTCTATAAATAAAAACTGATATAAAGATAATAAATATAAACTAGTTAATTGCCAGGGAGATTAAGAGGGAGTACACTAGCAGTTTAGAATCGCATCAGAAAAGGTTTCATGTAAAATGTGGTGCTTGAGCTCTAATTTGAAAGAAGTGACTGATTCTATAAGTTTGAAGAGAGGAGAGAGTAAATTCTAGTTATTGGGCATGGCCAGTACAAAGATATGAAGAAAAGAAAGGCCAGTTTGTCTGGGATGTATAATGTTTTAGGTGCAAAACTCAACGAGACTAAAAAATACAGTATGCTTGGGTTCAAATTATAAAGGGCTTTAAGAATTAAACAAATAAGTTTTTACATAGGTAGTAATGGAGTGCTCCTTGAATTGAGTCACGATCAGATCTGTATAAGGAAAATCACTTTGACAAGTATACAGGATGAAATGGAATGGTGAAAGTATTGAGGCAAGAAGAGTGATTGCAATAATTTAGATAGGAGGTGATGAGAGCCTGAACTACATTAATATTTATGTGAGAATAAAGAAGGGGTTGGATGTGAGAGATATTGTAGCAATGTTAAAATCTGAGAGCTCACTAGATATGAGGAGTAAAGGAGGAGAGAGAGAGAGAGAGTGACAGAGAGAGAGAGAGAGAGAGAGAGAGAGAGAGAGAGAGAGACAGAGAAAAATGTATTGTGCTTTCTTTTTGAAGAGGACCAATGACAATGGAGAGGTCTTGAGTTGAGCATGAATTGGATTTTCATAAGGCAAAGTTGCACAATGTCATCAGCTTCACTCTCTCCTCCAGAGTCAATGAAATCCAGTGATAAAACAAAAAGATGAGCACTGGTAGCCTAGGAGGCAGTGGATCCTTGGCATCTTTGATGTCAGAACAAGCGTTAAGTGCTTCACAGTCCCTGCTTGGGCCACCTTCATGGTCATTAAAACAAATTGTTCTTATCTACCCATTCCAGCAGAGGAAATCCTTCAATGTTTGGGGTGCCCATGCTCTTTTGTGAACAGGTTTGAGGCCTGTCAGTTAGCCTCAATATGGACTATCCCATCTATTGAGATGGCTTTATTGGGATGTGGCTGAAGCAAATGTTCCAGATTCTTGGGGCCACAGGTTAGAGTTGGGAGGCAGGTGGACACCATAGGTGGATACCAAAGGTGGATGAATAGCTCTGAAAAGGGATTAGCAAGCCCTCACAGAAGAGGTTCTAGACATTCTTGAACACCTCACACATCCCTTACATAAAAAGAAAGGCAGATAAGTGGTAAACAGCTGGAGAGAGAGAGTAGGGCAAAGTTTAAAAAAAAAAAAAAACCTTCTCCTATAGCCTTCCATTATAAATCTGATGTTTCATTTGCTATCAGCTACTCTTCTTAGTTTCATCTCCATCATCATCTTCAGCATTCCTTCTTGTTATGCACCCCCTGGTGCTACTATCCTTTCATTTTGCTTTTATGAAATAACTTCTCTCATTAGATTGTAAGCTCCTTGAGATCAAATATTGTCTTTCTTTTTCTTATTTATAGAAATCAATAGGCACTTAATAAATTTATCAGTATAACAAATTAGATAAATAAGTAATGTTCAGACAGATAGGAAGAGAACTCAAAGAAAGTAGTGTCATAAAAGTGAAGAGAAAAAATATTAAGATTAAGCTTTTACAATGTGCAAAGTTCTATTATAGGTATTGATTTAAATGAGGCTTATTTATATCTGAATGAAAAGGTGATGTCTTCTCCAGTTGTTAATGTTTTTTTAAAAATGTTGTATTTGTTGTGCTATTGAAATGTTATATACAAGGTGGTCAATAGTCAATAAATATTTATTAAGCACCTACTAAGTGCTAGGCAGTATGTTAAGTATGGTTTAGAAAATATAAGATCTTATTTTTAATTATTTACTTATGTTTCAGTATAATGCTTAATATGGTGCATGAAAGCTAGATTTCAATTTACTTTGAGAAATAATTTTAATAAATATAAGGAAAATGTAGACTTTGTATTTTAAATTTCTTTGATTAAGTAATTATTCTTTATTTTCTTTTGGTGTGCATGGTCAAAATTGAAGTATTTTTATGCCATGACTTTTCTATGTGTAAATACACATTTATATATTATTTTGAAATCTTGGTAGTCTTACTCGTTCAAGTAGAACAGAGTTTGACAGTTTCATGATGAAGTAGTGTGAAACCAACAGAAAATGTATGTGCCCTGACCCATTAGGTTTTTACAATGTACATATACAGTTTATTATTACATTGAAAGTGAAATAAGATTATGGCATCCCAAAGCAATTGCCTGCTAATTTCAATGTCCCGCATATATACAAGTTAACATTGTCATATAGATGAACAAATAGAAATCATTGTAATATGTAGTTATAAAACTCCAATGAAATAACTTTGGAAATGATTTTGTGAAATAGACCCTGTGTTAGAAGTATAGTGGGGCACCATTACACACACATATATGGTGCACATGTGTGCACACCCATGTGCATACTTATATACACATATGCACACAAATACATACACATACACACACATATATATAAAATAAACAGACTTGCTATGTAAGAGCAAACCACAGGAAAGACTGCCATGCAAACATGATTGAGGGAAAATGAGTTTGTGTTTTAGTAGAATTAGAGAATAGAATGAAAGGAGAAGAGGAGGCTGAATAAAAGAAAAAGGATACTTATTACATGAAGTTGTATTTTATTTATTAATTTTTTATATACAAATGATAGTATATTACTTCAAAATGATTTTATTGGAGTGCGTATCTTTCCACCAAGGCAGATAGATTTTAGTTCTTTTGGGGCTTAGGAGATGATCTTAACAGATAAAGAATTGTTGTTTCTGAACAATTCAATACCTTGTAGTTAACTTGGTTATGGATTCCTTTGTATGAATTTAGGAGGATCCTTGAATAACAGATGTTGCCTATCACTGGGCCTGTACTTAAAACTTTATCATTGAGATAAAATCTGACAGAGATTTAGTTCTGCTGATGTTGTCTTTGAGAATTCAGCATCACTTTCATGCAATGATGAGTCATCAGAATAGGACAAAAAGGAATGTACCTTTTTATCTGAACTACATGGCACCTACACAAAAATTGACCACGTATTAGGGCACAAAAACCTTACAATCAAATGTAGAAAGGCAGAAATAGTTAATGCTTTCTTTTCAGACTACAAATTATATTCAAAAGGGCTAAAAAGAGGTAGACTAAAAACCAATTGGAAATTAAATAAGAATGAGTGGGTCAAACATTAAAACACAGAAACAACCCATAATTTCATCCAAGAGAATGACAATAATGAAACAATATACCAAAACCTATGGGATGCAGCCAAAGCTGTTCTTAGGGGAAATCTTATATCTCTAAATAGATATATGAATAAAATAGAGAAAGAGGACATCAATGAATTGGGTATGCAACTGCAAAAGCTAAAAAAAGAACAAATTAAAAACTCCCAATTAAATACAAAATTAGAAATTCTGTAATTCAAAGGAGAGATTAATAAATTTGAAACTAAGAAAACTATTGAACTAATTAATAAAACTAAGAATTGCTTTTATGAAAAATCAATAAAATAGATAAACTTTTGGCTGATTTAATAGAAAAGGGAAAGAAAAAAATCTAATCATTGGCATCAAAAATAAAAAGGGTGAACTTACCATCAATGAAAAAGAAATTAAAGCAATAATTGGGAATTATTTTGCACAACTGTATGGTAGCAAATTTGAAAGCCTCAGCAAAATGGATGAATATTTGCAAAAATATAAATTGCCCAGGTTAACAGAAGGAAAATAAATTACATAAATAGTCCCATGCTAGAAAAAGAAATTGAACAAGCCATTAATGAACTCCCTACGAAAAATCCTTAGGGCCAAATGGATTCACAAGTGAATTCTACCAAACATTTAAAGAACAATTAATTCTAATACTGTGTAAGATATTTGGAAAAATAGGTAAAGAAGGATTCCTGCCAAATTCCTTCTATGTCACAAATGTGGTATTGATACCTAAACGAAAAAGAGAAAATTATAGATCAATCTCCCTAAAGAATATTAATGCAAAATTATAAATAAAATATTAGCAAAGAGATTACAGCAATTTATCTGCAGGGTGATATACCATGACCAAGTACAATTTATACCAGAAATGCAGGGCTGGTTCAATATAAGGAAAATTATTACCATAATGTACCATATCAATAAGAAATACTGCAGAAATCATATGATAATGTCAATAGATGCAGAAAAAGCTTTTGAGAAAATACAGCACCCATTTCTATTTAAAAAAACAAAACAAAAACTAGAGAGTATAGTGATAAAGGGAGATTTCCGTAAAATAATGATCTATCTAAAACCAACAGCAAGCATTACCTGTAATAGAGAGAAGCTGGATGAATTTTCCAATAAGATCAGGGTTGAAAGAAGGATGCTAATTACTACCACTATTATTCAACATTGTACTAGAAATGTTGGCTTTAGCAATAAGGAAAGAAAAATAAATTAAAGTAATTAGAATAGGCAATGAGGAAATAAAACTATCATCCTTTTCAGATGACATGATGATATACTTAGAGAACCCTAGAAAATCACCTGAAAATCTACTAGAAACAATTCACAGCTTTAGCAAAGTTCCAGGATATAAAACAAACCCATACAAATCATAAGCATTTTTATGTAATACTGACAAAGCCCATCAGCAAGAAATAGAGAAAATCCATTTAAAATTACTGTAGACAAAATAAAATATTTGGGGGTCTTCCTGCCAAGACAAACCCAAGAACTGTGTGAACATAATTACAAAATACTTTTCACACAAATAAAGTCAGATCTAGGCAATTGGAAAAATATCACTTGCTCATGGCTAGACCGTGCTAATATACCCAAAATGAAAATTTTCTCTAAATTGGTTCAGTGCCATACCAATCAAATTGCCAAAACATTATTTTATAGAAATGGAAAAAAATATAATTCATCTGGAAGAAAAGATCAAGAATATCAAGGGAACTGATGAAACAAATGCAAAGTGTGATAGCCTGATAGTACTAAAATTAAAACTATATTATAAAACAGCAGTCCTCAAAACCATTTGATATTGGCCAAGAAATAGAATGATGGATCAGTGGAATTAGATTAGATACACATGACACAATAGTCAAGGCTTATAGTAATCTAGTATTTGATAAGCCCCTAAACTCCAGCTTCTTAATAAGAACTCACTATTTCACAAAAAAAAAAAAAAAAAAAAAATTGCTGGAAAACTGGAAAATAATATATCAGAAACTAGGCATAGACCTACATCTCACACCCTATACCAAAGTAAGGTCAAAATGCATATTTGATTTGGGCATAAAGGAAGATACCATAAACAAATTAGGAGAATAAGGGATAATTTACTTATCAGATCTTTGGAGAAGGGAGGAATTTATAACCAAAGAAGAACTAGACAACATTATGAAAGGCAAAATGTACAACTTTGATTCAATTAAATTAAAAAAGTTTTTGCACAAACAAAATCAAAAGAAACAAGATTTAAAAAGGAGGTATTAATGTGGGGAAAAAATCTTTACAGGCAGTGTTTCTGCTAAAGGTCTCATTTTTAAAATATATAAAGAATTTAAAATATATAAATATATATATATATAATTTATAAGAATGCAAGTCATTCTACACTTGATAAATGATCAAAGATTATGAACAAATGACAAATTTCAAATGACAAAATTAAAGCCATATGAAAAAATGCTCTAAATCACTATTTATTAAAGAAATGCAAATTAAAGCAACTCTGAGCTAGCCCTCATATCTCTTAGATTGGCTAAGGTGACGGAAAAATGATCAATGTTGGAGGGGATGTGGGAAAACTGGGACACTAATGCATTGTTGGTGAATTGTGAAATGATCCAACCATTCTGGAGAGCAATATGAAACTATGCCCAAATGACTATAAAACTGTGCATACATACCTTTTGACCTAGCAGTGCCATTTACTGGGTCTGTATCCCAACTAAATCATAAAGGAAGGAAAAGGACCCACATATGCAAAAAACTAGCAATTTTTGTAGTAAGAAAGAATTGGAAATTGAGTAGATGCCCATCAGTTGGGGAATGATTACATGAAAGTAATAAAATATTATTATTCTATTAAAAATGATGGACAAGCCTTTAGAAAGGCCTGGAAAGATTTAAATGAACATTGGCTACTGAGTGAAACAAGCAGAATCAGGAGTACATTGTACACAATAAGAGCAAGAATATACAATGAGCAACTATGAAAGACTTGGTTCTTCCCAGTGGTTCAATGATCCAAAGCAGTTCTAAAAGACTTTGGATAGAAAATACCATCTGCATCCAGACTGAATGTAAATTAATACATGCCATGTTCAATTCTTGTTTCTGATTTTTTTTTTCCTTTCTCATTTTTTTTCCTTTTTTCTGTTTTTTTCTCTCAACATGATTCATAGAGCAATATGTATTAAAATGAATGAATGAATGAAAAATTATTTTAAAAATCACACTATAAAAAAAAGGGAACTGTCTAGGAAAATAGGAGCTGAGGAGTGGAAGCGTCTTGCCAAATGTCCTAACTATGTCAAACTTTTGACAAAGTTTCATTTCATTCAAGTGTAATGCTTTCTAGTGAACTTTCACTGCCTTAGTTTCCCCAGATTTATCCACTTGAAAGACCATTATCAACTCAGATTTATTTTCTTTTTTTAGTCTCTGTGCACCCTCATCATAGGACACTAGGTACTGAAATGAAAAAAAACAAGAGATTTCATTTTGAAATTGAAATTGAAACTGAAAAGGTTTTTATAATTTATTCTTTACCCTTAACACCAATAATAGAACATTTATCTTCTATTTTTTTTTTCTATATAAACTACCATTTGGTTGTTATATTTATATTATCTTAGCTCTAGAGTTTTGTTTTTGTTATTGTTCCCCACTCTCCCTCCCTTAAAGTGAACTGATCAGATTGATATTTCTGAATCTAATTTTTGACTGTGGGAAACATCATCATCATCATCAACAACATCATTATCATCTAGCACTTTAATATTTGTGAGTAATTCTACATTTCATCTGATCCTCCCATCAACCCTCTGAGCTAAGTGTTACTATTCCTATTTTATAGATGAGGAACCTGAAGCTGAAAGAGCTTTTGCAATTTGTCCAGAGTCACAGAGCTAGTAAATCTCTGAGGCAGGATTTGAACTCAGACCTTTCTGAGTTCACGTTCAACAATCTATTCATCATATTATCTAAGCTTACTGACTGCTGTCATAGATCTTCTTTTGGGTAGGAGCAGGATAAATCTATTAGGATTATTGTAGAACCGATTCTCTGAATCATTGATTTTTGTCCTTTGGGGAGTGGGAGTTGGAGGAAAAAAGAGAAGGAGGTTCTTCTCACATACTAGCTTTATAAACATATAAGTAGTACTTGTGAATACTAAAATCAGTAACCAGGAAGATGTGTTAGTTGGATTTTATCACTGAAGAGCCCACGATAACTAAGTGGTGACATAAATGGAAGTTGAAAACAGTTCAAAACAAAGTCTAAATGGACTTCCTATAGATCAATGGAGGATAGACTTTAGCAGATTGATATTGAGGTGATTTTTAAGGGGTGAAACTTAGCAGAGAACTATCTTAGATATTGCTCTACATTGTCCTATGGCATGTTTGTGAATGAATGATTAAACAAGTGATCAAATGAATGAATGAAAAAATATTATTAAACACATGTATCAAGTACTGTGCTAAATTCTGGAAATACAAAAATAAAAATAAAATATATCCTAAAGGGAGAGTATTCCAAGGTTTCCTCCATCCTTGATTTAAAAAAAAAAAATCAACTCTTCAAAAAATCAACTTTGCCATTAAAGTTAGCCCTATGTGGGACATGTTTTCATAATCTACATTGAGCAACAGCAACCTTATTCTCACTTTTCTTTTATTTCTCCTCTGTCTTTCCTTGTAATTGGTTTAAGTTCATATCAATACAACCTTCCTGCTTTTTCATAAAAATCAAATGAAATGTCTGGCTCAAATGTTTTTCTCTCCAATAGTTGTGATTTATATGTCTAAATCACTGCCTTTTTATTTACTTCTAGGCATTATTAATAGAGAGAATACTTGAAACAATATTAACTCTGAATGACTCATAATATATCTTACTTTAAATTCTCTCCTTTCAACCCCCTATGTTTTCCTATCTCTCACATACATACATACAAATGTACACATGCACACACACACATATATACATGTACACAAGAAACATATATACATGTATAGTATGTTTTGAAGTAAAACATATTCTGATTAATTTAGAATTAATTCAATTGTTTCATGTATTTCTCCACCCTTTAAAAAATACTTCCTATAAATAAATAAAGGGCAGTGATTTAGAAATCTAAATCAAAACCATTTAAAAACCCTTTCAGCCAAACATCTAATTTTTTCTCAATAAAGACAGCAGGAACATTGTGTTGATATGGCTTTATATCAATTACAGGAAGAATCAGAGGAAGAATAGAAGAAAAGTAAAAATAAAGTTGTTATTGCTAGAGATATATTATCAAAACATGTCTCACTTAGGGTGTACTTGCATGGCATTGATGGAAGAGTTGGGGTTTTTTTTAGCCAAGGATAGAGAAAACCTTGATTTTACTTCAGTCAAAACATCCAAAAAACAGGATGGAACAAAGCAAAAGAAAAATCCACTTCTAAAAGTCTTGAGCTTTGAGATTTCCAAATAAGGCATGAAGAAGTGCAAAGGGCTGTAACATTGAAAAATGAGAGTTTTGTCTCTGGAATAAGGAATTCCTGAGAGGAAACACTTTATATGGGAAGAGAATAAGTATGTATAGAGAGCTTATTATGGGCAAGGTATCTTGATGAAAATATTACAGTTCATCTGATTTTATTCTCAAAATAATCCTGCAAAGTACTTGTTATTTTGGGATTGAGAAAGTCGAGGCAAACAGAGATTAAGTGACTTTTCCAATGTCATGCAGGTAGTTAAGTTCCTGAGTCCATATTTGAAATTATGTCATTCTAACTCCAGGAGCAGCACTCTATCATCTGTATCATCAAGATGCCTATATGTATATGCATACAGATATATCCCATTTCTGATGATGTGGTATTTTTCCTAATCCTATTTTTATAATATATTAAAACATGTTGACATTTAATTCTCAAGGACACTAAACATGTAATTAGTAAGGCAGATTAAATCACATATTCAGCAAATGAATATAACATTTGTAGTAGGAAATGTTCATTCTTTATACTTGTGTCCTCAGGTAAACTCAGTGTCTGGCACAGATTAAATGTTAACTGATATTATAGTTCACTAAATTAGGAGTCATAGAGTGTGAAATATGCAATGTATGCATATTTATTATATGCAAAATGCTGCTTACATGTAGTTTCAAACCCTAAATAAAGAATTATGCTTAAGGTGATGTCCTAATACTACATTCTTTATATGGAGAAAACAAAGATGTTATTTCATCTTCTTTATTTTACTTAAACTTAGTAAGAAAAATATTTTATCTGATTCTTTATCTCTTAATATTTGCACATTCAAATTGTCTTTTTTTGTCACATTAAAGAAATATTTTACAAATGCTATTGTTTTGTTTAGGTGATTTTTCTTTCTTAAATCCATTTCCCCTTTTATTATAGGAAGATATTTTCCATTGGAATAATGACTAAACTTTTACAAGTATTCATTGGTAGTAGAGAAAAATTTTTCACGTGTTTCTGATAATAGACCTATTCTTCAAAATGCCAAAGGATATTATGCTAGATGATGAATATTTTACAAAAACATTGAATAAAATGAGGATAGAACTAGGCTTTTCACTCCATTCTGAATTCAATATAGTCTCAGTTTGCCAATTCACAATCTCAGAGAAATTCTGAACCAGCATTAGATGACACTTGTTTCATTGGCTATTAACACTAGCCATTACTAAGCCAACACTAAGCATTAACACTGCTTAATCATTTATGCCTGGGGAAGAGCAAAAAACTTTGTATGAGACAAGGAATGATCTGTAAATAGGTTTTGTTAAACATGGCCTTGAGAGAGTTGTAATAGATTCTAGCCAGATAGTGATGACAGAGAATAATCAGCTAGATATGGAAACTGATAATCTTTTGATCAAAGTAGGCTTGGATTTTATTACAATCTTTTGGTAACTTGTTTACATGCATAGTATTTAGATAATCTTCCTTTACTACAAAGGCTGAATACTGGAATTTGGAACAGTGTTCAATTCTATAGATTAACAGAATCCACACAGACATTGTGGTACAATAGATCATACCAGGCAGGAAGTTCCGAGTTCAAATTTGATCTGTGACATATACTATGACCTTTGTCAAATCAGTCATTCTAAGAGGCAGAATAAAGGTACAAGTGCATTTCTAGAAATGACAAAACATGAATACTGAGGGAAAAAAAAATTGAATTTGAGCAGTGAATGTGGTGGGGCTGCTATAGTATATAGAATGTTGGATTTAAAGTCAGGAAGATTCAACTTGAATTCAAATGTGGCATCAGACACTAATCTGTATGACTCTGTGCAAGTCATTTAACCTTGTTTATCTTAGTTCCTTATCTGTAAAATGCTATGGAGAAGGAAATGACAACCACTTCAGTATTTTTGCCAAGAAAACCCAAAAAATTCTTCTGGCCAAGATGGTGGAGAGGACATACACACATCTACTTAAGCTCCATCTTTTCTCTCAGAATAATTTATTTCATGACAAGCCTCGGAATTAGGGCTTAACTAAAAACAAAACAAAACAAAACAAAACAAAAAAACAAATAATTACCAAGAGAAGATATCCTTGAAATTCACCAGAAAAGGTCTGTTTTTACTCATGAGTGGAGATAATCAGATCATGCACAAACTGAAGACAGGCAGCAGCAGCACAGCAGATAGAGTAAGTCAGGCAGCTCATACCTGAGCAGACCAGTGTGGGGTGAGGTGTGATCTCAGTCATTTCTTCAGGGAGAGCTTTACTACAGTGTTGGCTACTTTGCCCTGGCACTAAGCCAGTAGACAAGGAGAGAAGCTAAAAACACAGGGGGTAAAGGCTGTAACCCTGAAAAGCTAGTGTCTCTTGGCACCTGGCCACAACCACCCGGGAGTATCTCAGCACGCTCTCAGAGTCCCAGGGTCTCAGAGCACAGATGCAGGACAGCCATTGCTGTCCTGCTAGTGCCTCACTGCTGCCCCCCCCATCCCTCAGACTGTTGGAGGGCTGGACTATAGTAAAAACAAAAACTTTGTTTTGTGGGCCTTTAAATAAAGAAACTCCATAGCCCTGGGTGAAGGGAATAAATGTCCTCAGCTGCTGCATCTGGCCCGCGGGCCATAGTTTGAGGATCCCTGCATAGAAGAAGCTCAGTGGGAAAACAGGGACACTGATACATTGTTGGTGGAATTGTGAACACATCCAGCCATTCTGGAGAGCAATTTGGAACTATGCTCAAAAAGTTATCAAGCTGTGCATACCCTTTGATCCAGCAGTGTTTCTACTGGGCTTATACCCCAAAGAGATACTAAAGAAAGGAAAGGGACCTGTATGTGCCAAAATGTTTGTGGCAGCCCTGTTTGTAGTGGCTAGAAGCTGGAAAATGAAAGGATGTCCATCAATTGGAGAATGGTTGAGTAAATTGTGGTATATGAACATTATGGAATATTATTGTTCTGTAAGGAACGACCAGCAGGATGAATACAGAGAGGACTGGCGAGACTTACATGAACTGATGCTGAGTGAAATGAGCAGAACCAGGAGATCATTATATACCTCAACAATGATACTGTTTGAGGATGTATTCTGATGGAAGTGGATCTCTTCCATAAAGAGAGCCTTAATTGATCAAAGATGGACAGAAGCAGCTACACCCAGAGAAAGAACACTGGAAATGAATATAAACTGCTTGCATTTATGTTTTTCCTCCCGGGTTATTTATACCTTCTGAATCCAATTCTCCCTGTGCAACAAGAAAACTGTTTGGTTCTGCACACATATATTGTATCTAGGATATACTGCAACCCATTCAACATGTAAAGGACTCTTGCCATCTCGGGGAAGGGGTGGAGGAAGGGAGGGGTAAAATCGGAACAGAAATGAATGCAAGGGATAATGCTGTAAAAATTACCCTCACATGCATTCTATCAATAAAAAATTATTTAAAAAAATATGAAAAAAAAAGAAGAAGCTCAGTAATACCATCCAGCCCCCCTGCCCCCCCCAAAAAAGCAGACTGCATTAGTTTTTTTGTTAGTCTGTTTTGTTTGATTCTTTTTTGACTAAATGAGCAAAAAACTAAAACAGACTCTAATGATTGATAGCTTCTATATGGATAGAGAGCAGACTTTAAACCCTGAGGAGACTAAAAACAGACTGTCTCCAGATGAATCCCCAAAAGGGGATATGATCTGGTCCTTAATACACAAGACTCTCATAGAAGAAATTAAAAAGGCTCTCACAAGAGAGCTAGAAGAAAAATGGGAAAAGGAAAAGGAAGCTTGGCAAGAGAATCTGAATAAGTCATCCCACTCATTTAAAGATAGAGTGGATAAAGAAATCAAATCCTTGAAAAACAGAATTAATGAGTTGGAAAAAGAAAATAGCTCTTTAAAAAATAAAATTGGGGAAATGGAAAAAAATTCCATAGAACAAAACAACTGACTTAAAAACTCAATTGGACAATTAGAAATTTGTCTTTGTATCTCTTGCTGTTGTATTTTGTTGGTGATGTATAAAAATGCTGAGGATTTATATGGATTTATTTTGTATTCTGCAACTTTGCTAAAGTTGTGGATTATCTCTACTAGCTTTTTTAGTAGACTCTCTGGGGTTCTCTCTCTAAGTATACCATCATACATCTGTAAAGAGTGATAATTTGGTTTCCTCTTTACCTACGCTAATTCCTACAATCTCTTTCTTAACTCTTATTGCTAAGGCTGGCATTTCTAATACAATATTGAATGAGTAAGAAAACAAAATGTAAGCAAACAACATCAAAAAGAGTGAGAATTGTGATCCATACTCAGTTCCTATAGTCCTCTCTCTGGGTGTAGGTGGCTCTCTTCATTACCAGATCATTGGAACTGTCCTGAATCATCTCATTGTTAGAAACATTCATGTCCATCACAGTTGATCATCAGATAATCTTGTTGTTGTCATATACAATGATTTCTTGGTTCTATTCATTTTCATTTAGCATCACCCTGTAAGTCTCTTTAGGTCTCTCTGAAATCATCCTGCTGATCATTTCTTAGATAACATTAGTATACTTATTCAGCCATTCTCCAATTGATGGGTATCCATTCAGTTTCCAGTTTCTTGCCACTACAAAAAGGGCTGCCACATGTGGATCCCTTTCCCTCCTTTAAGATCTTTAAGAGTTATTTTTTGAGTTAGTGGAAATTTGTTTATTATTTTAAAGTCTATAATCTAAACCTGTATGTAAATATTTTTATTTTGGTTCTAGAGGGAAAAAAGATAAGCATTTCTGTTACAACATTTTATCAAGCTTTTATAATTGCAGTGAACTTTTTTTTAGGGGACATGGTTTAGTTGCAATTCTTATCAGAAAATATGCTATTTTGAGAGCTGTCATATTGAAAGTAGATTACGTTTTCCCCATGGCCTCACATGGCAGAATAGTTCTGATGGTTAGAAATGAGATAACATTTGGATTTGCCTGAAAATACAATGAGTTTGCTTCTCAAAGAATTTTCCTGATTAATAGATGTTTTCAAGAAGAGAGCTGATGATGAATTATCAGAAATAAAGTTTGGACTCAATGATTGCTAAAGTCCTTCCCAACTATGGGATTCCATAATTCTAGCTCATTCAACAAGTATTTATTGAATGCCTACTATTAACCTATTAACCAACAGATTATTAAAACAAAGAAAGCACTTCATTTTCTGCCATTCATGATCTTAGTGCTAGCTATTTTAGCCACAAGAAAGTATGTTTTACATGAATGTCATAGAAATATGAGAAAGTCCATAATGAAAAAGCAGATAATTCAGTTCAAGGAAATTCAGTGCTGTGATCTATGTGACCATTAAATTTAATGAAAATCATGCTCAATTTCCTGTTCATTTTTTCATTTAACAAAGGAACATTTTCTTCCATTTATTCTTTTCTGTGAAGAGGAAACGGTGTGTGAGTTTTGTGTCTAATGCTAGGGACCATATTGGAGATTTGTAGAAGAAAGTAAAAAAGTTCCATGTGTAACTCTGGGAATATCAATATGTTTACAGCAACTGTTTTATTTTTAATTTAATGCAATTATATGATCTTGAATATGACTAATGGTTAATAATAATGGTTAATAATGGGGAAAAGATTTGTGGCTATTATTTGTACATGAATAACTATATGCTTATAAATGAATTTTGTGAATATTTTACTGCCATGAATACTCAAAAATTCTAAGCTTGACCCACATGGACCTTTTGTTTTATTTTGTCATTATTCTCATTATGGTAAGCAAGCTGCTTACATTTAGTAGATTTGGTTATTTATCAGACCATGTGGAGCTTATTTACATTTATTTCTGATTCTATTAAAATTGCTTGAGGAAAGGAAGATAGATAGGAACATAAGGGCTAATAACATTAGCAAAAAAATGAATACCTAATGTTAGGGGAAAGAATAAATACAGGAAATTGGACTTTGTTTTTTGTGCTGCTTTATTGATAACAGTAATAATGATAGTAGAAACAGTGTGGAATGGTGGATAAAGAGTTGAACAGGCAAACCTACATTAATGTCTTGCCTTTAATGTCACTGACATTAGGCAAATCATTTAACTTTAACCCTCAGTGACCTAAACAGCTATTGAAGACTATAAGTTACAGAAATGTCAGCTTCTACCGGTAGAAAAAAGTTATTCATTGTGATCTTTCTATATTACTAGTAAAATCACAGATTTAATCCCTATCCCTAGGCTCTGTTAGGGACTTAGTCTATGTAGCATACAAAGTGGCCTGTTGCATGCTTCAGAAAAAAGTTCTTCAGTATTTTCCATATTATCTTTTGAGATGGGAGTGGATCACATTCTTAAGCCAAATGCCATGGGGGTGATAACATTATTCAATAATGATTTGGGAAAGGACATAGAGCTCAATCACAATCACTTACTCTATTTGCCTACATTATTACCAGAATTTGTAAAAGTGAACTTTCCCCTAGATTTTTTCTTCTTTTTTTTTTCCTTCGCTGAGGCAATTGGGGTTAGGTGACTTGCCCAGGGTCATACAGATAGGAAGTATTAGAGTTTTTAAGTGTTATGATTTGGCATAGTTCAAGTAAAACTATTGCTTGCAGTAAGATATTTTTCAATTTAAGACTTAGAAAGACAGTGGCAAAAGTATAGGCTTGAAAATGGATGTGATTTTTTTTGCAAGCCTCATCACTTGAATAAGATGCTTCAAGAAATGTTATATTACTTTTCCCAAGAATTTTTCCTGAACATATGTCATGGAAAGGATGTTAACAGGTGGGAAAAGGGTTAAAAAAAATCAACATGTTAATGGATTTGGCATTTGGGCTGTACTTGCCTATTTCCTTTCCTAGATAATCTCTTACTCTAAATGCTTTCAAGATTTGCAATTTTCTTAACTTGTCTTCACTTTCCCTATGATGTATGTGTAATGCTTGTATATAATGTTAGTACTTTTTACTTTCCAACTTGTATATTCTTTCTGTTTATCTCTAACAACATAAGATTTATTTGTCTTCTGGAAATTGTAAAAAGGCGAGAAGCTCTAGCTATTATTTCTTTTTATATAATATAACCACCAGGTGGTACTGTCAAGCAAGGAAGGCTGTGTTGTCAATAACTTCTGCATTTAGGGTCCACTCTTCTGCCCTACCTGAAGAACTAATCTATTTCTCTTCTCTTTTCCTGGGCAAATTACTTCACTTTTGAGGCATGGCTTTTCTTTCAAACTTTCTTTTTCTTTCAAGAAAAGGGGGGAAATAGTTTTCCACCTTAGCTTGCTCATTAATTTCTGTAGTTTGTTGTTTCTTACAAAAATTTTTTCTTTCTTTCTCTCTGTACAATCAATCACACAAGTCTATATCAGCTCTCATCTCCAGCAATTGTGTGGTTTCAAATCCCCAGCCAATCTGCACTGAGAAAATCCAAACTAAATTCAAAAATTCATTCAAGAGAATTTTCCAGATTCCCCCAGAGAGAATATGCATTTATTTTGTATATAATTAATTACTAATTATATATATATGTACACATATATATAATTAATTAATAATTAACTTATTAGTCAACATATTTTATTCTCCTCGTATAGGGGTTCTTAGTCTGGAGTCCATGCACTTATTTTAAAACTATTTTAATAACTATATCAACATAATTTGTTTTCTTTGTCATGTCATATATTTTATTTTATGCATTTGGAAACCATTTTTTTCCTCTGAGAGATTTTTGTAGGTTTCACTAGACTACCAAAGAGGTCCACGATACAAAAAGGTTCTAACTTTGGAAGAATGTGAGGTCTTTAAAGACAGGAATTTTCACTTTATGACTGATTGCATTTCATAGGTCAGATGGAAAGACTTGAGCATAGACAGATTTTATTTTATTTTGAAGAGACAGATATTTTGAAGTAAAAAACCTCACATTTTATAATCCTTATATATGAAAGATGGCAACTTTGTTATGACATTGTAGGCAAGGTGTGTAAATTTCTGTGGTTTATTAACTCTTTCAAATTATTTTAACTTCTGAGAAAAATGAACACTAATTTAGGTCTTAATAAGGGATTGAAAGGCATATACACATATACATACAGATATCTACATATATACACAGAGACATATATGGATCATGTATACACATATACATGCAAAACACACATACACACATATATAATTGTTGTTCAATAACTTCAGTTGTATCTGACTCTTTGATAATCTTTTGGAATTTTCTTGGCAAAAAAAACCCAGAAAGGTTTATCATTAACTCTCCAGCTCATTTTTAGAGATGAGAAAACAAGGATATAGTAGCCGTTAAATTCTACACTAGTATGGAAAAAGAATGTAGTTATCAAGGCACCACTCATATGATTTTTAGACATTCACCAGGTAGTAGTACCAATTTTATTGTAGTGAAGACTTTTTTATGTCTTTAAGATGTATTTAGGAAGCAGAAGCTAGTCAGGAGAAAACTTTGTCACCTTTCAGAGAAAACTAATCTTTATTTCAGGGTTGGGTTGTGAAGGATTGAATATTAGTATGCATTACTCTTATCATAACAGCTATACTTCTATGCTGAATGATACAGTTGTAGTAGGGGATACTCATGTGACTAAGGCTGGGGGTATCCTGTTGCTGGGATGAAGCAGCAGATTGTATGGCTGATCGAAATGATGATCGAAAACAAGCTGATTCAAGTAGTGTCAGAACATTTGATTATCATATTAACTCTAGTGACTTTGTGGTAGCTACAACATATAAATGGCATCACTGAGGTGCATAGAGTCAATAGGAAACTGAGTCAGGATACTGGCTAATTCAAGTAACATTGGGAAGCAATCTAGTGATCATAAGAAGGTAGATTTAGACCTTTAAGGAGCCTTAAAAATCATCACATTTTTACAAATGAGGAAACTGGTTTATGGTTCAGTGGTGTCTGAGAGCTATTGGATCTTGCCTTAAATCTTAATCATTTTGGCTTTCACTGGTTGGCCAATAGTAAGTCCCAGTCCATGGGTTTGGATAGCTCAGAGTGAGTGTAAATAGCAATTGTTTCTGTTCTGGCCAGAAATTCTGAGGCTCTTCCCTTTCCATTTTGATCCTCCCTTCCCTTTTTTTGTGTTGACAAATTAGGTCTTCTTTTGCCTCATTTCTCAGCTAGCTTTAAATGACTCAATGATGTTGCCTCAGACAAACTTAGCTTAAAAAAAAAAAAAAAAAAAAAAAAAACCAAGGTTTCTCACTATCAGGCCATTATCCATCATCCTGACCTATGTCTTGCCACTGGACTCAGATGACCCTGTAGGAAAGTGAGGTTGATGACTTTGCTCTGCCTCACTTAAATCCAATTCACTTGTAAGTCAAGATATCACCTTCCTGATGATCAGTCCTTTTGGGAGAATGAAGGACAAACAACAACTACAAGAATGGGGCTTGGAAGCTGAGTTGTTTAATTTAGCAGGAAAAGTCACTACTTCCTCTTGGATGGGCCCTATCTTTATGCAGGGAGAGACACTTTTCTAAACTCCTGCTTTATAGTATTGCTAGGCATGGATTTTCCTTAGATAGTGCCTTTTCTTTGTCCCTCAGTGAAAAACAGGTTCCTTTGAATTTGCTGTGAGAAGACATAGGAGGGGAGTGTTAGAGGACAACTTCTTTCTTGGGGGCTTAATCAGATGGCTTTTTTTTCTATAATTTGTTCCCCTAACACCACGGTTTAGCTTAATTTTGTCAAAAAAAAAAAAAAAAAACCCATGATGGTCTAGATTTATGTGTCTTAATATTTTCCCTGCTTGTAATAAGTTATAATGATTTTTTAAATACAAAATCTTTGATTCAGCCAAGCCCCAGACAGGCAAACTCCAATAATTTAAAAAAGAGTATTTTTTTTTCCTCTCTGCTCAAAACTCCTCACCCTACTACCTTTATACAAACAAAAACACACAAGGCATTAGTACTTTGGTTAACCACAGTTTTATCTTAAAACAAATGTATAGAAATTAGATGAACAACAACAGAATAAAATATAAACTTTACCTTTAGAATACTTGCTTTTCTTGGGAAGGGAAAGGAAAGAAAGGGTCAAAGAAAATAATAAACATAATAAGTTTTGGCAAACAGTAACCCAGAAACAGCTGTAATATTTTATGCATTGCTTCCATGTGACTTCTGCATGATTTAGCATTGTCCTTTGCCCTCTCCTTTCCCTGGGCCCGTTATTTGTGGCATGGACAGCAGTGGCAGTGCTTATCCCTAGGAACTCATCTATCTCAGTCAAACCACAGTGAATCAGTCGTTTAAGCATGTTTTTCTTTTCTCCTTTCTTGAGATATTTTCAGTCTTCCTCATTCAGGAAGGAAGGAGATAGAAATTTTCTTTTCCCATAGCAATCACAGGCTCCAACAATAATTATTTCTATCCTGCCCATCAGGACCTCATTCCTGACATATTGCAGCTCCTTAAATAAAAGGGAAAGGTATATATAATAGGATCATAGAATCATAGAATTGAGAACTAGAAGGTAACTCAGAAAATGTTTAACCCAATACAACTATCTTCAATTTGCAAGTGAATAATCTAGGAAACTAAGAGTCCAAGACCACACAGAAAATAGATAGGAAAGGTAGGATTTGAACCTACAATTTCTGACTTCTTCAGCATAGTCCAGTGAATTGTATAGCAGAAATGTAACAAACCATTTATAAATGATAAATCTAAGGTCCAAAGTGGTCAAATGTCTTGCACATGCTTATATAATAATTAAGGGCTTGAGTCTGAATTGCAACTGAGACCTTCAGTCACTGAAGACAATATTCTAGTTACTCTGTTATAGCAGATCACTGGTATAGCAGATCACTACACCTGAAATCAGTAGTTTTGAGTTTGAGTCTGACACTGCTAACCAAGAAATAAAAAATTTGTTTATGTCTTTGTAATCTTAGTTTCTTCATCTGTCAAACAAGGATAATAATGTTAATTACATTATTTATTTTTATGAGGAGAACACTTTGGAAAAATTATGATTTGTCATATAAATGTGAACTATAATAATAAAAGTTGAATGAGACAACTCATTTATTGATCATTAAGAGTTTGTACTTACACAAATCCTTTTGTTGAAGTCATACTTCTGGTTACTTTTTCATTTATCTGCTGCTGCTGCTATCTTCTATACATATCTTTTAAAAATCTGAATTAGTTAATGAGTTATTCTTTTTAGATAACTGTCTTTTCTTCCTAAGTAGAATCACTTTTATTTTTGCTTTCAAAGTTTCATTCTGGAGAATTTCCCAATTCTTTTGATATGATATCTTCTGCAGAATGTTAGATTAACATAATTTTATGTCCCTCTTTGAAATTTGCTGTTCTCATATTTAGGGTAAACATCAGAATATATATTTTTCATTTCCTCTGTCCCAAACAATATCATTTTTTCTCTCTTGACTTTTATTCTCACTCACATGTTCTCCTACAACTTTTCTTTTTCAATATCCTAGATTTCCACGTATCTGGGTATGTATGTGTGTTTATATAGGTATATGTGTGTATATATATATATATATATATATATATATATATATATATATATGTATGTATATGTGTGTGTGTATATATATATATATACATACTTAAATGTATATTTATATATGCACATATGTATGTATATTGTTAAATATTCAACATCCTCTGTCTTGCTAGATTTATTCTGCTAGAATCATATTCTTTAGTCATGAGGTCCACGACACCAAGTCTTAGAGGTAACTGAGATAAAATTTGCCTCCTTGTGTTAAAAGTTTCAAGATCACCTGTCTTAGGAAATCTGTTGCAAAGACCCTTTTCACCAGGAAAAAATGTATTCTTTTGTAATTTAGGTCCATCTAACTTTGCAGTCACTGAATTATGGACAGCATAAGGTTTGTAAAGTGCTAAATCATCTGTACTGAAATGCTTGGTGGCAGCATACTTCCTTATGATAAAATAATTTATAGGCTTCTCAATTCAGGCTCCCTAAATAGGAGTAACATTTAATATGAAGAACAGTTTTGTTCAATTCAATTTAAGAAAAAATATTTAAAATGTTATGTGAAAGTTGCTATAATATTCAGGAGATATTATAATACAGAAATGAAACATTCTCTGTCTTCAATGGGTTTAATTACTTGGGGATGGATATATCATGTACAATGAGAAATAAATAAATACAAGATAATTGAAAGAGATAACACCCAAAACTAGGTCATAAGAATAGGCTTCAAATAGGACTGATGAGTCATACGGGGTAACTCTTGAGTTGACCTTTAATTACAATTTGTAATTCTTTTTCTGTTGTATTTGTTTTTTGGTTTTTTTTTTTTTTTTTTTTTTGTTGTTGAAGCAATTGGAATTATGTGACTTGCTCAGGGTGGCAGAGCTAGTAAATGTTAAATGTCTGAGGTCGGATTTGATACTTTCCTTCCTTCAGAGCCAGTGGTCTATCCATTGTGCCTATCCTGCTGCCTCCAGAATTTGTAATTCTAAGGAGGCAAAAGTGAGAAAATGGTACATTCCAGACATGGGGAATTACCTAAAAAAAAAAAAAAAATGGAGAAAGGCCAAAATGTCATTTTGTAGGAACAACTAGGAAGTCACTTCGGCTGAAGTATATATTACAGGGAAAAGAATACATGAAGTTATGTAAAAGGTAGATATGAAGCATTTTATATGCTAAACTGAATAATACACTACTTTGTTCTGAAGTCAATAGGAAGACAATGAAGATTTTTAAGGAATGATATTGCTATTAATTTGTGTTTTGAAAATAGTAATTTGGTAACTGTGAGAAGAATGTATTGAGGATTGGAATCTGTAAGACCAATTGGAAAGTTATTAGAGAAGAGGATAAGAGCCTAAATTGGAATAGTACTCATATGAATGGAGAAAAATGGATATAAGTTGTGCAGTATTTGACTGCATGAAATTGAAAAGGTTTTATATGTTCACAAATAACATTGTTAATTAATATAACTACTCTTTAAAGAAATGTGCAATAAGGCAAATAAAATCGTAGTCCCATATACTTCAACCAAGAAATTCTAGTATTAGGATGTTAATGAAAGGGACTCCTAATGAACCAAGATATTTATAGAAGTATGTGGACATGTGTGTGTATGCATGTACGTGTGTGTGTGTATTAGCTAAGATCTAGAAAGATGCTGAAAAGATGGTCTTATATTGAGGAATGGCTAAATTCTGGTATATAAATGTAATAGATTATTTTTATGCTGAAGAAATGATACACATTATGATTATAAAGAAGCAATTAAAGACCTACCTGAATTTCTGCAACAGTATTTGTCAAGTTAGTGGATAAAAAAGTTGAAGTGAAAAGGAGGCTAATGGATGACTATGAGTTTAGTAGTTTGGAGTGAGGAGGAATTAAAAAGGAACAAAATGAGTAAATTTGCATTTGGACCATGTTAAGTTTGAAGTATTGATGGCTTATCTAGATGTTGACATGCAATAAGCTCTTGGTGATAAAGAACAGGATTTCTGGAGTATATATGAGTACTAGATAAATAAATATGGGAATGATTTCCATAGAAATGATTGAGAATTTAGAAAAAAAATAATAGAGATCAGCTTAGAGCTTTGGAGTACAGCCACTTTTAATATATGGGAGATAGATCCAGCAAAAGAAAGTAAGAAGCAATTGGATAGGTAAGAATATAATCAAAAGAAAGCAAGTTCATGTAAGCCAAGGGTAGTGCATTCATACAAGAATTGGTCTACTTCCTCTTTCTCTCCTATATCTTCTTGTGTGCAATTTAGTTAAATTTGATTCAATGAGCAATTATTAACTAGTAAGTATAAGGCACTGTCTTAGGTCCTTGGGAAATGAATCAAAAATAATTATTGCCCTCAAAGAGCTTACATTATCCTGTGGGATGTAATATTTAAACTGATAACCTTCTCCCTCCCCCCCCCCCCCCCACCCCCCGTCTCCCGCCCTGACAATATTAACTTGAAGAAGGAAAGAACAATTACGCCTAATGAAGGGATTGTTAACATTTTGTACATGTGTTGTGGACATCTTTATAGTCTGGTGAAACTTATGGTTCACCTGTCAGAGTAAAATTTATAAATGCATAAAATAAATCACATAGAATTATATTAAATGTATAATTCTCTCTATATAATATAGAGAATATGTAATTTCAATATAAGAATTATATTGAAATTTAATTAACAAAATACCAAAAGAACAAATTTGGGGCAACTAGCTGGTGCAATGGATAGAGCATTAATCTTGAAGTCAGGAGGATCTGTGTTCAAATTTGATCTCTTAGTAGCTGGTATGATTCTGGGCAAATTACAATCCCAATTACCAGAGAAGGAGAAGGAAGGAAATAAGGAGGGGAAGAAGGAAGGGAAGACAAACAAATTCACACACCCCACCTTAAAAATTCTTAAACTAGGGAGATGGGGAAAATGTTCCCAAAGGAAATATCTAAATTGACCCTTAAAGAAAACTGGGAATTTTAAGAGGCAAAAATAAGGAGATAATGCATTCTGGTAGTGGACAAAGCACTGGGTTTAGAATCATGAATACTTGAGTTAAAATCCAGCCTCTGACACTTATTAGTTATATGATCCTATACATTAACTTCCTTAATTGTAAACTAGGAATAAAAATCACCTACTTCACAGTAAAATGAAATAAGATAAAGTGTGTAAAGCACTTAGCTTAGCGTATCAGCTTAATAACTGTCTCCTTCCTTTTCCCTTTTTGGGCATAGAAAGAGTATTTGTATGAAAGCATGTTGTCCAAAAGAATATTGACTTCAGGGAATAGCAAGTGGACCAGTTAAGAATGTATGGCAGGAGGGATGTGAAATATCTAGAAAAGTAGATACAGTTAAACTGAAAAGATTTCAATGCAATTCTGAGGAACCTATATTTTGTACTAGAGGAAATAGAAAGCAGCTGAAGATTCTTGTGTAGTGACATAAAATATTTAGATTTGTGCTTTAGAAATACTATTTTGGCAGCTGGCAGGAAGATGGATTGAAAGAGGGAAGACCTTAGAAGCAGGGAGACCAATTAGGAGGTTATTTCAGTAGTCCGGCTAAAAGGTGCAGAGGGCCCAAACTAGGACATTGACTATATGAATAGAGAGAAGGAGACAGGTGTCAGAAATATTGTAGAAATTGAAGGAACAAAACTTGGCAGCTGAGCAGATATTAAGATAGAGCAGGATGAGTCAGGGGATGATTGTGAAATTGTGAACCTGGGTCAATGAATAATGTAGTGGTGAATTCTTAGATTATCTAGGTTGATCAAATTACCTAGATAACCATTATTATGGATTTATTATCACTACCTCTTTATTATTACTATTATTTTTGTTTTGCAATCCATATGTACATTTGCTGAAATGATTTCATGTAGTTATGAGCATAGATAAGTTAGTTGAATTGTCATTTAATACTATTTAACAGTAACATTATATACATATACAGAGGTTTATAGAAAAGTAAATAATTTGTCATTTTCTGAGAAATTAAATCAAACTTTAATTTGTGAAAACATTGACTGGGACTTACTAGTCTTTATTAAGTATTTATCTAGTATGCACTAATGTTTTGTGTACTGATGGTTTTATTTAACCAAAGAATTCTAGGATAGAGCCTAAATATATATTATCAGAAGCTGTTTTAGGCAAGATCTTTTCATTTTGTGAATGCATTATTTATTAGCCTTCCAAAAATATTGCCTTTTACCTTTTTGAAAAAGTAATCAGATAAAGGCATAGCCTGTAGATGGAGCTTAATCCTGAAAATTATTCTTCCATAAATCATTAGGCTGTCTTTAAACTTAGGGCTGATGGCATGATCTGATAAAGCCCACCTATAATCCTCATGTAAGCAGTCAACAAATATATTAAATGTTGTCAACTAGATCAAATAGTTTTCTAACCTGTGGATAGCAAAAGTTAAACAGAGTAGACTAGAGACAGGAAAGTTAGGGATCAAAAAGAAGTTTAATTTCAAAGTGAGGGAAATGCCTTGCAAGCAAAAACACACTTTTTTTGCAGCCAGCCTCTAATGGGGGGACATCAGGCAGTATGGGGAGATCTCATACTTAATACTAATGAGTATGCAATAGCCCTGACAGTGAGGTGTAACTACATCAATGAGATTAGCTTGATTCATAGCAGGGCTTCAAAATGGTAATATTGTTATTTGGTGCTTGTCTGAGCTCAAAGAATATCTGGTGCTGGTCAAAATAATACAATAAATTATGTGATTTTTGCCAGAGGATAAGAACATGCAGTGAAGGTGAACCCAAACAACTGTTACGCCAAGTTCAGAACACAGTTTACTTACTGTTCCTTAGCAGTGGAAAATGGGAAATGTCTCCTAATATCTTGACAGTGTCAACTGTACACTAAGTATTCTGCTAAGCCCTGGGATAGTGAGAAAGATAAATAAGTCCCTCTTTGCAAGGAACTCACAGCCTAATGGGGGAAGCAATGTGCATGAGACAATTATATAAAATCAAACTATATATAAGATAAATTGTAAACAACAGAGAATCAGGGAGATCAGTCAAGGCATCCTGTTTCTATCCTGTTTTCATCCTTTCCCTTTCAGATGTGCCAAATATATTAACTGTCCTGAATATAGCTTTATATTTGATATGATTACAGAATTTAAAAAAGTTTTCATCTGGTAAATTTCTGCTGTGATTTGTCCCTATCAATACTGCAAAAATAATATTAAATTGGACTACTCCAAAACAAATTAGTTGACAAGGTTTTCAGTGAAAAAGTAGCAATTCAAGGAGATAGAGTGGAGCAATCGCAACTTTATATTATAAAGTTCAAATTAACTTTTAAACAAATTTCCCTCATTAGCCAAAGACCTAACTCATGATAAACATCAAACAAATATTTGAGGGCATGTAGGTGACCCCTCCCACATGTGGAGACTATAGAAGTTATCTCAATAAGTTACTTTATGTATTCACCAACCTCCATTGATGTGTTTCCTTTTTTTCCTCTAGTCATTTCAAAATTTAATTAACTCAAAAGAGTTATAATGAATAGAATAATAAGATAATTTATAAAAGACTATTGTCTTCATAAATCTAAGACACACATGCCCATTAATACACATAGCATCGATATATGTGGTAAAAGCACTCATGAGATCAAAAATGAGGATCAGCTATAAGTAACATGGTTGGAAAGGCATATGAGTCAAAGTATATCTTTAATGGAGCACTATTACCAAGGTTTTTTTTAATGGTATACTTCTCCCATACATTTGGTTTCTCTCCTGTAACCAGTGATACCCATGGGATTATTAGTGCCTATTTAGGTAGTTCAGTAGATAGAGTGCTGGGCCTGGAATTAGAAAGACTCCTCTTCCTGAGTTTAAATCTGACCCCAGATACTAGCTGTGTGGTCCTGGACAAATCACTTAATCCTATTCATTTTATTTTCTTTACCTGTAAAATGACTGGAGAAGAAAACCATTGCACGATCTTTCCCAAGAAAATTCCAAATGGGCTCATGAAAATTGAATGCGATTAAAAATGACTGAACAAGATGATAGACAACCTTAACATATAGCTCTCCTGGCCCTTGCTGATCTTATGATGGATTTGGGGTTTATTGTACTCCCTGACATGTTACTATGCTGGTTTTTTTTTTTTTTTCAATGGGAAATTTTTGGTTTTTGTTTTTTGGTTCTACTAGGTACACTGATGTACTAATTCCCATTGCTCTCACAGTGACCATTGTGTATATATACAGTCACTCCTGAGTGCTGCTGGTGACTGTTAGATATACACTTTTTTGTTAGGTATTGCTCCTAGCTATTCCTTGGTGGGATCATCTCTCCAGGACACCTAAGTCATTTCAGCTTTAATCTACTAGAATATAGTGTCCAGAATCAGTTAATGGCAAACTGATAATTCTTATTTATAGTCACCACATTCAGCTAAAACAAAAATCCCAAGTATAATACTTGATGAAATATTATCTTTGTGATTCCTATGTTTGGTAGGATTGATCCCTATTGAGGTAATATCTTTAGTATAAATATTTTAGTTTTTTTTCCCCCTTAAAAGACAAGGAAATTGTCTCTGAGGTTTGATTGGTCCAGGATACTTAAATCAATCCACTCTTAGGGCTTGGGGGTGATATAAACAAGGCCAGCCCACTAGGGAACATTTAGTAGATGTCCAATGTATACATGAGTCACTATACTTTGTCCTAATGCACAAACACATTTTTTTTCCCTTTCTTTTTTAAATGGAGACAAGTTGGGCTATTTCTCCTCAAGTCCAATGTTTTATCCTTGTTAAGTATGTTTTGTTTGCTTTAGCTATGTGAACCTTTAAGTGAGTGTCTACATTTAACCCAGGTAAAGTAGGGATAAGGGCTTGGAGGTCAATGTTCTCTGTTAAAGACAACTAAGCAGCTTCAGGATAAGTATTTATAAGATTCCCTCTGTATTGACAAATGAATTTGAGCTGGTAGGAAAAGCAAACTAAGGAGACAAAGCCATTATTGTCAGTTTACTTAGCCTCCATTTCTATTTTTATTATGCACATTTGTGAGAAGATAGGTCTACTTATTTTCATGATATGTTGGCCAGAAAAAAACAAACACAGTTTTACCCCCTTGGATCTGATTTTTCTTGCTTAACACAATGACTATGGAAATGTGTATAGAAGAATTGCACATCTTTGGCTTGTTGTCTATTGAATAAGGGAGGTTAGAGAAAAAGGGAGAAAAATTTGGAACACAACATTTTGCAAAAATGAATGTTGAAAACTATTTTTGTATGTATTTGGAAAAAATAAAATACTATTGTGGTAGACTTGGCTCTTCTCAGTGATTCAGTGAATTTAGGATGAAAAATGCTATCTGCAGAGAGAGAGAGAGAAAGAGAGAGAGAAAGAGAGAGAGAGAGAGAGAGAGAGAGAGAGAGAGAGAGAGAGCGCTTTGCAGATTGAATGTGGATCAAGGTATAATATTTTCACTTTTTTTGTTGTGTTGTGTTGTGTTTGTTTGCTTTTCCTTTCTTATGTTTTTCTCCCTTTGGTCTGATTTTTCTTGCACAACATGATAGATGACAGAAATAAGGTATTATCCATGTATAATCTATATTAGATTTCTTGCTGTCTTGAGGAGAGAAGAAGAAAGAAAGTGGGAGTAAGGATTTAGAATACAAGATCTTACAGAGAGAAATGTTGAGAACTATTTTTACATGTGTTTGGAAAAATAAAAAAAAATATTTAGAAAAGAAGTCCCTATTTAAAAAAAAGCAAAAATCTCAAGAAAACAAAGAAAAACAAACAAAAAATTTTCAGTCTCCCTAAGCTATTGCTGTGTATTTAATCATGCTAAAAAAGAGGATAAGAATATTTCCTTATCCCATAATCAAAGAATTGGAAAGGATCATTAATTTCCAAAGCAAAAAGTGGAGTAATATTTTCTCCCATCTATTATTAGTCAATCTAAATGTCTACTCCTCTACTCCTCATGACAGAGTGCATTAAAAAATGTCCACTGTGGATAGCTGGATGTGAAGATCAGTCGTCTGATCTAGTTGTCTGGAATTAGCTAATACACTGAGTTTACATTCATCAATCACAATAATTTACTTTCTAAGTGGGAGTTTCAGAACTAAGTGGATTCTTCCTAGAGGGATTGAAGGAATTTTTTTTGGTAGTCCAGTTCAGACCTTTTGGTTTAGGAAGCATTGATACTGTAATTTGGGAAGCACTGATACAGTCAGCAGAATGGATGTCAAGACAGGAGGGTGGTTTAATAAGATATGAAGCATTGCAGTAATTTGGGTAAGAGATGATAAGAGCTTAGGATGGTGGCTGCATCAGTGGAAGAAAGGGGACAGGTGCAAGAGATAGTATAGAATTAAAAACAGAGCAAATAACTATGAACAAATAAATTATATAAAAATAAATGGGAAATAATTAAAAGGGAGGAGGCACTAAAATTAAGAATTGACAAAAAATTCTTGTAGAAGATGGTATTATGTTTGGGATTTAAAAGAAGTTAGTGAGTTAGTAGACAGAGATGAGGGAGAAAAAGAATTCCAGGCTTAGGAGATAGAAAAAATGTCTGGAGCCAAGAGTGGTCTTGTATGTTGAATTGAAAGGAAGCCAATGTCATTAGATCAAAGGAAACATAGCAGAAAGTGTAAGAAGGACTGAAAAGGTGGAGGGGGCTAAAGTTATGAAGGACCATTGTTATGGTCCAGAACTTGAACCAAGGTACTAAGTCAGTGGAATTGATAGAGACAATAGTTATCTAATTTAGCATGATTCAATATGATTGATTAAACCTACAAGGAGATGTTATGGGCCAGAACTCAAAACAAGGTACTAAGTGGAATTGAGGAGACTATGGTTAAATCCAGTTTAGCATTTTAATGCTACAACAAATAATGGTTTCCTAGTGATATAATGATTGGTATATACTCAGTGTACAGCTTATAAGCAAGACTCTCTTAGGGCCAGAAAGGACAAGTGCACTAGAAGCTCTTGGAGTCTCCGCCAGGATTCAGTCGAGGAGAACTAGGGAAGACAAAGACTATGGTGGCAGTCCTCCTGCCTCCCCCACAGAAACCAAGACACATTCAGGAGGACTTCAAGAAACTGGCAGGGGCAGAGAAGACAAAGGACTGGTGGCAGGAGTTTAAATTCTCAGAAGCAAGGAGAGAGATAGACCTCTAAGAAAGCTAACTGAGCCACAGGAAAGGAGACAAGACTTGGAAAGAGACAATAAAGGATTTGGACTTTAATACCTGGCTGTACTTGTGATTACTGAACTGAAACTAAAGCTTCCCCCAGAGACCCCAAGAAGCTCCCAGACAACATTACATTTTAGAGAAGAATATTACAGACCATGAATGCCAGAAGGTTTTCTATTTGATCCTGGAGGCAATAGGAATCACTTATTGAATAGGGATTGATAGAACATGGTTAGAATGGTGCTTTAGGAGAATAATTTTGTTGACTGAATGGAGGATAGACTGAAGTTATGTGAGGTATATGGCAGTAGAATAGTGACAGTGAAGAAGTATTCTAGATATTCTATAAAGGTGAGATTGGTAGATCTTGGCAATAGCTTATAAATGAAGAGTCAGAGATAGTGGGAAGTGCAGAATGCCGCCTATTTTTTTGAGTTGAGAGACAGGGAGGATGTCTTTTACAGTAATAAAGATATTAGGAGGTGAGGATTTGGGAGGAAAGATAATGAGTTTTATTTTGGACACATTGAGGTTGACATGTCTGCTGATAGCCAGTTCGAGATGTCTACAAGTCAGTTGGGAATTGGAGGCAAGCAGAGAGCTTGGGACAGGATCGGTAGATTTGAAAATCATCAACATGGAGAGGATATTTAAATCCCTGGGAGTTGATGAAATTACCAAGTGAAGTGAAAGAAAGAAGAGAAGAAGATCCAAGACACAACCTTGAGGGACACTTATAATTAGAAGGCATGATCTAGATGAAGAGCGAGCAAAGGAAACTGAGAGAAGTGGATAGATAAGTAGAAGGAGAACCAGAAGAGAATAGTGCACGGGAAACTTAGAGAAAGAGACTATCAGTGAGGAGAGAATGATCAGCAATGTCAAAGACTTCAGAATGAGTGAGGAGAATAAGGACTGAAAAAAAAATCACATTGGATTTTACAGCTAAAAAGATCATTGATAACTTTGGAAACAACAAATTATAAGGAATAAAGAAAATTTTAATTGCATTTTTGCAAGTTTCTTAACTGTTTTAATTACTGGGAACCTCTTAAGGATATGAATTCTTAAAACTAAAAACTTATCCTTTCAAAGTGTGGGGTGTTTTGTCTCTTCTCTAGTTTTATTCTAAATTTGGAGGGGATTTTTTTTTTTTTTTAGTAAAGCTTTTATTTTAAAATCCCCTATTCTGTTGTGTAAAAGCAGGATCACACTATCAAACATCAAAATAGGCTCAGATTGATTTAAGTTTTCAATTTCAAACACATTTGAAACTCCACACAGTATTCATCTTTAGGACACAATATACAGCAACACTCTTGATATTAATAATTGTCTCTAGCAATAAATTATATGGTCACATTAGGGAAAGGTTAACTCAAGGGAAAACTCACAAAACATTGCATCAGCAAAATGACAGAGCAAAAGAGATTAACTTGTTTTAGATAAACCCTTGGACATGACAAAATAACTAAAAGTTACTGCCTTCTATTTTAAGAAATAGCTTAAGACAAATAAAATCATTCCACAGTCCTACTCTGTAAAATAAATGTACTCGGGAAACAAAAAATGTAAGTGTTATACTATATATCACAAAGGAAATAACTAGAAAAATCCCTGTATTATGTAATTTTTGCTATTTTTGGAGATTCATGTTGAAAAAGAATGTGAGAAAAGAAGTGCTTAAATGATCTGAGTACAAAGTTTTATTTACACTCTTATCCATATCTAAGTCCAGATATATACACATACATATATGTAATATAAAATATATGTGAACTATAAATATTGCAAATATTTTCTGATTCTAATTATTTTAATTTTTGGCACTGTTTTTAATTAGAACAAGCATTATTGCATACAATAATTCTTGCTTTCCTTTTACTTTTCAAAGAAATATCTCAGAAGAAAGAGGGAAGAATGGTTTCACTTTTTTGAATTCTTCTGTTTCTACTCTTTTTATCTTAAATGGTCAAATAATAATTAACCAATACTCCAGTGAAGGTTAAAACAACCTATTTTGGAAACTTAGGATACCTTATTAAAATATAGCTACAAAAAATCTTTTATTCTTTTTAAAATTGACTGCAAATTATATTTACAAAGTTACATCAGCAAATGACAACACAGATAGGAACATTCCCCTCCCCCTTTTAATATTTGGTGTTATCTCAACAAGATAAAGATTTCAACTTGGCTAAGTCCAATCAAACTATGTATGTATGTGTTTGTATCCATATCTATCCATTTTATCTCTGCTTCTCTCTGTGTCTGTCTCTCCCTCCTTCCATCCCTCTCTCTTTCTCTTTCTTTCTCACCCTCTCTCCCTTTCTCTCTGTCTCTGTCTTTCTCTCTGTGTCTCTCTGTCTCTGTCTCTGTCTCTCTCTGTGTATGTGTATCTCTCTCTCTCTTACTATAAACTTAAACACCTTAGCATTCATTCATATACCTAGAAATTAGTGTTACTATGGCAAGGTACAGGTGAAAAGCAATTGATATTTTACATAGCATTATTACAAAGGAGTCTGAAAGTACAAATGGCCTCTAAATGTTTTGATCCATTATTGTTAAAAATTGGTGGTAAATATGATAGATTTGAATTTACAAAATTCTGCTAGTTTTAATATATGAATTTCATAAAACTTGGCTATTTCAAGGCTGGCAACTCTTTGGGAGATGCCTTAGAAACCTTCTATAATTAGAAATAATTAATTTCATTTGATAACGATAAATGTAGAAAGTTTGACAGGCATATTATAATTTGGTTCTATTTGCATACTTTTATTTTTGAGTGTAATATCTTGGAAAGCAGAGAATGCTTCATTTTTATCTGCCTTGCTAACACCTAGAAGAATGTCTGACAGTTGGCAAGAGCTTAACAATTGTGGATAGATTGATATGTAATTGCTTCTGTGATGATCTGACTTATCTAAATTTATCATTCCAAATTTTTCCACAGTCATTTTTCTCTTTATTGGTTTTTATATTTTGAATAAGATAGTATTTCTCATTTTCATTATCTTTTTTCTTAGTAAATAAGTTATACAAAGAACTATAAAGCATAAAGAACATAACTTTTGGTTCCCATATTTCTTTCTTTGTCAAGAAAATAAAATATTTTCTGATGGGGGTATTTTCTGAACTCTTTTGGCCTCCTCATTATGGCAATCTACCTATTAAACTTCTTGAAAAATGTCAATAATTAATCAACGTATTTACTTTTCTTCATTTGTTCATTTATCTTTTGATAATCAATACTAAGTCATGCGTCCTTTTCTGGAAGAAAGTAAATTTATATAATTGTTTATTTCAATATTCTGTCTTGCTTATTTTAAGTAGCTAAGTAAACAGACTTATGTTTATATGATGTATTCAGATTCTCAAAGCACTATTCTCATATTAATCTTCTTAGACAGTATGAATGGAGCACTACTGAGCAGTGTTTCCTTCTCATCCTACAAAGAGGACATTGCTAACTTTTTCCTGAAAGGTAACAAAGATTTCCTTGGGACTTGATTGCTTAGCTAAAATTTTGTTGGCACTTATTATGAAATATGGCCAAGTATAAAGTCAAATGAAAGGGAAATTATTCTTGGCTGTGAAGTTCTCTCTCAACTTCTATTTGGAAGTAGTTAGATTTGTTGCCTATGCTAGTCAAGTTGAGGAAACAATGAATTTGGAGGCAAGAGAGGCCAGAGCTCAAAGTTATATTGTTTAAAGCTATGTGATGATAGACAAACCATGAGTTTCAGTTTTCCCACCTTTAAAATCCTTCATAGAATTGCAGTGATGATCAAATTAATTAATATATCTTAAATGATTTTTTAATATTTTTAAGTATAGTTACAAATGTTGGGTAGTATGGTTAATTGTTGGAATCCTTACTAACTGCTAACTGATTAGAGTTGATCTAATCTTACAAGAAGATGTTTTGGGCAGAACCTGAAACAAGGTACTAAGTAGAATTAATTAATACAAGGCTTGTGTTCACACCTTTACTCATTGGAGTTCAATGAGTTCACACCTCCCTTGAAGGTTTGGGCCAGAGAGCACTATGGGAGAAAACCCATAATCCCTCTCTCTGGAAGGAGCATAAATAGGCCAATGGGCCAGTCGAAGGGGTTCTGGAGAGTGAAGACGCTACAAGTCGAGATTTCACCGGAATGACATGAAGATTGGAGCTGGCTGGAGGCTGAAGAAAGCAGAGGCAGAGGCTGAAGGACCAGACCTTTGGATTTGGTGACACTTGGAGAGAGCTCTTGGAACTAAGCAGAGAGATAGGCCTCTAAGCTAACCGGGCTATATTGGAAATAATAAAAGATCTGAACTTTTATCACCTGGCTGTATTTTGAGAAGAAAAAGCTCACCACAGTGGGAGAGAAAAATCAGGACAAAAGGAAGAAAAGAAAAAAAGTGAACATAGCATGTGTTGATTTACATTCAGTCTCCAAGTTCTCTTTCTGGATACTGATGTTTTCTATCCAAAGTCTATTGGGATTACTTTGGATCACTGAATGACTGAGAAGAATCAAGTCTTTCGCAGTCGATCATCGCATAATCTTGAACAACGTACTCCTAGTTCTGCTCATTTCACTCAGAATCAGTTCATGTAAATCTTTTCAAGTCTCTCTGTATTCATCCTGCTGGTCATTTCTTACAAAACAATAATGGGAATGACAATTCTAAGAATAACACTCTTCCATTTAAAATTGTTTTAAAAAGATTAAATCATAGCAAATAAAAGAATTAACAGTTTCTAAATTACAGAAATATAATGTTTTATTTACTAGTTTCACTAATTGAAAAAGAACTAGAACACTATGAAAGACTGATCCTCTTTAGACAGTACCAGGGAAAAATTTTTTTAATTGTTTTTTTAAAGGAAGGAATAATTACTACTTATAATGAAAAAGAAAAAAGAGTAAGTATTTATATGTAGCAATTACCATGTGCCAGATTTTGTGAAAAGTTCCTTTTTTTAACAAATATTTCATTAGATCTTTAACTCATCAAATGATGAAAAATTTCATAGTTATTGATATATCTCCTAAAATAACAACAGACTAATCAAAAAAACAACAAAACAAAAACATCTAAGTTGAATACTACTTAGAACTTCTAACAATAAATGTAAATGGTTGGAATTCTATTAAAAGAAAAAAGATTACAGAATATAGAATAATATTTGTTTTCTTACGTGAAAAATGTGTGTGGATTTATTATCCAATTTTAATGCAGAAATTGTTCTAAAATAGAGAGGAGAATCTGGACCTAAAATTTAATTAGTATAAGAAACTCTAAAAGAAGAAAACTCCTACAGGTTAGAATTTTCTCAGAAATTTACAATTCTAAAGTATATCCTGGATCACTGAGAGATTAAATTATTTACTCAGGATCATATAGCCAATATGTGTTAGAGAGAAAATTTAAACATAGGTTTTCCTGGTGCTAAAGCAATATTCTATTCACTATACTATGTTGTATATCATACAGTTACATGTTTAAAGTTTTTTAAAGCAAGAGTTGTAGAAATTGCCCCTGAGAAAATGCAATTCAAATTAGGAAAAAATTGAAAGAGAAACACAAGGACATTACATAATAGAAAAAGGAAAAATAAATGACAAATAAATATATTATTTCTTAATTCACACAAATGTGGCAATTCAACAGTTAATTCATACAAGAAAGATATAGAGACAATAAAAAATTTCACAAAATCATATTATAAGATGACCTATTGTGGTGATCTTTTTATTCTCGAATGATTGACATGATCTATTATTTTCTTCCTGAGGCAATTGGGGTTAAGTGACTTGCCCAGTGTTACACAGTGGGGAAGTGTTAAATGTCTGAGATCAAATTTGAACTCAGATCCTCCTGCTTCAGGGACAACTCTCTTTTTACTGTCATTCTGGTTTTTTTTTAATGGTTTCTTTGGTGGAGGTATTTCCTTCCACACTTTATTTGAAATTTTATATTGTTAGTATTAAATTTTGCTTGGATAACTAGTTTTATGTAATTATTTTCCAGATAGGCAGAACTAGAATCTATTTTCCAAATTCTACCAACTATCTTCTTCTGTACATTTGTGTAACTTACCCTCCCTGTGGTGAGCTTTTTCTTCTCAAAAGGCAGCCAGGTGATCAAAGTTCAGATCTTTTATTATTTCCAATATAGCCCGGTTAGCTTAGAGGCCTATCTCTCTGCTTGGTTCCAAGAGCTCTCTCCGAATGTCACCAAATCCAAAGGTCTGGTCCTTCAGCCTCTGCCTCTGCTTTCTTCAGCCTCCAGCCAGCTCCAACTCTTCATGTCATTCCGGTGTAATCTCGACTTATAGCGTCTTCCTCTCAAGAACCTCCTTCCACTGGCCCATTGGCCTATTTATGCTCCTTCCAGAGAGAGGGATTGTGGGTTTTCTCTCATAGTGCTCTCTGGCCCAAAGGGCTTCAAGGGAGGTGTGAACTCATTGAACTCCAATGAGTAAAGGTGTGAACACAAGCCTTGTATTAATTAATTCTACTTAGTACCTTGTTTCAGGTTCTGCCCAAAACATCTTCTTGTAAGATTAGATCAACTCTAATCAGTTAGCAGTTAGTAAGGATTCCAACAGTTAATATCTTAAGAAAATATAGAAACTTTAAAAATAAAATCTACAGTCACTCACAAGAGATCAGTCTAGTAAACCACACACACACACACACACACACACACACACACACACACACACAAAAAAAAAAAAACAAGTGGATATATAGCATTCAGATTTTGACTTGGATCTGGATGGGTAGTTCACTGAATTGTTCTATTATTACATATATTTAAGGAAAACAATTAAGAAAAACAATGAGTGGTCTGAGAAGTGAATAGAAAGAAGAAAATTAGCTGGATTTTGTTTAGAAACATTTGCAAATCATTTAACCTCGGTCTGCCTCATTTTCCTCATCTTTAAAATGGAGACAAAAATAACATTTACTTTCAGAATTTTTGTGAGGAGAAAATGAGATAATATTTGTAAAGAGTTTTGAAAACCTTAAGACACTATATATTTTATTAATTTATAATTAATATAATACTCACAGATCAATTTAAATATTTGCATAATCTAGCTACATGGCATTAACAAGTAATAGAAAATCTCATTGATTTCTCATAAGTTAGAAGTTTTTACTATTACTATTTAAAGATGAAAACATCAAGACTCAGAAAAGTTATCTGATTTCCCAAAATGACATGGTTAATTAATGGCATAGTTAAATTTGAATCTAAATGCACTGATAGATTGATATCTCTAAAAATAAAGGCTCTATATGAAAATCACTGGATATGTTACTATTTAGGAGCTAAAAAAGATATTTTCATTAATTATTGAACCTAACATTTTTAAAAGATCTATTTGAGAATTGCATGGAACAACTTTTTATTTCTGATGTTCTAAATCAAATGACTATTTCTGGAACTTTGCTTCAGAATGGCCAAGAGGAACAAATGTAGTGGAAAAAAGAGCTAGAAAAACTGGAATAAGTTTTTTGTGGTTTACATTCCCACCCCCCAACACACACACACACACACCTTTTTTCATTTTGGACTAGAAAAGTAAAAATTTTTCCCTCCTGGGGCCAAGCCACTCAGGGGTAGAATGCTGGGGGCTCTTTAATCAGTGATCAGGTCTCTGGATTTATTTATTTATTTTTACATCACCCTCCCCAAATGACATGTCAAGCTGTTCTGATTGCTCTGGGGCAATCACTGAGATGAGTTCTGTGTTGTATGAGATTATGAAAGTAATACTCAGCCTCAGGTACATTAGCATTCATGGTGGGAAGAAACTGCCTTAATATAGGAAACACATTTTTAAAAAAGCACAATGGGAGCAATAAGGCAATTGGAAAAGGCCCCGGGGTGACTCAGTAATATTTTCCCAATGTCTGGGAGCAAAAATCAAAGTACATTTCAGGACAGAAAGGTCCCAAGATCTTAAAGACACCTGCTATAAAAGTATAATCAACAGTATTTTGTCCATCTTGAAAAAGAAACTACCATCATTAGTTCAAAGAATGAAAAGAACTCCTGCCTGTGCAATTGAACTTTTTCTTTGGAAAATTTAAATTTGTTTGGCTAGCTGCAGAGTTCCTTTCGTCTGCCTCTTTTCTGATTCTACTTTGTGAGAACTGCTGCAATGGCCTGAGCATCTGGCATCCAGAAGATGCTGCACTAACATCACTTGGGATCAATACTCATGGAAAATTAAAATTGAATTTATTTGGAGAAGTTAAAATTGAAATGACATCTGTGAAGAGCCACAGATATAGGCTTCATATTAAGAAAAATGGGGCATAAATAACAATAGTTTCCAATTTTCTGCTGTCTTAATGTTATTTATAAGTATACGTCAACTATGGGAAGCATCTTTTATGAGTCATGCAGCCCCAAATTCCCTGCATAAAACAGCAAATGATAATAAAGAAAAACAAATAAACAAGATTGGGGAAAGAAAAAATATTGGAGCCTTGCCCTAGTAGGGACTATTTTCTGAGACTTAAAGATATATTCCAAATATAGTTCAATGAACCATTCAACATCCTATTCTTTGAGGAAATAATATTGCATTGTTATGAATCTCAACATCTTTTTTGTTCATTATGTTTAAATAATGATGACATATTTATGTGATGTACTAATAGTAACTCTATTAGATAGTGTGTTGACTCTTGACTGGGGTTCCCCTCTCATCTCACAATCTGGAGTTGGCCAATTTTCGCCTGAAATATGACAAAGTTTTCTCTGAAACTTGATTAACTCAAGAGACTAAGAATTAAACTCCTGGATGCAGTTTCTTGATACATTGCCTAAGAGTATATAAAAAAGGACCCATACTGTGTATGATAGTGATCCTTTAGCTTTGAAGTCTCAAAACTTTGTTAGTCACCATACCCTTGCCTACTGACAAAAGGTCCATATGAATATTTGGAGTGAAGAGGTATACATTTGCACATTTCACAGTTATTTTGAACTACTGTAATTCTTCTTTGCTTATAGAGTATAGAGAGAGCATATTCTTTAATGTGGGCACAACATGCTGGATGATCCTGTCACTGTATCTCCCATATTTCACAACTGATACCAAAGTTCTTCAGGGAGACCTTGAAAATATCCTTGTGTGCTTCTTCTGACTTACATGTGGACCCTTCCCTTGTGTGAGTTCTCTGTCAAATAGTCTTTTAGGCAAACATACATTTGACATTCGAAAAATATGGCTATCAGAGTTGTTTTCTTGGCAGAACAGTTTGAATGCTTACGAAAGAACATCATGTTTGGTATCTTACTTGGCAAGTGATTTTCAGAATCTTCGTAAGATAAATCAAATAGTAATGATTCAGTTCCCTGGAGTGGTTCTAGTATACTGTTCAGATTTTATAAGCATCTGACAGTGGGGTCAGCTCAATAGCTTGATTTGCTATTTGTTAGGCAGTCTAATGCCTTTTCTTTCCTATTTTTTACTTTGAAGTCTCCCAAATGTTGAACAAGTTCTGTCTACTTGCTTCAGCCTTATCATATACATGCCCATTCCTGGAAAGTATACACCAAGGTAAGTGAATATAATCACAGCAGTCAAATTTTCTCTCTTTGCTCTAACCAATGGTTCTACGTGAGGAAGGGGGGTGCTGGTTGGGGAAGCACCTGTTTTTTTTTTTTTTTTTTTTTTTTTTTTTGGTTTTAATTATCAGGTCAAAATTAGCACAAGCAGCAAAGAGTCGATCCATAATCTGATGCATCTCAGTTTCAAAGACTGCATTGAATAAATAATTTTCTGTGAACAAAAAAGGCATGTATCAACTCTCGCTTTACTTTAGACTTGGTTTGTGATCTTTTCAAGTTCAAGTTGCCACTAGCCTAGTAGCTGACCTTGATACTGTTTTCACTTTCATTGTTGGTGTCTGACAGCATGAGAGCAAGTACTTCACCCCATTGGTGAATGAAAAAGGACAAGATTATAGTACATTAACCAGAACCTGTGTGATTATGCTGTCATGAAAGTGATGTACAATACTAGTAATCATCCCCAGAAGACCAAATTTTGCCATGATTTTTCAAAAACCCTTGTAACTGACAGTATGAAAGACTTTGTTCAGATTGATAAATATTGTATACAGATCTCTGTTCTGCTCTGGGTATTTTTGTTGGAGTTATCAGGCAGTAATACCATGTTTACTGTTTCTTAACTCTTTTTGAAGTTACACTGGTTCTCGGGTAGATGATCATGTTCCAGGTGAAGAACCAATTAATTAAGGAGGAATCTGGCATGAATCTTGCCAATAATACCTAAGAGAGAGACTCCCTTGTAATTCTCACGGGAAAACTTATTTCTTTTTCCTTTATAGAGGTGGACAATTAGAGGCATCCTTGATTTGCTAAAGGTTAACTTCCTCTTGTCATATAACTCAGAAGATTTCAATCAGCTTTTGTATGAGTAGTTTTACTCTTTTCCCTCTACCTCCTTTCCCCACACCTGGTAGATCTCTTTTGGAATGGAATCAGCACCAGTTGCTTTGCCACAGGAAAGGAATTTAATAGCACTCAATTTTTTTTTTTTTTTTCTGATGGAAATTCAGCTACAAAGTGATTGACTAACCTGAGATAAATACTCAACAGGTCCAAAACTTTTGGTGGTCTGTTGAGTATGATATGGAAGCCTTCAGCCTAACCCTCCACTATCATGTCCTTATCATTGTTCAGTATGATTCCATCGAGTAGTTGAAATGCACCAAAAGTCTTTGGCCCATAAATAGTATTCAGGAAATAAGAGCAGTGCTTTGGTTTTTTGCCATCAATATAAAACTGAATCGCATCTCCTTTCTTACTGAGCCAAGGATGCTGCATCTTTCTAAGCTTAGAGGGTCCTTTTATGTTTTGAAGGAGATCATGTGATATACATTGCCATTTTTATAGTACTATACAAATGCCGAATTATTAGCTTTCCTCTTTCTTGTTCCTCACCCATAATATTCCAGCTCCTAATTCTGGGAATTTTCACTGGTTTTTCCTCATCTGGAATTCTCTTTCTCCTTGTCTCTATGTTCTGGCATTCCTAGTTTTCTTCAAGTCTCACCTTCTAGAAATTTTTCCTATTTCTCATTAACTTTAGTGCACCCTCTCTGAAATTATTAATTATCATTAAATAATATATTTATGATACTTAGAAATGCCTGGCCCAGAGTAGGCATTTAATAAATTCTTGCTTTCTCTTTCTTTTCCTGTTGATCCTAGACACATTTTGTCTATGCATAGTTGCTTACATCTTCCATTTGAAAGTAAACTCCTTGAGAATAGAAACTATTCCCTTTACCTTTTTTTTGTCTTTATTTGTATCACCAGTATTTACTTAGCATACATAATAGGTGCCTAATAAATGCTTTTTTTTTTTAACCTGGTTAGTATGTATAATTATTCAAATACATTAGCATCTTTTGGGATGCTGACTCTTAGATATTAGGTTAACTTGATGCATTTGCTGAAATAGAAAAAGAGAAATAAAAAAAATTCTGAACTGTTTTAAGCCACATATTAGACCACCACATTCAATTTTAGTTGTTTTCCAGTTCTGCAATGTTCCTTTGAAGCATTTATTTTGTTCTCTTTATGAATACTTCCTTTCAATTTATTTCAAACAAACTGAGTTTCTCATAAATTGTTTGCATGATATCTGCTAATTTTAATTCTAATAGAATTTGGGATTTACATAATTTCCATCATTACTTATGTTGGTAATTGACTAAATCTCCTTTGGTATATCAAACTTAGGCATTTTTCAATAGGCTTTTGTGGTTTTTATTGGGCAGATTTAGAAGCATTGATATGTTTTTCACAACTTTTTATTTTATTTTATTTTTTTAATAATTTTTTATTGATAGAACGCATGCCAGGGTAATTTTTACAGCATTATCCCTTGCATTCATTTCTGTTCCGATTTTACCCCTCCCTCCCTCCACCCCTTCCCTGAGATGGCAAGAGTGCTTTACATGTTGAATGGGTTGCAGTATATCCTAGATACAATATATGTGTGCAGAACCAAACAGTTTTCTTGTTGCACAGGGAGAATTGGATTCAGAAGGTATAAATAACCCGGGAGGAAAAACATAAATGCAAGCAGTTTATATTCATTTCCAGTGTTCTTTCTCTGGGTGTAGCTGCTTCTGTCCATCTTTGATCAATTAAGGATCTCTTTATCGAAGAGGTCCACTTCCATCAGAATACATCCTCAAACAGTGTCTTTGTTGAGGTATATAATGATCTCCTGGTTCTGCTCATTTCACTCAGCATCAGTTCATGTAAGTCTCACCAATCCTCTCTGTATTCATCCTGCTGGTCGTTCCTTACAGAACAATAATATTCCATAACGTTCATATACCACAATTTACTCAACCATTCTCCAATTGATGGACATCCTTTCATTTTCCAGCTTCTAGCCACTACAAACAGGGATTCCACAAACATTTTGGCACATACAGGTCCCTTTCCCTTCTTTAGTATCTCTTTGGGGTATAAGCCCAGTAGAAACACTGCTGGATCAAAGGGTATGCACAGCTTGATAACTTTTTGAGCATAGTTCCAAATTGCTCTCCAGAATGGCTGGATGTGTTCACAATTCCACCAACAATGTATCAGTGTCCCTGTTTTCCCACATCCCCTCCAACATTCCCCATTATCTTTCCCTGTCATTCTAGCCAATCTGACAGGTGTGTAGTGGTATCTCAGAGTTGTCTTAATTTGCATTTCTCTGATTAATAATGATTTGGAGCATATTTTCATATGTCTATAAATAGTTTCAATTTCTTCGTCTGAGAATTGTCTGTTCATATCCTTTGACCATTTATCAATTAGAGAATGGTTTGATTTCTTATAGATTAGGGTCAGTTCTCTATATATTTTGGAAATGAGGCCTTTATCAGAACCTTTGATTGTAGAAATGTTTTCCCAGTTTATTTTTTCCCTTCTAATCTTGTTTGCATTTGTTTTGTTTGTACAAAAACTTTTCAGTTTGATATAATCAAAATTTTCTATGTTGTGGTCAATAGTGATCTCTAGTTCTTCTTTGGTCATAAATTCCTCCCTCTTCCACAGGTCTGACAGGTAAACTATCCTATGCTCTTCCAATTTATTTATCATCTCATTCTTTATGTCTAGATCATGAACCCATTTTGACCTTATCTTGGTGTACGGTGTTAAGTGTGGGTCAATGCCTAGTTTCTGCCCTACTGATTTCCAATTTTCCCAGCAATTTTTGTCAAATAATGCATTCTTATCCCAGAAACTGGTGTCTTTGGGTTTGTCAAACACTATATTATTAAAGTTATTGGCTGTTTTGTCCTTTGAACCTAACCTATTCCATTGATCAACTAGTCTATTTCTTAGCCAATACCAGATGGTTTTAGTAACTGCTGCTTTATAATATAATTTTAGATCTGGTACAGCTAGGCCACCTTCATTTGATTTTTTTTTTCATAAATTCCCTTGAAATTCTTGACCTTTTGTTTTTCCATATGAATTTTGTTGTTATTTTTTCTAATTCATCAAAGTAGTTTTTTGGGAGTCTGATTGGTATAGCGCTAAATAAGTAGATTAATTTAGGTAGTATTGTCATCTTTATTATATTTGCTCGCCCAATCTAAGAGCATTTAATATTTTTCCAGTTGGTTAGATCAGACTTAATTTGTGTGGAAAGTGTTTTGTAGTTTTGCTCATAAAATTTCTGATTTTCCCTTGGCAGATAGATTCCTAAATATTTTATACGATCAGTAGGTACTTTAAATGAAATTTCTCTTTGAAACTCTAACTGTTGGGTTTTGTTAGTGATATATAAGAATGCTGATGACTTATGTGGGTTTATTTTATATCCTGCAACTTTGCTGAAGGTGTAGATTGTTTCTAATAACTTTTTGGTAGAATCTCTGGGGTTTTCTAAGTATACCATCATATCATCAGCAAAGAGTGATAATTTGGTTTCCTCTTTCACAACTTTTTAATTGAACATTCACTAAAGGGGCTCTTTTTGATATGGTGGTGATGTTGACTTTAGGAATGTTATGGCATTTAAGTTTTAGTTATATAACAAAACCAAAGTTTTGAATTATCCAGTGATGGATTGTCTGTTATTTAAGGATTAACTAAATCAGAATTTAGTCGTAGTTGAATGCAAGTTCTCTATATTTTTTGATCTCCTTGTTAGTCTGAGTCTATGTTTTAAGTAATTAATGAATGAATCCATCAATAAGCATTTACTAGGATATGTTCCAAGCATGATAGTAGGTCCTGGACATATGAATTTTAAAAGGGAGTTCTTGCCCTCAAGGAGTCTACTGGGTTATGCAAAATGTTCACAATGAATATTTAAGAAATAACTAAGAACTCTTGTGTTCATTTATCTTCAGGGTCTAAAAGTTGCTTTCTCAGGTAGCTAAAGAAATCAGGTACAATTTATGGATTTGTTGCCTTAAATTTGACCATAATAATGATAGTTAATGGAAAAAAAACAATATTCTCTTTGTGATATCTCTGCAAAAAATAAATAATACTTCTGAGTGAGAACCAAGTTACTATCTCTTTTTAACCATAGTCATAAGTAGAAAGGGATTTATTGAAGTCATTTGGATCATCTTATTATTTTCAGGAAAGGGTCTAAACCATGGAAAACAAATGAATTTATAAAGAGAATTAGCAACCTAATGACTCCGAGGGGAACTGATTTTGATGATCAGCTAATAGTATGATGCATCCTTTTTACAGATTTCATGCTAAATTGCTCCACAAAGGTGTTTGAAGAGTATAAAGCATACCATAGGTATTTAAATATGGCATTGTCCATGGAGGATTTTGGCCACAAAGTTGTCTTATACCAGGAAAATGACCCAGTTGTTCACAAACATATTATTATATCATAGATATATCATTATTATATGATAGATAAAATAATTATAATAATATCATAGATATATTAGTAACAGCACTATCAATATGCCTTTGATTTCTTTGCACTAAAGAAAACCAGCATGAGGACATCCTTTAATCTTTTAGCTTGATATAAAGTTCTAATAAAGGAGGAAAATATCATTTTTATATAAAATTATTTTCCAAAAGGTTGCTATTAGAAAATAAATTATTCAAAATCCAAGCTTTGTTTGAGGTTTCTTTTGCTTATTTGATAAGGCAATGGCTATAATCTATTTTTCCAAAGACAATTGCTCCCACAAGGGATTGCACTATTATTAAATTATTTTCTGACATACTTGTTAATCTTAGAGTAATAATGCATTTTGTAGCTATAGATATATCCCTACCTTTGGGAAAAGGCTAGATTTCACAAAAGTTGTGTGCACCTGAATCTGTCCTATAGATAAGATAAATAGGAATTTGTCTATAACTCTGAGAGTTTAGCTTAGGTGTTAGTGTTAAGTTCATCTCTGTTAGCTAGATTTAACATACAAAACTCTTGTAATTGTTGGTTGATGATCATCTTCGCATAAAGATGCACTGAAGAGAAAGCAAAAGCAGAAATTAGCAATGAGTTTTTCTAAATAACAAACATAAATACTTTATTTCTAAACATTTAGGGTATAAGTGTCTTGTGAGCACAGATTGTTTCATTCTTTGTGTGAGTATCCCTAGTGTTTTGCACAGTACTGACATATATTAGGTACTTAATAAAGGTTTCTTGATTGATTGATAATTGAACTGAAACATATTTCTTTGAGAATCAGTGGATTTTAAAAGAATAACAGAGCTTTCTATGCTACACACATGTGGAAATTTTCTTTTATGATTTATGGTTATACCATTAATACCATCTGTCACTGGCTGCCATTCTGTCCCAGTAGCATCATAACCTCTTTCAAGCCCTTGCCATAAAAGAACTGCCCTATTTTGGACTGCTGCCAGGCTTAGGATTGCCTATTTGCCACTGAAGCAGCAGTCAAAAAAGTGGAACATAATGTGAAACTCTGATTTATATATGATCATAAAACATTTCTCCTACCCACCCTCAGGGAGGTCACCATCACTTCCATTTAAAAATTGCTGCTGCTGACATTTCACTAAATTATCACTTAAAGGGAAGACAAAATAGACCCAAAGTTCCAGAATATATTTAAGAAAAAAGTAAGAAAATAACAGTTATTTTCTTACTTTTTTCTTAAATATATTCTTTCATTTGTTGCTTTTTCATTTTATAGTTATTTAATGATTCCATTGAATAAATGTGGCTAAAATATGGCAAGGGTTAGATTAAGTTATAAAAATGATGGTGAGATTTAGATAAGTAGAGATGGAAGATTGCTAAAGGAGATGAAGAGGAGGAAAAAAGGCTTGATTGACAGGCAGTGTTCTATATACTGACTATTGATTAAACATCTTGAATTTTTTAATCGTTGCATTAAAAAAATTCTTCATTGTGTCACACAAATTTGACCATTAACCAACTCTATCAACTGTGTGCAAATATATAAATATGATTATTAAATAAAATTCCTCACATTATCTTTTATTACTATTATGAAATATATCATTTCAGACCTATTTCATTAGGACCACAAGTCCTAAATTACATATTTTCTTGACTTGCACTTTTTCTTTGGCAAGCATATTTTGCCATTAAATTAATAATGTATGTTCTGAAATGACTTGCTAAAGTCTCATCTGCCTGAAGAAAAAAGTTGCTATTTGTGCCAATCTTCTTTGTAAAAGTCTTACTGAAATAAATTATATCTCATTGGTGCAGGTTGGGAAAAATATCTTTTTGAACTCAGGAGCCAAGAGTAGCTCTTATTTACTTTTCAGAGCCATTTGATTTAACTAGCAACACTATTTTTTGAATAGTAGATCTCCCACTGGCATCCCTAAGAAGAAATTGCTATCCATGAGTTTCTTGCAGTTTCTAGTTAAGATTCTTTCTCTAGTTATCTGCCAAAGGAAAAATGAAGAACTCTCTGGCTACCATTTTGGGTCTATTGGTAAAGATAAAACTTCTGGAGGAAAGAAATGTGTTCTTGAAGAATCATAGATTTAAAGCTGGAAGTCAACTTGGAGATCATTTAGTTCAATTACACTATTTTAGAGATGAGAAACTGAGGCTAAAATAGAATGGTCCAGGGTCATATAGCCAATAACTATCTGATGCAAGATGTAAAGTTAGTTTCTGTTCCAATACCCTATTTTTTACTATGCTGCTTCTGAAGGTTTTTAGTGAGATAAGAGTTATTGACAAACTGATTCTGTGTATCCATGTTTAATCAAAAAAAGAAAAAAAGAAAAATATTTGTGGTAGATGTATGGAACTGGATCTGTACCCTAACTCTTCAGGTCTATAGAATGTCATTTGATGCTTTGACTTCATAGTGCCTAACTAGTTCTTTCTTGTATAATATTTCTTGGTCTTCCACCACTGACCTGGATCTAGAATTTGTGCTGCCACAGCTAAAAGATCAGAAAAGTTGTTGGGCCTTATTATATGTAGTGAAGAAAACCCCGTTGTGGAGTGACTTCAATGCTCTTATTTCAATATTCCAAGTGATTTTAGACCATCTTCCTTTGGCCCAGAGAGACAATGCAGTGATCTGATGGCATAGCCCTCAGTTAAAGTACTTGATGATCATTTTTTGAAAAATATACAATGTAAGGATAAATGGATTGTGTGTAAAACTTATCTACTGTCTTCATCCTCATATAGCAGTCTATGATCTTGGGATGAAGTCATTTAAATACCTTGCACAATGGCATAGTGTCAGTACCCCACAAACAGATATCCAAGCAATCCATGCTAGTCAGTCATAACTTCTTCTATTGAACATACATAAATCACTTGTCTAGAGACCTTTGTTTGTACTGCAGACTCTTGGGCATTATACCACAAGCTGACCTATTTATTTAAAAAGTAGCCTGAACTCCAATGTCAATCAGATTCAATTATATCACTTTAACAGCTCCCTTTTCAATCTTCTATTCTTTATATCTATATCTGTTTTTCTGACTAGCTTTAATGTGAAACATGCAGGAATCCAGTTCAATTTGTATTTTTTTGAATTTTATTATCCAGGAATTTTCTCAAGATTTTTTAATGATATCTTGTCATCTACATCGAATGAATCACATTTCCTAGCAACTTCCCCAAGAATAACATCTTATTGATAGCCATTTTGCTATTTAGGGTCAAGGTATTGAATCTATTTTTAAAGGTGTCATAGTGATTTCTAGGTTAGAAGGCTTAGAATGAGTAGAAATTTTTAGATATAGCAGAAAAAAAGTCAAAATCAGCTAAACAGGCTTTGTTAAACCAAAGGAGGACCAGAAAAGAAAAATGAACTGACTTATCATTAATTTTTCATTTAAATGTTTCAAGTCTTTGGCTGGGTTTGCATATTGCTGTTCTGTTTATGCTTCACTAGTCTATTATTGTTGTTTTCGTTGCCATACGCCAACTGTGCTGAAATGTAATTAGCAATTCTAGTTACTAATTATCTAATCAGCAGTAATTATTAGTTGGTTCAGTTTTCATGCCACAAATAATACAATGTTCTATTAAATGTTCTTGTACGTGAACTCCATGTAATTTTTATATTGAGAAAATTGTGGACTTTTAAACTTTTCTGTTTTAAATAATTTGCTACCTTATCAAATCTCTGGTTTTATCAGAATGGGTTCTCACTCTATAGATTGAGATCATAACCCCTTTCCACTTTCTCCATAAATTGCTGCAGTTGGAAAATTTTACCACTAAAGGCTTCTCTTAATTGGGCTTGCCTGGTCCTCAAAATTGCAGAGCCCATAGTTGGTTTCTGTTGCTGGTTGTTTTTCTTTCTTGAAGAAAACCATGAATCAGAGAGGTGATGCAATGACATGCCAGTTGGTTGAATTTAAGTGAGGGAGAGCTGTGCAAGGTCATCTGCCTCACTTTTCTCTCCAGAGCCATCTGGGTCCAGTGGCCAGATATAGATCAGGATGAGTGGAGATGGTTTCTCTGTGAGGCTCTACTCAAAAGCTTTTCAGTATGATGGAAATTTCCAGATATGTTGGGTTCATTTCTGAGTCCTTAAGCTCACTTCCATGCCACAATGAGACTTTGGAGTGGAATTTTAGTGATGAAATGCTTTTGGAATGAAGATATTTCTAACAAAAATTGAGTTTGTAATATTTATATAACTTAACTTTATTAAAGATTTAATGCTAGACTCAAAAGTATTCCTGATTATTTCTGATATTAATCTTTAATTTTTTGCTATAAAGGTTTATGTCAAGTCACTTAGACACACACAAGGAAGAGCAAAGAAAATTACTCCATTCAATTTCTTGGATATAACACATTTACTAATTTTGCTCTTCCTTGACATTGTAAATCTTTCTGTGGCAATTAGGAGTTAAAGTGAATAGAGCACTGGTCTTGAATTTCAATATCAGTTTGAAATACTTGCTATCTGAATGATCCTGGGCAAATCAATTAAATTTTGTTTGCCTCAGTTTTCTCAACTCTAAAGTGGGGCTAATAATAGCTTACCTTCAATGATCGTTTTAGGAATCAAATGAGATTTAAAGTGCTTAGAACAGTGCTGGCACATAATAATAACAATATAAATGTTGGCTATTATTGTGATTATGATTGTGACTATCAAGGAAGGAAATATAGTAAATAACTGAAAAAAATCATTGCTATGTTGTTTTTTTTTTTTTCTGAATAATTATCACAAATGTTACATTTAGATTTCAGTGCTCCTGTGTTTTGCATTGGGGATAGATTATGCTGTGAATAAGACTCTATAGGGTCTTGTAATATGCAATTCAATTAAAAAATTATTAAGAAGTTTCAAAATTCAAGATACTATGCTGACATTAGAGAAAAGAAGATGAGGGGAAAACCATACACCATGTCCAAAGATATCATTTATAGTAAAAGGTGTGATCTAATCTAATGTAATTCTGGCTAACTGAAAAATTCAGATATAGACTATAAGTAAATTTAAGGGTTATATAAAGGATGATGATTATTACAATTTAATTGAAGTGTGGAGTATGTGGCAGTGACATGACTCATGGTAATGTAGGATGGCTGTAGAGGCCTTTACATATCAAAATAAAAAAATATTACAATTGTCCAGTGGGGAAATGATAGAAGGCTTCATAGATGAAATAGGATCTCAGTGGGATTTGAAGGAAGTGGGGAGAATTCAACAAATAAATATGAGGAAAGAGTATTTGGAATAGGAAAGGCAGTCTTGTTGAATGTGTAAAATCAAAAAAGAGTCAAGATGTATGCTAAACATTTAGATTCAGTGGAATAAAGAGTATGTAAAGGAATAGTGTAAAATAAAGAACCATTCTTATTTCACACTATTACCTCTGAGGAAGTATGGTATAGTAGGTAGAGATATAGGTGTTGGATTCCTAGTAGATCTGGGTTCAACTCCCAATATTGTTCCATGATATATCTGACCTTGGGGAGTTATTTAACCTTTCAAAGTTCTAGGTAGTTCTTTAAGGCTATGTTGCAGAAAGAATGTTGTTCTGCTCTAGTACAGAGGGTTTGGTCAGCTAAAAGTTCTCTGTATCAATGAAATTACAAGTCTAATTCCTTTACTCCTTCATATTTCAGTCAAATAGATTTTACTTTTAAGGTTCTTCACAATCTGGCTTTCAAAGTTTTCTAGCAAACTCTTTCATCTCTTAAAAAAAAACAACGAGACTTCCGGTTAAGATGGCGGAGAGGAGGCACACAGCTGTGTAAGCTCCATGCTTTCTCTCACTATCAATTTCATTACAAGCCTCTGAATTAATGCTTCACTGAAAAAAAAACCCACAAAGAGTTACCAAGAGAAGCCATCCTTGAGATTCGCCAAGAAAGGTCTGTCTTTACTGGAGGGCTGGGACGGTTTTAGATCGGGCGCAAGCGGCGGGCAGCGGCAGTGAGAGCACGGGAGCAGAGCGGAGAGGGGGTGGGGAGTGATTGCAGCTGTCTCTGCGGGGAGAGCTTCGCTACAGGACTGGATACTTTGCTCCAGCAGCAAGTCAGCAGCCCAGCAGAGAAGCTAAAAACACTGGGGCTGAAGAATACAACCCCAAACAGCTGGAGTCTCTCGGGACCTGGCCGCCCCCCTCTTCCCCCCCCCACAGTGACTCAGCACGCTCTGGGATCTCAGAGCGCAGGCACACACAGTCCTGCTAGTGCCTCACTGCTGCCCCCTTCCCCCTTCCCCCTCCCCCGCAGTCTGGAGAGGAAGCTCGGTAACACCACCCAGCCCAAAGAAAGACTCCAGTTTTTTCTGTTTTTCTTTGCTAGTTTGTCTTTGATTATTAGACAGAATGAGCAAGAAACTGAAGAGGACTTTAACCCTTGACAGCTTCCATACAGATAGAGAGCAGACTCTAAATCCTGAGGAGACTAAAAACAGACAGTCCCCAGGTGAATCCCCAAAGGAGGAGATCATCTGTTCCTCAGCACAGAAGAACCTCATAGAAGTAATTAAAAAGGCTCTCAAAAGGGAGCTAGAAGAAAAATGGGAAAAGGAGAGGGAGGCTTGGCAAAAAATCCTGGAGAAGTCAGTTAAAGAGAGAGTGGATAAAGAAGTAAAATCCCTGAAAAATAGGATTGGTGAACTGGAAAACAAAATTGGCGAAATGGAAAAAAATTCCACAGAACAAAAGAACTCAATGGGACAATTAGAAAAAGATTTTTAAAAAGTGAGTGAAGAAAATACTTCACTGAAAATCAGAATTGAACAATTGGAATTGAATGACTCGAGGAGACAAGAAGAATCAGTCAAGCAAGTCCAAAAAAATCAAACAATGGAAAAGAATGTGAAATACCTTCTGGGGAAGACAACAGACCTGGAAAACAGATCCAGGAGAGACAATCTGAGAATCATTGGACTTCCAGAAAAACATGATGAAAAAAAGAGCCTGGACACTATTTTCCAGGAAATTATCAAAGAGAACTGCCCAGAAGTCATAGGAACAGAGGAAAAAATAAACATTGAAAGGATTCATCGATCACCCACTGAAAGGGATCCTAAAATCAAAACACCAAGGAATATAGTGGCCAAATGCCAGAACCCTCAGACAAAGGAAAAAATATTGCAAGCGGCTAGAAAAACCCAATTCAAGTATCAAGGAGCCACAATAAGGATCACCAGGATCTGGCAGCATCCACATTAAAAGATCGAAGGGCCTGGAATATGATATTCCAAAAGGCTAAGGAACTTGGTATGCAACCAAAAATAACTTACCCAGCGAGAATGAGCATCTTTTTCCAGGGAAGAAGGTGGACATTCAACGAAGTAAGCGAATTTCATCTATTTCTGATGAAAAAGCCAGAACTTAACAAAAAGTTTGATCTACAAATATAGAACTCAAGAGAAATCTAAAAAGGTAAAGATTAATCTTGGGAACTATATTTTGACTATATAGATGTATAAAGAATACATGTATACCTTGTTCTAGAAATTGATGTGGAAAGGACATTGTACCAGAAAAAGGATAAAGTGGGGGTAGTACATCTCATGAAGAGGCATAGGAAACCTATTATATCTGAGAGAAAGAATGGAGGGGGATGAATATAGTGGGTATCTTACTGCCTTCAGAACTGGCTTTAAGTGAAAAATCTTAAGACATATTCAATCTATGGTGAAACTTCTCCCACCTCATTGAAAAGTGAGAAGGGAAAAGTGAAAAGGGAAGGAATAAGCTAAGCGGAAGGGAATCTGGAAACTGGGAGGGAAAGGGGTAAGATAGGGGGAGGAACTCTAAGGCGGGGGGAGGGATACTAAAAAGGGAGAGCTGTGAGAAGCAAGTGGTGCTCACAAGCTTAATACTGGGAAGGGGGAAAGGGGAAAGAAGGGAGAAAAGCATAAACCGGGGTTAACAAGATGGCAAGTAATACAGAATTGGTCATTCTAACCATAAATGTGAATGGGGTAAACTCCCCCATAAAGAGGAAGCGGTTAGCAGAATGGATTAAAAGCCAGAATCCTACAATATGTTGTTTACAGGAAACACACCTGAAGCGGAGAGATACATGCAGATTAAAGGTAAAAGATTGGAGCAAAATCTACTATGCTTCAGGTGAAGTCAAAAAAGCAGGGGTAGCCATCCTGATCTCAGAGCAAGCTAAAGCAAAAATTGATCTAATTAAAAGAGATAAGGAAGGGCACTATATCTTGTTAAAGGGTAGCATGGATAATGAAGCACTATCTATATTAAACATATATGCACCAAGTGGTGTGGCATCTAAATTCTTAAAAGAGATATTAGGAGAGCTGCAAGAAGAAATAGACAGTAAAACTATAATAGTGGGAGATCTTAACCTTGCACTCTCAGAATTAGATAAATCAAACCACAAAATAAATAAGAAAGAAGTCAAAGAGGTAAATAGAATACTAGAAAAGTTAGATATGATAGATCTCTGGAGAAAATGTAATGGAGACAGAAAGGAATACACTTTCTTTTCAGCAGTTCATGGAACCTATACAAAAATTGACCATATATTAGGACATAAAAACCTCAAACTCAAATGCAGTAAGGCAGAAACAGTAAATGCATCCTTTTCAGACCACGATGCAATGAAAATTACATTCAACTAAAAACCAGGGGGAAGTAGACCAAAAAATAATTGGAAACTAAATAATCTCATACTAAAGAATGATTGGGTGAAACAGCAAATCATAGACATAATTAATAACTTCACCCAAGAAAACAATAATAATGAGACATCATACCAAAATGTATGGGATGCAGCCAAAGCGGCAATAAGGGGAAATTTCATATCTCTAGAGGCCTATTTGTATAAAATAGAGAAAGAGAAGGTCAATGAATTGGGTTTGCAACTAAAAATGCTAGAAAAGGAACAAATTAAAAACCCCCAGTCAAGCACTAAACTTGAAATTCTAAAAATAAAAGGAGAGATCAATAAAATTGAAAGTAAAAAAACTATTGAATTAATTAATAAAACTAAGAGTTGGTTCTATGAAAAAACCAACAAAATAGACAAACCCTTAGTAAATCTGATTAAAAAAAGGAAAGAGGAAAATCAAATTGTTAGTCTTAAAAATGAAAAGGGAGAACTCCCCACTAATGAAGAGGAAATTAGAGCAATAATTAGGAGTTACTTTGCCCAACTTTATGCCAATAAATTCGACAACTTAATGAAATAGAAAAATACCTCCAAAAATATAGCTTGCCCAAACTAACAGAGGAAGAAGTAAATATCCTAAACAGTCCCATCTCAGAAAAAGAAATAGAACAAACTATCAATCAACTCCCTAAGAAAAAATCCCCAGGACCAGATGGATTTACATGTGAATTCTACCAAACATTTAAAGAACAATTGACTCCAATGCTAAATAAACTATTTGAAAAAATAGGGATTGAAGGAGTCCTACCAAACTCCTTTTATGACACAGACATGGTACTGATACCTAAACCAGGTAGGCTGAAAACAGAGAAAGAAAATTATAGACCAATCTCCCTAATGAATATTGATGCTAAAATCTTAAATAAAATATTAGCAAAAAGATTACAGAAAATCGTCCCCAGGATAATACACTATGACCAAGTAGGATTTATACCAGGAATGCAGGGCTGGTTCAATATTAGGAAAACTATTAGCATAATTGACTATATCAATAACCAACCAAACAAAAACCATATGATCATTTCAATAGATGCAGAAAAAGCATTTGATAAAATCCAACATCCATTCCTAATAAAAACACTTGAGAGCATAGGAATAAATGGACTTTTCCTTAAAATAGTCAGGAGCATATACTTAAAACCATCAGTAAGCATCATATGCAATGGGGAAAAACTGGAACCTTTCCCGGTAAGATCTGGAGTGAAGCAAGGTTGCCCACTATCACCATTATTATTTAATATCGTATTAGAAACACTAGCCTCGGCAATAAGAGCCGAGAAAGATATTAAAGGAATTAGAGTAGGCAATGAGGAAACCAAACTATCACTCTTTGCAGATGATATGATGGTTTACCTAGAGAACCCCAGAGATTCTACTAAAAAGCTATTGGAAATAATTCATAATTTTAGCAAAGTAGCTGGCTACAAAATAAATCCCCATAAATCCTCAGCATTTTTATACATCACCAACAAAACCCAACAGCAAGAGATACAAAGAGAAATTCCATTCAGAATAAATGTTGATACCATAAAATATTTGGGAATCTATCTACCAAAGGAAAGTCAGGAATTATATGAGCAAAATTATAAAAAAGTCTCCACACAAATAAAGGCAGACTTAAATAATTGGAAAAATATTAAGTGCTCTTGGATCGGCCGAGCGAACATAATAAAGATGACAATACTCCCTAAACTAATCTATCTATTTAGTGCTATACCAATCAGACTTCCAAGAAAATATTTTATTGATCTAGAAAAAATAACAACAAAATTCATATGGAACAATAAAAAGTCGAGAATCTCAAGGGAATTAATGAAAAAAAAATCAAATGAAGGTGGCCTAGCTGTACCTGATCTAAAATTATATTATAAAGCAGCAGTCACCAAAACCATTTGGTATTGGCTAAGAAATAGATTAGTGGATCAGTGGAAAAGGTTAGGTTCACAAGACAGAATAGTCAACTATAGCAATCTAGTGTTTGACAAACCCAAAGCCCCTAACTTCTGGGAAAAGAATTCATTATTTGATAAAAACTGCTGGGATAATTGGAAATTAGTATGGCAGAAATTAGGCATGGACCCACACTTAACACCATATACCAAGATAAGATCAAAATGGGTCCATGACCTAGGCATAAAGAACGAGATTATAAATAAATTAGAGGAACATAGAATAGTTTATCTCTCAGACTTGTGGAGGAGAAAGAAATTTGTGACCAAAGATGAACTAGAGACCATTACTGATCACAAAATAGAAAATTTTGATTACATCAAATTAAAAAGCCTTTGTACAAACAAAACTAATGCAAACAAGATTAGAAGGGAAGCAACAAACTGGGAAAACATCTTCACAGTTAAAGGTTCTGATAAAGGCCTCATTTCCAAAATATATAGAGAACTGACTCAAATTTATAAGAAATCAAGCCATTCTCCAATTGATAAATGGTCAAAGGATATGAACAGACAATTTTCAGAGGATGAAATTGAAACTATTACCACTCATATGAAAGAGTGTTCCAAATCATTATTGATCAGAGAAATGCAAATTAAGACAACTCTGAGATACCACTACACACCTGTCAGATTGGCTAAGATGACAGGAAAAAATAATGCTGAATGTTGGAGGGGATGCGGGAAAACTGGGACACTAATGCATTGTTGGTGGAGTTGTGAACGAATTCAACCATTCTGGAGAGCAATCTGGAATTATGTGCCAAAATGTTTGTAGCAGCCCTATTTGTAGTGGCTAGAAACTGGAAAATGAATGGATGCCCACCAATTGGAGAATGGCTGGGTAAATTGTGGTATATGAATGTTATGGAATATTATTGTTCTGTAAGAAATGACCAGCAGGATGAATACAGAGAGGACTGGTGAGACTTACATGAACTGATGCTAAGTGAAATGAGCAGAACCAGGAGATCATTATACACTTTGACAATGATATTGAATGAGGACATATTTTGATGGAAGTGGATTTCTTTGACAAAGAGACCTAACTGAGTTTCAATTGATAAATGACGGACAAAAGCAGCTACACCCAAAGAAAGAACACTGGGAAACGAATGTGAACTATCTGCATTTTTGTTTTTCTTCCCGGGTTATTTATACCTTCTGAATCCAATTCTCCCTATGCAACAAGAGAACTGTTCGGTTCTGCAAACATATATTGTATCTAGGATATACTGCAACATATCCAACATATAAAGGACTGCTTGCCATCTAGGGGAGGGGGTGGAGGGAGGGAGGGAGGGGGAAAAAATTGGAACAAAAATGAGTGCAAAGGATAATGTTATAAAAAAAAAAATTATCCTGGCATGGATTCTGTCAATATAAAGTAATTATTAAATAAAAATTTAAAAAATATTTTCTTTCTCTGAAGACCGGTATAATGAAATAAGAATTTAAATATCTCAAAATAAAGGATTGTGAACTACAATTTAAAAAATTCCAAGAAAGCAACCACAAGGGACATTTGTTTCTTATAGCCTATCTCCTAGACTGAAGAACAAGAACAATAAAATATTACAAAACAAATAAATGAAAAAACAAACAAAACAAATCCCCACCAAAAACTCCCCCCCCATTGAAAAAAACAAAAACAAAAGAAAACAAAACTAAGCATTTAGACAAATGTTTTTGAGGAAAAAAATTGGGGGAGGTTCATTTGTTTTTTCTGATTAGTTTATTTTACTAAATCCTAAACATCATTTTACTTTGGAAAAGTATATATATTTTTGATTTGCATAAGTGTTCCCTTCCACTACCTCCCCCTAATCAAGTAGCCATGAAGATCTATCATTTATCATCATACATTTCTTGAATGAGGGTAAAGGATATGACACGTAACCTGCTTTGATTGTACAAATCAAATCATTTCGACCTATTTGTAATGCTATATGTTACATAGAACATAGATATCCCATTTAATACCCACAAAGTGTACATGAATAATAGATTATCTTAAAATTCCAATAAATTGGTATTGCAGTAAATTGAAGGATTGTCTTAATCGCATATTACTTTAAAAATTTAAAGTTGTAACAAATTCTTTTTTTGTGTGTGTATCAAAACAGAAGAAATTCTTGAAAAGAACAGAAATTAAATGAGTAACACATTAATACAAAATAGAAAAAAAAGTGATTCAAGGAAAAATATGTGTAATGGTTAGCCTCTGATTACCAATTTCTTAAATGTTTTAGGAACTACATTTTGGCTAAAATTAATTTTAGAAGTTTAATGATTTGTTTTGATTTAGATTTATTTTAATTGTTGGTCTCTTAAGAATGAGCTTTTAGTGATACTTGTGTGGCTATGACATGTAAGACATTAGGCTGTGGGGAAGTATAAAAGCCTGTAATATATGTGTATGGTGAAGTTTTTTCCGACTCAGTTTAATAAAACCTGGTTATAGGCTAATATAAGAAAGACAACTGGGTTTAGAAGTAAAAACATACAAATGATTTTTATTCCTTGCAAAGTCTAAATTAATATAATTCTTTTATTAAGGCAATTCTAAGCCCTAATGCAAGTATGCTTCCTGGTATACTGGTGGTAATTTATAGCAGGGTGCCTTCTGGGACCAGTGGGATTATTTTGAAAGAAATCATGTGTCTACATTTCCAGCAATAAATGTAAGTAAATCATAGAGTGTTTCATCACATTTATGCTATTGTCCTTTAGTAAAATTACAAATAATTTATAATCAAGAACATACCCTTGTGTCTAATATATAAAGAAACTCTTTCTTATTTTGACCTGAATTCCTGAAAGCTATTTCCCATATCTATGGTTACCAAGATAAATAAATGGCCAGAGGGCTTGCTGTAGAGGAGAGCAACTGTAGCAGAGGGGAATTTATCATTTTCCTTCTAAAACAGCAAATGAAAGAAGTGAAAGACAAGGTTTTTAATCTTTTTTTTTTTTTTTTTTTTTTTTTTTACTCCTTCTCTCTAGCTATTCTTTGTTAATTGTTTCTTCTTTCTACTTTCTTAAATGTGAATGGACAACAAAACTCAATTATTTATCCTTTGTTATTCTTTATACTCTCTCCTTTGATTTTCATATAGCTCATGTTTCAACTATCCCCTGAAGATAGATAAGATAGATAGGTAATGTGATAGTGCCACAATTTTCCTCTTCCTGATGGTCTACAGCTTCCTGATGCAGATTCCTTTCCTGTAAACAATATCTATACAACTTCCCTTGCCACCCCCCACTCCCTTACCAACCCTCACCTTTCCTCTCAGTTTCCTGACATGGCTTCTTTCTCCTATACAACCCGGTTGGTCCCAGCTTCCCTGACGTAGTTTTCTGATACAGAGACATAAAAAGTCCCAACCCATGTTGTCATCACCTCTCAGACTTGATGAACTCCTGAGACTCCACAAATTGCCATACCTTGATGACTTTCTGTTCAGATAAACACCCAGATGGAGATAAATGAAATTTGGTCCAGAGAAATTAAGCACCAATGTATCTTTGTTGTATATTCTTGCTACATTTGGGCAACGTAAAACCTCTTCCTTTTCCAAATGCTCAGTGATTTTAATTGCTTCATTTCATCCCAATATCAAACCTGAACTAAGAGGATGCTGCTGTTATATTTGTGCCTAGAATATACACAATCCCACCCACTCTCACCACTCCCACCCCCACATATATACACACAAATAAATAGAATACATATATGTATACATAATTAACTGCTTATTATTGGTCAGGCACTGTGCAAAGAACTGAGGATACATATAAGAACAAACAAGACAATCTTTGTTCTCAAGGAACTTTCATTCTAATGAAGAAAGACTATATCAAGAGGTAGTGGAAAAGGGGAATGAAAACAGGATAAGCACAGGATGGATATGGTATGAATTTAGGAATTAGCTTGGTGATCTGGTTCCTGGCTAGCTCAGGCAAAAGTCTCACTTGTCAGAGCAAAAGGGACCAAGCGTAGCATTCTTGGTTCAGTTGGGGGTGGAGATAATCATGGAGAGAATCAAAGATGAAGAAAGTGAAGGAATTATACCATTATACACTTGAGGAAGTCAGTGTTTCCCTATTTGTAAAATGAAAGGATTGGACTAGACAATATATATCCCCAGATAGCTTTAAATTCTATGATCTTTTTACCTCTAAATAAGAGTGTAACTACTACTTCAAATTAAACATGTTCAATTCAGTTTGGGTTTGATGGAATCTTCTTTAGTTGGACAGCTGCAGGATTACCACAGCCAAGCGGTCTTCATTCAACTTCAGATTCTCCTTGTCTAACTTTGCCTTATGGGTCTGTGTACTAGCATCTAAGGGATTATAAGGATTCATACACTGTCTCCTGGGAAACAATTTCAGAAGTCAGAGTGTTAAAATTGTATCTGTGCCAAAACTATCAAAAAAAGAAAAAGAATGAAAAGAAAATTGAGATACAATTGTTTTCAATAACTGAGCAAATAATAATGAAAAAATCCTGCTATTGTAAATGTCAGCCCACATCACAGTAACTACTTCCAGGTACCACTTAAAGATGGCTAAATGGCCACTTCTTCACTCTTCTCTCCTTAAAACGGTCATGGGATTTGGAATTATGTCTGTTTACCGTCAGATATTTGCTGTCTAGGAATTCAGTTTTTTTTTTTTGCAGAGTTCAAGATAAAATCCACATGTGATGGTTGCTAAGGGAAAGGAGGAGAAAATAATTCTACCCCAGACATGAACAACAATTAGCTTAATCTCATTCAGTTTAACTCCTCTTCTCCACATATGCTTATTATACAATAGGCAATTGTGGATAGTGAGTAAACATATTAATCAAAGCAAACAGTAAAATAGTAATTAGGGAAGACATGCAGATTAGTTGAGATGGTAGAATGCATAAAAATAAAGGGGGCTTTGGGACCTGAGAGCAAGAGAAAAACTCAGCTCAAACAGGGAAAAGACAATATCTAGGAATTTGAAATGGAAATCATAAGACTTGTTGAATGTTGATTCCTTTCCACATTTTAGGGATCACCTATCTACCATTCAAAGTAGGTGCCTTCCTTCACTTCATTCTGTCTGTCCATCCTCTGCTTGTCTCTCTGTGAATCTAGAGTCCCAAAACATGTAATATCACATGACTAATCTTGATGTGTTTATTAAACCCAGTTGGGACAACAGTAAAAATATAAGAATTAATTGGTTCTTGGTCAGTTGTCTAGACTATATTTAGTTGTGTTCAAATAAATTTTCTCTCCTCTCTATCTTTATTTCTCTCTCTTTTTTTTAAATAACTTTTTTATTGATAGAACGCATGCCAGGGTATATCTTCACTTCTCTAAGTGAAATCTGGATTGGAATGAGGAAAAACTCAAAACAGGGAGATAACCTACAGGTTATTGCAGCAATTTAAGTGTAAGGTGATGAAAGTTTTCAGCAGGGTAGTAACAGTCAAAAGAGGTAAATATATATGTAAAAGTATATATGTATGTATATATATATATATATATATGTATGTGTATATATATATATATAAAAGTATGTATGTATGTATGTATATACGTATATATACAGTTTTTCCACTTTCTTAATATTTCATATTATGAATGAATAAAATAAAAGTAGAAAAAAAGATTTCACAAATTATTGGATATATGGGGTAAAGGAGAATGAAGAGTTGAGAATGACACTTAGGTTGTAAGCCTGAATCACTGGATAATAATATCCTTAGCAATAACCAAGAAATTTGTAAGAAGGATTGATTTTGGAGAAGAGATGATGAGTTCAGTTTTGGATATATTGAGAGATGTCTACTGGACATTCAGCTAGAGATTCCAATAGGCTGTTGTAGATATGAGGCTGAAGGTCAAAAGAAAGGTTAGGGCTGGACAAATAGAGCCGAGAAAAATTTGACATCAGGGAGGTGATGTTATGACCTGCAAGTGAATTGGACTGAAGTGAGGTAGGACTGTACAAGGTCCCTTGCCTCATTTACCCTTTTAGGGTACTTGCCTGGATCCAGTAGCAAGATTTAGATCAAGAAGACTGGAGATGGTTCTGGATGCAGTGGGAGACCTTTTTCTTTTTCAGGTAAGGTTTTCAACAGGTCTCAGTCTGACTGAGGTCATACCCATTTAGTGATTAGGGATAGGTAGCAAATTGAGGCAAACCAAAACCAATCTGATTCTAATTGGCTACCAAATGATCCTACACCAAGCCCCATTTGTTTTGAATGTAAATGGCAGTTATTTCTGCCTTGTCCAGAAACTCTGAGGGTCTTCCCCTCCCAGATTCATTTATTCATTTACTTATTTATTTAGATTTTTTTGGACTAGATGAAACAGGAGATTCTTTGCCTTAACTGTTACCCAGCTTTAATGAATAAAGATATAACAAAGAACACTCTCTACTCTACATAACTCTTTTCCTTTCTGGAAATCTCTTAGGTTCATCATGAACTTTTTTGATTTCTGGGGAAAAACAATAGATCAATTTCTGTTATAGGAAAGATCTAACTCAGGCTAGCATGCAAAATGAAGTACTTGTAGATATTATGGTTAAATGAAAGAAGATTTACTTAATAATGTGGTAAGCAAAGTCTTCCAAGTGTGCTAATTCAATTCAGTTGAAGGCAACTCCCTTGCATCAACGATAACAATCTGTTGTTCAAGTATCAGTAGCTAGTTAGAGACCTTCATAAGTTTTTGTACTTAGAGAACCAGGAAGCTGTCTTTTGGAGAGTAAAGTGAGATGCTAGAGAATAATTGGATGCATTCCCCCCATCTCTTTTATTCAAATTCTCTCTATTCATATGGCTGCCATCTATGTACAAGCCTTTATTATCTCATACCTGGATTTCCTAGCTTCAAATATCTTTCCATTGAAATCTACCTTTTGAGTCCTACTAAATTCCTTTTATGACACAGACATGGTACTGATACCTAAACCAGGTAGGTTGAAAACAGAGAAAGAAAATTATAGACCAAGCTCCTTAATGAATATTGATGCTAAAATCTTAAATAAGATATTAGCAAAAAGACTACAGAAAATCATCCCCAGGATAATACACTATGATCAAGTAGGATTTACACCAGGAATGCAGGGCTGGTTCAATATTAGGAAAACTATCAGTATAATTGGCCATATTAATAATCAAATTAACAAAAACCATATGATCATCTCAGTAGATGCAGAAAAAGCATTTGATAAAATTCAACATCCATTTCTATTGAAAGCTCTTGAGAGTATAGGAATAAATGGACTTTTCATTAAAATAATCAGCAGCATCTATTTAAAACCAGCAGTAAGCATCATATGTAATGGGGACAAACTGCAACCATTCCCAATAAGATCAGGAGTGAAACAAGGTTGCCCACTATCACTGTTACTATTTAATATTGTATTAGAAATGCTAGCTTTGGCAATAAGAGTTGAGAAAGAGATTAAAGGAATAAGAATAGGCAATGAGGAAACCAAATTATCACTTTTTGCTGATGATATAATGGTATACTTAGAGAACCCCAGAGACTCCATTAAAAAGTTATTAGAAACAATCCACACCTTTAGCAAAGTTGCAGGATACAAAATAAACCCACATAAGTCATCAGCATTCTTATATATCACTAACAAAACCCAACAGTTAGAGTTTCAAAGAGAAATTTCATTTAAAGTACCTACTGATCGTATAAAATATTTAGGAATCTATCTGCCAAGGGAAAATCAGAAACTTTATGAGCAAAACTACAAAACACTTTCCACACAAATTAAGTCTGATATAACCAACTGGAAAAATATTAAATGCTCTTGGATTGGGCAAGTAACTATAACAAAGATGACAATACTACCTAAACTAATCAATTTATTTAGCGCTATACCAATCACACTCCCAAAAAACTATTTTGATGACCTAGAAAAAATAACAACAAAGTTCATATGGGAAAATAAAGGTCAAGAATTTCAAGAGAATTAATGAAAAAAAAATCAAATGAAGGTAACCTAGCTGTACCAGATCTAAAATTATATTATATTATAAAGCAGCAGTTACTAAAACCATCTGGTATTGGCTAAGAAATAGACTAGTTGATCAATGGAATAGGTTAGGTTCGAAGCCAATAATTTTAATAATCTAGTGTTTGACAAACCCAAAGACCCCAGTTTTTAGGATAAGAACTCATTATTTGACAAAAATTGCTGGGAAAATTGGAAATTAGCATGGCAGAAACTAGGCATTGACCCACATTTAACACTGTACACAAAGATAAGGTCAAAATGGGTTCATGACCTAGGCGTAAAGAATGAGATTATAAATAATTTGGAAGAGCATAGTATAGTTTACCTCTCAGACCTGTGGAAGAGGGAGGAATTTATGACTAAAGAAGAACTAGAGATCACTATTGACCACAAAATAGAAAATTTTGATTATATCAAATTGAAAAGTTTTTGTACAAACAAAACAAATGCAGATATGATTAGAAGGGAAATAATAAACTGAGAAAACATTTTTACAGTCAAAGGTTCTGATAAAGGCCTCATTTCCAAAATATATAGAGAATTGATTCTAATTTATAGGAAATCAAGCCATTGTCCAATTGATAAATGGTCAAAGGATATGAACAGACAATTCTCAGATGAAGAAATTAAAACTATTTATAGACACATGGAAATATGCTCCAAATCATTGTTAATCAGAGAAATGCAAATTAAGACAACTCTGAGATACCACTACACACCTGTCAGATTGGCTAGAGTGACAGGGAAAGATAATGCGAAATGTTGGAGGGAATGTGGGAAAACAGGAACACTGATACATTGTTGGTGGAATTGTGAACATATCCAGCCATTCTGGAGAGCAATTTGGAACTATGCTCAAAAAGTTATCAAAATGTGCATACCCTTTGATCCAGCAGTGTTTTTACTGGGCTTATTTATTGCCATTTATTATGGCTGTTAGGCAGCGACATCCGGGAGCACGAGGAACCGGTATTGTTCAGCAGAGGTACTGGGCAGAGTGATGATTCTGATATTTGGGATGATACAGCATTGATAAAAAAGCATATGACAAAGCTGTGGTATCATTTAAGAATGCTTTAAAGAATGGTGAAATTTCTGAAACTTCAGACAAACAAAAAAGTGCTGGACCCAAAAGAAAAAATATTAAGAACAGAAACAAGAAAAAAACTAATTCAATGCCATTGAAACAGTGGAAAGTTGGTGATGCTTGTTGTGCAGTTTGGTCTGAAGATGGCAACATATATCCAGCTACTATTGCATCAGCTGATCTGAAGAGAGGGACATGTGTTGTAGTTTATACTGGCTATGGAAATAAAGAAGAACAGAATTTGTCTGATCTTCTTCTTCCAAATAGCGAAGGAGTTCATGAGAAGAAACTCTTCATGAAAATGAAAATGAAAGTCAAAGTCAGTATTCAACAGATGAAAGTGAGAAATCCTCCAGATCACCTGGAAGCAAACAGAATCTAATCAAATCCAAAGCTGCTCATTGGAATTCTTATAAAGAGATACTAAAGAAGGGAAAGGGACCTGTATGTGCCAAAATGTTGTGGCAGTCCTATTTGTAGTGGCTAGAAGCTGGAAAATGAATGGATGCCCATCAATTGGAGAATGGTTGAGTAAATTGTGGTATGTGAATGTTATGGAATATTATTGTTCAGTAAGAAATGATGAGCAGGATGAATACAGAGAGGACTGGCGAGACTTACATGAACTGATGCTAAGTGAAATGAGCAGAACCGGGAGATCATTATATACCTTAACAATGATACTGTATGAGGATGTATTCTGATGGAAGTGGATCTCTTTGATAAAGAGAGCTAATTCAGTTTCAATTGATCAAGGATGGACAGAAGCATCTACACCCAAAGAAAGAACACTGGGAAATGAATATAAACTGCTTGTATTTTTGTTTTTCTTCCCGGGTTATTTATATCTTCTGAATCCAATTCTCCCTGTGCAACAAGAGAACTGTTCGGTTCTGCACACATATATTATATCTAGGATATACTGTAACCTATTTAACATGTAAAGGACTACTTGCCATCTGGGAGGGGGGAGGGAGGGAGAAAGGGGAAAAATTGGAATAGAAATGAGTGCAAGAGATAATGCTTTAAAAAATTACCCTGGCATGGGTTCTGTCAATAAAAAGTTATTAAAAAAAAAAAAGAAATCTATCTTTTACTCTGTGGCCTAATGTAAGCTTACTATAACACAGGTCTGACCATGTCACCTTTTTACTTCATCAACTCCAGTGGCTCCTATTACCTCTAATATAAAATATAAAATTCAGTTCCTTTATAACCTAGACTCTGTCTACCTTTTCAATCTTTTTTTCACTTGACTTCTTTCCCTATATTCTATTTTCCAGTGACAATGACCTTACTGTTTCTAAAATAAAACACTCTATAGGCTTCACATCTTTTTTTTTTAACTCATTCATTTCTGGACTACTCTTCTTCCTCCTCACCTCACCTCATCATTTTCCTAGCTTCCTTCAAAATTCAGAATAATTCTCACCTTTTGCAAGTGACCGTTACACATCTCCATTGCTGGTGTCTTCTCATGAGATTATACATATTATGTGTACAAAGTTTTTGCATATTATGTCTCCATTATAGTGTGAACTTCTTGTAGGCAGGGGCTTCCTTTTATTTCCAGTGCTGCATTTGTCTCTAATTAGTAAGTGGCTAACAAGCTTATTGCCTGATAGGGCAGTTTCAATACTTTCAAAAAAAAAAAAAAAGTGGTGTCATCACTGTAGAATAGGACCTTAAAATATTGTTCCCTCCATAACTTTCATTATCACTTCTCAAAAAGGCAAAATTGCTTCTATGGCAAAGTTGCCAAAAAAGAGAAGCCAAGGTTAAATTCAACAAAATAATTTGATGATAGGGAGAGTACAAATAATTATGGAGAGGTGGTAGTGGGCTGAAAGACTTTGAATAGAAGGGTAACTCCCAACCCAAACTTCCAAAAAAACTAATAATTCTAAGAAGTAACAGACACTAGGGACAATATTCTTTGGGACTCTAAGGCAGATACAGCCAATCTGCTTGGTGAGAATGAAACAGAACATACTCCCAGTATTCCCCATAGAAGTAGGAGAGCTTTGAAATGAATATGTTAGAGAATATGATCTATGGGGTAAATAAACAAAAATGATCATGAAAAGATTAAAATAAAATGGCGTAAGACTTTAAAAAAAGAAGTGGAATTTAAAGAAATAAGTAAAGTGAATGTGGAGGAGTAGAACTGAAGCACCATTCTCATATAGTTCTATGACTCCACAATAAATAAAACAATTAATACTATATGATGGAATTTAAGAATACAAGTATACATAAATGAGGAGAAGAGAGATGAAGCTAAAAGGGCTAATTTTGTGAATGGATAATAAAGGAGTGATGATTTATATTGTCTCTTGACTGAACAATTGAGTTGGCAGAAGGGAGAAACTGAGACTGGAAAATAAATAGGAGAGCACTAAACTCAAGGCACTGATGGGGCCCCACTAAAAAATGCTCCCATGGAATAAGAGGTATATGCTTTTGATGGAAGATGGGAACCTCATGAGGGACTTAATCTAAAAGAAATATGTTGGGAAGCTGTTTTCTATGTTCTACTAGGTGAATGCCTAATTGAATTAAAGGACACATACTTAACACATCAATAATAATATTAAATATATAAGCATTAAATGGAATTGAACTTAGATTCATAAAGGAAAAATTAGCTTAATTGCAAAAGATGAAGAAAGTAGAAATAATAGTAGGCTTTAATATTTCCTTTTCAAAATTGGAAAAATTTAACTGAAAGATCAAGAATTACACAAAGTTTCTTAGAATTTAAAGCTAAAGGATTTATAATGTCTTCTGAATGAGATCATTAAAGTATATGCATATAATGTAGAATAAAATTTTTTAAAAAGATGGCTATATTTAGAAGTTTTTAAACAGAGAAATGTTGATGTCAAGAAACTGTGTAAAGAATGAACTGACAGGACACAAAGAGACCTTTTAGGTATCTCTCATAATAATTCATGTGAGAAGTTTTGATGGTAATATTGAAACAGAAAATATGAGGTGAATATAATAGATATTGCAACAGTAGAATCAACAGGACTTGACAGTTTTAGTTCTCATTAGGAGCTGCTTCCTTCAATAATTTCACTAGTTAATGCAACCCATTGATTTATTGCCATCTTTAGACAGATGCAGATACTTGATTCCCCATTAAGTGCTTTGTTCTACCAGGGAGCCAAAATATGGTACTGATTTTTCTTTGAATAGTGCCTGGGGCACTGAATTAAGGGGGGAGTCAGAGTCATAGAAAGAAGAAAAAAAGGAGACTAACAGAATTTTAGATTGGGTAAACCCTGAGAGACCATTTAATTGAGAAATAATCCCTCTGCAGCAGATATGACAATTGGTCATTCAATCTTTGCATGAAGATCTAAAATGAGATGAAAACCAAATTTCCCAGCGTAACTCATTGTAAACTCCCCTTCCCCCTTTTAGGGCTTTATTTGCTTGTTTCTTTCCAACTTCTGTACCTCATTCCTAATTTTATTGTCAGAGAAAAAACAGAGAAATTTTAATCTCTATTCTTTGTTACAGGCCTTTAAGTAGTCACATTTTCCTTTTCCTACTTCAAAATCTTTCTTTTCTTCTGGTGAAATATCTCCAGTATCTTAAAGTAATGATCATTTGACAAGTTTTTGAGACTCTCATATTGACATTCCATGGATTTATAAGTACACAGATTCCCTATTCTGTAGAAGTTCTCAGCAGGCTCAGAAGCATCTGAGCATACAAACTGTATTATATGCTGGTGGTAGGAGTTTGTTTTGTTTTTGGTCCAGTAAAGTTCTTCATCCATACACTTGGCTATAGCTTCTGCTAGAGCCCCTTCCTATTTTTTCTACTCCCTCCCTTCTTCCTTCTTCACTTTTACTTTTCATTATTTGATGCAACCCTATATAGCATTTTATATATTGAACATTTGATTTAATGACAGAACAAGGCTGGCCTTTTCAGAAGGCAGAGATTTTGCTGATACTAAATGTGTAAAAAGGGGAGACGGGGGAGTGAGGGTGGTGGGTGGAGTTGATGCCAGAGGATACTGCTGCTTTTACTGTCTATAGGACATTGTCTTAGATTTCCTGACCTAATGATTATGAAGGCAGAAGGAAGTAATTTTTATTCTTTTAAACTTTGAAGTATATTCTTTTGATATCTTGTTAGTTCTCAGTTTTAATTGGTTACAATCCATAGCGATCATTGAATTTTTAAGACTTGAACCTGAATGGTAGGATTAGCCTAATTTCAATTCAGCCTATAATAGTAATCAGTTTTTAGGTCAGGATGGTAACCAATAAGAGGCATGGGTCCACCTGTTTCTAGTCTATCTCACATGTCCCTTAACCATTCCAAAATTTATGGGTATGACTTCAGCTGAACTACTTGGAAGGTGTGCATATCCCGTAATTTGCATTAAATTCCTGATATTCTTGAAATGGACTTGCTCCTATTTATCATCTGTGTAAACTCTGACTTATAGACAGATAAGACTTTCAATTATGTGGTTTTGTATTGATTAAATTCAACCATCATTTATTCTACATCTGCTATGTTCAAGAATTTGTGCCAGATAGTGCAAGACCGGTGTTGCCAGCTTTAGACAGAACATTTGTTGTAGTTATGCTATCATGACCCAGATTTGGAGCAATGTGAAAAGAAAAATTATGTTTAAGGATGACACTCTCAATCTTTGACCATTCCACTAGCACTTAGTTTATTTTTATCATTGTCATTATTTAATTATCTCTATTTAATATATGCTGTTGATTATAAAGGAATATGATTTGGAATTTTTTGAAAGATAGAGGACTGCATCCATTGAACAAGGTTCTATGATTTTCTTTTAATATAAAACTTACCTGACATCAAGACAATGTAAAAAGTCAGGCCACATCAACTCCTTAATTTATAAATATGAAGAAACTGAGGCCAAGAAGGAGTTAAACAACTTGCTTAATAGGACATAGAAATAAACATTTCTCTAACATTCATTCCTTTTTCTAAGTGTTTAAGTGATGTGAGAGCAGAAACTTCTGCAAGATTGCAGTGGTCTCACTTTGGGAACACAACATTCTGCTCTGACAGCTAAAATGTGCCAATCATGAAATCTATCTTATGACTTTATTCATAATACTCTCAGAAGCATTTTCTAAAAAACTGTCCTTTATAAAGTCCTGGAGAGAAAAAAATATTAAAATTACAGTTGAAAAAAATTAAATAACTTCATAGAAGATGATTTGGGGAGATCCTTCTTTAACCTTGAGGATCTTTGTTAAAAATCAACCCAAAGAAAGTTCATTTTAAATGCTGGTGACATTCTTTTCTTGACATTAAAAAAGAACAGGAATTCCATTCTAAAGAACAATTGGAAAAGTCAGTTTTGGCAAGTGAGAGACATGTATGCAACTGATTTCATTGTCTCTTTTTTAACGGGGTTCTCATTCAAAATGGCATTCTCTTTTTGAAAAGACAACTTTTTTGAAAAAGTTATAAAACATTATTATTATGATTTGGGAACATTATTAGATAATTTCAGACTTTTTGATGTGTTGTAGTTTTATTTGTGTTTTTTTCTCTTAACTTTTTTTTTTTGGTTATACAGAATAGTTTTATAGGAGGGATTACATTAGGAATGTAGGTGATTTAAAAACAAAAGATATTTTTAAAATAAACCAAACAAAATGAGCTTTTACTTATTTATCCTTAATGAAGTCATATTTTATTAAAAAATGAAATCAACAATTTAAAAAGTACCTATATAAGGCTCAAAATAAAAAAAAATCTTTCAAGAAGTTTATATTATACTGGGAAGGAAACACTGATAGAAAATAACATGTAAATAACAAATATAATTTAAGGCCAAATGTGATTGGGCAAAGGAGAGATGCAGAGAAAGTACTCTAAGAAAACAATAATTTTAAAATTACATTAAATTTATGTTTTATTTTCAATTCCAAATTTTCTTCCTCCATCTAGATTTTCCTCCATTAAGGCAAGAAATAGCATATACATTATACAAATGAAATCATGCAAAATATGTTTCTATATCAACCATGTTAAAGGGAAAAAAAGCAAGACAAAAAAATAATGTGTTTCAATCCATACTCAGAATCCATCAGTTCTCTCCCTGGAGGTGTATAAGTATTTAGAGTCGACCATTTCTCTACCTGGTGGATAGTATTTTTCATGGAGTCCTTTGGAACTGTAATGGATTATTGCACTGATCAGTTAGTAAGTCTTTCACAGTTGATTATTGCTACAATATTGCTTTTACTATGTATATTATTCTGGTTCTACTCATATCAGTTCATGTGAGCTTTGAGAAATTTTTTTATGAAAACATCCCCTTTGTTATTGTTTATAGCACAATAGTGTGTGTGTGTGTGTGTGTTTTTTAACAATCATATACTATAACTTGTGAAGGCATTTCTTTATTGATGGGCATCCTCCTAAAATATCAAAATTTTTGCTAACACAAAAGAGTTGCTATAAATATTTTTTAATTGTACTTATAGGTCCTTTTCAATTGATCTCTTTGGAATATAGATCTAGTAATGTTATATTGCTGGGTCAAAGACTATGCACAATTTTATACTCTTTTGGGCATAGTTCTAGATTGTTCTCTACAATGATTTATTAATTCATAGCTCTACCAACAATGTATTATTGTCCTTAATTTCCCCCCTTCCATCTTAGTATTGTAATTTTTCCTTTCTGTCATTTCATCTTGCTCTCCTTCTTCCACTTTGATACTGACTTGTCCTGCTTTATGTAATTTTCAAGTAAAATCTCACTGCCTAAAGTCTTCCCCAAACTCTCTTAATCCTAATGCTTTCTATCTCTTAATTATTTAGTATTTATCTTATATACAGTTTGCTATGTATATATTTGTTTTGATGTTGTGTCCCCCATTAGACTGTAAGTTTTTTGATGGCAGAGATTGTCTTGCTTCATTGTGTATCTCCAATACTTAGTTACGGTGCCTAGCACATATAGTCACTTAATAAATGTTTATTGAATTGAATTTGGGGGGGGGGGGCAAAACTTTTTCAATTTAATGTAAGTAAAATTATCTATTTTACTTTCAGTCATGCTGTTTATCTTTCCATTAGTCATGAAATCTTTCCCTATTCATAGACCTGACAGGTACTTTTTTCTGTGGTCTAAATCACATCCCCAATTTGAATTAATCTTAGTATATAGTGTGAAACATTGCTTATGACTAATACTTTCCAGTTTTTCCAGATGACTTTATCAAATAATGAGTTCTTGATTAAGTAGATGGGATCTTTGGATTTATTAAATATTAGGTTGTTGTGCTCATTAACTTTACATATATTGTGTCATTAATTTATTCCATTGATCAACCATTATATTTATTATTCACTACCAGATTATTTTGATGCTTATTACTTTGTAGTATAGTTAGAAATTTATTATTACTAGGCCACTTCACTTAAAATTTTTTTCTTTATATTTTTAGCTTTTTATTCTTTCAGATGAATTTTGTTATTATTTTTTGTAGCTTTATAAAACAATTCTTTGGTAAATTGATTAGTATAGAACTGATTAAGTAAATCAATTTAGGCAGTATTCACATTTTTATTATAGTAAGTGTGGCTAACATGAGCAATTAGTGTTTGTTCAGTGGTTTAGGTCTGTGTTTGTGTGAAAAATGTTTTGTAATATGTGTCCTGATAAGTAGATCCCCACTATTGTATCCTGTATGCAATTTTTTTAAAGGAAATTCCTCCTTTTACCTATTCCTGATGAAGTCAATTGGTAAAATATAAAAATGCTGACAATTTATGAGGGGTTTGTTGTTTTATCCTGAAACTTTGTCAATATTTTTAATTGTTTCAATTAGTTTTTAATGGATGCTCTAAGATTTCCTTTGCATATTATATCATCTACAAAAATAATAATTTTTTTATCACTACTTGTTCTAATTCCTTCAATTATCTTTTCTTGCCTTATGCTATGACTAGTACTTCCAGTACAACACTGAACAAAAAATGGTGATAATTAGCATCCTTGCTTTATTCTTGAATTTATTGGAAAGGCTTCTAGTTTATCCTCTTGTACTTGAATTTAAAAAGATACTACTTACAAAGTCACTATTAAAATTCATTTTGACCAGTTATGTGCCAATAAAACTGACAATTAAAAAGAAGTGGATAAATAATTAAAAAAATAAAAATTGGTCAGATTTGTAGAAGAGGAAATAGAATACTTAAACAATTCTGTCATAGAAAAAGAAACTGCTTATCATTTTAAGAAAAGTTTCATTGATTCCTATGCTGTCTAGTATTTTTAACAAAAATAAGTGTAGTATTTTGTCAAAATATTTTTCTGCATCTATTGATATAATCACATGACTTTTGTTCTTTTTCTTATTGATATGGTCAGTTATGCTTATGTTTGTCTTAATATTGAATCAGCCCTTCATTCCTGGTGTAAATTCTGTCTTGTACCTGATCTTTGTGATAAATTGCTACAGTTCTCTTCCTCAGTCTTTTATTTAAATTTTTAACTTCAATACTTATTAAGGAGGTTAGTCTGTAGTCTTATTTCTTAATTTTTTGCTTTCCTTTTTTATATACTAAAATTATAAAAAGAAATTCAATAGGATTCTTTATTTTTTCAAATCACTTATATCGTATTGTGATTGATTTATTTTTAAAAAGACATAATGAATCTGTAAATCCATTTAATCCTGGGTGTTTTTTATTTGCATGGTGACCTCCATTTATAGCTTGCTAAATTTCCTTTTATAAAAAAAAGTTTTTTAATGCAGTCTATTGGCTCTTCTGCTAATCTCATCAATTAAAAAATATTTGCAAATATGCAAACACTTCATTTTTATTATTGTTTGGCAAAGTTCCTGCTAATACTTTAATTTCATCTTATTTAGCTGAATATTGAAAAATTTCACTTTTCTATTCTACTTTTTTTCTTTCAAAATTAAATTAGCTAAAGTTTTATTTATTTTATTGTTTTCCCTGTGGATTCAGATCCTGTATGTATTTACTAGTTCAATTTTTAACTTTTAATCTTATTAAACTTTTCTTTCATTTTTAAAGACTTTTATTTTGATATTTAATTTGTAATTTGTGGTTTTTATATTTCCTGGGTTTATGCCCAGTTGATTGATTTACTCTTTCTCTCATTTATTGATATGTTTAGAGATAATTTTTTACCCTATACACTAGCTCTCCCTATATATTTGTGAGGATCTTTCCCACAAATTTTGATATGTTTTCTCATTACAATAAATGAAGTTCTTGATTGTTTCTTTGATTTTTTTTTTGATCCTTCATGGTTTAGGATTAAATTACTTATTTTGCAATTAAATTAAAATCATTCCTTCAAGGACCTTTATTGAATGTAATTTGTATTTCATGATCATTTAAAAAAGGTACATTTCATTTCTGTTTTTGTGTATTTGATTGTGAGATTTTTGAAGCATAAATATATAGTCAATTTATGTGAAAGTGCCATACACAGTTAAAAACATTATATATATACTCCTTGTTATTCTCATTCGATATTTTTCAGAAGTCTATTATTTATGACTTTTCTAAATTTCTATTTTTAAATATCTTTCCTGTTCAATTTATAATGAAATTTATGTAATACTGAGAGCATTAACGGGTTCCACGCTAGCACAATTTTATTTTTTCCTTCTATAACTTCTTCAACTTTTCCTTCAAAAAAATGTGAGTGGCATGTGATTTTGTTATATATATATATATATATATATATAATTTTTTAGCATAATTTTTATTTTTTGTTTTTCCCCTCCTTCTCCCTACCCCCTCCTCTAGATGGCAAGTAATACAATATTGTTTTATGTTTTCTATGTTGATTTTACTGCATTGGTTAAAACTAACTTTTTATGAAAATATATTTTCCCGTTATTTCTTTTAACTAATTCTATTTTTGATTCTGCTTTGACACTTACTAGCTGTGTGACATTGGACACATCATTTGACCCTGTTTGCCTCAGTTTCTCATCTATAAACTGATGAAAATAGCAAACCACTTTGGTATTTTTAATTTTTTTTTTTTTTTTTTGGTTAACAGCATGTTACATTTTAGGTACATTGAGTGTTTGAAATCAAAGTGATTTCCAGACAAGATGCATTGCATTTTAGAAACTATTAAATTAAATTAAAACTAGATGAACATTGATAATGATAAAACAAGAGAAATGCTAAATAACAAAAGGTAAATACTTTTAAATGTAACTTGAATAGACTTTCAATATATGTTATACATGTTAAAATATATGTTTAAAATAAAATCCTATATATAAACATATTTATATAATTCTCTTGTTGCACAAGAAAAATCAAATCAAAAAGGAAAAAAACGTGCAAGAAAACAAAATGCAAGCAAATAACATCAATGAGAGTAAGAATATTATGTTGTGATCCATATTCAGTTCCCCATAGTCCTCTTTCTGGGTGTAGATGTCTCTCTTTGTCACGAGATCATTGAAACTGGCATCAATCATCTCATTGTTGGAAAAAAGTCACGTTCATCAGCATTGATCATTGTATAATATTGTTGCCATGTACAATGACCTTCTGGTTCTGCTCAATTCACTCAGTATCAGTTCATGTAGTCTCTCCAGGTCTCTCTGAAATCATCCTCCTGATCATTTCTTATAGAATAATAATATTCCATAACATTCATAAACCATAACTTACTCAGCCATCCCCCAACTAATGGACATCCATTCAGTTTCCAGTTTCTTGTCACTATAAAAAGGGCTGCCACAAACATTTTTGCACATGTGTGTCCCTTTCCCTTCTTTAAGATGTCTTTGGGATAGAAGCCCAGAAGAAACACTTCTGGATCAAAGGTTATGTATAATTTGATAACTTTTTGAGCATAGTTCCAAATTGCTCTCCAGAGTGGTTGGATCCATTCACAGACTAACTTCCTTTCCTTTGACGATCAGTACCACCATTTTACACTGACAGGAAAACCTTATAACTTACTTTGTTAAAAAAAAAAAAAAGTCTATTTCTTTAATTTCTTGAAGGAAATCTGAAATAATTTAGATTTATATAATTGTGTAATGAAGATTTAAAGGTAACAGGGCAGTGTCTACAATAGTAATGAAATGTTCAGACAAAAACTAAACAGTTCAGTTGATAACCAGTGTAGTTTTCTACACAACCCAAAGAGTTCCCACTAACTAGTATTCTCTTGAAAAAAAAAAGTAATTCATTGCACTTTCACTTTCCCAGATCACTTTCTTTTCCAGGTGTTATTGCATCATGCAGATCCAGTCTATATTAAAGTTAAAAAGAAACACATCAAGTAGCTACTTGTTTTTTACTTGTGATTGCTACCTCTGCTTTTTTAAACTTCAACTTTAACATAGTAGATTTTGCTCCAGACCCTTATCTTAACTCTATGTGAGTCTTTTCTGTTTCAAGTATGTCTCTTTTAAACAATATATTATTGAATTCTGATTTCTAATACATCCCATTATTCTCTTCTGTGTTAGGCATAGTTCATCCCATTCACATTCATAGTAATAATTGCTAATTGTGTATTTTTTTCTGTCTTTTCTTCTTTTGAGATCATTGCAACATAATTGACTTATAGACTCTAATATGCTCTCTTTTAATGTAGTTTTCTTCTAATTACTCCCATGAAGACAAAGTTCTTTGGGCTTATACTAATGTAAACAATTTAAACTGGTTAAATTCCTCATGATTTCTACTTATTTACCTTTTCATGTGTCTTGAATCATGTGTCTAAATATCAAATTTTCTATTTGGTTCATATCTTTTAATCAGAAATGTTTTAAACTCTTCTATTTCATTAAATATCTATTTCCTCCCTCCCCACCCACTCTCATGCAGAATTATGGGCAGTATTCTGTAGGGTTTATTATTGTTTGTAATTCTAGCTTTTTTGCTTTCTGTAATATCTTATTCTAAGTCCTCCACTCCTTTATAGAGAAAGCTGCTAAATGTTTTGTGATCTTGACTGTGATTTCATGTTATCTGAATTCCTTCTTTCTGGTTGCTTGTAACATTTTTTTTTTCTGATGTGGGAGCTCTCGAATATAGGTATAATATTTCTGAGAGTGTGTGTTTTGAAATCTCATGTAGAAGGTGATTTTACTCTTTGACTTTGTACTTTATATTAGCATTGGACTTTCCCCCCACCCCATCCAGGATGGAACTTCTTTCTGTTATTATAGCTTGTTTGATGCCTCTAAAATGGTGTTATCTCAAGAGAAATCTGGTCAATACCCCTCCTTGACTATCCTCTCATCCTTACATAGGTATGGCTCCTACTCACTCTATCATGACTGCAAAAATTTTCTCTCTCTCTCTCTCTGGATTTCAAGCCAGAACTGGATCAAGGGCAACAGAAATGCCAAATGACATGCAATCCTCTTCCCAATACTAGAACACAAGTCTTCTGAGACCTCTTTCTGACATAGATTTTAATTTTTCTTACTGCCCATGAGTTCTGGCTCCATTGCTGCCATCGTTTTTGCTACCACTTCTACTCTCCACTGCTCCTTTTTTGTTGCTATCTGCCACCATCACTACTTGGTTTTCAATCAGCAGTTCTTAGACCAGTGATACTTCAATGTCTTCAGACCTCTTTTTCTGTCTTCCTTATTTGCCTTGAGATCTAAAATGACTCCTTGTTTTCTCCTCTTATAATTTTATTCAGTGTTTTTGTGTGGTTGTTTTACACTTTGACCTTGCTCCCTCTTTAATGCAATTCCCAGAAGTTAGAGCTGAAATGAAAGAAGGCAGAATTAGGTACATAGTTGGTATAAGGTAAAACATACTAACTTTGAATTAGGAGAACCTTCATTCAAATCCTTATTTTGCTATTGTCTACATATGTGATATTGAAGAAACCTCTAGGTATCAGTTTATTTATAAATAAAAAGAGAAAAAAAGACTACATCACTTCTAAGATTCCTTCTCACTTTATAGTCCTAGTAACATGGAAAGTATCAATCAAGGAAGAAGGAAACAATTATTATTAAGTGCCTTCCATGTATTAGAAACTGCTCTAAATGCTTTAAAAATATTATCTTATTTGATTCCCCAAACAATCCCTGGAAGGTGAAGCTATTATTATTCCCATTTTGTAGCTAAGAAAACTCAAGCAGGTAGAGGTTAGGTGGGGCTTCCACAAGGGTACACAACTACTGTCTGAGGTTATTTGAACTCAGATCTTCCTAATTACAGGCCTAGCCCTTATTTATCTGTTTATGGCAGCTATTTCTTATTAAAGGTTGCATTATTAAGCATGGATAAACACTGATCATAGATTTAGAACTAGAAGGGGACTTAGAGATCATCTGTAGTCTATCATTTTATTTATGATTAAATAAGATATAGAGGTTAAGTGACTTGTTCAATTTCACATAGGCAACAAGTGGCAAAAGATTTGAATCCAGGTCTTCTGATTACAAACCAATCACTTTTTGCCCTACCAATATTATTGATTTCCAATTAATTGATTAATTAATTGAATTTGGAGATTTAATTAGTTAGATTATTTTAATTTAGGGATATCCATAGAGATAGATTTTTATAAATAGCTTTCATTAATAACAGGCAACTGATTTGAACAACACAAATGGATTCCTATGAAGATATGTGTATATCATAAACCATTCAAAACACGATAGTCTTCAAGTATAGATTTTTATTAATATCAAGACTGGTTTAGAAATGAATGAATTTAATCTTTGTGCCACATTAGACTTTGCTCATTCCATTTTACTTTCTGTAACAGATTTAATTGCTAGAATCAATAGCCATTTTTTATATTTAGCACTTTCTTTTAATCATTCTGTGTTTGAAGTGGAAAATAACATGATTAGATGTGCTCCTATCCTTTATGTACCTTTTTCTCCTTGTAGCAGTCAAAGGAAGAAACAGGATTCTTCTATCATTTTGAGATTCTGCTGATTTGAGAAGCTGATTAATGTTGCTATCACAAATCCTGTAAAAAGAACTAACTCCAGACTGCATCAGATGTCAAAACTGTGAGATGCTGATCTTTAATCACCTACAACACATACCCGCTGCCATGGCAGCAAGGAATGAGCTATCATCATGTTAGTTTTGATAGGCCAGTATTTTCTCAAAATACATCAGAACGATGAATTTTTAACATTTATTATAAGTAGAATATGGCACACATTCTAATTCTGTACTATGAAGCTCAATAAAAAATGCTGCCAATTGCATATGATTAGTATGTGGCTGGCTTCCTTGGATGTTGGTGCCTTGCAGAAATTATCCATGAATATCTGCATTTTCATTTTTATCATTTACTTGATGGCCTTGGGATGTGGTAGTCACTGAATATTTATTAAAAGGTAAATTATTACAAAATATGGAGTATGATTATTTATCCCACTCCACCTTTTTATGTCTCCCTACTTTTCCCTAAACCAAGATTTCTTAAATGACTTTTTTAAAGAAGAAAGATTTGAAAACATATAATACAGTCCTTTATTTCAGTATTTCAAAATATTCTTGATCTTCAAGGTCTACAGATGCAGAGTTCTATTCCTCAATAACTCAGTAAATAGTCATCATGAGTTCCTGGGTGGGTGGGTGGGGATTTTTGTCTGATAGTAAGCTTTTTGGTGATGAGCCTCTTCACAGTTAACTAGGTGTTGGTCTTGGGTTGATTTGTGATTTTATGTCTATGAATTACCTAGCTTTTTGTTAATCATGGCATGTAACATTTCTTCATCTATATTTCTGGACTGAAGGCCAGGATATTCAATATTTCCTCCTTCATTCTTATGTCACATGAAGTGTTAGCTTCTCTTTGCCAAGACAAATGCCTCAATATGGGCTCTTGATTCCATCTTGAACCTTGCCTTCTCCAGTAGATTGTTTGTTCTCTAATTCTTACTCTGTCACTAATATATCATGTCTTCCTATCTACTGGCTGTTTCTCTGTTCCTATAAACACACTCAAATTTGCCTTATTGTTAAAAATCCATCTTCATCTAACCATCATCACTTCTACTATTATCTAGTATTCTATCATTCTATCATTCTAGTATCATTATATACTTCTCTGTTTTTTCCTGACTAAATTTAAGAAAGTAGTTTGCAATTGGCAGTTATAATTTCATTCCTTTCATTCTCTTCTAACCCCTATATATTTCTGATATAATCATTCAACTGGAAACTGTTCTCTCCAATTTCTTAATTGCCAAATCCACTAATTTCTTAATTGCAAATGTAATACTCTTTTTAAAAAAAAATCTTCATCTTTATTGGTCTCTCTGGAACTATTGGTATTATTAATCACTCTTTTCTCCTAGATATTTTCTCCTCTCTGTCTTTGTGACACCAATGTCTCTGAGTAATTTTACCTGATTGACCATTCTTTATTATCCTTTGCTGGATTTTTTGCTAGGTCATACTCATTAACTGTGGATGTTCCTCAAGACTCTGTCCTGCCATTTCCTCTCTTTTCCATCTATAGACCCTTACTTGAATATCTGTTTCATCAGATTCTCTAGGTAAATGATTCTCAGATGTATTCACCTAGCCCTAATTTTTCTTTTTTTTTAAATTCAGTCACATTATTTATTCTCCAATAGGTATAATACTAAAACAAACTTTTTAAAAAAAAAGCTTTGTTATATTTTGGAATCTACCTATTAATACAAAGCCAGGAATTAAATGAACACAATTACAAAAATTTCCACACAAACAAAGCTATATCTAAATAGTTGGAAGAATATCAAGTGCTCATGGGTAGGCTGAGCTAATATAATAACAATGACAATTCTGCTAAAATTGATGTATTTATTCAGTGCTATACCAAAGTGCCAAGAAATTACTTTATTGAACTAGAAAAAAAATTACAAAGTTCATCTGGAAGAACAAAAGGTCAAGAATTTTAAGGGAATTAATGAAAAAAAAGGCAAAGGAAGAAGGTCTTGCTGTACCAACCCTAAAGCTATGTTATAAAGTGGTAGTCATCAAAACCATTTGATACTGTCTATGTAATAGAATAATGCAACACTGGAATAGATTAGGTTCACCTAACACAATAGTCAATGACTATAGTAATCTACTATTTGAGAAAACCAAAGACTCCAGATTCTGGGATAAGAACTCACTGTCTGATAAAAAATTCTGGCAAAACTGGAAAACAGTATGGCAAAAACTAGACATAACATCTTATATCAAAATAAGGTAAAAATGAGTTCATTATTTAGACATAAAGGGTGATACCATAAGCAAATTAGGAGAACAAGGGATAGTCTACCTTTCAAATCCTTAGAGAAGGGAGAAATTTATGACCAAAGAACTAGAGAACATTTTGAAATGCAAAATGGATAATTTTGATCACACAGAATTAAAAAGTTTTTGCACAAAGTCAATGCAGCCAAAATTAGAAAGGGAAAAAATTTTACACCAAGTGTTTCTGATAAAGGCCTCATTTCTAAAATATGTAGAGAATTGATTCAAATTTATAAGAATACAAGCCATTCTCCAATTGATAAATGGTCAAAGAATATGGACACACAATTTTCAGGTAAAGAAATTAAAGCCATTTCTAATCATATGAAAAATACACTAAAATCACTTTTTATAAAATATAAGATCAGAGAAATCATTTATAAATGATAGAAATGGAAATTAAGACCATTCTGAAGAGCCACTTCATACCTTTCATGTTGGCTAAGATGATGGGGACAAAAGATAATGATAAATGCAGGAGGGTATGTGGGAAAACTGGGACACTAATGAATTGTTGGTGAAGTTATGAACTAATCCAACCATTCTGGAGAGCAATTTGGAATCATGTTCAAATAACTATCAAATTGTTTATACTCTTTAATCCAGCAGTGTCTTTACTGGATCTGTTATCTAAAAGAGATAATAAAATAAAGGTAAGGATTACATGTGCAAAAAATGTTTGTACTTCCAGGATTTCAAGAGTTTTGCAGTATGGTTATTTAGGGTGACAAACATCATTCAGTCAGCTTGAATAGTCTTTTTGTATCCAGATAGGAAAAGAGAGTGAAACTTTCTTTTTTATTATTATTATAACGTTTTATTCTTTCTTTATTTTTAAATCATTTATTTATTTATTTACAAAGCATATGCATGGGCAATTTTTCCAACATTGACCCTTGCAAAACCTTTTGTTCCAAATGTTCCCCACCTTCTATTCACCCCCTCCCCAGCTGGCAGGTAGTCCAATACATGTTACATATGTTGAAATACATGTTAAATCCAATATATGTTTACATATTTATACAGTTATCTTGCTGCACAAGAAAAATCAGATCAAGAAGGAAGGAAAAGAAAAACTGAGAAAGAAAACAAAATTCAAGAAAATAACAATAGAGAGAGTAAGAATGCTATGTTGTGTTCCACACTCTGTTCCCACAGTTCTCTCTTTGGGTGTAGATGGCTCTCTTCATCACTGAACAAGTAGAAGTGGTTTGAATAATCTCATTGTAGAGGAGAATTGATTGTTGCATACTCTTTTTATATATAAAAGAAAGCATATTAAATATTTTTAAAGAAGAAATCTACTCTTTTTCAAAGACATTAAATTCCAGATAAAAATGGTCCATACACATGTTGCTTCCCTCTGGAAATGGAGTCTCACTTTACTCTGGTACTTAGGTTCTTTTGAATGAGTTTCTTTATTTTTTTTTTTTACATAACTTTTTATTGACAGAACCCATGCCAGGGTAATTTTTTCCAACATTATCCCTTGCACTCACTTCTGTTTAGATTTTCCCCCTCCCTCCCTCTACCCCCGCCCCCAGATGGCAAGCAGTCCTATACATGTTAAATATGTCACAGTATATCTTAGATATAATATATGTGTGCAGAACCGAACAGTTCTTTTGTTGCACAGGAAAAATTAGATTCAGAAGGTAAAAAATAACCTGGGAAGAAAAACAAAAATGCAAACAGTTTACATTCATTTCCCAGTGTTCTTTCTTTGGGTGTAGCTGCTTCTGTCCATCCTTGATCAATTGAAACTGAGTTAGATCTCTTTGTCGAAGAAATCCACTTCCATCAGAATACAGGGAGTGAAACTTTCAAAAGAAAACTGTGGTCACTTATCAGATCAGTGTCACCAAAATAAGGCCATGGGTCACCTTCTTTTGATGGCTGACCTTGACCCTTTTCTTGTCTTGGAGTTTGTATGATGGAATTCTGCTTCAGAGGCATTTTGTGACATTACTAATTCCAGGTCAAGCCAATCACTACAAAGCAGCTAGAATAGTTAATTGAGCCCTCACTCTAGTTCTGCAACCAAGAATTATACAGAAGCAAACTTTTGTTCAGAAACTAAGCTGGGTCAAAGGGTGATACTGACTTCTTTATTTTTGTGACCTCAGTAAGTCTCTAAACCCCAAGTTTCATTCCATAAGCCTAAGTTTTCTTTAGAACTCTAGTCTTACCTTACTGTCAATCAGATATCTAGAACTAGATGTCTTGAAGACATCTTAAATTAAACATGTCCAAAAATGTTTTCCCTCAAATTGCCCTTTCTCCATTTTTCCTCTTGGCTTCCCAGGCTCACCTCACAACAAATATCATCTTTGATTCCTCGTTCTTTGTCACTCCCTGTGTGTGGTCTGCTGCAAAGATTTCTCATGTTTGCCTTCCTAAAATCTCTCCCATTGTCTCTTTATTTCTATTCACAAATCTACCATTCTGGTAGAGGTGCTTGATCACTTCATACTTGGATTACTGTAACAGTCTGTTAGTTGCTCTTCTTGCATCATATTTCCTTCCTCCAATCTACTTTCTACTTATCTGTCATATCTATATATTTTTTCAAAAATATACATATATATATATACATATACATCCTCCTAAAGCATAGATACTATATTTAATAAGTTATAGTGTTTTTATAGTACCTCAATGATCACATATCAAATCTTCTATTGACTTTTCAAGATCTTCATCATTTGGTCTCTTTTATCTTTCCAATTTTCTTATACTTTACACCTTTCAATTTATTATTTAATCCTGCGACATTTCTTACTATTCTTAGACCCTCTCAGTCCCTCAATGCTTATGATGCTATTCTTTATTATTTCTACTTCCTAACTTACCTCTGTTTTCTCAAAGGTTAACTCAAATCCTACCTTACATAAGAAGTCTTTCCTGTCTTCCCTTACCCCTGCTCCATCCCAGTGCTTTCCAGGTGAGATCATTTCACATTTTCATTGTATATATTTTGAATGTATATAGTTGTTTGCATAAAATCTCCATGAGGATATCAGCTTTTTGAAAAATAGAGCTGAGTATAGTGTCTGACACATAGCAGTGCTTAATGAATGTTTGTTGACTTGTATAGGATTTCAGTATACCTTAGGGCTTGTTTTATATAGTCAATAAATCTTCTAATGAATCAAATTTTAAGCTGGTTTGATCCAAGAGAAAAAAGAGAATGTATTTGTGGGTTGGTTGTTGGTACTCCTATGGGTTGCACAGAATTTTTGGAAGATTGTGATAGATGTATGGTATTTTTTTAAAAATAGAAATAGAAAGGGCAGCTAGGTGGCACAGTGGATAGAGCACCAGCCCTGAAGTCAGGAGGACCTGAGTTCAAATCTTGTGTCAGACACTTAACACTTCCTACCTGAGTGACCATGGGAAAATCACTTAATCCCAATTGCCTCAGCCAAAAAACAAATAAACAAAAACCACTTTAAAGAAATAGAAATAGCCTGTTTTTGATGATTGCATTGCAAATTGGTTTAGATGCTATTGTTTCCTAGTAATTAATGGCATATATTGATATTTCACTTTTTAAAATAATTCTTTTCTTCCACCTTTTGACTCATTTAAGTTTTCAATATCTTATATAGGCTCTACCAATTCTACTAAGTTGAATTACAGATAGCTTGATTTATATGATTTGCCCTAGAATCTGAGAGATGGAAAGAACAATTAAAAAAAACAACAACTTTAGATATTGAAGGAGATATAAATTTTAACTAACATATGATCACCTTTTGTGTGTGTGTGTAAACTGTATTTTTCAGGGTGAGATTTGTGAAGGTGAAGTATAACCACAGAAAACTTTTATTCAAAGTAACATGATATGTACATTAAAGAGGAACTGAAATCTATTGTATTTATAGTCTAGCTCTGAGACCTTAATAGAATAATTTAATTTCTTTGGACTTCAGTTTATTCCTCCTTAAAAAAAGGGTTTATTGAAAATTGCATTATCTATCTCCCATAGTTATTTTGGAAATAAAATGAGATATAATATTTAAGTAGAAAAAAAGGATAAGGAGCAAGGATAGTCAATCTATCAATGCTTATTCAGTGACTATTATGTACCCAGTCTTATGCTAATTGCTACAAATACAAAAAGATACAAAAGATAATTCTTGATCTAAAAGAACTTACAGTTTAATGGAGGGAGACAATAACCAAACAAATATGAATCAACAGTATATTTGTAGGAAAATATATAATTATTAAAAGAAAGAAGGCACTAGAATTAAGAGGAGTTGGCAAAGACTATATATAAAAGATAAGATTTTAGTTGAGATTTAAAGGTAATCAAGTAAATAAATAGACAAAGATGATGAGGGTGAGTATTCAAGGTACGGAGCACAGTAAACAAAAATTCCCAGACCCACGAGATAGAGGATCTTATTCATTGAATGAAAAAAAAATCAGTGACATTGACTTCTCAAAGAGTTATTTGTTGACTTGAGTATGTGGCAGGAAATAAAATGTAATAAGATTTGAAAATTAAGAGGGAACTAGGTTCTGGAGAATTTTAAAAATTAGTGGATTATTATATTTAATGTGAGACAATAGAGAGCCATTGGAATTTATTGAGTAAGGAGTTGGAGTAATGTGGTTACACTTTAACTTTAGAAAAATCACTTCCAGTATACAGGTGATAGTTAAGTCTGTGGGGGCTTATGAGATCATCAAGTGAAGTAATATAGAGGGAGAAAAGACACCAAGATCAGACCATTTTGGGACACCTATACTTAAATAAAGGGTGTGATCTGTATGAAGTTGTATCAAAGAAGACAAAGAATACTGTGCTAAATAGGAGGAGAACAAGAAGAGAGGGGTATTCCAAAGACGTAAGAAGAGAGTGTCAAGATGAATAAAGTGATCAACAGTATCAAAAATTGTAGACTGCTTAAGAAGAATATGGATTGAGAAAAGACTAAGTGATTTGCCAATTGGGAGATGACTGATAACTTTGGAGAAAGTGATTTTGATGGGATGATGAGTTCGGAAGCTTTAAGGGATTAATAAGTGAGAGAAAGTGGAGACAACTATTGCCAATGGCCTTTGCAAGGAGGTTAGCCATAGAGGGTAGAAGAAATATAAGATGATAATACAGATAGGGTTTTTTGTTTTTGTTTTTGTTTTTGGTAAGGTAGATATTGCTATGCTTGTAATCCTAGAGAATCAACTAAAATTTAGTTGAAATAATCAACAAATATTACTAACAAAGCTAACAAAATGCAACAGGAATAGCTAGAAAGAGAAATTCCATGAATGATATAAAATATTTGGGAATCTGCCTACCAAGATTGGCTCAGCAACTATATAAACACAATTACAAAATACTTTTTACATAAATCAAATATAAACAATTGGAGAAATATTTATTACTTGTGCCTAGGCTGAACTAACATAGTAAAAATTTCAGTTGCACCTAAATTAATTTACTCATAAGAATCAGACTACCATAAATTACTTTATAAAATTAGTAAAATTATAACAATTTTTTTTTCCTGGAAGAACAAAAGGTTAAGAAAATCAAGGGGATCAATGAAAAAAAATGCAAAGGATGGTGGCCTAGCAGTACTAGATCTCAAACTATATTATAAAATAATAATCATCAAAATAATTTATTACAAGTTAAGAAATAGAATGGTGAATTAGTGGCATAGATTAGGTACATAATACACAATAGAAAATGACCATAGTAATCTAGTGTTTGATAAACCCAAATATAAAAGCTTTTGGGACAAGAATTCCTCTGAGAAAATTGCTGGGAAAATTGAAAAGAAGTCTGGGAGAAACTAAGTACAGACTAATTTCTCACATTATATCTCAAGATAAGGTCAAAATTGATATGAAAAGGGCGATATCACAAGCAAACTAGAAGAGCATTGAATATTTTACCTGTCAAATCTATGGATAAGGGAAAATTTTATGACTAAACAAGAGATGGAGAACAAAATTGTTAATAAAATGAATAATTGTTTTATTTTATTTTGTTATTTTTTTTTATTTTTAAAATACAGGCAAAGATAGTTTTCAATATTTAAAGCCTTGTGTTAAAATTTTTTCTCTTCTCTTTCTCTTCTCACTCACTCCCCTAGACAGCAAGTAATCCAAATAGGTTAAACATATGCAATTCTTTTAAACATATTTCCACGTTTATCATGCTACACAAGAAAAATCAGATCAAAAGGGAGAAAAAAGGAGAAAAAAAGCAAGAAATAATAACAAAAGGTGAAAGTACTATGTTGTATTCCACATTAAGTCCCCACAATCCTCTTTCTGCTTTTTAAAAAAAATTTCAAAACATATTCATGGATAATTTTTCAACATTAACCCTTGCAAAATCTTTGTGTTACAAATTTTTCCTGCCTTCCTGCTATCTGCTCCCCAGATGGCAAGTAATCCAATATATGTTAAACATAGTAAAAATATAAGTTAAATCCAATATATGCATGCATATTTATAAAATTATCTTGCTGCACAAGAAAAGTCAAATCAAAAAGAAAAAAATGAGAGAAAGTAAAATGCAAGCAAACAACAACAAAAAGAGTAAAAATGCTATGTTGTGATCCATACCCAGTTCCCATAGTCCTCTCTTTGGGCTCTCTTCATCACAAGATCATTGGAACTGGCCTGGATCATCTTATTGTTGAGAAGAGCTATGTCCGTCAGAATTGATTATCATATAATCTTATTGTTGCCATGAACAATGATCTTCTGGTTCTGCTCATTTCACTTAGCATCAGTTTATGTAAGTCTCTCCAGACCTCTCTGAAATCATCCTGTTGATTATTTCTTATATTATTATGAAATAATATTCCATAACATTCATATTCCGTAACTTAGCCATTCTCCAACTGATGGGTATCCATTCAGTTTCCAATTCTTGTCCCTATAAAAAGGGCGACCACAAACATTTTTGCACATGTGGGTTCCTTTCCCTCATTTAAGATCTCTTTGGGATATAAGATCAGTAGAAACACTGCTGGGTCAAAGGGTATGTATATTTTGATAACCTTTTGGACATAGTTCCAAATTGTTGGATCACTCTACAACTCCACCAACAATGTATTAGTATCCCAGTTTTCTCCCCTCCCCTCCAACATTAATTATCCTTTCCTGTTATTTTAGCTAGTCTCAGAGATGTGTAGTGGCACCTCAGAACTGTCTTAATTTGCATTTCTCTGATCAGTAGTGATTTAGAACACCTTTTCATATGATTAGAAATGGTTTTAATTTCTTCATCTGAAAATTAATTGTTCATATACTTTGATCATTTATCACCTGGAGAATGGTTTGATTTCTTATAAATTTGTATCAGCTCTCTATTTTTTTTAAGAAATGAGGCCTTTCATTGATCCACACTTAACATTGTACACCAAGATAAGGTCAAAATAGGTTCATGACTTAGGCATAAAGAATGAGATTATAAATAAACTAAAAGAGCATAGTATAGTTTATCTCTCAGACCTGTGGAAGAGGAAGAAATTTATGACCAAAGAAGAAGTAGAAATCTTTATTGATCACAAAATAGAAAAATTTGATTATATCAAATTGAAAAGGTTTTGTACAAACAAACTAATGCAGACAAAATTAGAAAATAAGCAATAAACTGGGAAAACATTTTTACAGTCAACGATTCTGATAAAGGCCTCATTTCCAAAATATATAGAGAATTGACTCTAATTTATAAGAAATCAAGCCATTCTCCAACTGAAAAATGGTCGGATGTGAACAGACAATTCTCAGACAAAGAAATTGAAACTATTTCTAGCCATATGAAAAGACGATCCAAGTCATTATTAATCAGAGAAATGCAAATTAAGACAACTCTGAGATACCACTACACATCTGTCACACTGGCTAGAATGATAAGGAAAGATAATGCGGAATGTTGGAGGGGATGTGGGAAAACAGGGACACTGATACATTGTTGATGGGATTGTGAATATATCCAGCCATTCTGGAGAGCAATTTGGAATTATGCTCAAAAAGCTATCAAACTGTGCATATCCTTTGATCCAGCAGTGTTACTACTGGGCTTATATCCCGGAGAAATTTTAAAGAAGGGAAATGGGCCTGTGTGTGCAAGAATGTTTGTGGCAACCCTCTTTGCAGTGGCCAGAAACTGGAAACTGAGTGGATGACCATCAATTGGAGAATGGCTAAAAAAATTGTAGTATATGAATATTATGGAATATTATTATTCTGTAAGAAATGAACAGCAGGATGATTTCAGAAAGGCCTGGCGAGACTTACATGAACTGATGCTGAGTGAAATGAGCAGAACCAGAAGGTCATTATATAATTCAACAACAATGCTATATGATGTTCAATTTTGATGGACGTGGCCCTCTTCAACAATGAAGATGAACCAAATCAATTCTAATAGAGCAGTAATGAACTGAACCAGCTATACCCAAGGAAAAAACTCTGAGAGATGACTATGAACCACTACATAGAATTCCCAATCCTTCTAACCTTGTCACTTGCATTTTTTTATTTCTTTCACAGGCTAATTGTACACTATTTCAAAGTCTGACTCTTTATACAGCAAATTAACTGTTTGGACATGTATACACATATTGTTTAACTTATACTTTAACGTATGTAACATGTATTGGTTAACCTGCCACCTGGGGGAAAAGGTTGGGGGAAGGAGGGAAAAAGTTGGAACAAAAGGATTTGCAACTGTCAATGCTGAAAAATTACCTGTGCATATATCTTGTAAATAAAAAGCTATAATAATAAAAAAAAGAAAAAAGAAAAAAAAAAAGCAATGAGGCCTTTATCAGGATCTTTGAATGTAAAGATGTTTTCCCAGTTTATTGCTTCCCTTCTAATCTTGTCTGCATTAGTATGCTTGTATAAAACTTTTTAACTTAATATAATCAAAATTATCTATTTTGTATTCAATAATAAACTTTAGTAATAATTTTCTCTCTGAATGTGGATGGCTCTCTCCATAACAAATCTACTGAAATTGGCCTGAATCACCTCATTGTTGAAAAGAGGCAAATCCATCAGAGTTGATCATCATATAATCTTTGTGTTGCTGTGTTCATTATTCTCTTGTTCTGCTCACTTTATTTAGCAGGAATCCATGCATGTCTCTCCAGACCTTTCTGAAATCATTCTGCCAATCCTTTCTTATAGAACAATAATAAAATGAGTAATTTTAATAACATTAAATTGAAAAGGTTTTATACAAATAAATTGAATATAGCCAAGATTAGAAAGAAAGAGGAAACTGTAAGAAAATTTACAGCAAGTTTTTTTCTGAAACTGATTTTTCTGAACTGAGTGAAATTTATAAGAATATGGGTTATTCTCCAGTTGATAAATGATCAAAAGAAATGAAGAGGCAATTTTTGGAAGAAGAAATCAAAGTTATCTATACTATCTAAATCACTCATTTTTTTTAAAAAAAGAAATGCAATTAAAACAATTCTGAGGTCCATTTCATACCTATTAGGAAAGGTAATATGATGCTCTCCCTCCCACAAAAAAAAAAAAAAAAAAGGAAAATGATAAATGTTGGAGAGGATGTGGGAAAATTGAGACACTAATGCACTGTTGATGGAGTTGTGAAATGATACAACTATTTTGGAGAGTAATTTAGAACTATGCTCAAAGAGGTACAAACCTGTATATATTAGGTCTGTACTCCAACAACATCAAAGAAAAAGAAAAATGAACTATATGTACAAAATATTTTAGCAGTTCTTTTTGTGGTAGCAAAGAATTATAAATACCCATCAATTTGGGAATGGCTAAACAAATTGTAGATATGATTGTGATAGAATACTGTAATTCTATAAGAAAAAAATAACCAGGCTGCTTACAGAAAAACAAACAAACAAATTGGGAAGACTTATATGAATTGATGTAAGTGATTTTTAAGTCATAAATGCTGTCATACAGCAACATTATGCTAACCACTTATAGGGTCATAATTTTAAATCTGAAAGAGGCCTTATAGGTAGTTAAGGCCAAACCATTTAATTTAAACATGAGGGAACTAAGGCTCAGAGATTACTAGCTATTTGTTCATTGTTATATTACTAGTAAGTTACTGAGACAGATTTCAAACCTAGATACTCGTATATAAGTGCAGCATTGTATTTTATTTCTCAGTGATGTACATGGATACCATTGTTATTTGGTTTCACTGGAAATTATATCTTAGAAACTTCTTCAAAGAATATAAAAATGTTATTGATTTGACAAGCATAAAATTCTTTCTGTTTATTATGGAAGGACAGCAGTTTCCTGATGCAGCTTTTCTTAATCTGATTTAGCTTCTTCCCCCTTCAATCTGGGTTTCCTTAAGGTTTTGGTTTCCTTGATGAAGCTTTTCCTCCCCAGAAAATCTGATTGACTCTAGCTTCTCTGATGCAGTTTTCTGACCGTGGGCCAATAAAAAGACCAAGTTATTTGAACTTCTGGTTCAGAGTTGGTAGATGTCTGAAACTTTGAGTAGCTGATGATTATCTAATAGCTGAGTGACCAGATGCCTTGACAGATGGAGATAATGGGAGGGGGATATATCCAGAGTGACATGTCATTGCATCACTGCTGCATCTCCTTGGTGTGTTCAGAAAAAATGAACCTCTTCCTTTGTTAAGTGTATTATTGTACCTGAAATAAGAGGGTGATAACTTGAGAGTTATGTCTACAATATTTGTTAAAGAAAAATAGAGAATAAAGTCTGAATTTTGATTTGTAAGTCAAATTTAACTAATGGATGTGGTAATAATTAAAGATACATTGGTCTTCTCCAGACATGGTACTTTGAACTCAAAGCTATCAATGAGAAAAGCTGTGAAAAATGCCTATTGAGAGATTTATTGTTACCTTAAAGTGAAAACACAATGGGAACAGCACATTTATAGCCACAGTTATCATATTGTACATTTCTAAATAGAAAAATGGATGATAGCAAATTACCAAAATCTACAAACAAAAACTCATAATAATAATGAAATACCAGTCCCTCAACCTCAGTACTATTATAAGAAGATTAATATCTTCTTCTCAAAAATGAAAATAATGCACAGAAATTTCTATATATTAGAAAAAAACTTACAGAAATAATTCTGGAGCAAGTCAACATCATTTCCCAAAGTAAGAGTTAAGACTGACAAAATGTATCTAATAATGAATTTCTCTAATGAAGCTACAAGTAGCTTACCTTTCAGACAGCAAGTATGAAATGGCTTAGATTCAAGAGTATAATTAAAAGCTCTTTATACATAGTTTCCATATGAACTCAGCCAACAGTATGTTAAGAAAAAAAGATCTAACAAATGGTTGATTCAATGGGATTTGTTTACAAAAATTAAATAGTTGGTTTAGCGCCTAGTCTTTGCCAACAGAAATAATAGAAAAGTTGTTTTTAGTGAATCCACCTTTATTGATCTGTGTTAACTATTCAAAAAAATGGTAGAGAGGATTCTGGATAGATGATGGAGTAGTTCTGAAATTTAGGTCCTCCAAATTTCCTCTACAAAAACAATATAGACTATCACTTCAAAGTGAATGTACAACAGCAGAAATAAAGAAAAGTGTCCTCCTGAAACAAGTTGGAAGGACCCCAGGGAAGACTCAACCTCCAGGGCAGGCCCTGCAAATACAGACATCTCCAGGCCTACAAAGCCGAATCAACAAAAAACAAGTCCTGGGAGCAGCTGAGTTGGGAGGTACCTTCATCCTCAGGAACTTTCACTTCATAGTCAGTGGAGCAGTGTGGGGGTCAGAAGGCTGAGTTTGAGAGGATTAAAGAATCTTCCATCATTAAGGGACACAAAGGTGCAGTCAGCACATGCTTGGTAGCTTAGTAGCAGAGGGATAAGTTTGGTTGTTTTCCTTCATTTGTGAAGAGGACCAAAATGATATTGTTATGTTAGAGTCAAATTATAATATACCGATCTGTGGCTGATTAGATCAATATGAGCTCAGAATGCTTTGCAGCAGGTTGGATACAAATAGGCCCTATGAACATTTGGAATGCCTTCTCTAGCTTTGCAGTATCAGAGGGATAGGGACCCTAGTCACTTTGAGCACTTACAGGTTTCAGTCAGTTACTCTGGTTTGAATTCCAGAGCTAAAAAGACAATTGAAGCTTAGGGTCACTGGAAGAACTAACTACAGAGAGCAAGAGTATTTGCGGGATGCTTGGGGGTAGAGAGGAGAGTTCAAGGTTGGGTCCTTAGAGAGATCTCAGAAGGACCTGAGACCAGGAGCATCAATCATTCATCATATCTCAGGACAGAATCTGATTAAACTATTAACCTACAAAAATATAATAAAACATATGAAAATAAACTAAGTATGGAAAGGAGAAAGGACCCAAGCATTGATAGTTATAGGGAAAGGTAAAATCTGGGTTCATATTCAAAGAAAGCAGTTAAAAATTTTTTAAAAGCCATTCCTTTTTCAATTAGAAATGCCAGGTGGCCAAAAGCTCAAAAAGAGTTCTTGGAAAAACTTTAAAAGGATTTTAAAAAATAAAATAAGAAAAAATGAAGAAAAATTAAGGACAAAATATGAAGCAATCCAAGAAAATCTACAAAATTATGACAAAATGTTAACCAACTGAAGAGACAATCAAAAATTTAAGGAAGAAAATAATTCCTTGAAAACTAGATTTGGACAAGGGGAAACTAATGATATAATAAGACATCAAGAAATAATAAAACAAAATTTAAAAAAAGGAAAAATCGGAAGAAAAATCAGACTAGAAAAATAATAGTCTGGAGAACATATCAAGAAGAATTATTGAGCTATCTGAAAGTTAAAAAAGAATTAATATAATATTATAAGACATTATTAAAGAAAATTGCCCTGACAATTAATGAAAAATTCACCAATCATCTAAGCAAGAGGCATGGTGAGGAAAAAATAGAATAGATGGCAACATACAACAGGTAATTTTAACTTTGAATGTGAATGGGAAGAATTTATGCATGAAATGGAAAAAAATAGCAGAATGGATTAAGAACTAAATTTAACAGTATAGTGATTTAAGGAATTAGTAGAAATGAAAGATATATATGGAGATAAAATAAAGGGCTAGAATAGATTCATTATTAAAAAAAATCCAGGGGTAGCAATTATGAATGCAAACAAAGTTAAGCTAAAATAGATTTACATTAATTAAATGAGAAAAATAAAGAAACTACATATAGTTGCTAATCTTATTCAATACTCTTTTAGACCATCTAAAATAACAAGACAGAATAAAATGCCTGAGACTACATGAAAAAAGAGACATAGTTATTATACAAACAGAAAAATAAATAAAATGATTCATATAATTAAAGTCAGAATGAAATAACTAGAGAAATATATATTCATGGTTCATGGGTAGGTAGTGAATAAAAATGACAATTTAACCTGATATCTATTTATTCAATGTAATCCCAATTGAATTATTTTAAAAAGTTACTTAGAAAAGATAATTACAAAATTAATTTTGAAGAACAAAAGGTCAAAAATTTCAAAGAAACTAAGGGGAAAATGTAAAAGAAGGAGCTGCAACAGTATCAGATCTTCAACTGTATATTATAAGGCAGTTAATATCAAAAGTATCTGGTATGGTAAGATACAGATAAGTAGATTAGTGGGAGAGAACAGATATAAAATTCACAGTAGGAAAGAACTATAAAAACTTTGTATTTGCCCAATATAAAAATTAAATTTTTTGGTGTTATAATTCATTATTTGACATCTATCTATCTATCTATCTATCTATATCTTAAACTACTGGAAGAACTGATAACTAGTCTAGTAGCTATTGGGCAATCAAACCATGTACCAAGATAAAGTGCAAATGGATGCGTGGCTTAGATACAAAGGGAAATTGCACAAGAAAATAGTAAATCATGGAACACATTATGTGTCAGACTCATGAGAACAATATCTAAAGAAACAAAGGCATAGAAAATATTATTGAGATGTAAATACTTAATTTTAAATGAAAAAAAATTCTTGTATAAAGAAAATCAGTGTAACCAAGATTAGAAGGAAAATAGAAAATTGGGGGAAAAACATAGACAATTTCCCAGAAAAAAGATCTCAATTTTCAAATATGCTAAGAACTTTGTAAAATTTAGGTGAATACATGTCATACCTCAATTGGTAAATGGTCAAGGGATAGGAATAGGAAGATTTTTGATGAAGAAATTTAATGACTTTATCATATGAAAAATGATCTACTTCATTACTGGTTAGAAAAATGCAAATTGAAATAACTTTGAAATATCAATTTACACTACAAAATTGGTTAAAATAATAGATGCCCTCCAGTTGTACACAGCTAAATAAGCTGTGGTATATGATTGTGATGGAATATTACTGTAATACAGAAATGATGAATTAGTTGATTTGGAAAAAACATGGAAAGATTGGGACCTATGAAGAAAGATGCTATCCTTTCCAGAGAAAGAACTGGCAAATAAAAACATACATAGTATGGTCTTACATATATATATATATATGTATATATATATGTATGTATTTCTGTGCATGTTTATATATATGTAGTTCAAGTTTAATTGTATTCTTCTCTAATGAAGGATGAGCAGGAAGGAGAAAAAAAAGTACATAGCAGAGAACAAAAGAAAATATAAAATGAATCACAGAACAGCTATGTGGCTTTGAAAACAATGCATAGAATTTATTACAAAGCTTGTCTTGGTATGGAAACTTTTTTATACCAAATATTTTCTTATATTTTGCTATGTACATGGAAATGTTCTTTTATTTCTTTTCTCATTTTGTATTTAAGCTTAAAATAAATAAAAATAAAAAACAAAGGAATGAGAGAAATTTTGCAATATATACAAACATAGAATGTATCCTTCCCTTTATGTGCAAGCACATTGTGCCTATACTCCATAAACGTCCATGGCAACAAATCAGTTTATATTGCAAAAACTCAATACATATCAAATACAAACCTAGAAGGATATATTTAGGTGATCAACATAGTACACCAATGCTTAGAATACTAAATAAACTAACAGAAAAAAAGAAATCTTTGTATTAAAAATATAAAGTACAAAATGTTCTTGAGAATCAAAAAAATAAACTATGCAAGAATTAGATATCATTAGACATAAAGCCTAAGTTACATAGGTAGGACAATGAGCAATAAAAACTTTAAAACTTTGTTTTTAATCAATCTAATCCTTAAAAATATTCAGCATTTCTAAACTGCTTAGATGCTAACCTGTAAAGCTTTGAAAGTATGGAAATTTAGAAGGAGAAGTGAAAAATGCATGTGAATATGATGAAATACATATAATCTTCTTGCCATTGAAGTTTCCCATGAATGCCTTAACAGTTTCTGTAGAAGATGAGTTTACATGATAATATTTTATTCATTTGCAAAATATAATCATTTGAAAATAAAATTTAATTGAAAAAGTAATCACTTTGCCTGCTTATGCAATAATATAGAGAAAATTCAATAAAAATAATGAGATACCAACTAATTCTAGGCCTATTTCTTTCTGGAATCAATCTAAAAAAGATGAAGATGATATAAAAATAACAATAAAAGAAACAACAATCACAGCATATATTTATATAAAGATTTCATATTTTGCAAAATATATTCTCATTTGATTAATGTGTATAGAGTCAATTATAACACCAAACTGCCAGATAAATGTAAATTGCTATTACTGTTCTCCTAAAACCAGTGAAAGTTAATAATCTGATATGCTATTTGTATCAAAATCTATTCTGAAATAATTCAATCTAATGGAACATGTCAGAATTGCTTTTCTCTATGGCTAGCACAAAGAAAATCCATTCTTATAATATATACATTTCTATTATCTAATCAAAATAATTCCCCTTGAAGTTTGTCTACTTCATCCTTAAGAATGCTCTTACTTATCTCAGATTTCGTAGAAATCTGACTCTCCATAATAATTGAAAAGTTGAATAAAAAAATTTAATATTCATTTGCAGTTCACATCAGCATTGCTAAGCTCACAATACTGAAGAATATTAAGGAATATCACTAAACAATTTTAAATATTCAGTCAGTGAGGATGGAAACAAGTATTTTTTAAACATCTACTATATGGTAGAACACCATGATAAGGAGTTTTACAAATATCTCATTTGATCCTTCTCATTATTGGTGTTATTATTAATTTCAGTTGAGGAAACTGAAATAGACTGTTTGAGTGACTTGTTCAGGGTCACACAACTAGAAAGTGTTTGAAGCACATTCAAACTAAAGTCTTCCTGACTCCAGCTTTCAATTTTCTATCTGCTGTACCACCAAACTGACAAAACAATACTGTTTAGTAGAGGCTATAAACTTAAAGTAAGTTTTTGTGTCCAATATAAAATAAGCTTAATTCAGCACCAGCTGGGGCAAGAGGAAAGAGACTGGAGAATAGGTCAAATCTTCTGAGCATCTGGTGTGAGTGTGTGTGTGTGTGTGTGTAATCACAAGCCTGGCTTTTTCAGGTGAAATAAAACAGGATATATCTTGGGCATTGCTAATACAGTGTAATTTGCAATACATTTTTTTGCTTTTGAAAATTATATTGTATACATACATAATTCTATTGTTCTATAGCATATGCTCAGATCTGCCATTTTTGATTCTAGTTAATCACATCAAAGCTTTGTAGTAAAGTTCTAGCCATGCAATGACCACATGGACTAAAGTGACTGATTGCTAAAAAGAGTAAACTGAGACAGGCAGAGGTTAAGTGGGTTTCCATCATCACATAACTTGTAACTGTTGGAGGTTGGATTTAAATTCAGGCATTCTAAATGTTATGCCCAGCATTGCCTCCATGCTATGGCATGGCAAAATCTAAGTGTTCCCTTGGTACTCTTTTTCCCCACTCTCAGTGACAACAATAAAGGATGGTGTCCTGTGCCAGTAAAAGAAGGGATAGCTTCTTGCTTACTTTCTGTGCTTCTATTTACCTGGTGTGCATGTAATATATTCCAGTTACCAAATATTCCCCCCAAATTTTCAAGTATTGCCCAAAGTAGATTAAAATGTGACTGGGAAAATTTTAATAAAATAAATTAAAAATAATACAATATATATAATGCTACTTTGTGGTTGAACTCTAAGTAAATTTTTTTTTGGAGAAATTAATAAGCCAAAAAGTGAGAAAAGGGAGTTTGACTCTATTTTTCACTAGAGGTCAGGTTCTCCCAAACTGAACTCTAATATGCAAGTCCAGGTCTAAAACAAAGGTTTTATTAATACTATTAATTTTAGGTTGAAACTATGTGGCACTTTATTTTAGTCCCTATATATACTCAGTGGCAGTGTAAATGATCATATGTTGTGTAGAAAGAACAATAAGATCTTTTTAGTTACTTTCATCACAGGTTGCAAAAAGGGAAATAATTGATAATAAAGTTAAAAGGTATGTTAAGGACAAATTGTGAAAGATTTTAAAAGCAAAATATAAGTTAATATTTGACTCCAAGAGCAATGGGAAGCCATTGAGTTTTATTGAGTAGGGCAGTGACATGGTCAGATGGAAAATCACTATGTCATTAGTTTAACGTTGGATTGTAGTGGGAAAAAGACTTGAAGTAGGAACAGTCCTAGTCTATATGAGAAGTGATAAAAATCTGAACTACAGGGGTAGCAGTATTAATAGATTATGAAGGTAAGAAACATGGGAATAGAAATAAAAATATCTTAAAGCAACTGATTATATATGATGGGCAGGGGAGAATCAAGGCAGTTAGGTGGGTCACTTAACAGAATGTTGGTCTAGGAATTAAAAAGACCTGAATTCATATCTGCCCTCAGAATATCTTTGCTGTGTGATGCTGGGTAAGACCTTCTTTGCCTCAGTTTCCTAATATGTAATATGAGCTGTAATATGAGTCATGAATGATGAACAGTCAAACATAACTGACAAACAACTACAACAACAAAGAGAATGAAGAATGAAACATGTCAAGAATGAAAAGCTAGGATGATGGAAGAATTATGGTGTGTTCAACAGGAAGTGGGGAAAGTGGGAAAGGAATATTTGGGGAAAATAATAATTTCTATTATAAGCTCATTGACTTTTAGTTGCTTATAGGACCTTCAGTTAGAAATATTTATTATGCAGCTGAAGATACATGATTGGATGTCAAGAGACAAACTAGGACTGAGTATGCAAAACTGTCTATAGGTATAATAAGAGCTGATGAGGTCATCAAGTTAAAAAGTATAAAATGAAAAGGAATCAGGAAAGAATTTTTAACCAACAATTAAGACTTATGATAAAGATGATGAAAGACTGAGAATGATGTTAAAGAGAAGGTGAAAGAAGGCTCAGGCAGACTTGAAGAAAGCCTAGTAAGAGAAGTGTTATGAAACCTGAGAGAGGAAAACGAATCCAAGAGAAAGTGATCAATATTGTTGAAACCTTCAAAGATGTTTAAGGAACAAGAATTGAATTTTTTTGATTTATTAATTCATTAAGATATACTTAATTTTATTGTTTTCCAATTACATATAAATTTTTTAAAGATTCATTTTTAAAATTTTCTTTAAATGTTTGATAAAATTCACTTATGAACCCATTTGGCCCTGGACATTTTTTAAAGAGAGTTCATTAATGGCTTGTTCAAATACCTTTTTTAAGATGATATATTAAGGCATTTTATTTTTTAACCTATTAATCTAGGTAATCTATATGTTTTATAAATATTCATCAATTTTGCTCAGGTTGTCAGACATAATGGGTAAATGTTTCCTAATAATTGCCTTAATTTCATCTTCATTGGTAGTGATTTCACCCTTTTAATTTTTAATACCATATATTTTGTATTATTCCTTCATTTTTTAAAATCAAATTAGTCAATGGTTGATCAATCTTATTATTTTTTCTGATGAAACTAGCTCATAGTTTTATTTCTTAGCTCAATAGTTTTTGTTGAGAATTCTGGAGTGGGGGGAGAGGAAGCCAAGGTGACTCAGTAAATCCTGAAAGCTGCTTGAACTCTCCCAGTTTCCCTTGAAAACCACATGAAACCAAACCTCTTAACAGACCCTGATGTAATAAAACCACTCTCCTAAATTACCCTGGCATGGACTCTGTCAATATAAAGTAATTATTAAATAAAAATTTAAAAAATAAAATAAAAATAAAACCATTCTCCAGCTTAAGATAGGTTGGAAAAAATTTCAAGAAAGATCAGTCTCACTGGGGTGAAAAGGGTGTTCACCTAGCTCAGGTCAGTCAGTGTCTTAATGACAGTAAGCCAGTAACAAAAAACCTCAGTTCAATAAAGGAGCAGATCAATGGGACAACTTCTAGTCCCAGCTCAAAAGACAAACTCTGAGAAATCAGTCTGACTCCTGAGAAGAGTAGGCAAAGCTACCCCCAACAAATACAAGGTAAACCTGTGCTCAAAGCCAAGGCTTAGAGCTGCACAGGAAGATTGGGACAGTGCCCCTGTTTACTCCAGGAGCAGAGCTCAACCATTTAAAAAAAAAAGGAAACATCAAAAGAAAATTAAAGAAAATGAACAAGAAACAGAAAAGAACCGTGATCCTAGAAAACTACTATGGTGACAGGGAACATCAAAACAACTCAGATAAGGACAAAATGTCCACAGAGAAAATCTCAAAGAGTGTAATAAATTGATCTCAAGGTGAAAGAGGCTTCTTGGAAATGCTCATAAAAGACTTTAAAAGACAAATATAAGAGAGGTAGAAGAAAAAATGAGGAAGAAAATTAAAGGCATAAATGATAGAATCAACAGTTTGAAAAAGGAAGGAAAAGTTGTCTGAAGGAAACAACTTAAAAAGTACAATTAAATAAATGGAAAAAGAGATACAAAAGATAATAGATGAGAATTACACATTTTTAATGTATTAAATGGAACATGCTAAATGGAAGTTAATGCCTCTATGAGATAGCCAAGATCAGTCAAACAAACTAAAAAGAATGAAAAAAAATAGAAGAAAATATGAAACCTCATTGGAAAAACAGCTGACCTGGAAAATAGATCCAAAAGAGTCATGACCAAATAAAAGAGCCTGGATAGCATTCTTCAAGAGATCAAAACTGCCCCAAATTTATAGAAATAGAGGAGGAAATACTCATTGAAAGAATCTATTCATCATCTTCAGAAAGAGATCCCACAAGGAAATTGATCATTGTTGCAAAATTCCAGACCTATAGTCTCTAGGAAAAAAATACTGCAAGATGCCATTCAAATATCAAGGAACAAAAGTCATAGTTACCCAGGATCTGGCAGTTGCTATAATAAAAGATCAGAAGACCACAGAAAATTTAAATCTACAAACACAGGACTGAAGAGAAGCACAGAAAAGGTAAACTGGAAAAATATATCTTATTTAAAAGTTTTTTAAATAACTTTTTATTGGCAGAACCCATGCCAGGGTAATTTTTTACAACATTATCCCTTGCACTCACTTCTGTTCTGATTTTCCCCCTCCCTCCCTCCACCCCCTCCCCAAGATGGCAAGCAGTCCTTTACATGTTAAATAGGATATCTTATTTAAAAGTTAAATTGTTTACATCCCTAGATGGGAAAATTATATCTGTAACTGTTGAGAACTATATCTGTTACTGGGGCAGTGGGGGGAAGCACATGGACAGAGGATATAGCTGTAAATGAACTCTGATGTGATGACATCAAAGGAAAAAGACATTAAGAGGTAGAAAAAGGTCTGTCCTGGAAAAAGAGAAAAGGGGAGGTATAATGGGGCAATTAGATCACAGGCACAAAAGATCTATTACAGTAGAGGCGGGTAAAAGAAGGAGGATGAGCATTGTCTGAAGCTTGATTTCATCAGTTTTGGCTCTAAGAGGGAAGAATTTAATCATTTGTTATGTATAGGAATTTATCTAAGCCATTAGAGAAGTAGGAGGAGAAAGAAGAAAGAAAAAGGGTAGGATATAAGGGAAGGCAGAAATGCTAGGAAAAAAAAAAAGATAAAAGATAGGAGATATAGCAGTATGTGGAGTAGGTTAAAAAAAAAAACAAGACTAAGGACAGGATGGAAAGAGAGAACAAAAGAATAGCTCAGGGAAGAAAATAGGATGCATGGAAATACAGAGCTGGTAATCATAACCATGAATGTGAATGGGATGAACTCACCTATAAAAGAGAAGTGAATAGCAGAATTGATTAAAAAAGAGAATCCTACAATATGTTGTTTACAAGAATCACATCTGACACAGAGAGACATATACAGAGTAAAGGTAAAAGACTGAAACAGAATTTATTATGCTTCAGCTAAAGTTAAAAAATTAAACAGGGGTAGCAATTCTATTCTCAAATAAAGCTAAAGTAAAAATAGATTTTATTAAGAGATAAGAAACAAAAATACATCTTGGTAAAGGGTATGGAAAACAATCGAAGTAGTAATGCTACTAAATGTGCATGTACCAAGTAGCAGAGCAGCCAAATTCCTAGAGAAAATTTTAAGCTAGTTACAAGAAGAAATAGCAAAACTATACTAGTGGAGGATCTCAACCCTCTCAGAATCAGACAAATCTAACCACAAAATAAAAAGAAAGAAACTAGGGAAGTTTAACAGGATCCAAAAAAAAAAAAAATCCAAGTAGATTTGATAGACTTCTAAAGAAAATTGAATAGGGACAGAAAGAAATACCCCCTTTTCTTAGCAGTACAAAACACTTATTAAAAATTAACCATGTATTAGGGCATAAAAATCTCACAATCAAATGCAGATAGACAGAAATAGTAAATGCTTCCTTTAAAGACAACAATGCAATAAAATTATATTCAAAAGAGGGGTAGACAAAGAAAGATAAACTAAAAACCAATTGGAAATTATATAATTGCAGAAAATTTAGTGGGCCAAACAACAAATCACAGAAGCAATCCAAATTTCATCCAAGAGAATGTCAATCATGAGACAATATACCAAAGCCTATGGAATGCAGCCAAAGCTGAAATTTTATATCTCTAAATAGCTACATGAATAAAACAGAAAAAGAGATCAACGAATTGGACATGCAACTAAAAAAGCTAGAAAAAGAACAAATTAAAAACTTACAAATAAATATCAAGTTAGAAATTCTGAAACTCAAAGAAGAGATGAATAAAATTAAAATGAAGAGAACTATTGAACTAATAGATAAAACTAAAATAGTTTTTTAATGGGGAAAAACAAGAAAATAGATAAACCTTTGATTAATTTTATTAGAAAAAAAAAAGAATCACCAGCATCAAAAATGAAAAGAGTAAACACCATCAAAGAAAAACAAATTAAAGCAATAATTAGGAGCTATTTTGCATAACTGTATGGCAGCAAATCTGACAATCTAACTGTAGTGGATGAATATTTACAAAAATATAAATTGTCCAAATTAACAAAAGAGGAAACAAATTATTTTAATGGTGTCATTTAGAAAAATGATTTTTTTTTTTAGAAAAAGAAATTGATCATCAATAAAAACTAACAAAAACTCCCAGACCTGATGGATTCACCAGTGAATTCTACCAAACATTTAAAGAACAATTAATTGCAAATAGTGTGTAAATTATTTGGAAAAACAGGTAAAGAAGGAATCCTAAAAAGTTCCCTCTATAACACAAATATGCTACTGATACCTAAACTAGGAAGAGCCAAAACAAAAAGAAAATTACAAACCGATCTTCATAATAAATATTGATGAAGAATTTTAAATAAAATATTAGCAAAGAGATTACAGAAACTTAGCAGGATAATACACTGTGATCAAGTGGGATTTATATCAGGAATGCAGGGCTAGTTCAATATCAAGAAAACTATTACCATAATTTACCATATCAATAAGAAATCCAACAGAAATCATATGATGCTCTAAATAGTTTTACCAAAAGCTTTTGACAAAATACAGGAACCATTAAAAACACAAGACAGCAAAGGGGTAAAGGGAGCTTTCCTGAAGATATTGCTGAAAATAGCAGTATATATCAAAAATCAACACCAATCATTAGCTGTAATAGAAAGAAGCTTGATGTGTTCCCAGTCAGATCAGGGGTGAAACAAGGATGCACATTAGCACCATTCTTATTCAACATTATACTAGAAATGTTGGCTTTAGCAATAAGAAAAGAAAAATAAATTAGAAATTAGAATAGGCAATGAGAAAATAAAATTATCACTCATTGTAGATGATATGATTATATACTTAGAGAATGCTAGAAAATCTCCCCAAAACTTATTCAAAACAATTAAAAGCTTTAGCAAAGTTACAGGATATAAAATAAACCCACATATCAATATTTCTATATAGAACTGACAAAGTCCATCAGCAAAAGATAGAAAGAGAAATTCCACTAAAATTTACTGTGGACAAAATAAAACACTTCGATATCTACTTGCCAAGATAAATCCAATACATGATCACACTTACAAAACACTTCTCACACAAATAAAATCAGATCTAAACAATTGGAAAAATATCAATTGTTGATAGCTAGACCAAGCTAATATAATAACAATTATAATTTTGCTTAAATTGGTCTACTTGTTCAGTGCCTTACCAATCAAACTGTCAAAACATTGTTTTAAAGAACTAGAAAAAAATAACAAAATTAATCTGGAAGAACAAAAGGTCAAGAATTTCAAGGAAATTAATGATAAATAATGCAAAGTATGGGAGCTTAGCAGTACCAAACCTAAAACTATATTATAAAGCAGCAGTCATCAATACCGTTTGGTACTGGCTAAGAAACAGAATGGTGGATCAATGGAATACATTAGATACACATGACAATAATTAAAGTCTAAAGTAATCTAGCATTTGATAAACTCCCAGATTTTAGCTTCTGGAATAAGAACTCACTATTTGACAAAAATTGCTAGGAAAAGTGGAAAATAATATGTCAGAAACTCAGCATAGAGCTATATCTCACACTCCATTCCAAAAATAAGCTCCACATAGTACATGATTTGGGCATAAAGGATGATACCATAAACAAATTAGGAGAACAAGAGATAACCTATCTGATCTTTGGAGAAGGGAGGAATTTATGACCAAAGAAGAACTAGAAAATATTGTAAAAAGCAAAATGGACAACTTTGATTAAATTAAATTAAAATTTTTTGTACAATCAAAACTTCTCTAAGCAAGATTAAAAAGGAAGTACAAAGCCGGGAAAAAAAAAATCTTTACAGCCATTGGTTCTGCTAAAGGTCTCATTTCTAAAATATAAAGTGTCAAATTTATAAGAAGGCAAGTCATTACCCAGTTGCTAAATGGCCAAAGGATATGAATAAATACTTTTCAGATGATGAAATTAAAATTAAAATAAAGTTACATGAAAATAAAATTATATGAAAAAATTCTCCAAATTGCTATTAATTAGAAATGCAAATTAAAACAACTTTGAGTTACTATCTCACACTTCTCTAGTTAAGATGAAAGGAAAAGATAACGATCAATGTTGGTGTGGATGTAGGAAAACTGGGACACTAATGCATTGTTGATGGAGTTGTGAAATGATCCAACCATTAAGGAGAGCAATTTGGAGCTATGCCCAAAGGGCTATAAAATTGGGCACATCCTTTGATCCAGCTATACCATTATTTTGTCTGTATCCCAAAGAAACCATTAAAGAGGGAAAATGGGTACAAATGTTTGTGGCAGTTCTTTTTGTGGTAGCAAAGAATTGGAAAATGAGTATCCATCAATTGGGGAATTGCTGAACAAGTTGTACTACATGAAGATAATGAAATATTGTTTGGTAAAAAATGATGAACAAAAATGATTTTAGAAAGTATGGAAAAATTTACATTAACGGATACTGAGTGAAACAAACAGAATCCAGAGTACATTACATACAATAATAGCAAGAATGTGTGAAGAAAACTATGAAAGACTTGGTTCTTTTAATTGTTTCAGTGATGTAAAACAATCCCAAAAGACTTGGGACTAAAAAATGCCATCTGCATCCAGAAAAAAGAACTAAGAATACAATGAAAATCAACACATGCTATATTCACATCTTTTTTTTTTTCTCCTATGGTTTTTCTCTTTTGCTCTGATTTTTCTCTCCCAATATGATTCATAAAGCAGTGTGTATTAAAAATAAAGACATTTATTAGAAAAAATGTTTATTTATTTTTGTTTTTGTTTTTAACTTTAATTTTATTAATCCCACCTTTGATTTTCAGGATTTCCAATTTGGTCCTCAATTGGAGATTTTTGTTTTGTCCTTTTTCCAGTTTTTAATGTTGCATGCCCAGTTCATTGATCTGTTCTTTTTCTATTTTGTTAATGTAAACCTTTAAATAAATTTTCTCTTAAGTACTTATTTGGCTTCATCAAATAAATCTTGGATGTTGTTAGTTTCTTCAATGAAATTATGGATTGTTTTTATGACTTGTTTTTTGACTGTCTTATTCTTTAGAATTTAATTACTTAGTTTCCAAATAATTTTAATTTATTTTTTCACTTCTTTTTGTTTAATGTAATTTTTATTGCATTATGAACTGAAAAAAGAACCACAGTATTTCTGTCTTTGTTAATTTGATTTTTAAGTTTTTATGTCCTATTACATGGTTAACCTTTGTAAAGGTGTCTTTTGGTGCTGAAAAAAGATATATTCTACTTTCTTCTTTTCATTTTTCTCCAAAGGTCTCTCATTTCAATTTTCATATGATTCTATTCACCTCCATAGTTTCTTTCTTGAAATTTTTTTGACTGGACTTATAAAATTCCAAGAGGGGACAGTTGAAGCTTCCTAATAGTATAATTTTGCTATTTGTTTCTTTCTTTAACTTGCCTAATTTCTTTAAGAATTTGAATGCTATACTATTTGATGGATATATATTTAGTATTCATTTTATGGTATCTTTTAGCAAGATGTAATTTCCTTCCTTCTTTAAATTTGGTCTATTTTTGCTTTTGTTTTTCTTGAGATCAGAATTGCTACCTTTGCTTTTTTTTTTTTTTAAACTTCAGATGAAGATTAATAGAGTCTGATCCAGCTCATTACTTTTAATCTGTATTTTTCTCTATGCTTCAAGTTTGTTTCTTGTAGATAATTTATTGTAGGATTCTAGTTTTTGATCCACTCTGCTATCTGTCATTTCATGAAAGATCTTATCCCAGTCACATTCACAGCTACTGTGCATTTTCCTCTCTTTTAAATTTTTCTCTCCTCACATCAGTGTTTCACTTCTGTCTACTATCTTTCCAGTTTGCCTTCTCTTCTGTTAGTTTCTCCTCCTCCTCCCAATCCCTTTACTAAATCTCTTCCCCTTTTCCTTTCCTGTTGAGTAAGATAGGATTTTATATTCAAATAATTCTGTATATTATCCCTTCTTTGATCCAATACTGATGAGAGTTAACATTCAAATGATGCCTATTATCCAATGTCCTTCTTCTCCTCAATTGTAATAGTTTTTTGTGCCTCTTCATATGAAATATGATTTTACTCCATTCAATCTGTCCCTTTCTTCTCAATCCAGTTTACTCCTCTTTCTCATCCCTTAAATTAGCTTTTTTTATATGACTTTCTCAAATACATTTTAAACCCACAATTTCTGCCTATGTATATCCCTTTTAACTGTACTATTAGTGGTATAATTTTTAAGAGTTACAAGTATCATCTTACCACACATAGGGGTTTTAATTATAGTGTTATAAAGAAGATCCCTTCTTTAGTATGATGATGTCAATAACAAGGAGTGAGAATGAGAATGAAAGGGTTCCTGAGTAATTGTTTAAGTCATCATTTGGACCAAATATTATATATAAAAGTCACAGAGTTATCAATAGAAGTTTTGGCTTCATGTCCATTAAGTATATCAAAAATATACTCTCTTTGTGTCAACATAATTAAAGACATTGCAAAGTACAGATTATTTGGCAGATTCCTACATACCTAGTACAGCTTCACAGCATGGTATTTTTCTTCTCTAAGAAATAATCTTCAAAATCACTAGATTTTTCATTGAATTTTGACTGCCTCATTCTACTAAGTGATATACTCCTCCCCTTTATGTAAGGATGGCAAGAAATCAGTAATGGAGAAAAAGAAATACTAACATAATTTGCAAAAATCTTTCCCAAATAAAGAATGATGAACTGGATTCTGAGCAATGATTTCTATATTCATTTTAAAATTCAACACTCAGATGTTAATTAATGCTAATGGCAGCTTATATAATCATCAGAGGTTTTCCTAACAAAATATACTAAAGCAAATTAAGATTTTTTGGAGTTGAAATCTATTTATGATTTACTGATGAAGGCTACAGTAGAATGGAACTATTGCATAGTATTTTTAAACATCTCCATATGGTAAAAATGCAAACAAGATAAATAATCTTGATAATGAAAAAAAATTTCAAGTGAAATGCTGTGCCTTTCATGATTGGAAAGATTTTTGATATTCTATTGAGCTGGCAGGTAGCTCTACAGCAACAAGCATTCATTTGCCAAACACTTATAAAGCACTCATTATATGCTGCACTTTCCCCACACTAGATTAGGAAGAATCATAATTTGTTCATGACTTCTAACTCTAATAGAACTAAAAAGATAGAATAGAATAACACCAATTTATGTTATGTTGGAAAATTCATATTAGCTTTGATTGTTCCCTGTTTTTGAGATCTATAGCATATTAAAATCTGGGTCTACAAAAGAGTGTATTAGTTTTAAATTACCTTGAATTTTCCCATGCTTTAAGGATAATTGAGGCAACCTGGAATTACTTTTTTAAAATCATCTAATTCTCTTCTTACATCATTATCTTTTTCATCTGCATCTTTTCCACTGGCAATATGATACCTTAAAATGGATCACATTATGGAGTTTATTTTTGTAAAGTTACATCCAAGTTTCAGATTTATTCCCCTTTTGTTCCCCTTGAGAATAAAATGAGTAAATTTAAATGATATGACATTAGCCTTAAAATGGACAGATGGAGTTCCTAAATGTGTTTCTGGTCTTTCTATGCCCATTTTTTGAGGACAAGGTGGATACTTTCATTTAAATTGCTCAAACTAAAATTAAAAATGAAATTATTTATGTAAGGCCTTTAAAAAATCTTAAATATAGTTTTTGTTATTATTGTTGTTTGTCTTTTGTTCTCAAAAAGGACCATAACATCAGGGATGTGATGCCATGATGTGCAAGTGAATTGGATTTATGTGAGAGAGGACTGTGCAAAGTAACCTTCCTTACTTTCTCCTCCAGAATCATCTGGGTTTAGTGGCAAGATATATATCAGGACTACTGAATAAATAGTATATTTCAAGTAGTAGTCTTTTTCCTTTCTTCTTCCACACCAGCAATTGTAGCTAGAAAATGAGCTTAAAAGAAGTAATTGTCACTATATTCTAAAATTAAACATCTTGTTTGTTTAATAACAAACCTGATTTTTAGTCATATACAAATCAAAAAAGTAACTATGTAAAACTATTTTTTTTGTGTGTTTTTAGTTTGGTCTAAACACAAGACAATTAAATTTTTTTATTTTAATAAAAATGCAAAGATTTAAGAGAATAGTTTATGTGAGAAATAGCATGGAGGTTGGGATCACTGTATCACAGAATACATGGAGGGGAATTAAGTTGTAAGAATATTGAAAAGAAAGAAAAAACTAGGTTTTAAAAAACAGAATTTTATACTTGTTCTGGAGGTAATAATATTTCACTAGGGTTTATTGAAAAAAGATGACATACTCAAACCTGTGTTTAAGAAGAACAGTTTGATAGCTGAATTGATAAGAAGTAGAGTTGGGGAGGAGGGAGATTTGAGATAGGAGACCAATCAATTGCTATTACAATAGTCTACTAACTGAAAGTAATGAAACTAGATTAATCTTACTGAAGCACAAAGGAAAGCATGGCAGAAATTCAAGAAGTACACTATAACTAACAACTATTGATATAAAACAGTCTACAATATTTTTGTCTTTAGAAAATGTCTTGCTTTCTTATGAAAGGGGAGGTGACACTATTTGCCTAGACCCAATGGAAGATGGAAATTCCCTCAACAGAGAACTCTAAAGATGAAAAGATTTTGTATTATCTTTCTGATGAAATTCCCACAAATGGGACAGATCCTGCCTGGTTAATTAGGAACAAATGAATAGATAGTGATATGCAGAGATGTGCCAAGAAATGCTTAACAAGAAACTTCTTGAAAAATAAAGAATAAACTCAATTTTAATCTTCATTATAAACATTTTCCCATCACTTTAGTTTTCAAAACCACCAAATCAATAAATTAAGCAGTGCTTTGGGAAATTTATTGATTTCGGTGATTGATTTCACATTGAATATTTAATAAGTAGCTCTTGTGAGCATCTTTGAATTGGTTTCATCCCATCCATTTCATAAGCTGATTATTAATGCTGACCCTGGTACTGAGATTAGTTATAGGGAAGAGGGCAATGAACTCTGAGGTTTCTTACTCTCTGACCTATGATGAAAATTGATGGAGGTGCCTGAAGCATCATTAGTGGTCCTGGTATTCTTAGTGCTACTCTAGGTCATTGTCAAAATTTTACGTCAGGAGACTTTGCAAAGATTTGGCATCATTTCCCATATAGACCAAATTGTTAAATTCTGGTGCTCAGCTTTGAAATTGCGGAGGAAAGCCTGGGATTTCTGGTCTTTTTTTCCTCATCTGTATTCTGTCAATCAAGGAACTATTTCTCTGCTTTTTCTTTGTTTTGTCTTGCTATCATTCTGTTTTGCTTTTTTCTTCAGTGAGTTAACAAATTGTGATATGTAAACATAATGGAATATTACTGTACTATCAAAAATGATGAATGTAAAAAATCATTGTAAGACTTAAAGGAAATGATAAAAAATAAAGCAAGCAATACCAATGTAAAGGAAATAAAAATAAAACAACTGATATTGAATGTTGTTATCAATTTATACTGCATATTTAGAATGTTTTGACATTTTCAAAATGTTAGAGCTTGTCTTCCTTGACTTGCTCTCTTTGAAAAGAAATACTTTTGAAACTAAGAAAATTTTTGTGTTTACTATTTCACAAAATATACACAAGCATATGCTACCAGAAATCATAGGGCTTCAAAAGAAGAAATTTATCTTCTTGAGAGAAAAAGGAAAAAAGGAGGGAAGAAATCATCAGGCTACAAGTGGCAGCAAATGATTCTGGCTTGATATATCTGGGTCTTAGAATCCTGGCACCCATTGCTCCTTGCAAGTATACTTCTTGCCACTTCTACCTCTGGTTCTTTGGAATTCTCTTCTCAGATTGCAGTGCTGGATTATCTTTGCTCATTTCTTTTTGTCTTCTCTTCCTCCTCCCTTCAAAATCCTTTACCATGAAAAACAATTGCTTCTCAGTCAAAAGCTATTCCCACTTGTCCCAGGGGCAAAATTACTTGAATGACACAGGAGAGATCATCATGAGACCTCTGTTTAACCAGCAGGCATTGCCTTAAACATCACACAAGCATACACACATATACATATACGTACACACAATTTGTCAATTCATGATATACCTTATTATTATTGTAATAAGTTACAAGCATTATAAAACATATGCAAAATAGAAATTGAGAGATGGAACAAATAGTATCTTAAAATTGTTTAAGTTCATATATTAACTAAAATAATCATCTTTTTTGCCTTTTTGCTTTTTATAGAAATATAATTGAATATGGCTCATTAATTTTTTTTTTAATTTTAACTTTCCCCATATATTTCAATTCCCAAAGTCATTGCCTGCAACAAAGAATTTTAAGAAAAATAAAGAAAAAATGAAAGAGAAAAAAATCAGTAAAATTGAATAATACTTTGAAAAAGACCTGACATTTATACACAGTATTCTATTCCCATAGATGGGCAGTTAGGTGGTTCAGTGGGAAATGTGCTGGACCTTGACTCAGGAAGACTCATCTTCTTAAGTTCAAGTCTGGACTCAGACATTTACTAGTTGTGAATCTATGTGGCCAAGGTGATAGGATGGACTTATAAACAAAAATTATTAGCAGTTAATTATCTTTTTAATTTGTTAAGTATAGCTAGACATAAAGGTTAACTTTTTAAAATATTTTAATTGATGTAGCCACAATACAACAATTAAATAATGTGTTGTAACTATCAGTGAAACCAGAGGCTTTTTGACAAGTCATGTTATTTTGTGTGTGGGCATTCACCATAACTAAGTCAATAACATTAAACAAAAATGAATCATAATTTCACCTCAATTGAAAATTTTCAACCTAGACCCATTCCCATTTCTTTATTTGATTCTGATTAATGGATGAACACATACTTTAATGTCCTGTTCATGTTAAGATATCTTAAGAAAAAAGTGAGGCTCTTAGTAATCAGTTATTGCTCTAGATAAATTACACTCCAAGGAACACCTGCACAACCTAGAGAATGTAAGTGGAGTGTACTTGTGCAGAACAAGGAGAATTTATTCATTTGCACCTATCCATTTGCTGTTGTTAGTGACTTGACTGTGGTTGTGTTTTAAGGGCCCTGAGGAGTTGTTACAAAAGACTGAACGTTGGATGCTTACATATTGTCCAAAGAAGCAGAGGCATTTATGGGTGAAGAATAACTGGACTTATCTTCATATTGACTAACTTTGGGAAGTTTTTAGTCTGGGGTTGGCTTATCACACATCCTTTGGCATCATATTTCTTTTCCCAGTTTGGAATCTACTGCTCCAAAAGAGTGCTTATTTGCTTGATTTGAAATTATGTGTTTAGTAGGATTTTTCCATTACATTATTGTGGTCATTTTGTATATTATTATTTTCTTTCTGCTTATTGTTCTTCCTAAAAATTCAAATAACATTTCCCAAGTTTCTTTGAATGTTTGCATTTTCCTATAGTTAATAGAGATACTGTTTTTAAATTTTATTTTAGATTATGTATGTAAATTCTTTTTTTACATGTTTCCATTTAAGTTATGATGGAAGAGAAAAATCAGAAACAAGGGCAAAATCATAAGAAAGAAAAAGCAGAAGGGGAAAAAAAAGTGAAAATAGTATACTTTCATTTGCATTTAGTCTCCATAGTTCTTCTTGTGTTGTGGATGGCATTTTCCATCCAAAGTCCACTTGAATCATCTTGGATAACTGAATTGCTGAGAAGAGTTAAATCTATCATAGCTGATTATCACACAATTTTGCTGTTGTTTGTACAATGTTTTCCTGGTTCTGCTCACTTCACAAAACACAAATCTTTCCAGGCTTTTCTGAAATTAGCCTGTTCATCATTTCTTACAGAAAAAAATTCAGTTATTTTCATATACCACAACTTATTCAGCCATTCCCCAATTGATGGGCATCCATTCATTTTTCAATTCTTTGCCAAATTTGTGATGACAAATCAAGATGCTACAAATACTTTTGCACATGAAAGGTCATTTTCCTTTATAAATATCATTATTATTTGATGGCATTAATTTACTACAATTTACTTATCAATTTCCCTAGTCAATAGGAACTTATATATGGGATCTTTACTGCTATCTATTGCTTTTTAAAAAATTTCCTACCCCAATTACATAATTGGATTATTAGTTATTAATAATTTACTCACTTGTTTCATATTATTCAAACTGTCTTTAACTAAGACAATGTCTCTGATTAACACTCTTAATATATTTAGTAAGTGGGCATTTTTTAGAAAATCAACTACAATACTGGAAAGCATAAAAATGCTGTAGGATAAAAATGGGACCTCTTAGATGAAGTTTTCCACTGCATCTGGTTTCTTTAGCTTGAAGACTAAGGTATCTTTGCTCTTTTTGTTCCATGACTCCTGAGATATCATCAAAATCTTAATGTGATGTTTGAAGATCTGAAGTCAAATGAATATTGGTTATAGAGAATTTGGTAAAGTTTAGTTTTATTTAAATTCTTTGTATAGTTTAATTTATGAATGTTTTGGTTGATGATAATTTTTCGAATTAATACATCATTATTGGCATCTGACTAATAAAAAATTGAGATATAGTTCATTTTATTTGCCTAGACAGTATAAATGTGTATAGTATTCATCATGTATATGTTCAGAGGAATAGTGTGTGCTATTCAATTTTGCTTGATTAATATGTATCCATCATGAAAATATTGATCAATTTATTAATTGTCCAAATGAAGAGTTAAAAGCTTGATCTTTAGGAGACATGCTCACTTAAAACAATTATACCTTAAAAACAAAACTCAGAGAAAATGCAGAAACTTCAACACACCAACACATCAGTTTTTCATATAGCAGTCAAAATAATAATTATGTTCTATTCTTGAATTTATGGAGATAGCTTTTATAGACTGTGGCTATTAGTTGTTTAATTTTTTAAAATTTCACTGAGACCAGAATAAGGTTATATTTAAAGTTATCTTTAAATTTTTCTGGAACATATGTTTAAAAATATGAATTGAAATTTTCTCTTGAAAATAAGTGCCACACAATGAGGAAACCAAATTATCACTCTTTGCTGATGATATATCTTATCATATGCTGATGGTATACTTAGAGAACCCCAGAGACTCTACTAAAAAGATATTAGAAACAATCCACACCTTTAGCAAAGTTGCAGGATACAAAATAAACTCACAAGTCATCAGCATTCTTATATATCATTAACAAAACCCAACAGTTAGAGTTACAAAGAGAAATTCCATTTAAAGTAACTACTGATTGTATAAAATATTTAGGAATCTATCTGCCAAGGGGAAATCAGAAACTTTATGAGCAAAACTACAAAACACTTTCCACACAAATTAAGTCTGATCTAATCAACTGGAAAAATATTAAATGCTCTTGGATTGGGTGAGCAAATATAATAAAGATGACAATACTACTAAACTAATCTATTTATTGAGTGCTATACCAATCAGACTTCCAAAAAACTATTTTGATGACCTAGAAAAAATAACAACAAAGTTCATATGGAAAAACAAAAGGTCAAGAATTTCAAGGGAATTATTGGAAAAAAATCAAATGAAGGTGGCCTAACTGTATCAGTTCTAAAATTATATTATAAAGCAGCAGTTACTAAAACCATCTGGTATTGGCTAAGAAATAGACTAGTTGATCAATGGAATAGGTTAGGTTCAAAAGACAAAACAGCTAATAACTTTAATAATCTAGTGTTTGACAAACCTAAAGATGCCAGTTTTTAGGATAAAAACTCATTATTTGACAAAAATTGCTGGGAAAATTGGAAATTAGTATGGCAGAAACTAGGCATTGACCCACATTTAACACCATACACCAAGATAAGATCAAAATGGGTTCATGACCTAGGCATAAAGAATGAGATTATAAATAAATTGGAATAGTATAGGATAGTTTACCTCTCAGACCTGTGGAAGAGGAAGGAATTTAAGACCAAAGAAGAACTAGAGACCACTATTGATTGCAAAATAGAAAATTTTGATTATATCAAATTGAAAAGTTTTTGTATAAACAAAACAAATGCAGACAAGATTAGAAGGGAAACAACAAACTGGGAAAACATTTTTACAGTCAAAGGTTCTGATAAAGGCCTCATTTCCAAAATATGTAGAGAATTGACTCTAATTTAAAAGAAATCAAGCCATTCTCCAATTGATAAATGGTCAAAGGATATGAACAGACAATTCTCAGATAAAGAAATTGAAATTATTTCTAGCCATATGAAAATATGCTCCGAGTCATTATTAATCAGAGAAATGCAAATTAAGACAACTCTGAGATACCACTACACACCTGTTAGATTGGCTAGAATGACAGGGAAAAGTAATATGGAATGTTGGAGGGGATGTGGGAAAACAGGGACACTGATACATTGTTGGTGGAGTTGTGAACACATCCAGCCATTCTGGAGAGCAATTTGGAACTATGCTCAAAAAGTTATCAAACTGTGCATACCCTTTGATCCAGCAGTGTTTCTACTGGGCTTATATCCCAAAGAGATACTAAAGAAGGGAAAGGGATGTGTATGTGCCCAAATGTTTGTAGCAGCCCTGTTTGTAGCTAGAAACTGGAAAATGAATGGATGCCCATCAACTGGAAAATGGTTGGGTAAATTGTGGTATATGAATGTTATGGAATATTATTGTTCTGTAAGAAATGACCAGCAGGATGAATACAGAGAGGACTGGCGAGACTTACATGAACTGACACTAAGTGAAATGAGCAGAACTAGGAGATCATTATATACCTCAACAACGATGCTGTATGAGGATGTACTCTGATGGAAGTGGATTTCTTCAACAAAAAGATCTAACTCAGTTTCAATTGATCAAGGATGGACAGAAGCAGCTACACCCAAAGAAAGAACACTAGGAAATGAATGTAAACTGCTTGCATTTTTGTTTTTCTTCTCGTGTTATTTATACCTTCTGAATCCAATTCTCTTTGTGCAACAAGAGAACTGTTTGGTTCTGCACAAATATATTGTATCTAGGATATTTAACATGTATAGGACTGCTTGCCATCTGGAGGAGGGGGTGGAAAGAGGGAGGGGAAAAATCAGAACAGAAGTGAGTGCAAGGGATAATGTAAAAAATTATCCTGGCATGGGTTCTGTCAATAAAAAGTTATTTAAAAAAAAAAAAGAAAAGAAAAGAAGTGCCACAGCCCTTCAGTATTCTCTTTCATTTACATTTGCACTCTGTTATACAAATGCATAGATATCCAAATATGTAGGTATCTCTCATCTTTTGAGGATGGAAATTTTGCATTTATAGGAATCTTATCATTACTAAATTAATATCTGTTAAACTAGGAAATGTTATTATGAGATTTCATGTAATTTCTTTTCCTGGAATCTTTTAGTGGAGAATTAGATTACTTGAATAGGGCTCTTCTAGACCTAAAAATTGAATAATCAAGAGGAATAGAAAAACCTAGAACAACATCTCTAAATTATTATATAATTAACTCTTCCATTCCAAACAGGATACTGTAATAATTTCCCTAAAAATCTTATGAAGTCACCCACTTATGAAGTCTGTAATAAAGAAATAGCAGCATCTATGGAGAGTAGGTCTTTACGGATTAAAGATGGTATAGTCACAATAGTCACTTTAATATAAGGCCCTTTTTTGGGAATTAATGACTAGATGGGTTGATGACCTTAACCTTTAAAGTCCATCAATTTTTCCTCTAGTTGTTAATCCTTGTGAAAAGCCCTGGGCCAAAATCATTACTGCTCAAATAAAAGCAGAAATAACAGAACCCAATAGGAGGTAGCAAGGTGTCAGAGACAGTATTAAGGGTAAAAAGCAAGAGAAGATAGAGAGTTTCTGTGATAAATTGGTTGGCACATAAAAAATAATGAAAAGCCTGTAATTATAGGAGTAAAAAGAAATGGGTAGCAGAAAATAGAAAAAGTTGCCTAAAGAAATAATGAAAGGTTAGTTCAGTCTGATTTGCAAAAGGGAAAAATAAATGGACCACCTAAAATTATAGCAAGGGAATAAGAACATAAATATGAATCCAATGCAAATTTCAGTCAGGTTTAAATATGGTTAAGTTCTTGAGCATACCAGACATATTTAAATATGGTCTTTTTTCCATGAAATGCTACACCTGAGATACTGAGTTGGCTCCCCTTACGTTAAGAAAGAAAAAAGGAGGCTATGTCTGAAAACATTTCCATTAAATATTTTTCTGCTTCCTTAACTTTCAAATTCATTATAATTGTTATTAGAACCTTATCATACATTCTTGTTATATGATGAGTAAACTAAAATGAACCAGTTTCAAAGAAAAAAATAAGTATATGTAAAAGTTGGACAGAAGTTAGAAAGACTGACACATGAAATTCTCTGTGGGTCTCTAAGCATTCATCATAGGAAAGTCTTGTGTATATCTCATATACCAAATAAAACTTGGCTTCTGTTACTTCTCTTGAATTTGTGTAATTCAATTCAATTCAATAAACATTTTTCGATGTACTCAAAGTTCCAAGAAATAGGAGAGGAAAGAATATTAAAAACAATTAGGAATTGTCTCTGGGTGGAGACCTAAGATATAAGGCTGCCTTCCATTAGACTAAGCCAATAAATTGATAAAAATTTAGGAAATTAAGAGATTTTTTAGTAACTTCAACCTGGCATGTTGACCAGATATCTATTTGATAATAATGCTGGTGGTATGTGAGCTTCATTACAAAGAAATAATAAGGATCATAATTCTCATACAGATAACAGTTCCTAGAACAGTATTCATAGGCTTATGTTTCCTGTAAATTTTAGTACTCTTTTCAGAGAAAGGTGAAAGTTGGAGATGGATAAGATACATATGCTTTTGTATTCAGCTGCTCTTGTTTTTTTGGAGTATGATGGAACTTTTTGATGGGGATAGAGACTTGACATTGGGAAGTAAAGGGGCTATTGAAGCAAAGGGAAGAAATAGGAAATAAAATCCCCAAACTCAAAACTTGTCATGGTGGAGATTGTTAGTGAGGGGCTTCATTCTAACCAAATAGCCTAAAATTTTCTCCTTCTTTGCTTTTGTGATCCTCTAGAAATAGAGAATAGTCTTGCTAGGTCTTCTAGTGGCTAAATTGCAGGTATTTGGGAATTTTATGGATACTTTTTTTGGAGACCATACTTGAATGAGTTGTTAATGGAGGTAATGAGTAAATTGAAAATAGGATTTAAAATGTCATCCCCCCAGAACTTGCTAGAGTTAATAATCAAAGAGGAAAAAATAATTTTATTGATTTTTATACTTTATTATTAATTTAATATACATGAACAAAAAAGAATATTAAAATATACAAAGAACCAAAAAGAGTTTTGTGTATGAAAGTATGCTTCTGCTGCATACAGCTTAAGCTTTTTCCTATTATATACGTATGTATATACATATACATATATACACAGACTTACATACACACACACACACACACACACATATATATGTTTAACATTTTTAAAATTTAATTTGCTTATTCCAGAACTTCCCTTTTTGTCAGTGTGCCATTCTGAACTACTTTTTCTCTTTTGCTTAATGATTTATTTATGCTCCTCACTTCCTCCCTCCCTTTCCCCCTTCCATTCTCCCTTCTCCTTCCCCTCATCTTCCTTCTTTCCTTCCATCCTTTTTTCCTTTGTGCTATCACTACCCAAATTACTAACTTACCTCAATCCTAACTACTGCCTAGATAACCCAAATTCACCCTTTTTTCCTCAGAAGAAAAATAAAAGCCTATCTCTGTAACAAATAAACATAGCCATATAAAACAAATTTACACATTAGGTCTAAAATATGTATGTCTAGCACCTCATGGCGCTTTCAAAAAAGTTAGGAAGCTTGTTTCAACATCAGTCATTTGGAAATAAGAATTGTATATAATAGTTCTTTAATCTTTCACTGTTGCTTTTATTTGCAATGTAATTGTCACTTTGTAAATTATATCTTTTGTTTCTCATAACTTCAGTGTACCTTAATTTGTACATGTTGTTCCATGTTTCTCTGAATCTGGCCCTTTCATATTTCTAAAGAATTATACAATCAATTATTTTTTATTATTTTTATCATCATAATCATCATTATTTTGTTCTTGTCTTTATGTTTGAGAGAATTCAAATAGTCCTGTTACAAATTTTCATGTTATTATAACTCTTTTAGCCTTAATGTTTGGTGAAATATTATGCAAAGTCCGTGGTACAAGGTGAATGCTAGAGTTTAACAGCATGGCACCAAGATGATTGGAGAATAATGGAGAGCAAAGCAGTAGGTCTGGGATGGCTTATATATGTGGTTAACTAAGAACCCCAGGGAACCAGTAGAATGTAAGGATCTTGGGAAAAAATCTATTTGTCTCCTTCTCCCCTTCATTTTCAAATAATCTAGTGTACTGCTTCCTTTCATAACTTCTAATAATGCAATAAAGTCCCATATAATTAGCATAATTTAAATTGTTTAAACACATCCAATTGAGGGATACCACCTTGTTTTCAGGGTTCTATTATAATAAACTATAAAAAAGTATTGCTATAAGTATATTTGTACAATGTATGCATGCATATATCTCTTCCATCCATCCATCCATCCATACATCCATCTATTTACTTCCTTTCTCTCTACTTTGATCTGTTAGGAGTATCAGCGTAAGAGTGCTATCACTGGGTCAAAAGTCCCTGTGCAGTGTTCTCTGGGGCATACTTCCAAATTGCTTTCCAAAGTGACTGGACCCATTCAAAATTCTATCAACAGTACAATAGTGAGTCTATATTTCCATTGCTCTTCCTCTTTTTGTTTCCCCTCATTCATCTAAAAAGCTATTTCTTTGTCCTAGTCCTTTAGTCTTTTGAGCCAATTAGGTCTCAAGATCAGTTTCAATACCTAAAATTTTTTCAGTCTATTCTGGCAGGAAAACCCTGATAGACGTTTCTCTTATTTCAGATGAATTGAAGTAAGCTGATTGAAGCTGATGAGAATACCAAAAGAAAAGATAATTAAAAAAAGAAAAAAAAAAGACTTAAGGCAGATATAAAATACATCTATAATTAGGGGATAAGGATGAGATTTCAACAAAGGAGTCTCAAGAAGAGGTACCAAATAGGTAAGAAAAGAACTGAGAGAGTAATGTCAGCAAAATTGGAGAAAAGAGACTATGGAAAGGAGGAGAGAGATGAATAGAGTTAAATGATATAGAGAGGTAAATAAAGGACTGAGAGAAGACAGTTGGATTTGGAAACTGATTTCATTAATAATTTTGAAGAAAAAAGTTTCATTATATGACGAAGTTAAAAGCCAGATTGTAAGAAACTGAGAATTGATTTAGAAGGTAGATAGCTTTTATTAAACTTTTGCTTCATTGTAATAAAATAGTCAAACCATTATTTAATTTGCTCAAAAAGAAAAAAAAAGGAAAACCAAATTATCCACATCAAAAGGAAAAAAGATAATTCACAAACAATGAAATTAATGACATCACTAGAAGTAATTTTGCCCAACAATTTACAAATGAAACTGAGAATTTAAATGAAATAAATATTTCCAAAAAATGTAAATCTGTAAATTAACAAAACAAAAAGTAGAGAGTTGAAACAACCTAATTTTACAGGAAGAAATTGAATAAGCCATATGTGAACTTAGAAGACAGATTAGAACCAAATGACTCAAAAGAAAAATCTCTAGAGCATTCCAAAGACAATTAATTTTAATATTATATAAATTGCTGGAAATAATAGCAAATAAAAAGATTCTAGTAAACTATTTCTATAACACAAATATGGCCTTGAAATATATGCCAGGAAAAATGAAAAAAATAAAAACCATGGATCAATAAGCCTAATGAATATAGATGCAAGTATTTTTAAACTAAGCAAAGAGGAATTTGTGAGATGGAAAGATAAGTTTGGTACTAGGAAAGCTCTGAATTGAATTAAATCATATTAAGAAGAAAATCAAAAATCTTTTGATCATACCAATGGACACAGAAAAAGCTTATGACAAAATGGAAAACTTATTTATGTTAAAAATGGAAAACAGAAATAAGAAGACCAATTTCACAAAATGATAAATGACATCTATTTATGCATACACTATATCTCTATGTCTAAGAGTTGCCAATAATTGTTAGAAAGATAAAATTATTTTTGATAAATTCAGGGATAAAACAAGAATATCATTATAACCACTTACATTTGATATTATATTAAAAATTCTGCCTATAACAATAAGAGAGATAAGGAATGACTATAAGTGGAAACTATATGATAATGGTTTTACAGATGATATAATGGTATGCTTAAAGAAACCTAAAAGATGAATTAAAAGTATAAAACATTAACTTCATTGACTCTACAGGATTGAAAATAAATCCATATGAATCATCACCATTTCTATATAAAATAAAGCCCAGGGGGAAACAATAGAAAGATTCCATTAAAAATGACTTTAGAATGAATTAGTACCTAGAAGTTTATTTTTTAAAATAAATGTGAGAACCAACTACATACAACTACAAAAGACTGCTTACAGAAGTGAGGGCAGATATAAATATTTGGATAATATTATGTGTAGGATGAGCTAATATAATAAAAATGAAAAGTAAAGTAAATTTTTAAAAGGTTATTTAATGCCATATCAAATTACCAAATAATCATTTTGCAGAACTAGAGAGAATAACAAAATTTTTTCCTCCATGTGAGACCTTTATGTAATCAAAAACCTACTACATCTTCATTGTTACTCATATCCATACTAAACATGCTAAATTTTTCAAATGATTATCACATGATATGGTTGCCATTCTCTGAACAATCTCTGGCATACAAATATCCCTTTAAACTCTGGTGTCTGAAATTAATCACAGTTCTCCAGGTTAGGTCTAATGAGGGTATAGTACAGCAGAATAATCACATTTCTCTTTTTTGGAAATCTGTCCTTCAATGTAGACCAAAGTTGCACTAGTTTTTTTGACCATCACATATTTCAGACTCATATTAAGCTTGTTAACTATCAAAATCCTTAGATTTTTTTTCTGACCAATTTATATTTAGACATTCAGCACTATCTTATACTTGAGAAACTGATTTTCTCTACTTAAGTGCAAGACTTTATCATTTTATCCCCTTTTTCTTTTATTAGATTAAACACAATGATCCGGAGTTTTGGAATCTTTTTGGAGACTTATTCAGCATTATATAGCCTTTTTTTTTTCAACTTTGTGCCATTTGCAAATTTGATAAATTCTAATATTTTATCACTCTAACTATTCAAGTCCTTTAACCAGGTAATTAATTTAAACATAAATAGATATGTAGCATAAGTCCCTGGGGACTACATTAAGGTCATCAAAACTTTAAGCACTAGAGTCTTGAGTGTTGTAGTCTAACTAGTTCTTATTCTATTGGGTTATCATCTAATCCATATCCATTTTCTTTAGGTAAATAGCAAGGTATTTTAATCTAAATTTTTACTAAAATATAGGTAAAGAACATTCTTTTTATTTAGTAGTTCAGTAGTTTTGTCAAAAAAAAAGAATAAGTTTAGTCTAGCAAAAACACTACCTTTATGAAGTCATGCTTGAACCTTCCTTCCCTTTCCTGATTTTGTTCTTCTTGGAACTGAATTTTGACTTACTTATAAAGGTTTAATATTTATCTTTACAAACTTTATCTTTATGGAATTAGATTTAGCCTTCTAAAATTATTTTTGAATCCCCATTTTCTTATTCAGAATATTAGCTAGCCCTTCCAGCTTTGTCTTCTCTGAAAAAAACTGATGAAAATATTCTTTATAACTTTATTCATGTGTCATTGATAAAAATGTTAAATAGCATTGGCCCAAGCCCAGTTCCCTGAGGCACACTTCACTGGAGAACTCTGAGTTAAAAGAGAGCCATTAATTATTATCTTTGGGTCTAGCTATTCAACCAATTCTGAATCCATCTAATTGTTCATATTTCTCCATCTTTAAAAAATAAAAATAGCATAAATGTTTCATTCAAAATCATGGAAGTTCTATATGTTATTCCCATCGTATGCCTATTTATTAACATAATCCAAGTGAGACAAAAAAGAAAATAAAGTTAGTCTGGCATGACTGACCCATTTTTGCTAAAGCTGGCCTAACTGACTCATTGTCATTACTTTTCTTTAATCCTTTTTGTTTTTTTTAAATCAGGCATTTTGGAATTATTCCATTTAGAATTATTCCTGATCTGTGGTTTACAGATTCATTTTCTTCCCTTATCCTTAAAAAATGATAATAAAGACATTTTCCTTCTTCTAGAAGTGTATACATATACACATATATTTGAATAAATATGTCTAGTGGAATATATATTTTAAATAGTGAAATCACCTTTTCTTATTTTTGAGGAAGAAGATTTTTGCAAGTGGTACAATTTTTTTTTCCTGATTTGGAATTGTGCTGAGGAGAGGTAATCAAACATTTCAACAGAGATTGAGGTCAAGAGAGGAAGTCTCAATTAAGGACTTGTATAGATGGAACACATTTTTAAAGAAAAACAGAATATTATCTGAGAAACTAATATGAGATTCCTTGAAGCTAAAGAAATACACACACACACACACACACTCACACACACGTATATATTTAATATTGGAAGATCACTATAAGGTGCTAGAAGGATTTTAAAATGAGGGAGCTGCTATGATGACATTGTCAAGTAAGAAATAATTGTTACAAATGGGAGCAGTAAGAGTTAATTGCATGTAAAATGACACTAAGCACAAAGAAATTATTGAAGACATGATTCTAGCAGTCTTGACATGCATGACAGCCTAGGTATAGATCTAAGATATGTTCTGACAGAAGGAGTATTAAGTTTTGAATGGATTAGAAGAAGTGAAAGATCAGAAAATGTCAAGAATTAAGTTTTGGAAAATATTGTGATATGATTGAAAAATTCTGGGAAGAGTACTGTAATCCCAGCTTCTCAATTAGACTAAGTATATGAAGGATAAATATATTATATGAAGTATTTATGTCCCTATAAATTGTCTAAATGTATAGATGTTAAGCTTGCTGATGATATGGCTAGATATCTTTGGAACCTGACCAATACCTTTCCAAAGATGACTTATTTTTGCTTTGAGGCAAGAGTTATTTTTGGAAAAAGAGTTATTACTGGGAATTGTCTACCTTCAGGAAGGATATTTATTAAACTAAATAAATGATAGTCTGTTCCCACTCTCCCAATATTGTTCCTTTAGGACTACAATAGATTCAGAACAGAGGATATCTCTAAACTTATACCTGAAGACTTGATTCCTTCACACTAAAAACTATTTACATGCAAAAAAATCACCAAGAGAAAATAGTAAATAAAGATGATAATTTTGATTCATTAAAAATGATACCATGATACCAGATTTCATTTAATGTGAACCAAATGTGATATGTACAAGCTAATTAAGAGTTTTCACATATCATTATGTCAGTCTACATTGGTCCAGCATCTCATGTGGGATGTGATGTACTGCTATATATTATCAACAGTTGCTATTGTTTTTTAAAGAGTTCTTTAGTCAAGTGGACAAAAGAAAAATTCTTCCAATAGAAACAATGCCATCATGAAGGAGAAAGTTTTTTTTTTTTAATTACATCAGGGCAAAAATTTGATGAATCTAGTCATGATAACTCTAAAATAGGATAAAATATCAATATCTGGAACTATAGAATGGGGTTGTTATAACTTGTGTAGGTGAAAATCAAAGGTAAGGTTATACCAGCCCTTTGTTATTTGCAAATAATTACAAGAAAAAGTTACAATGATAGATGTAGAACATCTTTTTGTTGTGAGGACTGAAGATACCAATAAAAAATATACTTCTCTTAGCAGAGCAACCATTCAGACCAAAATCTCAAGTTGTTTTTTAAACAGAAAAAGGAAATGGAAATGAAATCAATTTAAAGAAGGGGGAAAAAACCAACCAATCAAACAAGCAAGCAAAAAAAAAAAAAACAAAAACAAAAAAACAAAAAACATGCTGCAAGCATGTTGATTTATTTTGAAAACCAAGATTCCATAATGTTAAAGTTACTGGAAAGGTCACTAAAGCAGATAATGGTTAAGGGTGATATTTTGATGGAAATAAGAAAGGTGAATGCACTGGTAAATTTTTAATGTAAATTAAATAAGACTTTTATGGAATAGTATATTTTCTAGAACTTATATTTCTTAAAAAAAAAAGGAAGCATTAACCTAGATTTAAATATCTTAATTATAGCCCAATACTAATTGAGAACTAATGAAGAAAGGAATTTTGAATTAACATCATTGATAGTTCTTAATCTTGAAATCTTCATGAGAGCTTATAACTGCTGCTTTTGCTTCCTTGGTTATCAGATGAAAAACTATTTTAAAGACTGATTTTCCAGACAATAACTTTAATAATCTAATGTTTGACAAACCTAAAGATGCCAGTTTTTAGGATAAGAACTCATTATTTGACAAAAATTACTGGGAAAATTGGAAATTAGTATGGCAGAAACTAGGCATTGACCCACACTTAATACCATACACCAAGATAAGGTCAAAATGGGTTCATGACCTAGGCATAAAGAATGAGATTATAAATAAATTGGAATAGTATAGGATAGTTTACCTCTCAGACCTGTGGAAGAGGGAGGAATTTAAGACCAAAGAAGAACTAGAGATCACTATTGACTACAAAATAGAAAATTTTGATTATATCAAATTGAAAAGTTTTTGTACAAACAAAATAAATGCAGACAATATTAGAAGGGAAACAATAAACTGGGAAAACATTTTTACAGTCAAAGGTTCTGATAAAGGCCTCATTTCCAAAATATATAGAGAATTGACTCTAATTTAAAAGAAATCAAGCCATTCTCCAATTGATAAATGGTCAAAGGATATGAATAGACGATTCTCAAATGAAGAAATTGAAACTATTTCTAGCCATATGAAAAAATGTTCCAAGTCATTATTAATCAGAGAAATTCAAATTAAGACAACTCTGAGATACCACTACAGACTTGTTAGATTGGCTAGAATGACAGGGAAAGGTAATGTGGAATGTTGGAGGGGATGTGGGAAAACAGGGACACTGATACATTGTTAATGGGATTGTGAATACATCCAGCCATTCTGGAGAGCAATTTGGAACTATGCTCAAAAAGTTATCAAACTGTGCATACCCTTTGATCCAGCAGTGTTTCTACTGGGCTTATATCCCAAAGAGATACTAAAGAAGGGAAAGGGACCTGTATGTGCTCAAATGTTTGTGGCAGCCCTGTTTGTAGTGGCTAGAAGCTGGAAAATGAATGGATGCCCATCAATTGGAGAATGGTTGAGTAAATTGTGGTATATTATGGGATATTATTGTGCTGTAAGAAATGACCAGCAGGATGAATACAGAGAGGCTTGGAGAGACTTACATGAACTGATGCTAAGTGAAATGAGCAGAACCAGGAGATCATTATATACCTCAACAATGATACTGTATGAGGATGTACTCTGATGAAAGTGGATTTCTTCGACAAAGAGATCTAACTCAGTTTCAATTGATCAAGGATGGACAGAAGCAGCTGCACTCAAAGAAAGAACACTGGGAAATGAATGTAAACTGTTGGCATTTTTGTTTTTCTTCCCAGTTTATTTTTTTACCTTCTGAATCTAATTCTTCCTATGCAACAAGAGAACTGTTCGGTTCTGCACACATATATTGTATCTAGGATGTACGGTGACATATTCACCATGTATAGGACTGCTTGCTATCTGGGGGAGGGGATGAAGGGAAGGAGGGGAAAAGTCGGAACAGAAGTGAGTGCAAGGGATAATGTAAAAAAAATTACCCAGTCATGGATTCTGTCAATAAAAAGTTATAATAATAAAAAATAAATAAATAAAAAGAAAGAAAGAAATCACAAAAAAGACTGGTTTTCAAGACATTTTAACCTAGTTGTAAAAATATTGCAAGTATTTAAAGATGATTGATTTTTTATAATGTTTTATGTCATGCAACTACACTTAGTTTATCATATGAAAATAAAGCATATATATTTCCTGAAATATGGATAAAATTCTCTGCATCTACTGACATATATATGAAGTTTTAAAGAAAAAGAATGTTTAGTCTATGGTCCTAAAATACCTTAAGTGACAAGAACCACATTTTCATCATAATATTATCTTTGGTTAAGATGTTTAGTAATTTTTAAAGATTTTGTTTTCTCTAACAACTCTATTTCTTTGAAATAAATGAATGAGAAACAATTTTCTTCCTACATTTAGGTTTAATTAAACCTAAATAGGTATTATTAAACCTAAATATATTAACAAAGTTATAAAAACTTGCTCTAAAAAATTTACATTGCATATTTCCTTTGGTTGGAACCAATGATTTAATTTTACTTAAAAATACAACTTCAAATAGTGTGAATTTGAATAATGCAACCATTTCACACTTTTCATTTGAACATAGCTTTAAAACCATTTATCCAAATAAAGAATAAGCAGAAATCTCAGAAGTTATCCAGATTATAATATACCAGAAAATACACATAGGAATGGGAGTGAGATGAGATCATAGTTCAAACTAAGAGAGGGAACAGTCTCATTCTAAGAAAAATTTCTCTCCAAACTCTGTAGTGAGACAAATTGGAAATTTACATATTGAGGAAATTAACTTCCTCTAGATGTATGCAGCTTCCCAAATCTTTCTCAACATAGTTCTCTTCCAAAGAGTATCTGTAACCACATAATTCTCTTCCCTAAGAAATTATAGCACTAACTCTGCCGCTCATATATCTACATAGTGTAATTATTTCTGAATTCTCTATGCTACTCAGCACTCAGGCCTTTCAATAGACATACAGTAGCACATGAAACATATCAGGCTTAGTTGGAAATACACATACACATGTCTACAAACATATACTCACAGATATACACATATACATGTATGTGTAGAAATAGAGATAACTTTATGTGTATATTTACAATCCATATATATGTATGTATATATACATATCCATCTGTCTATGTCAATGTATAAAACATTTTTGTTAAGATATGAAAAGATTACATTGTTTCTATAGCAGTTATTGATGTTTTACAACAACACAGCAAGTTTTCTTACTTGCAGTTCTTAAATTCTTAGGGCACAGACAGAAGCTCTGCTTATTTTACAGTTAGCAGAAATCCATGTTTTTTTTTTGTTTTTCTTTTTCATCTATGTGGGGAATAAGATATATATATATATATATATATATATTTAGTACTTTTGTGTTGTGCATCAATCAAGCAATTGAGAATGGTTTTAGGTTTGTGTGTGTGTGTGTGTGTGTGTGTGTGTGTGTGTGTGTGTGTGTGTAAGTAGGTTTTATTACATTGATTAAAGTACTTTCTGAACCTAGAAAAATTTTTTAAAATTCCTTACTAAAAATTCTATGAAGTAGCATTGTTATTGCATTTTACAGATGAAGAAATTGAGGCTTAGAGAGGTTGTTGGTCTCAAACATTTCATAAATTAGCTGGAAATTTATTATTGCCATAATTAAAAACGGATTCAAGAAAGTACAAAATGCTTAGTTTTGTGGAATAGATTCTGAGGAATTCAGAGGAGAGTGTAACAAAACAAACCAAAAAACCTCTGGATTTGGAGTCAAAGGACCTTAGTTCAAATTTGGATCTATTACTACCTGTATGACTTTGAGTAAATAGATCTTAGGATCTCAGTTGTATGTTTTTCAAAACAAATGAATAAATAAAGTCGCACTTTCCCAGAGCCAGGCTGCTAAATCCTCCCTCAGAATCCTGGTATATCCTGAGTGATTTGAGGGATGCTTCTATATTGATTTAAGTTTAAGCCCAACCAGCTGCATCTCTCCCACAACTGTGACTAGTTATTTTCATTTAATCTGTTAATATCAATCAGCTTTTACAAAGTATAGTTACTTAAAAATATAAAAAGTGGAAATGTACAGACTCTTCTCTCTAGTTTTTCCAGATTGTAATAATATCTTACACTACCCAGAATTGATTCTGACTCACAGATTCTTTAGACTCTCTTAATCTTTCAAAATTTTTAAGTTTAATCTATTCTCTTCAACTAAACTAGAAAAGAACAAATTAAACAGTCCAAAAACTTAGATCTGTTTCTTGGGGCCACATGGTCACACAAGGACAGGAGGCTCTAAGGTCTTTCCATTTACCACTATATTTATTACCAGACACTATGAATATGAGTCACTAAGTTCCCCCAAGAGTAATGCCTCCAAATCCAATTAAGGAACCTCCTCTTCATTATATAGTAAGTTGACTTCAACAAGTTCCACAGTCTCTTTAATAATGGCTAACATTCAGATAGTGTTTTAAGATGTGCAAAACATTTTACATGTATTGCTTCTTTTGACCTTCATAACAACCCTCAGTGAAAGTGCTACTACTATTCCAATTTTTCAGTTGAGAAAACTGAGGCTGAAAGAGGTAAATGACTTGCCTAGGATCATACAGTTAGTATGAATCTGAAGCGAGCTTTGAATTCAGTTTTCTGACTCCAAGTCTAGTATTCTTTATATTCTGCCACTTAATTGCCTCTGTAAAACATTATATAACAATCATAATTATCTTGGAAGCAAAATCTACGATGTCCTTAATGTGGAAAGATTGCATTAGCCATGTGAACTGATGGATCTCACATGTGTTCCAGATACATATTACAAAAAATACTTAACTATGTAATCTCTAGCATTCTTTCAAGATTTGAATTCCATGAACTAGCAAGAAGGAAATCTAATGAATGTCAAAATAGTTATAATGAGCTTCATGGAAGAAATGAGAGAGCAATATTTAGACAGGTTGGGGGTGAAGTGAGTGCGTTCCAAGGGAGTACATGGGGTTCACCTAATGTAATAGATTCATATACTATAAAAAAGAATGGCTTGGTTGAAATGAAGAAGACTTAATGAGAAAATGATGGAAATTAGTTTGAATAAATAGGGCAGCCCCAAAGAAGACTATCTCCATGTTTGGAATATTTTTCTCTCATGTCTATCTTTCCGAATCTTGAACCTCACTTTAATTTCTACAATATATGATTCCCTAAGAAAATGGTGAAAGTATTTGAAAAGCTGGGCAAAGGAAGATAAAGGGAAAGTTGAGGGGGAATGTTTTTAAATTCTATTCTTAAGAGATTGCATTTTATTTTGGAGAAAACAAAAATAGAGTTCTGAGGTAAATGCAAGCACTTATTTTGTGATCACTGCTCAGTTCTGAGTGACTTTTTATTTAAGGACTTTCCATATCAACACCATCACCATCACCACTACTACTATTACAGCTAGTTTCAAGATCTAAATTCTATGAACTAGCAAGAAGGAATCTAGTGAATGTCAAAGTAATTATAATGACTTCATGGAAGAATAAGAGAGCATTTGCAAAGTACTTTGCATAGATTATCTCATGTGATTGCTTATTATCCCCAGCTATTGACCAATAGTTCAAAAGAAAAGTGAATTGTGCAAATGTAAAGACTTCTCCACTCTTAATTTTCACATGGCCTATCTATGCTTGACTTGTGATATAGTCTTTTGAGCTTGTATTAGTTTCATCAATCATATTTGAACACTCTGTACCTTGACCCCAACATAGCCATTTTCAAGAATAATGAACAACAACCAATTATTATTCCCACTTTATAGATTAGAGAACTGAAGCCTGGAGATTGTGATTTGTCCAGAGACATATAGTTAAGGTGTTTAGGAAGAATTCAAACTTACGTTTCTCTGTCTCCAAAATAGCATTCTATACCTATGTGGTCGGTCAGGGCTATGGAGCTAAATATCATAGTAATCAGAGCCTAGTCCTGGAATCAGGAAGATATGACAATAATTATTGTCGCCCTGACCAAGTCACTTGACTTCTGGCTGCCTCGGTTTCTTCAACTGTGATATGAAGATAATAATGGTAACTATACTATAGGACTCTTGTGAGGATCAAATCACATAAAATTTGTAAAGTACTTTAACATAATGCCTAGCATGTGTTGTTGAATCATTTTCAGTATTATTTAACTCTTCATAACCCTATTTGAAATTTTCTTAGAAGATCCTGGATTGGTTTGTTATTTTCTTTTCCAGTTCATTTTACAGATGAGGAAACAGGTAAATAAGCTTACCCAGATTCACACTACTACAAAGTTGTGTCAGAAATCAGATTTCAGATTTGAACTCAAGAAGTTGAGTCTTCCTAACTTCAGGACCAGCACCCTAACTAGTATGCCAGTTAGTCCCACCTGACACCTATTAAGTCCTTAGTAATTGCTTATTTCTTTCCCCTTCTGCCCTTGTCCCTAATTGTTTGTCCTATTGGTTAAATCATTACACACTCTCTAGATATGAGTGTGTTAAAAAGGATATTATTTCTTTGGGAGAGTGTTTGTCATATTCATATTTAAATCTATTTTAAACTTTTCCTTGAATAAAGGATCCAGGTAACCTTTCGATGGAGCCCCAGTAGGATTTTCTGCGTGAAATCTGGTGAAAATGATCTAATAATTAGGTAAGAAGATTAACATATGCTTTCCCACTTATAAACCTTGTGACTTGAATGTAGAAAAATTAAATTTTATAAAAAGAAAGAAAACTATGAGTCATCAAATAAATAAAGGTTTGGACAAATAAGTATACTATTGAAACACATTCTTTTTATCAGTAGACATCATTCTATAATTGTTTCCAGATTCCTCCAATCTAAGAACTCTGTTTTCCCCACTAAAATTAATTTTTTGAATACAATCTGGCTTGGTCCTTCTGTGTATATTTCTTGTCTATTCTCTGTGTGTTCTTTGTCTGCTCTTCATCTGTCCTTTTTGTTTTTACTCCATGAGCTATTTATTTATTTATTTTTGCTTCTATCATTGTGTGTGTGTGTGTTTTTTTTCCTGCAGTAATGATTGATTCTTACTTTCTAAAATTTGGCCCCACATATATGTAAGAAAAATATGGTATGATCATCAGTTTCTTGTCATCTAATTTCAATTATATATAATTACATTTCATAATTATTAGGAAAAGTTGTTATTTTATCAAACAAATGTTTGTGTGATATCACATGTTTATACAAATGCTACAATCTTACAGAATGAAAGTTTTTTTATATTTTTCATTTGTTCACAAGTCAAATTACTAGGAATTTGAATTTCACACAATCTATCAATTTTATTGTAAAAACATACATAAAATGGCACTTTGCTGATTGTTTGGCTGGAGAACAATAAGGAGAAATTGTTTTCATCATCCCAGCTTGCTATTTTACACACAGAAAATTAAAGTAGAACTTAATAGCAACTTTCTAGATGAAGTAGCTATGTATGCACATAAAATGTCTTGCTTTTGATCATTTGTTTGAATTCTGACTAATGTTATCCTAGACAATATAATGACATAGTATGGATAAATGACAAAAGGACCAGCACCTTTCTCAAGTAGAAAATTGGTATCTAAATTTCAACTGAGATGGTCACTGCAGGCTATCTATTTGGCAGGTTAACTAATGATTTAGAAGTGGATCGCTAGATAATATTAAGAGACCTTTGTGATTTAAGATCATGCTATCACTTTTGTAAATAGATATCTTTTAGCCAGATGATATAACCATAGTAACATAAAATTCATGACACTTAAAAAGACTAAAAATGGGCTATGGTGGTTATCAATTATAGTTCTTTATCATGCTCACTACAGAGAATTATTTTCTGAACTTATGATTTCCCTAATTTGTAACTAAATTTTCTGAGGAAAATATTTTTAATGACCCTATTTCCCCCATTAATTGCTCCCTAAATAACTCTTTCTTATATCAGGCATCTTTAAAATGCTTTCTGCATATTACTATGATCGTTTGGTGGATATTGGATCTATTATTTATATTTTCAAAAAAATTGTCCCTAATATAATCTCCTTGGAGTCCGAATTAAGAATTAAGACCTCGATAAGAATATAATGAAACTACAGAATCATTGAAGTGACAGCAGAATTCAAGAACCACAATATATCTAAAAAGTCAAGAATTGTGGAATGATGGTGGTATATTAGGACCTAGAAGAGCCCAGATTCACCTCCCCACAAATACTCCAATAATACTCTAAAAATGTACCACAAGGAATAATGATAAAGAAAACGAAAGATAAATAGCTACAAACTTTTCCCCTCCCCCACAGCTCAAAGCTATGCAAAAAGGGTAACTGAGTCCTTTGGAAATCATGAGCAAAGACAAAGTAGAATAAGTGGGAATCAAAGTTTAAAAGCTAGTTCTAACATCAAGATTACAGAGGTAGAACCCACACTTTTGTCTCTATAGAGGATAGGACCAAACCAGTTATAGCTTGGACCCAGCTCTAAGTCTTTACAGAAGACAGAGACCAACCAAATCCTCAGTATGGGGCATGTTAACTAAGGAGCCTGTTAACGAGTCACTGCAGGAAATAGGATCATACCAATGCTTAAATAGATTGTGCGTACTTCAGCACCTAGACAGGTCTTGCTCAGCTCAGAGCAGCTCAGGTAATTCAGTTTGAACTTAAAAAGAAAAAAGCAAATTCAACCTTGGATTGTACCTAAGCAGCACAGCTCTAGAAAGGAACCAAAGGAGCAGGAAGAGCAAGACTAGAATCTGGGAAACAAGAGAAAATGGGGTCTTACAGGAGGCCTGCTATTAGCATATTTCATATTTATTATTCCAACCATTAATATTTGGTTGGAATGAGGGGGAAACCAACTGAATAAGAGACAGAATCAATAAAGTCAAGACTTTAGTAAAACTACCAAGAACTAAGCCAAAATCCAGGAATTCACAAAGTTCACAAAAAAAAAAAAAAAAATCACAAAGTCCAAGGTTAAGAAGATGAGCAGAGTCACCCAAGCAGAGAACCCCAACCGAAAAGATGAAGTTGTGATGGTTATAAGAAAATGCTAATCACAGTGAAGAAATACCTTGGATGGAGAGAAACTCAAGTAGTAAAAACAAAAGATAAGAGTTAGAAAAAAGAAAATTCTGCCACAAGGATTGTAAAAATACTTGAAAGAAAAAGGGGAAAAAAAGATACGAAATAAGTATCATATTAAAAGAGATTATATCTAGGGAGGGAGGAAGGAAGGGGAATTATTACTAGTTTAGGACAAACAGCAACAAACTTTATCCATTAATTGAACTCCTGAAATGGACAAAGGATTGGCCTTCCTTCCCCTCCTCCACAAGGGCCTTGGGCTCCCAGAGAAATGTTTGCTCAGTTAGATTAAAGGAAGTGTTTTGCAGTTCAAAGTGCTCAATCAACAATGAAGAGTATTCCACAAGGATGGTTGCCTGACGATGTTCGATAACCATGATCTCTCCCTAAAATAATCTATGTCAAACATCTGCCATTGTAAGCCCCCTATCTTTTCCCCTCTAAGTGGCAAGACGAGACACTGTTTAACATCAAATGTAACCTAAGAATGAAGCAGAATGCTTATAAACCTGTCCCTACTTTTCCCCTCCGGTAAACAAACACTCTCTAAATTACCAACACCTTGGCTTTCTTGAATTTTATTGCCTGAACTATCTCACTCCTTAAAAATTAGAATGGGCCATACAATCAAAAAACCTTACTTCATAAGGCAACACAATAGTAAAACAAAATAAAATATTGTGCAAATATAAAAAATGAAAGCTATCTACTATCAAAAAATTGACCTAGAAAGCAGATGAGAGACTAAGAATCATTATTCTACTTGAAATCATGACAAAAATCCTATATATCGTATTTTAAGAAAGCAGAAACAAAAATCTGCTCAGATCTATTAGAACCAGAAAATAAAGTGAGACTAGAAATGAACTACTATTTACCTTCTGAAATAAATCTTAAAATAAGAACCCACAGAAATGATAGCCAAATTCTAGCGCTTTCAGGTCATTAAAAAAGATTTTCAAGCAGTTATAAAAAGTTCACATATAAAAGACCTTTGAAATCACATATGACTTGCACATAGGAGGAAAATAATTAAAATATTATTTTTTTAAAAAGGTAAATGATAAAGGTTTAGAATCAACAATAAGTTGTCTAGCAAAGCTAAGTATTTTCCTACAGCTAAAAAAAGGGGGGGTTCTAAGCTCTTGGGGTGAAAAAAGCCAGATCTGAGTTGAAACTTAAAGTAAATCTCAGAAGTCAAGAAAAATGGTGAAGTAAATATAGTTCATCTATTGAAAAGAACTACATGATAATTAATTACTTATGTTCTAAGAGGGGTTGAACAAACAAGTGTCCACTCTTTAAGAGCATAAAGTAAGTCAAAGAAGGATAGGCAGAAAGTCTGTGAGGGTGTTTTTTTTGTTTTTGTTTTTGTTTTTTTTTTAATCTTAGAAGAAAAAGGAAATGAGAAAAAAATGTGATTATTTTGGGAAGGAAAGGAAGAGAAAAGAAAAGGAAATAATATCTCAGGTAATTAAAGTTCACAAGATGAAGAATTTACAAATATAAAGGAAATGCAAGGGGAATGGGGAAAATAACTCACTTTTATTTGTTCCCTGTAGAGTAGTATCTGAAATTCAGACACTTAATGTTTATCTTCTGTGATGTAATTGAATTTTTGCCCTCATTTCTGCTGTTAGGTATTAAACTGATCTTTGAACCCACTGGCAACTTTGTTGATGGAGAAAAGGCAGTTGATTCTTATGTACTTGTCTGTTTATTGTAAACTTAATTACCAACCTTAAGAGAATCTCATTTCATGTTTTGTTTTACTTTCCTCTTCTAATAGTAGAATGAAAAGCTTTAACTCCTTTGTGTCTTGTGCATGGGTTCTTTGGATACAATTCAAAGGATTAACTTGCTTTATTTCATTAAACCAGAGTTTTCTGGAAATGACTCATTAGACAAGTATTGTCTTGGAGAAAACACATCATTTATTCCATAAGAAAGCAACACAATATATTTTGAAAGTGTTCATAATTTTAAAATTTATAAGAAATTCTATTGGTCAATTTTTTAAAGCTCTTTGTCACCTGTTTATTATTCTTTTAAAAATGATGATGATGATTAAATATCATTACATTTATTTAAGTCTTATATTAGAACATTTATGTAGTATTCAATGGGAATTACCAAAACTAACCTCTTAGTTTTTGTCTTTAAATGACAAAAGTGAAGTGGGGGAAATAACTAAATGGGAGTTAACACATAATCTCAGATTAAAATAATCACACAAATCCTAGTATATAACCACAAAATGAAATGGTGGTTTTGAAGAATTGTCCTACACCTACACAAGTGTGAAGATAAGTATTTCATCAATTTGTGAAGCTTAAAAAGCTCTGTCCTTTGAATAAAATAAATTGATACCAAACAGAAAAGATCTTGTGATTTGCTGAAAGAATCAATCAAACCTCTTGGACCTATATAGAAAAACAGCAAGCCATTCAGCAGTTGAACATTCTAAGAGCACTTTGTTCTGGAAGACACCTTTGCTTTTACCAGAGAGTGGAAAAATAGGCTGAAAAAATTTTCAGTTCATTGTCTCCCAGAAGTGAGCAAAAAACATCTCAAAAGAACTTAATGAGGCATGAGGAAGAAAAGAAAGGACAAATCCAATCTTTAACTATGTTACCCCTTTGTTACATATATTCTAAACCCTAGTTCATTTATTCCTATACTCTGAATGTAATTGTGGGAGATTATTTCTTAGATTTTTGGAGGGAACGTTTTGTACTAACTTTTCTTACTGTGCTACTTTAGCAAATGCCCTCAACTAAATAGCTAATTACCAGGAACAGGATAAGGGATATTACCAGTAGAACCCTGAGGGGAGAAATAGGAAGCTCTCCTCCTGAGACATAGCCTACAAAAGTGAGAGTTGTTAAATAGCCTGGAATCTTGAAGGGTTACACTAAAGATGCCGCTGGAGGAAAACAAAGGCCTAGTAAACTTAACTTTAAATGTGAATGGATTAAACAAACCAAATTAGAGAATATGACAGAGTGCATAACAAAACAAAATCCAATGATGTGTGTATGTATGTATGTGTGTATATATATATATATATATATATATATATATATATATATATACACATATATATATTACTTATAAATGAGTAATCAAATAATCAAATCATAATCAAATGAGAAATTCCAATAAAATTTGCAGAGCACCAGGTGAAATTTTTTTTAAAAGCAAGAGATGCAATCATACTAAATATAATAATGACTAGATTTGATAATGTGTTGGTAACAGGGGTGAGTTTGAATGAGGAATCAGGCGTGACACTGAGTCTGAGGGTCTGGGTAACTGGAAGGATGTTTTTTCCCTTGACAAAATTAGGACTGTTGGGAACAAGACAGAAATTGAGATATGGAGAAAGGGAGACGATAATGAGTTCTGTTTTCAACATGTTGAGTTCTGAGATTCCAAAGGACATACCATTTGATGTGCTCAAAAGACAACTATTGATTTGGGATTGTACCTTGATTATGGCAGAGACATAGAACACGAAGAATGTAGTTGCACCTAAAAGAATTGATAAGATTATTAAGAGAAAGTATAAATCAATATTATTAATAAGTACCATTGTAAAAATTGTAAGTAAAATCCTTGTGAGAAGACAATAGCAATATATATCAGGGATTTTTAAACTTTTCCCATTCATGCTCCCTTTGCTTTGAAAAATAATTTACATGATCCTGGGTGCATAGGCATATATAATAGGTATACAAAACATTTATTGATAATAAATCAGAATTTTGCAACTCCCACATTTAATTATAAGTTCCCATAAGGAATTATGGACCACAATTTAAGACGCTGGGATATACATAGTAGCAATTCACTGAGATCAAATTGGATTTATGCTAGTAGTACAAGAATAGTTCAACATTATGAAAACAATTAACATGATAATTCTAAAAACAGACATGGAAAAACACATGATCAATAGCTTCAGGAAATACCTTTGATAAAGTAGATCACTCATTTATATTAAAACTGTACAAATCATAGAAAGAACTTTTTCAATATAAAAAAAAATTACACTAAACTGCTAAATTGATCTTTCTAAAATGACTTGTCCAGATTCATACCAGTAAGTGTATGGGGTCATATCTGAACTCAGGTCTTCCTGTTCAGGTTCTATTCCCTGAACCACACAGTTGCTTTTTCTAATATGCAGGTCTACCTTAGTCTCCTTTAGTGCCTCTCCATTTATTACCTTTATGATAAAATATTAAATTGTTTGATTTTTAAAACATAACCCAAATCCCTTCTACCATTTTAGTCTTAAACCTTAATCTCCAACATTGACTCTATGGTTTAGTGACAGTGTCTTTTTTGGTATTCCTTCCAAAATCTTTTCACTGACTGTCACACAGACCTCAAAATTTTCCCTTTCATTCCTCTTGACGTCTTAAGACTCTTCTCCAATTTAAACTTCTGAAAAAGGCCTTTTGGGGTTTTCCCCATTATCTTCCTTTTGAAATTACTTTTAGTTTGTTTTATATATATCATTGTATGGAAATAGTTACTTCGATGTTGTTGTTCTCATAGAATGTGAACTCCATGAAGAGACAGTGTTATTTTTTTAAAATTTAGAATGCACAATACTTAGCACAATGCTTCTCACATAGTAAGCGCTTCATCAAGTATTGAATATAGTGTAATGTCTGGGCTAGCTTTCTGGAGGATCTCTGGATGGGCCTTAGTCTTAGTATGGTCCTTAACAATATAGGATACAAGTTTTTTTTTCTTTCTCTCAATGAATAAGCATTTATTTTCTTTCCCATCCACTTAGCCCTACCCCCTAAAAAAGATAAAAACAAAACATTGTGTGTAGGAAAGCAAAAAAAAAAAAAAAAAAATCAGTCCTATATTGGTTCTTTCTGAAAATGAGCATCTTATTCTGCAGTTGTAGTCTCTCACCACTCTGTCAGGAGATGATGAGCATTCTTCATCATCAATCCTGTGTAATCATAATTATTTATTGAGCTAATCAGAGCTTTTTAGGTTTTCAGAGTAGTTCAGTTTTATAGTTATTCTTTTTTACATAACATATTCTTTTGTTTCTGCTCATTTTATTCAATTAGTTCATGTAACTCTTTCTTATTTCCTAAAATTGTCTCTTCAGTACTTTTAGTTACTCCAATTACCATTACCATAATTTGCATATTGTAACAATAAACTTATATACAGAAATAAAAAAATGATGCCCTCTTTCCCCCTTGCTAATTGACATAATTCTAAAAATGCCAGCAATAGCAATAAGTATATTCTTCTTAGCTTCTGCTCCTGATTTACTTTAAAAATTCAAGAAAACTGACAGTAATTGGCACAATTAAGCACTCTTATAGTTGTAGGATACAAAATAAGCTGACAAATCAACAACATTGCTATACAAATGTCACTTTAAGGAGAAAATTATAAAAAGAAACAGAAAACAATAAAAAGAAATAAAAACAAAAATTATAAAATATCTGGGTGTCAAACATCACGACAAATTAATATCTACATATATTTGTCTGAAAAATATTTCTTGAATAAAATTTTAAAAAATAGGGATATTAACCACTACTCATGGATAGGCTGCCCCAATATACTAAACATTATGACACTACCTAAACTAATTTGTATATTTAACATTGTACCATTTAAATTGTCAAAGGGAAATAGCTTTATAGAGCTAGACAAAATAATAACAACATTAATTTGGAGTGCTAAAGGATTTAGAATTTCAATGAGAATAAAAAATATAAGATAGTACTAAAGGGAGAAAGCAATTCAAAAACAAAACTGAAAAAGTAGTCACCCCAAAATTTGATACTGTCTCAAAAATTAGAAAAGTTGACCAATGGAACAAATTATTTAAGCAAAAATGAGAAGCAATTGAATTCAATAACTCAATGCTTGAAAAACCTAAGAACAAAAATTAGTTGGTAAAAGACATCTCTATTTTACAAGAGCCAATGGAAGCACAACACACACACACACACACAAACACAATACAGAGGAAAGTAGTTTGATATGAATTAACTTTTGTGTAACACTTTATATTATATACTAAAAATAAGTTCAAACTGGATACATAACTTGAATAATAAAGGTCATACTATTATTTAAAAAGATAAAGAACTCTGAAGAAAATTTAGGTTCTGTGCTAAACCCATTATATTTTATGCAAAAATCATACTTATAAATAGAGTTTCTCTGACCTTTACAAAACTTTAGGTGGTAAAGCTACCTTGTAATCAGTGTGCCTTATATAAATACTGACATGAGACACTCATCCTTGAGTTTTATTTTTGGGAGTATGGGGAAAGAGAAAGGTTGTTTTAGGAGATGACCCTACTTTTCTTTGGTTAATCAATAAAAAAAATACCATAAAAACTTTCCTTTTGTATCAGATGCCAAAAAATCAAGAACCCAATTCAGTATCCAAGTTGAATAATTATTCAATGTCAAGTGTCTGGTAATCCATACATTACTTCTTCTTTCAGGCAGACTGTTCTTTTTATAACCTTGATTTGTCTATTTTATGTTTGACTTAATTTCATAAGCTACCTCAACAACCTTTGGAAAAGGTGGGGATATAAATTCTCAATCAATAAATAAAAAATGATGATGTCTTAATGCTTACCATTTCCCCAGATATATTATAAATAATAGTAAATCAGGTTTTCTTGAGACAAATGACTGATTATCCATCAAAGAAAGAAAAATCTGAAGTCAGAAATACACAAGGGTCTACAATTTATGGGAAAGAATAAATTCTAAGACTTGACAGTTGTGAAAGTATTGGGAATTCATGATAAGATTAAAGTTGCTTAAAGGAATAGAAAATGTCCTCCTAAAACTCATCCCTTGTGAGCTGTCTGTCAGTCTTGGACAAAATAGCAAATAATTCTTATAATAGAGGAAGGTCTATGTTTTGAAGTTGGGGATTTTATTTAATTTCATACTTTTTGACTAGAACATTTATCACTTCAGTATAAACTTTCTTTAGGGGATTTTATTTTACCTGATCATACCTATCTCTACTACAAGGTCCGGGCCCCAGAGAAATCATTTTTTTTTTTTCATTGCTTGTTCTAGACAGTTTAAGAACATATCTAATTTTTAAACACAGTGTAGATGACCATTCTGACCTGTGTGCTGTGCTCTGCTATGAATAATACTTAGAATCAGTAGATTTATAGCTTGTCATTAAAAAAAAAAATCTTGAAATATATTCCAAAACAACTCACATTTAGAGGCCATAGATAGTACTATGGAATTCAACTTGTTCTCGTCTAGCCATTAGCACAATAGAGGAAAAAAAAATTTTCTTTTCTGTTCCCTGGTTCCCCCACAGATGAGTATTTCTTACCACCATAGATAATGAGATAAAAAAGGTCATCCATGTCAGTTTTCTGATTTTGCAAATGAGGAAACTGAGGTCCAGAGCAATTGACTCTGCCAATGTTTATATAAGTGATCCCAGTGGCAGTCATGAGGAAATTCCAATGACAGAAATATTTATCTCTTTGCTCCAAAGGTGCATTATGAAAATTATTCTACAAATAATTCTAGTGACATCATTATTTATTTGAGATTGAAAAAAAAATTGACATCTTTTGTTTTCACATTACTATTTATCAACATAGCCTTTCCTCATTCACTTAAGCACACTTTTGATAAATAATAAAAGAGGAAAAAAAAAAAACCAGTTTAGCCAAACTAATCAACACACCCACCCAGTCTGACATAGGGAAGAAGAGAGTGAAAAAGAACTTATTATGTCCCTACTATGTGCTATGCATTCTATGAAGCATTTCACTAATATTATCTCCTATGATGCTTACAACAACTCTGGGAAATGATAGCAATTATATCATCATTTTATCATTGAGGATCATTACAATTGAGGGAAACAGAAGATAAATGACTTGTTCATAGTCAGGTATTTGGTACTTAATGCTGGAGATATTTTTGACTCTTAGGCCTAGGGATCTTTCCATTGTGTCACCATATTAATATTCTATTTTAAAATATTTTCAGAGTACATAAATGCTTACTGATTATGTTGTATAAAGAATTCTTCGTCTATATTGGACCAACTGATTTCTGAAATGCCTTATAGCTCTTAGATGCTATAATTTGACTATTATTCCAAATCCCAATTTAATGTTTCTTTGTTATAATCTAGTTATTTAAGCTGATTGGTTTTGTACTTTGCTCTTGTCTTCCCCCCTGTTCCATACTTCTCCCTATTTACTACATATTATATGAATTTAGTCAATGAATTCTGCTATCTCCTAATTACGATGATTCTTATTATGGAGCAAATTTAATCATTCTTGACCTTGGCTCTTGCTTCTTTCTACCATGTTGATACTATGACTTTTGTAGCTTAGTATTCCTGACCAAGTTAGATGACTTCAATATCTGTACTATCCTTTGTAAGTTCACAACTAAGTCTTTTTTTTAGTCTTGACATCTCCCATATTTCTACTCCTATGCTCCCTCAATCTTTAGTCTTATAATAGGATTTCTAGTTTTCTGTCTACCTTGCTGTGGAAAGAAACTAAAATCATTGTTACTCCAGGGCTGCTTTGTGCTAATACATTAGATCCTTAAATCTTTACCCTCAATCATTTTCAGTTCAGAGAACTCCAAGTAATTACAGATTAGAAAGAAAAAAAGAAACTGCCTATAAAATAGAAGGAAATAGGGAAAAAAACCCCCAGCTAATACAAATCTGAACAAGAACCAATACATATTGTGCAACTTCTAAAGTTAAACTCTGTGTTCAGGCTTTTAAAAATGTAAATTTCACACAAGCCTGAACTCTATTTCCTGGAAATACCAAGTCCTAAAGTGATAGCAGGTCCCAGAGAGGACAATAGCATATGTATTTCAAGGGATGTTACCTATAGTTAAATGAAAAACGTTGAAAGTGAAAGAAAGTAGTTAAATTGCTCTATTGCTAAACCTCATACATGGTTTCCTTTTATAAGCCTTAGCAATTGGACAATACAATCACTTTTTTCTGTCCTGCTTCAAGGTTTACAAATTATCCTTATTGTAATACTACTGAAAGTAGGAAATGTAAGCATTTTTCTCATTTGCAAATGAACAAATGGAAGATAAGGTCAAACAGTTAGGAAATGTCACAGCCATGTACCTGATTACAAGTTTAGAATTAATTTCACTAAACCATTCTGCCTCTCCTGGGAACAAAAATGCATGTGAGTCACCAATGGAGTGAAACAAGGTTGTGTGTTTGCTTCCATGCTTTTTAGAGTGATGTTTTCATCCATGATGTCAAATGCCTCAAGGAGGACAAACATAGTACCAAAATCAGCAAATGCACTGATGGCAAATTTTTCTATTTTAAAAGCCAAAATCAAAATGAAAGGAATTTTGTTGCATAATTTGTTTTATTGCAGATGACTGTATTCTCAATGCAGCCTCTGAAGCTAACAACTTTGTGCAACAAAGTATGGATAACTTCTCTGCTGCTTGTGCTAATTTTGACTTAACAATTAATGCCAAGAAAATAGATCCTCCATCAGCCAGCACCACACCATCCATATGTGGAACCATCAGTTACAGCAAATGGTGAAGTTTTTTTTTTTTTTTTAATTGTAGCAAGTTTATTTATTTTTAATACACATTGCTTTATGAATCATGTTGGGAAAGAAAAATCAGAGCAAAAGGGAAAAATCATGGTAAAGATAAAAACAAACAGAAAAAAGTATAGCATGTGTTGATTTACATTTAGTCTCCTTAGTTCTTTTTCTAGATATAGAAAGCATCTTTTCTCTAAAGTCTATTGTGATTGCTTTGAATCACTGAGAAGAACCAAACTTTCATAATTGATCATTGCACATTCTTGCTGTTATTGTGTGCATTGTATTTTTAGTTCTGCTTATAAATCTTTCCATGTAAATCTTTTCAGGCCTTTCTATAATCAGCAAGTCAAACATTTTTTATAGAACAATAATATTCCATTGTCTTCATATACCACAACTTGTTCAGCATTCCACAATTGATGGGCATCCCCTCCTTTTCCAGTTCTTTGCTACCACAAAAAGATCTGCTACCAATATTTTTGCATGTATGATTCCTTTTCCATCCTTTATAATGTACAAGGGATACAGACCCAGTAGTGGCACTTCTGGGTCAAAGAGTATGGACAATTTTATAGCCATTTGGGCATAGTTCCAGATTGTTCTCCAGAATGGTTGGATTGTTTCACAATTGCACCAACAATCATTAGTGTCCCAGTTTTCCCATATTCCCTCCAAGATTTATTATCTTTTCCTGTCCTCTTAGACAATATGAGAGGTATGAGATGTAATCTCAGAGTTGTTTTAATTTGCATTTCTCTGATCAATAATGATTTAGAGCATTTTTTCACATAACTAGAGATGTTTTTAAGATCAACATCTGAAAATTGTCTATTCATATCCTTTGGCCATTTATCAATTGGGAATGACTTGTATTATAAATTTGACACATTTCTTTATATATTTTAGAAATGAGACCTTTATCAGAAATTTATTAGAAATACTGGCTGTAAAGATTTTTTCACAGCTTTGTACTTCCTTTTTAATCTTGTTTCTGTTGCTTTTGTTTATGCAACCTTTTTAATTTAATGTAATCAAAGTTGTACATTTTGTCTTTCATAATGTTCTCTAGGGGACTTCTGGTTAAGATGGCGGAGAGGAGGCTCACAGATGCATAAGCTCCGCGCTTTCTCTCACTATCCACTTCATTACAAGCCTCTGAATCAATGCTTGACTGAAAAAAAACCCACAAATAGTCACCAAGAGAAGCCATCCTTGAGATTCGCCAAGAAAGGTCTGTCTTTACTGGAGGGCTGGGACGGTTTTAGATCGGGCGCAGGCTGAGGGCAGCGGCAGTGAGAGCACGGGAGCAGACTGGAGAGGGGGTGGGGAGTGATTGCAGCCGTCTCTGCGGGGAGAGCTTCGCCACAGGTTTGGATACTTTGCTCCGGCAGCAAGTCAGCAGCCCAGCAGAGAAGCTAAAACACAGGGGGTGAAGAATACAACCCCAAACAGCTGGAGTCTCCCGGGACCTGGCCGCCTCCCCCCTTTCCCCCCCACAGTGACTCAGCACACTCTGGGATCTCAGAGCGCACGCGCAGCACAGGCCTGCTAGTGCCTCGCTGCTGCCCCCTGCAGTCTGTAGAGGAAGCTCGAAAACATACCCAGCCCCTCCCCCAAAGAAAGACTCCAGTTTTTTCTTCTTTTCTTTGCTAGTTTGTCTCTGATTAATAGACAGAATGAGCAAGAAGCTGAAGAGGACTTTAACCCTTGACAGCTTCTATACAGATAGAGAGCAGACTCTAAATCCTGAGGAGACTAAAAACAGACTGTCTCCAGGTGAATCCCCAAAGGAGGAGATCATCTGTTCCTCAGCACAGATGAACCTCATAGAAGTGATTAAAAAGGCTCTCACAAGGGAGCTAGAAGAAAAATGGGGAAAGCAGAGTGAGGCTTGGCAAAAGGAGAGGGAAGCTTGGGAAAAGGAGAGGGAGGCTTGGCAAAAGAGCCTGGAGAAAGTTAAAGAAAGAGTGGATAAAGAAGTAAAATCCTTGAAAAATAGGATTGGTGAACTGGAAAACAAAATTGGCGAAATGGAAAAAAATTCCATAGAACAAAAGAACTCAATTGGACAGTTAGAAAAAGATTTTTAAAAAGTGAGTGAAGAAAATACTTCACTGAAAATCAGAATTGAACAAGTGGAATTGAATGACTCGAGGAGACAAGAAGAATCAGTCAAGCAAATCCAAAAAAATCAAACAATGGAGAAAAATGTGAAATACCTTCTGGGGAAGACAACAGACCTGGAAAACAGATCCAGGAGAGACAATCTGAGAATCATTGGACTTCCAGAAAAACATGATGAAAAAAAGAGCCTGGACACTATTTTCCAGGAAATTATCAAAGAGAACTGCCCAGAAGTCATAGGAACAGAGGAAAAAATAAACATTGAAAGGATTCATCGATCACCCACTGAAAGGGATCCTAAAATCAAAACACCAAGGAATATAGTGGCCAAATGCAAGAACCCTCAGATGAAGGAAAAAATATTGCAAGCGGCTAGAAAAACCCAATTCAAGTATCAAGGAGCCACAATAAGGATCACCCAGGATCTGGCAGCATCCACATTAAAAGATCGAAGGGCCTGGAATATGATATTCCGAAAGGCTAAGGAACTTGGTATGCAACCAAAAATAACTTACCCAGCGAGAATGAGCATCTTTTTCCAGGGAAGAAGATGGACATTCAACGAAGTAAGTGAATTTCATCTATTTCTGATGAAAAAACCAGAACTTAACAAAAAGTTTGATCTACAAATATAGAACTCAAGAGAAATCTAAAAAGGTAAAGATTAATCTTGGGAACTATATTTTGACTATATAGATGTATAAAGAATATATGTATACCTTGTTCTAGAAATTGATGTGGAAAGGACATTGTATCAGAAAAAGGGTAAAGTGGGGGTAGTACATCTCATGAAGAGGCATAGGAAACCTATTATATCTGAGAGAAAGAATGGAGGGGGATGAATATAGTGGGTATCTTACTGCCTTCAGAATTGGCTTTAAGTGAAAAATCTTAAGACATATTCAATCTATGGTGAAACTTCTCCCACCTCATTGAAAAGTGAGAAGGGAAAAGTGAAAAGGGAAGGAATAAGCTAAGCGGAAGGGAATACGGGAACTGGGAGGGAAAGGGGTAAGATAGGGGGAGGAACTCTAAGGCGGGGGGAGGGATACTAAAAAGGGAGGGCTATGAGAAGCAAGTGGTGCTCACAAGCTTAATACTGGGAAGGAGGGGAAAAGGGAAAGAAGGGAGAAAAGCATAAACCGGGGTTAACAAGATGGCAAGTAATACAGAATTGGTCATTCTAACCATAAACGTGAACGGGGTAAACTCCCCCATAAAGAGGAAGCGGTTAGCAGAATGGATTAAAAGCCAGAATCCTACAATATGTTGTTTACAGGAAACACACCTGAAGCGGGGAGATACATGCAGGTTAAAAGTAAAAGGTTGGAGCAAAATCTACTATGCTTCAGGTGAAGTCAAAAAAGCAGGGGTAGCCATCCTGATCTCAGATCAAGCTAAAGCAAAAATTGATCTAATTAAAAGAGATAAGGAAGGGCACTATATCTTGCTAAAGGGTAGCATGGATAATGAAGCACTATCTATATTAAACATATATGCACCAAGTGGGGTAGCATCTAAATTCTTAAAAGAGAAACTAAGAGAGCTGCAAGAAGAAATAGACAGTAAAACTATAATAGTGGGAGATCTTAACCTTGCACTCTCAGAATTAGATAAATCAAACCACAAAATAAATAAGAAAGAAGTCAAAGAAGTAAATAGAATACTAGAAAAGTTAGATATGATAGATCTCTGGAGAAAATGTAATGGAGATAGAAAGGAATACACTTTCTTTTCAGCAGTTCATGGAACCTATACAAAAATTGACCATATATTAGGACATAAAAACCTCAAACTCAAATGCAGTAAGGCAGAAATAGTAAATGCATCCTTTTCAGACCACGATGCAATGAAAATTACATTCAACTAAAAACCAGGGGGAAGTAGACCAAAAAATAATTGGAAACTAAATAATCTCATACTAAAGAATGATTGGGTGAAACAGCAAATCATAGACATAATTAATAACTTCACCCAAGAAAACGATAATAATGAGACATCATACCAAAATGTATGGGATGCAGCCAAAGCGGTAATAAGGGGTAATTTCATATCTCTAGAGGCCTATTTGTATAAAATAGAGAAAGAGAAGGTCAATGAATTGGGTTTGCAACTAAAAATGCTAGAAAAGGAACAAATTAAAAACCCCCAGTCAAACACTAAACTTGAAATTCTAAAAATAAAAGGTGAGATCAATAAAATTGAAAGTAAAAAACTATTGAATTGATTAATAAAACTAAGAGTTGGTTCTATGAAAAAACCAACAAAATAGACAAACCCTTAGTAAATCTGATTAAAAAAAGGAAAGAGGAAAATCAAATTGTTAGTCTTAAAAATGAAAAGGGAGAACTCCCCACTAACGAAGAGGAAATTAGAGCAATAATTAGGAGTTACTTTGCCCAACTTTATGCCAATAAATTCGACAACTTAAATGAAATAGAAAAATACCTCCAAAAATATAGCTTGCCCAAACTAACAGAGGAAGAAGTAAATATCCTAAACAGTCCCATCTCAGAAAAAGAAATAGAACAAACTATCAGTCAACTCCCTAAGAAAAAATCCCCAGGACCAGATGGATTTACATGTGAATTCTACCAAACATTTAAAGAACAATTAACTCCAATGTTATATAAACTATTTGAAAAAATTGGGATTGAAGGAGTCCTACCAAACTCCTTTTATGACACAGACATGGTACTGATACCTAAACCAGGTAGGCTGAAAACAGAGAAAGAAAATTATAGACCAATCTCCCTAATGAATATTGATGCTAAAATCTTAAATAAAATATTATCAAAAAGATTACAGAAAATCGTCACCAGGATAATACACTATGACCAAGTAGGATTTATACCAGGAATGCAGGGCTGGTTCAATATTAGGAAAACTATTAGCATAATTGACTATATCAATAACCAAACAAACAAAAACCATATGATCATCTCAATAGATGCAGAAAAAGCATTTGATAAAATCCAACATCCATTCCTAATAAAAACACTTGAGAGCATAGGAATAAATGGACTTTTCCTTAAAATAGTCAGGAGCATATATTTAAAACCATCAGTAAGCATCATATGTAATGGGGAAAAACTGGAACCTTTCCCAGTAAGATCTGGAGTGAAGCAAGGTTGCCCACTATCACCATTATTATTTAATATCGTATTAGAAACACTAGCCTCGGCAATAAGAGTCGAGAAAGATATTAAAGGAATTAGAGTAGGCAATGAGGAAACCAAACTATCACTCTTTGCAGATGATATGATGGTATACCTAGAGAACCCCAGAGATTCTACTAAAAAGCTATTAGAAATAATTCATAATTTTAGCAAAGTAGCTGGCTACAAAATAAATCCCCATAAATCCTCAGCATTTTTATACATCACCAACAAAACCCAACAGCAAGAGATACAAAGAGAAATTCCATTCAGAATAACTGTTGATACCATAAAATATTTGGGAATCTATCTACCAAAGGAAAGTCAGGAATTATATGAGCAAAATTATAAAAAAGTCTCCACACAAATAAAGTCAGACTTAAAGAATTGGAAAAATATTAAGTGCTCTTGGATCGGCCGAGTGAACATAATAAAGATGACAATACTCCCTAAACTAATCTATTTATTTAGTGCTATACCAATCAGACTTCCAAGAAAATATTTTATTGATCTAGAAAAAATAACAACAAAATTCATATGGAACAATAAAAAGTCGAGAATCTCAAGGGAATTAATGAAAAAAAAAATCAAATGAAGGTGGCCTAGCTGTACCTGATCTAAAATTATATTATAAAGCAGCAGTCACCAAAACCATTTGGGATTGGCTAAGAAATAGATTAGTGGATCAGTGGAAAAGGCTAGGTTCA
>MU174308.1:168990135-169128859 GCA_016696395.1 Antechinus stuartii
AATTGACGGACAAAAGCAGCTACACCCAAAGAAAGAACACTGGGAAACGAATGTGAACTATCTGCATTTTTGTTTTTCTTCCCGGGTTATTTATACCTTCTGAATCCAATTCTCCCTATGCAACAAGAGAACTGTTTGGTTCTGCAAACATATATTGTATCTAGGATATACTAGCAACATATCCAACATATAAAGTACTGCTTGCCATCTAGGGGAGGGGGTGGAGGGAGGGAGGGAAAAAAAAATTGGAACAGAAACGAATGTCAATATAAAGTAATTATTAAATAAATATTAAATTAAAAAAAAAAAAAAAGAATTTGGATGCTATACCACTTGGTGAATATATGTTTAATATTGATATTGCTTCATTATGCAATGGTACCCTTTAGTAAAATATAGTTTCTTTCCTTATCTCTTTTAATTAGATTTATCTTTGATTTTACTTGATCTGAGATCAGGAATGCTACCCCTGCCTTTTTTTTTTTTTTTACTTCACCTGAAACATAATAATTTCTGTTCCAGCCCTTTACCTTTACTCTGCATGAATCACATTGCTTTAAATGTATTTCTTATAAACAACATGTTGTAAGATTGTAACATTTAATTCAGTCTACTATCGCTTCTGTTTTATAGGAGAGTTCATCCCATTCACATTTATAGTTAAAATAACTAATGCTGTATTTCATGCCATCTTATTTACTAAGTTATGCTTTTCTTTTTCCTTCCCCCTTTCCCTTCTCCTTAGTATTTTGCTTTTGATTACCACCTCCTTCAAATATTCCTCCTTCTTTAGACTCCCTCCTTTTTTTATACCTTTCCCCTAATAGTTCTGCTTTCCCTTCTCTTAGTCTTTCCCTTTTTTTTACCTCTTTCTCCTCCCACTTCCCTATAAAGTGAGACAAATTTCTCCACAAAACTAAATATGTCTGGTATTTTCTCTTTGAGCCAAATCTAATGAGAGTAAGATTCATACAATGCTCACCCCCCCCCCCCTTTCTTTCCCTTAATTATAATAGATCTTCTTTTCTTCTTCATGAAATGGAATTTCCCTTATTTTACTTCCTTTTTCCTTTTTCCAGTATAATCTCCTTTCCACCTCTAGTTTCTTTTTCATATCATCATAATAAAATCAAGTTATATCTACACTCTCTTAGTATACCCATAACAGAAGTATAGTTCTCAAGAGTTCTTTCATTTTTGCCTTTTTATGCTTCTATTGATTTCTGTATTCAAAGATCAAATTTCTGTTCAGTTCTAGTATTTTTATTAGAAATAGGTGAAATTCATTTACATCGTTGAATGCCCATCTTCTTCCTTGAAAGATAATGCCCATTTTAGCTGCATAGCTTATTCCTGTTTGTAATCCAAGTTTCTTTGTCTTTTGAATTATCAGATTCCAAGCCCTTTGATTCTCTAAGGTGGAAGCTGCTAGGTTCTGAATAATTCTAATTGTGGCTCTTTAGTATTTAAATTGTTTCTTTCTACCTGTTTGCAATATCTTTTCCTTGGAGCAATAGTTCTGAAATTTAGCCACAATATTCCTTGGCAATTTAATTTTGAGGGTCTCTTTCGGGAGGCGATCAGTAAATTCTTTCAGTGGTTATTTTACCTTCTGACTCTAAGACATGAGGGTAGTTTTCCTTTATGATTTCCTGTAAGGTAATGTCGCAGTTCTTTTTGTCCTCATGGCTTTAAGGAAGTCCAATAATCCTTAGATCATGTCTCCTAGATCTATTTTCCAGGTCACTTGTTTTTCCTAGGAGGTATTTCCTATTTTCTTTTATTTATTTATTTTTTTTTTTAATTTTGTTTGACTAATTCTTGAAGTATTATTGAGTCATTCATTTCCATTTGTTCAATTCTAATTTTTAGTGTATTATTTTCTTCAGTTAGCTTTTTAAATCTCCTCTGGTATTTGACCAATTGAATTGTTTAGTTCACTGCATTTATTTTCATTTCATTAATTTTGTTTTTCAACGAATTTGTATCTTTCCATATCTATTTGTAAGGCATTATATGTTTTTTCTACTTCATCAAATCTATTTTGTACTCGTATACTTTTCCTATCCCTTTTTGCAAAGATTACATTTCCTTTCCCCATTTTTTTCCTAACTCTCTTTTAAGATCCTTTATGCAATCTTCCAAAAAAGCCTTGTGAAATGGGGACAAGCTCATATCTCCTTTGGGGGCTTCATCTGGAGTTGATTTGCCTTTAAGAACCTCAGGATGTGAGTTCTGTTCTTCTCTATATATATAAAAGCTGTTTATGGTGAGAGCTCTTTTTGGGTTTTTTGCTCACTTTTTAAAGGCTTTTGGTCTGCTTTAAAGTAAAGCAACAACAGCTGCTTTAATTTGCCCTGGAAAAGTTCTGCTGATTGACTTCTGGTGCTGGGTAATTACAGCTAGGTCTGGCATTCTTCCAGGGCTCAGTAGTTTACAATTTGCCTTTTGTAGCAAACCTGCCAAACCACCTGCTTGCAATTGGGACATAGTAGCCTAAGAGACTCACAAAAGATTCCCAGGTACTGGGAAGGTGCAGAGCTCTGATTTCCTCTCTGAGCTCCTTGCCCTAGGCTCCCTGTGCTACACTCTATGCTAGGCAGACTGTCCTTCTGTCCATTTGAAAGAGGCCTATTCTGAAACTTTTCCAAGGTATCTTCTTTTGAAAATGTGTTGTACTCTTAATATTTATGAGTTCTTTGAGTCCAAAACTAGTTTAGAGGCTTACTCTACCGTTGGTTTGAGAAAAAGGTCAGAGGAGGTCACAGAAAGTCATGTCTGCTCTCTGCCATCTTAACTCCCTTCCCCTCATCTTTATATGAATAACTACAAAAGTTAAAATATAATAAAATCATTTTTTTAGGCTTAACTATATGATTTTTGCTCACCTAAGAGGATTCTAGATCCTTCTTGGCAAAATTTTTTGAATTATTACTCTTTTGCAAGATGAATAAACCCCTCATTGTTTAACACACCTCTATTTTTGACTTCTCAATTGTAATGCCAAGAAATATACCATGTTTTCAAGTTATTTTTAAGTATTTATCACGTGGATTCATTTAAAAAGCAACCAATTTGCTACCTTTGAGGAAACAAACATTTGGGAATTTCCTTCTCCCATGATCAAACTTGTGTTTTAATTAGTCTTTTAAGGGAAAATGTGTTCCTATTTAAATCAGAAATGGCAAATTTCACTAGATTCTTCCTATTACCCTTCCTGCTGGTCTCCATTTGTGTAAAGTACTGAAAAAGCTATCAGTGGGCATTCTAAATGACCACTGAATTAATTTGCTTTTAATACATTCCAGAGTAACCTTTAAAGACCAATAAGTAAAGTTCATTGAAATGCAGGTCTAATGGATAAAATTTCATTTAGCATGAGTCAATTTATTTTGTTGTTATATTTATTAATTATATTTTAAATAAATATTTCAAATTTGCTTTCTTCATATTGTTTGATTTAGAATTTTTTAAAAACTAAAATGTATTTACATGAAGTCAATTGCAGTATTTACTTGAAATTCAAAGAATTTGATTCTTTGTGACTAGGGAAGAAATAAGGAAATAAAATTTTTGTTCTTGTTGATTTTCCTATATTCTATTTTTTTTTTTATTTTTATTTGAAAGCCCATAGGAACAATAAGCTCTACATAGTAGGAATCTTTCTGAATTTTATAATTTGAAGGTCATTAAAAAGCCCATCTCCTGAAAAATATCTCCTTTTTCCTGGCTTTTCCTGTGCTTGATATTTTTTGTCTGTAGTGTCCTTCCTTTAGACACTTTGAATCACAAAAGCATAGATTTATTGCTGTCAGAGCTGGAATCTTAGAAATTATCTGGTACAGGGAATTCTACCTATTTCAGGAATGTTCATTTATTTAACAACCTAATGAAGTTTATGAAATTTGGGGGAGGAGGCTTAATGCATAAATATACATGCAATTGTAAAGGAAACCAATTTAATTGAAATAAAATTATTTTTAAATGTTTTTTTTTTTTCTTCAGAGTATAGGCTCCAAGTTAAAAATTCTTGATCAAATGAGAACAATAGGGACTGACTCTAGATCACAACATAGCATTTTTAACTCATTGTTGTTGTTTGCTTACTTTTTGTCTTCTTTCTCATTTTTTCCCCTTCTGATCTAATTTTTCTTGTGCACTGTGGAAATATTTATAAAAGAATTGTACATGTTTTAACATATATTGAATTACTTGCTATTCATGGGAAGAGATGGGGAGAAGGGAGGGAGAAAGAAATTTGGAACACAAGGTTTTGCAAGGATGAAATCTGAAAAATCTTTGCATATATTTTGAAAATTGAAAATAGCTATTATTTAAAGGAGGAAAAAAAACTCTTGCTCTAGTGATTCTCTAGTCACTCATTTTATTCAATTTAAGTTAACACAAATTTATTAAGTGTTTTTATTACAGATATGCTAAGTTTTTGATATTTAAAAATGAAATAAAATGTGGGTCTTTTCCAATTTACTTCCAAATTACTTATAGTAATATTTTTGCCCACCTGCATTTTTGATTTCCTTCACAGGCTAACTGTACAATATTCCAGAGTCCAATTCTTTTTGTACAGCAAAATAATGGTTTGGACATGTATACTTATTTTGTATTTAATTTATCCTCTAATATATTTAACATGTATTGGTCATCCTGCCATTTGGGGCAGGGGATGAGGGGAAGAAGGGGAAAAATTGGAACAAAAGGTTTGGCAATTGTCAATGCTGTAAAATTACCCATGCATATAACTTGTAAATAAAAAGCTATTAAAATAAAAATAAAAAATAAACAAATTGCTTATTAATCTGAAGGTGAGACTTACAAATTAGAAAGTAAAATATTCAAAAAAGAGATTTTTAAAAGATATTAAAAATTGGAGGGATTCACATGACCAGTGAAATAGAAAATTAGTTGCTCATTGTAAATATTTTGCCAATGTCAGGGAACAAATATCATTGGAAAATCTCTCAATTATGTGCCATATCTCCTCTGACATCATCACCCATTGTGGGTCAACACCTGACACTTCAACTAATGCTTCATTATAGTCTGCCTCACTCAAATCTTTTTCCACTCCAATGCATCTTTTATTCAGTTTCCCAATTAACTTTTTCAAAGCAGAGGTGTGACTGTCATAGCCTATTCCATACATACATTCTCAATAAACTCTAATAGTTCTTAATAAACTCCAATAGTTCCCTATTTCCTCCAGGAGCAAATACAAAATTCATTAACTTCCAAAAGTCTTCACAATCTAGCTCCCTCTTATCTCTTAAGTCTTCTTCCATCTTACTCAAAATGTTAACAAGTGACATTTTGATAGTCTAATAACACTAGCCTATTTGCTATTTCACAAATAAAATATTCCATATCTCAGCTCCAGGAATTTTTTTTCTGGCTGACCTTTGCCTAAAATGCTATCCCCCTCCCTCTGCCTATAGCTTTCCCTGAATTCCTTTAAGTACAACTTTTCTTACTTGTAGTGCCTTTTCTCTGCTAATTATTTCTTATTTATCCTGTTTATAGCTTGGTTTGCATTTTTTTATTTACCCATTGTCTCTTCCATTAGATTGTAAGCTCATTGAGGACAAGAACTATCTTTTGACTCTTTGGGTACTTTATAAATGTTTGATGACTGGCTGAATTTTGCACTTCTTCAACCTCCAAATAAATTGCATGGCTGTGGAAAAGTTAAAAACACTAGAAAACATAGAAATAAAAAAGAACTTTCCTTAAAATAATAAGTAGTATAAATCAAGTATAAACCAAGAGAAAATATCATCTGTAATGAAGGGAATATAGAAACTTTTCCAATAAGAGCAGAGATAAAGCAAAGATACTCTTTATCATCATTACTATTTGGCATTATACTAGAATGCTAACTATAGCACTAAGACAAGAAAAATAAGTTGATATGTAGATATCATAGCTATATAAATATATTGATAACAGATATATGGGAAACAATTATTCCTTTTTTTCAGGTGATATAATGAATTTGATTGATTTATTTGACAGTTTATTTAAAGAACCATACAGATTCAACTAAAAAAAACTAAAAAAATAACTATAAATCCCAGTAAAGTTGCAAGATATCAAATAAATACACAAATCTTCAACATATCTCTTTATTAACAACAAAATTAGCCAGGAAGAAATAGAAAAAGAAATTCCTTTTAGAATAATTACAAACAGAATAAAATACATGTTAAGCTATCTGACTACTTGGAAATCTGTATATAAAACACAATTATAAAATATTCTGCATAAACTTATGTTTTAAACCAGAGATATAAGACTAGGAATGGAAAAGAGGGGGCAAATATATGATAACACAAGATATACACTCAAAAAGCTCTTATTAGATGTGATATTGATAGATAAAGGAGATTAGGATTAGGGAAAGCTTCCAATAGAAAGTAAGATGTTAGTTGAGACTTGAAGGAAGCCAGGAAAGCCAGAAGGAAGAAATGAGGAGAAAAAGCATACCTAGTGTGAAGGATGGCCAGAAAAACTACTTAGAGCTAAGTGATGGAGTATATATTAAAGAAACAATAATGAAATCAATGTGATTGGATTAACGGGTATATGGGGGAGAGGTGTATAGTATAAGAAGACTAGAAAGATGGGGGCCAGGATCTGAAGTACTTTAGTAAAAACCAGAATTTTATGCTTTATCCTGAAGTTATAGGGGATCACTAGAATTCATTGAGTTGAGGTGGCAGGGATGATATTCTGAGAAATACTATATTCCTTGGGAAAATCACTTTCACAGCTGGATAGGGAAAACTGGCAAGCAGATCAACTGTCTATCCCAGAAAAGCTATACACACAGTTATCACAGGCTAGCCTTTTTTGTCCTTTGTTTCCTGTGTTTCCTTTTATCTACTCTCTATAGCCCTTCTCATCACCCCTATTCATAGACAATGATGCATAACTCATACTTAGTATCTCTCCAAGCCCTTAATGGCAAATAAACATATCCTTCGCACCATATACTTACACTGATATGATCATCAAAGAACTGTGACAGTTCATTCTTAGCTCAGCAGTAGAGAGATCAAACTAAATGCTTTGAAATAGAAATAGAAATAATGCAAAATGTTATGCTTAAATATTGTGTCTTCTTTTTAGTATGATTAAATGTAACATTTCAATATAATCTATAAGACAAATTTACTCACCTCTAAGAAGGAAAGCTTTGTCTTTTGTTCTAAATTCTCAAGTCCTTCATTATATTTACTGATTTTGTCCTTACTTAAATACTCAAACAAGAGTTCAGATATTTGTTTCAATAACATAGGCTATAGACAATAGGTGGACAATATAGATCACAATCTATCTATGTTCATGCTAAGTGATTTTTTGTCCATTTCCTTTTATAAGGTTGCCACAAGACAATAGGAGGAACGGTGTTTAACCAGCATGATATAGTCTACTATGTCACATCAGTTGTAAAAATCTTACCTATACCTTATTTATACCCCTCATTCAGATTTCTTATGAATACATATAGGGGCTTCAAAGAATTATTCATAAGGAATCTGAATGAGGGGAAGATACCAAAGGTATAGAGAAAAAACCCTCAAGCCTAATTAATAACAACAACAAAAAAAAAAAATCAAAAGATCACAAAAAAAAAAAAAATTACTAACTAACCTTCTTTCATTTATTTATTTTTTAAGGAAAATACACACTATATTAAGAGCATTCTCAGTTAAGGTATAAATAAGGGATAGGTAAGATCTAATTTTTCCATAAATATATTCAAGACTGATATTAAAATCTAAGTGTGGTAGTTTACTATCCTTTATGGTATTCTGCATTTTATATGGAGGAAAGAACCAGTTTCTAGAAATAAAAAATCTATTCTAATTTTTCTTGCGGCAATTTTATAGACTTAGGTTTTTTATTACTTCTTTTTAAAGCACTTAAGTGATTAAGTCAATGACTTTTTTCACCAAAAATGTCATATATGAAATAAAAAGTAAGAGCAAAATGATCAGATGTGAGAAAACTGGGAGTAAAAAATTGTTTTATCTTGTATGCTGATTTGAATGACACGCTTATTGTATATACAATATTATAGAAAATTATTTTTTGGTAGATTTCAAACTGACATTTTATCATACTATATCTGTTTTCTTTTTTAATGAATTAATCATTTTTCAATATTTTAACAAGTACAAATCATTTGAATAACTTTGACCTTTCACTAACTCTAGCTAGGTCACCTGACTGCTAATTACTCGACTTTGTTTCAATTAAATTCAATTAATAACATTTATCCTTGCTATCTAAGGTCCAAAACATTCCAAATGTTAAAAACAAAATAATTCATTTTCATATATATTTACTTTTCTATTACTATTCCATTGTTCCTTTTAATTTCAAACCTGGTCTTCTGCACCCCTACTTATCTTTTAACAAATTACTGTCATTCTGAGCCTTAAGCATTTTTCAAAAAAGGTTGTTTCAACCTAGCCTGCATTTCCAATTTTGATGTCAAACTGTTGGCAGACAAGGACTATATTGTTTGCATGCTTTGGAATTCCCTGAGTGATTACTAAAGTCATTGACTAACTGAAGTTTGGAAGAAAAAGTCTATTTATGATAGCATGCTATCCACCAGATCTGGCCTTAGTATTCCCTTTTGTGTGAAAGGCAAAATATTGCTACAATGATTTAAAAATATAACATGAAATAGAAAAAATGGTGCTGCTATGATAGTAGTTGGTCAAGAAACAAAAATAAGAATGAGAAAATAGTTTTTCAAAAATATATTACATGCAGGTGCAAAAGCCAACAAAAAAATAGGATACTGCCAAGAGAAAACTAAATGAAGTTTATAATATCTTCCATATTCTGATAATCCTTTTATTGTTATTCTGAGGGCTTAGCTCAGATTAAGCTTTACTGAAACTGGAAATTATAAAAAGAACTCAGATATGAGATGAATTTTAAATTGTCTAAATTTAGAGAAGTTCAGGTCTTTGTATGCAAATTAAATTTAGCACAAATATATATTGAAAACGTATTATGCCTAAAACATTGTTAGATGAGGGATAAAATTTAGATGACAGTGTCTGCCCTCTTGAATGTATTTTCATATAGCATTTCAATGGATGACTAAAAATGAGAAGCAAAAAACTCTCAAAATTCATAAAACATCATGTGACTTACTCAAAGTATAGTTGATCAAGATCTGGCATTTCCTTTGATGTATGGCATAATTGGTTCGACTATTAATTTTTCCAATTTTTCTGGTGTTTCCCAAATTCCTCTTATCTCTTTTAGGAAGACTTTACAAATATAGCTCTTAGTCTATGGCTAGCCCAAATGAAAAAAAAAAATCACCAATTTATGTAGTAGTCTTTGGATTCTTTCTATGTTAGTTAGACTTTTTGATTTGTTCTTTTCAAATAAAATTATGCCAGCTAGTATCAACAGCCAGCATATCCTGGAAAAGGGAATTAAATGGTGACATTTGAGTAACAAACCTGGCCTCAGTATTTTTGCATATTTAACTTAATAATCTACATCAAAATTGAAAATTCTAAGACTGCCATGAGCTACACAATTTACCATATAAGAAACATTTTTAATAGGAGAATTTATATACAAATAACTAGCAAAGTGTTTCATATTAATGATGATTATCTGACTTCAAGAAAGTGAATTTTTAATGCTATTTTCCCTTCTAGTATGCTATCCCTACTCTTTTCAAACTTTTTTCCTCCTTCAAAGTCCAGTTAAGTATTTTCCCTTTCATGAAGCTTTCCATAATATGATGTTTTGTACCTTTATAATGCATCAGTATGTATGTACATTGTTTTTTTGAGTACAGCATATCTCCCTATGAAGATATATGGTCCCTTAAGGCAGTGACTATAGCAAACTTTTTATCTCACATAATGTGTGGCACAGTTCACTGCATTTGGCATTAAATATTTGTTAAATAAATTAGTAGTGGAATGAAATGAAATTATGGAAATCAATGCTACAATGAATCTATGATCCCATTAATAGAACACATTTTACAAGAGGATAGATTACAAGCTTATTTTGTATTTCTCTTATATATGTCATTTCAAAGATTCTTCACATGATATCTAGTCACTATGCCGAGCCCTTCTTCCAAGTCTTTTGATATTGCATGAACACCAGTGGAATACAATGGCTATCCAAAAGTAATGTCATTATATGACTGGTCTCCTTCCTTTTCTTGTCATATGACTCCTGAATGATACATGTTTCCTACCATGGAGATAAATCAAACTCATGTCAAGTCAGTTGAATTGCTCTGATCTTTCATTCTCTCCATATATTTCTCTCCTGCCTCAAATGAACTTGCAAGGGAATTTAGGTGGAGCAGGACATAAAACACCAGGCCTGGAATCAGAAAGACCTGAAATTAAATCAGGCCTCAGATATTACTAACTGTGTGACCCTGGGCAAGTCTTAAAAAAAAAAAAAAAAACCCTCTGTTTGCATCAGTTTTCCCATCTATAAAAAAAGGAATAATAGTACCCACCTCCCATGGTTGTTGTGAAGGTCAAATGAGATTACAAAAGCATAAAGCACTTAAGATAGTACATGGCATGTAATAAGCACTATATAGAGGATAGTTATTATTATTGTTAATAATGTAATATAATATAATATGTTAATAATATAATATATAGAGGATAGTTATTATTGTTAATATTTTATTGTCATTGTTTGCTTATCTGTTTAAATGTCACATATCAATAGCATAAAGACTCCTTGAGAGTAGGGACTAAGTTGTTTTCATCTTTGTGTCCCTAGAAGTAGTATGCTCCCTTGCCTATAATGGACACTTAATGATTTTCTATTGAAGTGAACTGAATTTTACTGAATATGATTCTTTCTCTGAGTTCTCAGAGCTTGAACCAACTCTAACAAGCTTGAGAGAAACTTAAATTTTCAGCTTGAACATTTATGTGACAAAAATGAGCTATGGCTACAAATCAGAACTTGATTTATTGTTTTGTAGATTGTCCAGACTTAAATATAATGAAGATTAAACTCAAAATGTATTGCATACATGTTTGTTTGTTTTCTGGAGAGCCTTGTTGTCAGACATTTATGTCTATTTTACTGAACAAATATAGTTTGAGCCACGTGGGAGAAGAATAGAACATTCAGAGAATGAAATCAGCATCAGACTGGAGATTTGATGAGAAGAGAAGAAAGAGGAGGAAAATAAAGTGGAAAGGAACAAAAAGAAACAGGAAGAGGAAAAAATGCAAAAGAAGGAGGAGGAGGAGCAGAATAAGAAAAAGAAAAAGAGACATTTATATAGCACATTAAGGTTTACAAAATGTTTTATATCCATTATCTCATTTATGCCTCACAACACCATTTCCTTAGGGTCAATGTGCTCAGTACCACATAGGATAGGACTTCCAAATTTGGGCAATTCTGAAATAGTTCTATTTGGTTTAGCTTTATATCATCAACAATAATTTATAAGTCATGAGGGCCTTAATCCTCATTGTTCGTATGTTTCCAGATACTCTAGAACAGTTCATTGTAGATACTAAATCAATACCTGTCAACTTATTTACTTTTGAATTGTTTGTGTACATGGATATATTTTAAAAATGTCATTATAGAAATTGCTCTTCAGGTGGATCAATTTGGTTGAAAAGATCAATATGCCCTCAGTAATCCTTTCCTCAACTGTTTTCAGAGATTACGTAAATTAAATATAAACATATTTTAATTAAATTTTTCAGGAATCTTGGAGAATATAAATCCCTAACTTCTATATTCAAAAGGTCTTTGTTATACATTTGTGTTAATGTTACTAGAAGTCTATAAACAAAATTCTCTGAAGACAAAATTGATTTTCGAATAAAATTCACAGAAAATGATGCTGTAATCTTGGGATCATTTTCTGTAATCTTGGGAGTGGCTTTCTTTTTTACATTTAAATTATTATAATCATACTTAATTCATCTTAGCCAATACAGCTCTTGAACCCAGATCCTTCACTTGGGTATTCAAATAATATACATGGGAAACACAGGATGCCAAAAAAAATGAAAGAAAGAAAGAAAAAAGACCACGGTTTTAGAAGATTTTAAAAACCAAAGCTAATAATTAGATATGTATCAGTCTAAGCAGAATTTCCTCTCTGCTTAGATAGTCAGGTCTTAGGGAAAATCTTTTTCAGTGGTAGTAAGATGTGTATTAATTCAAATTTCCATTATTTTATATGAAGTAAGATTTGGTCCAGGACACAAGCCAGTAATTCTGCAACTTAAATTAATTAATAAAATTTCTTAAGGTTTATGATACAGGAAAGAAGTCAATGTATGTGAAATGAATATAGAATGTTCCAGAATTATTTATGCCATGTAAATATGTTTAAAATTCTATTGTGCTCCACTAATAGTTTACAAACTTCTGGAATTCACTCAAACATGTATGATGCTAAATACCTATTTAAATGTATAGTTTAAAATAATATATAAATAATCATGGATTTTTATTAACATTTTAGGATAAGTTTCTTTTGAATTTTTTGAATATAATTCAAAAATTATATTAATTACATATGACTATATATAATATAAATACAAATTAACACACGTAAACATTTCCCCATTCCTTAATCTGAAAATTATCAATTTCACTAGAATGTAATAAAGAACAGAAAAACATTAAACCAATCTAAAATGGCTTTTTTTGTCTTCAGACTTCCTCTGAAAGTCTATTATGAATTGAAACTAAAAAAAAGAAAGGGCAAAGTAACATATAAGCTAACAATTATGAGAATGTTCTTGTTGCCATTAAAATTCTACCTGCCTTTTTGACAAAATACTGTAGACAAAACATACATTTTTTCAAATCTACTACAACCTTAGAATTGCCTAGAATGACATTCTTCATGAAGTTTATAATAAGAAGGGTTTACTTTTACCATAATGTTCTGACATAATTTTACTAAAAGATTCGTTCACTATAATTTACACCAAGAGCAACAGATACAAAATGTCATTAATGAAAAATGTATGGTACTAGTGATTTGCCTAATACTAGCCTAGATTCAGTAGAATGAGTCCAACAATGTACTGGCTTCTCTGAGGGTTGCCAACCACAAAATACATAACCTAAAATTTCTCACTATTTTCTTGCTTCTCAGAGCACAGATATTCTTAAGGAATTTAATGTTCTCATGATAGTTTTCCTTCTTAACTTAAATGAAATATGTTTATACTTCCACACATAATAGGAATGAAGATGGAAACCCATTTTTGGTTTTCCAAAGAGAGTCATCTCTTGTTATTTTGAAAACCATCAGAGAAGACAAAATATTTGTTTTGATAGTGGCAATAGTTTAGGGACTGAGAATGTGGAGGAGGAAGGGAACTATAGTTTTTGCCCCACTCTCCAAAGTAGCCAATTTAACCTAAACAGAAAAGTTAGGCAGATGAAATATTTTTACCAGCACTACTACTTGAAAAGATATGTGCACAAAAAACAATTTGAAAAGGACATGTAGAAGTTTTTCCAATTTTATTTATCCCATTCACTTTTCATTTCAGCGATAAATGAAGTCCTATCATTCTTGTCCTTCACAATGACCAGTCATACATGGAAGCTTGTCTTATTTTTACTGCTTGGTTTTTTTTTCCCCCATAATAATGAAAATAAATAAGTCCAAATGAGGCAGCTCTCTTCCTTCATTAAATAAACACGAGAGATTCATTGAAATCAAGTCTGTAAGAAGATAACAATTGACAATAGGGCAGGAGAACCAGGAAAGGGTGGAATAGATGAAGTATCCTTTTTTTAATCTTAGTTTTCCTTATCACCCTCAGTGTTAGCTTTTCTGATACTGATTCTGATACCCATACCATACTTTAATATCAATCTTTTTTCCCAACCTTACCTCTATCTGTTGCATATTTTAAAAATCTTAGGTGGTAGGGAAGTTTTTTTTTTTTTCAAAAGTGCATCAGCCTTTTCATAAAAATCCTATTTTTTATCTTTATTGGAATTATTTCCCTTTTGTCTTCAAGTTTTCATTCTTAATCTGAATCCTATTTGATTTATTTATTTATTTTTGCAACAGTGACTCTGCCTATTTCTCCTCTGAACTTTCTGCTTCTATTTTCTGAAAATTTAAGATAGATGTTAGACTATGTCTTCTCCTCTATCACAGATTTAAAGATGGAATAGTCATTTCCTCTATTATTTCCATCATTTCCGTCCTAACAACTAGTGTCTCATTTTTGTTTTTCATCAGATTAAGGATAGAATGTTTCTTTATTGGTTCCTTCACCTCTAAAAAAATAAAATTATTGTTAAATTAAGTCAAGTGTTTATTGATTTTATTTAATAGCTGCTGTAATTTAGATAATTATAAAGCAAGAACTTTAGCAGATACCTGATAACTGATGGACCTCATCACTGTTCCTTGCCTCTATATCAGTCTTCTGGTTTATTTGTCAAATACTTCACCTATTTCCTCTTTCTGGCAAGGTGATTTATAGTATACTTTAATAAAATAATTATTTATTTTTCTCCCTTCTTTCATCTTTTTCTAAAAAAAGGAATCCATATCCACAATGCTTCTCCTCTCTGGTTCCTGGATTTCCTCCCATAATTATACTGTCTACAATGTACAAATGAATTCATAGTACTACTTATTATTCTCCTTATCTCCTTTTTTTTGTTGTTGTTTTGTTTTCTTGCTGAGGCAATTGGGGTTAAGTGACTTGCCCAGGGTGACACAGATAGGAAGTATGGGTTTTATTATGATTTCTTTTTGTGGATTTTGTCTCCTATGAATTTCTTGGTTGTCTCAGCAGCTATATTTATTTACAGTGGTTATTCCTTATACTAATAGCAACAACAATAGATAGCACTCATAAAGAACCACATTTTTTTGCTAAATATTTCACAAATCTCATTTTATCAGTACAACAACACTGAGGGGTAAGTTCTATTATTATCTCTTTATATATGAGAAAACTGAAGAAAACAGAGATTAAGTAACTTACCCAGAGTTACATATATAGGGTGTGTTGGTGGTGGAGCCAAGATAGCAGAGAAAAGATAGGAAATTGCTTGAACTCTCTGCAGTTTCTCTCAGAAACAACACTAAATCAAGCATTTAAATGTATTTTGGAGTGATAGAACCCACAAAAATTTGGAGTGAATTAATTTTTCAGCTTAAGATAACAGAAGGACTTCAGGAAAGAACTGCTTGGGTGAAAGGGGAGCACATCCCAGTGCTGGATCTAGTTGGAGGCTTGTTACTGGCTCAGCAAGCCAGTTATGAGTATTCTAACCCCAATGTAGAAGACAAATTGTGAGCTCTGAACTCTTGCAAAATAGGCCGGGCCAACCAAACACAGTAGAAGAGCTGTCAGCACTTCCAGCCACAGCTTGGTAAGCCAGTAAGAGGTCCCTGTTGCCCTGTACAGGGGCTTAGTATAGTGTCCCTTGTGTCCTAGAAGCAGCACTCAACTTTAAGTAAATGAGCAAAAAATGGCCTGACCATAGACATCTACTATGGTGACAGGGAAGCACAGAATACAAACTCAGAAGAGAATAACAGTGTCAAAATGCCTACCTGTAAAGCCTCAAAGGGGAATATGAATTGATCTCAAGATCAAAAGATTTTCTTGGAAAAGCTCAAATAGGATTTTTAAAATCCTTTTTTGTAAGAGAAGCAGAAGAAAAATTGTGAAAAGAAATGAGAGTCATTTAGAATTATGAAAAAAAAAATTAAACAACTTAGAGAAGGAAGAACAAAAATATATTAAAGGAAACAATTTATTTAAAATAGATTTAGTAAAATGGAAAAGAAATATACCAATGAAAACAACTTAAAAATAGATTTGGCAAAACCAAATATATATATATACTGAAGAAAACAATTCCTTAAAAAAAAAAAAATTTCAGACAACTAAGTGGTACAGTGAATAGAGGACTGGCCCAGAAATCAGGAAGACCTGAATTCAAATATGGCCTCAGCCACTTAATACTTAGTAGCTATGTGACTCTAAGCAAGTCACTTAACCCAATTGCCTCATGACAAAAACCAAGTAAAAATAATTTTTAAAAAATAGAATTGACAAAAAAAATCTACTGAACAAAGCAACACTTTAAATGTAGAACTGGTTGAATGGGAAAAAAAAGTTTGAAAAAGCTAACCAAAGAAAATAATTCATTAAAAACTAAAATTGGACAAATGAAAACAAATGACTCAATGAAACATCAAGAGTCCATCAAACAAAATTTATAAAAATGAAAGAAAAAGAAGAAAATATAAAACAAATCATTGGAAAAACAATCTACCTGCAAAATATATCCAGGACAGATAATTTAAAAACTTGTGAACTTGGGCAGCTAGGTGGCAGAGTGGATAGAGCACCAGCCCTAAAATCAGAAGGACCTGGGTTCATATCTGTCTCAGATACTTACCACTTCCTAGCTGTGTAACCTTGGGCAAGTCACTTAACCCCAATTGCCTCAGGGAAAAAAAAAATAAAAAAAATAAAAAAAAAACCTAGTAAACTACCTGAAAGCCAAGAAAAAAAAAAAAAAAGAGCCTGGATCTTTTAAGAAATCATCAAGGAAAACTGCCCTGATATCATAGAATCAAAGGATAAAATAAGTTATTGAAAGAATCACTAATCACCTCCTGAAAGAGACCCCAAAATGAAAACTCCAAAGAATATTGTAGCCCAATTCCAGAATTATCAGGGCAATTATCAGTAAACAACCAGAAAGAAACAATGCAAATATTGAGAAACCATAATCAGAATTATCCAGGGGTTAACAATTTTCTAATTAAAGGATCAGAGGACCTGAAATATGCCATTCTGGAAGACAAAAGAGGTTAGAACAGGCAAGAATTAGGATATTCAATCATGATGAAAAGACTGAGGTTAAACAGAAAATTTGGTTTTCAAATATAAGACTCAAGAAAAGCATTAAAAGGTAAAGAGGAAAGAACAAAATGTGTTATTTAAAGGTTAAACTGTTTACCTTTCTACAGGAGAAAATGAGATTTGTAATTGTTGAAAACATTGTCTTTGTTAGGGCATTTAGAAGAGGTATTAATAGAGGGGTGGTTTAAGTTGATTTTGATTTCATGATATGAAAACGAAGTTAAGAGATAATGAAAGGATTAAAATGGGACAAGAGAAAAGGGGAGGATAAATGGGGTAAATGTCATCACATGAAAAGATACAAAAGAGCTATTACAGTGCAGGGAAAGAAAGGAGGGGATATTCATTATTTGAACCTTAATCTTATTGTATTTGGCTCAAGAAAGGAATAATGTACAAACCTTGTTGGGTTTATTTTACCCTTTAGGGAAGAAGAAAAGGAGGAGAGGAAAGAGGAAAGAAAAGGAAAGAGGGAAGACTGAGAGAAGGGAGGATAGTAATAGAAGATTTGAGACAGATTGAGAGAATGAGAGGTCAGAAGCAAAACACTGGTGAGGAGGGAAAGACTGAAAAAAAAGAGAAATACAAATGAAGAAAAATTGGATGGAAGGAAATAAAACTAGTAATCTCAACTGTCAATGTAAGTGGGATGAACTCTTTCATAAAAGAAAAGCAGATAAATAGAGTGGATTAAAAACCAGAATACTACAATATGATGTTTACAGGAAACACATCTAAAGAGAAATGCAAATAAATGTGATAAAAGTAAAAGGGTGGAGAAGAATATATTATGTTTCTCTTGAAGGGGAAAAAAAAGCAGGGGTAGCAATTCTGATCTCAGAGAAAGCAAAAACAAAAATAAATTTAATTAAAAGAGAAAAGAAAAAAAACTATATCTTACTAAAAATTACCATAGATAATGAAGTATTATTAATCCCAAACATATGCACCAAGTGATAATAGCATACAAATTCTTCAAGGGGAAGGGAGCTTCAGGAACAAACAGACAAACTACACTAGTGGAGGATCTCAACTTCCCTCTCTCAGAATTAGATAAATCTAATCACAAACTAAACAAGAAAGAAGTTAAAGAGGTCAATAGAATTTTAAAAAAGTTAGATATGACAGACCTCTGGAGAACACTGATTGGGGATAGAAAGACATATACATAGTGGCAACACAAAAATTGACCATATATTAAGACATATTTCAAATGCAGAAAGGCATAAATATTAAATATATTCTTTTCAGATCATGATGTAATAAAAATCACATATAATAATCAATAAAACTAAGTGCTGATTTTATGAAAAAAATAGATAAACCATTGGTTAATTTGATTAGGAAAAAAAGGAAACCAAATTGCTGGCATCAAAAATAAAAAAGTGTAAATTTACTGCCAATGAAGAGGAAATTAAAACAATAATTAGGAGCTTTTTTTGCCGAATTGTATGACAATAACTGCCAACCAAATTGAAATAGATGAATATTTTTAAAAATTTAAATTACCCCAATAAATAGAAGAGGAAATAAAATATTTGAATAACCCCATTTTAGAAAAAAGAAAATTAACAAGTCATCAATGAACTCCTTAAGAGAAAAAATCTCAAAACTAGATAGAATCACAAGTGAATTCCACCAAATATTAAAGAATGATTAATTCCAATGCTATGCAAACTATTTGTAAAAATAGGTGGAGTCCCACAAAATTCCTTTTGTGACACAAATATGGAAGAGCCAGAACAGAAGAAGAAAATTATAGACAAATTTCCCCACTGAATTTTAAAGCAAAAATTCTAAAAAATTTAGCAGAGAGATTACAGAAATTTGTCACCAGAACAATACATTATTATACCAGAAATTCAGGCTGGTTTACTATTAAGAAAAATATCAGCATAATTAAGCATATTAATAACCAAACTAACAAAAAAACATGCACTTACCATAATAGATAGAAAAAAAGTATTTTTAAAAATACTGCATCCATTATTAATAAAAATACTGGAGTACATAAGAATAAAATAAATTTTTCCTTAAAATGATAAGTAACTATCAGTAAGCATTTTATGTAATGGGGATAAGGTAGAAACATTTCAAATAATATGAGGGGTGAAACAAAGAAGTCCATTATCACTACTATTATTCAATATTCAGTATTCTTCAATACTTTTATTCAATAAACTTTAGCAAGAAAAGAAAAAAGAAATTGAAGGAATTAGAGTAGGCAATGAGAAAACAAAACTATCATCATTCTTTGCAAATGATATGATGGCTTATTTATTTATTTATTTATTTGTAACTTTTTATTGACAGAACCCATGCCAGGGTAATTTGTTACAACATTATCCCTTGCACTCACTTCTGTATCGATTTTTCCCCTCCCTCTCTCCATCCCCTCCCCCAGATGGCAAGCAGTCCTATACATGTTAAATATTCCACAGTATATCCTAGATACAATACATGTGTGCAGAATCAAATAGTTCTCTTGTTGCATAGGAAGAATTGGATTCAGAAGTTAAAAATTACCCAGGAAGAAAAACAAAAATGCAGTTTACATTCATTTCCCAGTGTTCTTTCTTTGGGTGTAGCTGCTTCTGTCTATCATTGATCAATTGAAATTGAGTTAGATCTTCTATTTGTCAAAGAAATCCACTTCCATCAGAATACATGCTCATATAGTATCATTGTTGAAGTATATAATGATCTCCTGGTTCTGCTCATGTCACTCAGCATCAGTTCATGTAAGTCTTGCCAGTCCTCTCTGTATTCATCCTGCTGGTCATTTCTTACATAATAATAATGATCCATAACATTCATATTACACAATTTACCTAACCATTCTCCAATTGATGGACATCCATTCATTTTCTAGTTTCTAACCACTACAAACAGGGCTGTCACAAACATTTTTGCACATGTGGGTCCCTTTCCCTCCTTTAAGATCTCTTTGAGATATAAGTCCAGTAAAAACACTGCTGGGTCAACGGATATACACAATTTGATAACTTTTGGGGCATAATTCCAGATTATTCTCCAGAATGGTTGGATTTGTTCACAACTCCACCAACAATGCATCAGTCTCCCAGTTTTCCCGCATTCCTCCAAGATTCATCATTTTTTCCTGTCATCTTAGCCAATCTGACATGTGTGTAGTGGTATCTCAGAGTTGTCTTAATTTGCATTTCTCTGATCAATAGTGATTTGGAACACTCTTTCATATGAGTGGAAATAGTTTCAATTTCATCATCTGAAAATTTTTTGTTCATATATGATGGCATATTTAAAGAGTCCCAGAGAATCAACAGAAAAGCTACTTGAAACAATTAACAACTTTAGAAAAGTTACTTTATGTAAGTTTATAAAATAAACTTACATAAATCATCAGCATTTCTATACATTACCAGCAAAACCCAGTGGCAAGAGATAGATAAAATCCATTTAGAATAGCTGTAGATAAAATAAAATATTTGGGAGTCTATCTGCCAACACAAATCCTGGAACTTTATGAACATAATTACAAAGTAATTTTTTTTTACATAAATAAAGTCAGATTTAAATAATTGAAAAAATATCAATTGCTCATATGTAAGTCAAACAATATAATAAAAATGACAGTTCTACCTAAATTGATTTACTTATTCAGAATCATACCAATTAAACTCCCCAAAAACTAAATTTTAGAATTAGAAAAAATAATAATATTCATCTGGAAGAACAAAAGGTAAAAAAATTATCAAGCGAATAAATGAAAAAAATGTAAAGTAAGATGGCTCAACTCTACCAGCCCTAAAACTATTTTATAAAGTGGCAGTCACCAGAACCATTTGGCTAAGAATATGAATGGTAAATCAATAGAATAGTTTAGGTATACAAGACCCCATAGTCAATGACTATATAGCATTAAATAAACCCAGAGACTCAAGTTTCTGGGAGAAAAATTCACTAACTAAAATTGCTTGGAAAATTGGAAAATAGTATGGCAGAAACTTAGCTTAGGCCATCATTTCACATCCTATTCCAAGTTTCAAATTTAGACATTAAAAAGTAATACTATAAGCAAATTAGGAATTAAAGGGTCAGTATATCTTTCGATCTCTGAAAAAAAAAGAAGGAACTTGTGACCAAATAAGAAAAGACAACATTCTGAAAGGAAACATGGATAATTTTCATTATATTAAATTAAAATATTTTTGCACAATACATCCAATGCAACCAAGATTAGAAGGGACCAGAAAGCTAGGGAGCAATTTTTACATCCAGTGTTTTTTTTTTTTTTTTTTTTTTTTTTTTTTTAATAATGATCTCATTTCTAAAATATCTAGAGAATTGAGTCAAATTTATAATACAAGTCATTCCCCAACTTTTAAGTAGTCAAAGGATTTGAACAGAAAGCAGATGAAGAAATTGAAGCTTCACTTTCAGTCAGAGAAATGCAAATTAAAAGAAGCCTGAGATACCACCTCAAACCTATCAGATTGGCTAAGATGACAGAAAAAGATAATGATGAATGGTGGAGGGGATGTGGGAAAACTGGAAAATTGATGCATTGATAGTAGAGTTGTAAACTGATCTATGCATTCTGGAGAGAAATTTGAAACAATGCCCAAAAGTCTTTAAAATTATGCATCCTTAGATCCAGCAGTCTCACTACTGGTTCTGTTTCCCAAAAATATCACACAAGAGGAAAATACTCCACAAGTGCAAAAATGTTTGTAGCTTTTTTTGTGGTGGCAAGGAATTGGAAACTGAGTGGATGCTCATCAATTGGGGAATAGCTGAATAAATTATGGCATAGATTTTAATACAATATTGTTGCTCAATAGGAAATGATGGAGCAGGCTGATTTTAGAAAATCTTGGAAAGAGTTACATGACCTAATGCTGAATGTAGTGATCAGAACCAGAACAACACTGTATATTGTAAAGGCAATATTATGTGATGATTAACTTTTTCAGAAATACAGTGATCCAAGGCAATTCCAATGGACTTGGCATGAAAAATGCTATCTCCAGAGAAAGAACTATAGAGACTGAATGCAGATCAAAGCATACTATTTTAACTCTTTTTTATCTGTTTGTTTTTTATTTCTCATGTTTTTTTTTTCATTTGTTTGGCTTTTTCTTTCACAAAATGACTAATATAGAAATAAGTTTCAAATTATCTTATATGTGTAAGTTAGATTGCTTGCTGTCTTGGGAAGGGGGAAGGTAATGGGGAAGAGAGAAAAAATTGAAACTTTAAATCTTACAAAAATGAATTATGAAAACTACCTTTATATATAATTGGAAAATAAAATACCATTAAATATGAAAAATAAAATGTCTACAAATTTGATAAAGAATGGATTTGAACTTAAGTCCTCCTGATTATATGCAGGGTTCTGTCTCTCTGTAAACTCTACCACAAAACTGTCTAACAAATAAGAAAGGTTATGAAACATATAAGCTGCCAGTATTTTCTCTTTAACAACAAAACAAAACAAACAAACAAAAAAACAACTATTTTGTAAATATTTCTCATAATCTAAAAATCAGAACAACAAAAAAAATCACATTTAAAAAATATTAGGTGTTGCTATGTAAATAGATGGTGAGTTTTTGCCTAAAATCTTTGGATTCATAGCTAGTACAAATACAACTTCAGAATAGAATGTTTTGGTACAATATAATGTATTTTTCAGTGTTGTACTCCTAACTCTTCATAAAATATCTTGTTTTCATCCCAAAATTAAATAGAGAATTATTAATACCAGATGTACAATACTGATTTTAATAAATCAAAAAATCATCTCTGCCAGAAAAATTTTAGTTGAGTCAGTTGATTTTACAATATGATTGATGGGAGATAGAAAGTTCAAAGAAACTGACACTATAGTTTGTAGAATTAAGAGCTTTTCCAAATTCAAATAACCTCAAAGTAACAGTCCACTATATGAGGACTTTGCTTAAAGAAATAGTTCTTGGAAGATGAACTAGTATTATAAAAAGAACAGGAGCAACATTTGATAAGATATATCAATATTTCCATTGAGTAGAATAAAATAATAAAAATATAAAGATATTATTATTATAAATTATAATTATTATAATTATAATAAAATTATCTAAAAAGATAATTCTACAACAGATTTTTTAGACATTATTATTTTTTATTTTTCCTAACAATCATCATTGTAAGAAGCATCTGAAGAAAAACAGAAAAAGATCGTTTAAGCTATACTCCATGGAGATATTAAAATTCTAATTGTCTGGTTGCAGGAATAAGAACTCTTATTAATTTTATCCATTCCTCCTAAATTAAATCTTTTTACAATGTCCTCAATTCTTTTTACAATATCCTCAAGGCACCTTTTGACACCACTGCTTAGGCCCAGCACAGGGATCCTCAAACTTTTTTAATAGGGGGCCAGTTCACAGTCCCTCAGACTGTTGGAGGGCCAGACTATAGTAAAAACAAAAATTTTGTTTCGTGGGCCTTTAAATAAAGAAACCCTGGGTGAGGGGGATAAATATCCTCAGATGCTGCATCTGGCCCGCAGGGGCTGTAGTTTGAGGACCCCTGGAAGCCTTAGGGCTTCAACTTGAATTCTTGGTGCTTTTCTGGGGGTTGGAGGGAACATGGAAATATTCTTTAAAAATAACATTTAGTATCAGAAAATTTTGTCTACTACTTCATATTTACCTCCAACATGTAGTAAGGCAGACAACACTGATTAATGAAGAAAGTTCGAGTTTTGTAGCTAATAAAACATGGGTTCAAATCCCATTTCTGAGGTTGTTTGCCCATAATACTTATTAGCCTTAGTTTCTTTATTCATAAGTTGGGAATAATACCTGTTGTATCTTCCTTCAAGGATTGTGAAGAGCTAATGAGATAATGTATATAATGAATATAAAAACCTTTGCAGACCTTTAAATGAAATTATAGACATATTTTAGTAAAATTCATTTGTAGTCCTCTATATTGCTATATATATGATATGAGTTGAAGAATGACATTTGTTCAGTTAAAATACTTCCAAGTTGAACTTCCACAAATTCCATTTTGTCTCTTTCATAACAAAGAACAGTGATGTTACAGTAGTAACACATCTATGACTTCTATCAAAGACAAGTAACAAATTTAACTTTGGGAGCTTATTTTTGTATTCTGGGCATACATTTTAAGATGGTATATTATACAATTTCAAATTATCTCTATTTACATATTTTTTTTTTCTTTCTGTCTTTTCCTTTCTTCATGTATCTATAACATTGGTTGATTGATTGTTGTCCTTTGTTCTTAAAGAGGAGCAAAATGATATCATTATGTTAGAATAGTTAGTATGTCCAACTGGGACTGATGAGAACAATCTCAGCTTAGAATGCTCTGCCACAAGTCATACACATAGAGTTCTTATGAACATTTGGAGTAGATTCTCTAACTTTCCATATCTTGTGTTTCTTTTGAGTTAATTCAATTCTGCTTTGCTCTTAGAGCATAGCACCTTCTCTAATGAGGGTACACCTTTCTGAGTGATCCTGTGCCAGTGTCTCCTGTGTCATAAAATCAATTCTAAAGTTCTGAAGAGAGGCCTTGAAAGTGACCTTGTATTGATTTTTCTAACCACCTTGTGAACACTTGCCTGTGTAAATTTTCCAGAAAAATAGTGTTTTGGCAAGCATACATTTAGCATTCAAATAATGTGACCAAACCAATGGAGATGCACTCTCTGCGGTAGCATTGGAATGCTTGCCAGTTTGGTTTGAGAAAGAACCTCAGTGTATGGTATCTTATCCTGACAGATAATATTCAGAATTTTCCTAAGACAAATCAAATGGAAGTAATTCCTGTCATGGTGCAAGTATACTGTCTAGGTTTCACCTCTTCTCTCTCACATGTTCCCTCAGAGCCTCTCACACACTGAGCTAGCTCTGGCAATGTGTGTGTCAATCTCATTATCAATGTGGACTTCTATGAAAATTATACTAACAAGGAAAGAGAACTTATATTTAAAGCTTCACCATTGGAGTTCTGGGGGTGGAGCCAAGATGGCAGAGTAAAATCAGGGAGCAGCCTGAGCTCTCCCAGTTTTCCTCTAAAACCACACAAAACCAAGCCTCTGGACAGAGTCTGATGGACTGAAACCCTTCTCCAATTCAAGAGACTGAAAAAACTTCAAGAAAGATCATTTTCACTGTGGTGAAAAGGGTATTCAGCCCAGGTCAGAGAGGTTCTGGGAAAGCCAGTGAGAGGGTCTTAAACACAGCAAATCAGCAACTAAAATACTCAGTCCTGGCTCAGGTGAGAAGCACAGCAAGGGGGCAGCTTCTAGTCCCAGCTCAGAAGAAGGCTGTTTCCTGAACAGAGCAGGCAGTTACTCCCTGCAAGCACAAGGGGAGGGAAGGGGGGGGAGGGGGGGAGGCTGTACTCAATGCCAAGGTCAAGAGCTGCACAGGAAGCTTGGGACGAGGTCCCCTTTACCCCAGGAGCAGAGCTCAACCATAAAAATAAAAAAGAGAAAATAATAAAAGAAAAGGAAAGAACTGTGACCACAGAAAGCTACTATGGTGACAAGGCAAACAAAAACACAAAGTCAGATGAGGACAGAATGTCCACGGAAGAAATCGCAAAGAGTGATATGAATTGTTCTCAAGCCCAAAGAGGCTTCTTGGAAGTTCTCATAAAAGACTTTAAAAGGCAAATAAGAGAGATAGAAGAAAAAATGAGAAAAAAATGAGAGGTATGCATGACAGAGTCAACAGTTTGGAAAAGGAAAGAAAAAAATTGTGAAGAAAACAACTGCTTAAACAGTAGAATAAACCAAATGGAAAAAAGATACAAAAGACAACTGAAGAAAATCACACATTAAAAACTAGAACAAGGCAAATGGAGGCTAATCACTATATGAAACAGCAGGAATCAGTCTTCGCAAACTAAAAAGAATGAAAAAAATAAAAGAAAATGTGAAATACTTCATTGGAAAAACAACCAAACTGGAAAATAGATCTGAAAGAGACAATTTAAAAAGTATTGGCTCACTAAAGGCCATGACCAAAAAAAAAAAAAAAAAAAGAACCTACATAGCATTCTATAATAAGTCATTAAGGAAAGTTGCTCCAAAATTCTAAAAATAGAGAGTAAAATATTCATTAAAAGAATTAATTTAATTAATTAATCTCTAAAAAGAGATCCCACAAGGGAAACTCCAAGGATCATTGTTGTAAAACTTCAAAAGTATAATCTCAAGGGAAAAATGCTGCAAGCTGCTAGACAAAAACAATTCAAACATCAAGAAGCAACAGTCAAGATTACCCAGGATCTGGCAACTTCTACAATATAAAGGGTTGAAGGGCCATATTGTGGAAGGCAAAGGACCTGGTGTTTCAACCAAGAATCAACTACTCAGCAAGAATGAGCATCATCTTTCAGGGGAGGAGATGGAGCTTCAATGAAGTAGGAAACTTTCAATCATTTCATTGGAAAAATAATAGAACTGAACAGAAAATTTAATCTACAAATACAGGAATCAAGAGAAAGATAGAAAGGCAAACATGAAATATATATACACACACACATACATACACACATATACATATATTTAAAGGATAAACTGTTTCCATATCTAGATGGGAAAACAGTATCTGTAACTCTTGAGAACTGTATCTGTTACTGGAGCAAAGTGGAGCATCACATGGATGTGAATTAACTCTGACATGATGACATCAAAGGAAAAAACATTAAGGGGTGGGAAAAAGTTTGACCTGGAAAAATAGGAATGGTGAGGTAAAATGGAACAATTAGATCACAGGAAGAGATAGAGGGGTATGAATATTGTCTGAAGCTTGACCTCATCAATTTTAGCTCTAAGAGGGAATAACTTAATTATTCAGTTGGGTATAGAAATTTATCTAACTTTATAAAGAAGTAGGAGGAGGAAAAGAAAAGAAAGGGACTGGATAGAAGGAAGGACAGAAACACTAGGGGAAAAGATAAGAGAAGGGGAGAAGAGTTGATAGAACATAAGATAGTGGGTAGAGTAGGTTTAAAAAAACACTACTAAGAGAATAAAGGAAGGGGGATAGAGGATAAAGGTAATGGGTGGGATGAGTAAAAAAAAATGACTAAGGATAGAGTGGAAAGAGAGAACAAAAGTAGGATGGAGGGAAATACAGAGCTGGAAATCATTAATTGCATGGGATGTATGGGATGTTAATGTATGGGATGAACTCTCCCATAAAACAGAAGTAAATAGCAGAGTGGATAAAAAAATAGAATCCTACAATATGTTGTTTACAAGAAAAAAAATATGATACAGAGAGACACATAAAAGGCTGGAACAGAATTTATTATGCTTCAACTGAAGTATACAAAGCAAGGGTAGCAATTCTGATCTCTGATAAAGCAAAAGTTAAAATATATCTTATTAAAAGAGAAAAGGAAAAGTATATATTGATGAAGGGTATTAATAAAAACAAAGTAGTAATGATACTAAGATTTTTTAAGTCAATTACAGGAAGAAATAGAGCAAAACTATTCTAGTGGGGGACCTCAACCTTCTCCTCTCAGAATCAGATAAATCTAACCAGAAAATAAACAAGAAAGAAACTAGGGAGGTTAATAGGATCCTAGAAAACCAGGATATGATAGATGTCTGGAAAAAACTGAATAGGTACAGAAAGGAATACACCTTTTTTTTTTTTTTTCAGCAGTACATGGCACCTACATAAAAATTGACCATGTATTATTGAATAAAAAATTCACAGTCAAATATAAAAAGGCAGAAATAGTGAAGTCTTCCTTTTCAGACCACAATGCATTAAAAGTTATATAGAGGGCCAGGGAAAGATAGACAAAAAACCAATGAAAAATCAAATAATCTAATTCTAAAGAATGAGTGGGTCAAACAAAAAAATCACAGAAATAATCCATAATTACATCCAAGAAAATGACAATGATGAGACAACAAATAAAAACTATGGGATACAGCCAAAGCTGTTCTTAGAGGAAATTTTATATCATTAAATAGCTACATGAATAAAATAGAAAAAGAGGAGATCATTGAATTGGGCATGTAACTAAAAAAGCTAGAAAAACAACAAATTAACAACCTTCAAATAAATACCAAATTAGAAATCCTGAAACTTAAAAGAGAGCTTAATAAAATAGAGACTAAGAAAACTATTGAACTAATAAACAAAATTTGGAGTTGGTTTTATGAAAAGAAAAATAACTAACAAAATAGATAAACCTTTGAAAAGAAAAAAATCAAATCACTAGCATCAAAAATGAAAGGGATAAACTCACCACCAATGAAAAATAAATTAAAGCAATAATTAGGAGCTATTTTGTCCAACTCTATGGTAACAAGTCTGACAATCTAACCAAAATAGATGAATATTTGCAAAAAATATAAATTGCCCAGGTTAACAGAAGTAAAACATTTAAATAATACTATTTTAGAAAAGAAATGACATTAATTGAATCATTAATGAACTCCCTATAGAAAAAATCTCCAGAGCCAAATGGATTCACAAGTGAATTCTACCAAACATTTAAAGAACAATTAATTCCAATACTATGTAAACTATCCGCAAAACTAGGTAAAAAAGAAGTACTACTAAATTCTTTCATGACACAAATTTGGCATGATACCTAAACCAAGAAGGTCCAGAACAAAAAAAGAAAATTACAGATCAATCTCTCTAATGAATATTGATGCAAAAATTTAAATAACATATTAGCAAAAAGATTACAGCAACTTAACAACAGGATAATACACTGTTGCCAAATAGGATTTATACTAGAAATGCAGGGCTGATTCAATATCAGGAAAACTATTACCATAATCTACCATATCAACAAGAAATCTAACAGAAATTATATGATTATCTCACTAGATGCAGAAAAATCCATTCCTATTAAAAACACTAGAAAGCATAGGGATAAAGGCAGTGTTTCTTAAAACAATAAGCAATATCTAGCTAAAACCTACAGCAAGCATTATTTGTAATGGAGAGAAGCTGGACAGATTTCCAATAAAATCAGAGATAAAATAAGGATGACCATTATTAATACAACATTGTACTAGAAATGTTGGCTTTAGCAATAAGAAAAAAAAAGAATCTAAAGTAATTAGAATAGGCAATCAGGAAATAAAACCATCACTCTTTGCAAATGATATGATGACATTCTTAGAGAGTCCTAGAAAATCATCCAAAAGCCTACTAGAAACAATTCACAGCTTTAATAAAGTTGCTAGATATAAAATAAACTCAGGCAAATCATTAGCATTTCTATATATTACTGACAAACGCCATCATAAAAAAATAGAGAGATTCCATTTAAAATTACTGTAGACAAAACAAAATATTTAGGGATCTACCTGCCAAGACAAACCAAAGAACTATATGAACACAATTACAAAACACTTCTCACACAAATAAATTAAGATCTAAGCAATTGGACAATTTCAATTGTTCATGGCTAAGCCAAGCTGATATAATAAAAATTACAATTCTGCCTAAATTTGTCTACTTGGTCAATGCCATACCAATCAAATTGTCAAAATACTATTTTATAGAACTAGAAAAAATAATAACGAAATTTCATCTGGAAGAACAACAGGTAAAGATTATCAAGTGAATAAATGAAAAAAAATTACAAAGGATGGTGGCCAGGCAGTACCAAAACTAAAACTATATCATAAAATAGCAGTAATCAAAACCATTTGGTACTGGCTAAAAAAAAGAGTGGTGTTTCTTAGATTAGATACACATGACACAATTATCAAGGCCTTTAGCAATCTAGCATTTGATAAATCCCAAACTCCAGCTTCTGGAATAACAACTCACTATTTAACAAAAATTGTTGGGAAAACTGGAAAATAAAATGTCAGAAAATCAGTATAGAATTATATCTCACATATCAAAATAAGATCCAAATGGATACATGATTTGGGCAAAAAGGATGATACCATAAACAAGTTAGGAGTGCAAGGGATAAATAACACATATCAGTTTTTTGGAGAAGAGAGGAATTTATAACCAAAGAAAAACTAGAGAACATTATGTTTTTTTTTATTTATTTTTTTTAATTTAATATTTATTTAATAATTACTTTATATTGACACTCGTTTCTGTTCCGATTTTTTTTCCCCTCCCTCCCTCCCTCCACCCCCTCCCCTAGATGGCAAGCAGTCCTTTATATGTTGGATATGTTGCAGTATATCCTAGATACAATATATGTTTGCAGAACTGAACAGTTCTCTTGTTGCATAGGGAGAATTGGATTCAGAAGGTATAAATAACCCGGGAAGAAAAACAAAAATGCAGATAGTTCACATTCGTTTCCCAGTGTTCTTTCTTTGGATGTAGCTGCTTTTGTCCGTCATTTATCAATTGAAACTCAGGTCTCTTTGTCAAAGAAATCCACTTCCATCAAAGTATGTCCTCATACAATATCGTTGTCGAAGTGTATAGTGATCTCCTGGTTCTGCTCATTTCACTTAACATCAGTTCATGTAAGTCTCGCCAGTCCTCTCTGTATTCATCCTGCTGGTCATTTCTTACAGAACAATAATATTCCATAACATTCATATACCACAATTTACCCAGCCATTCTCCAATTGATGGGCATCCATTCATTTTCCAGTTTCTAGCCACTACAAACAGGGCTGCTACAAACATTTTGGCACATACAGGTCCCTTTCCCTTCTTTAGTATTTCTTTGGGATATAAGCCCAATAGAAACACTGCTGGATCAAAGGGTATGCACAATTTGATAATTTTTTGGGCATAATTCCAGATTGCTCTCCAGAATGGTTGGATTCGTTCACAACTCCACCAACAATGCATTAGTGTCCCAGTTTTCCCGCATCCCCTCCAACATTCAGCATTATTTTTTCCTGTCATCTTAGCCAATCTGACAGGTGTGTAGTGGTATCTCAGAGTTGTCTTAATTTGCATTTCTCTGATCAATAATGATTTGGAACACTCTTTCATGTGAGTGGTAATAGTTTCAATTTCATCCTCTGAAAATTGTCTGTTCATATCCTTGGACCATTTATCAATTGGAGAATGGCTTAATTTTTTATAAATTTGAGTCAGTTCTCTATATATTTTGGAAATGAGGCCTTTATCAGAACCTTTAACTGTGAAAATGTTTTCCCAGTTTGTTGCTTCCCTTCTAATCTTGTTTGCATTAGTTTTATTTGTACAAAGGCTTTTTAATTTGATGTAATCAAAATTTTCTATTTTGTGATCAGTAATGGTCTCTAATTCATCTTTGGACACAAATTTCTTTCTCCTCCACAAGTCTGAGAGATAAACTATTCTATGTTCCTCTAATTTATTTATAATCTCGTTCTTTATGCCTAAGTCATAGACCCATTTTGATCTTATCTTGGTATATGGTGTTAAGTGTGGGTCCATGCCTAATTTCTGCCATACTAATTTCCAATTATCCCAGCAGTTTTTATCAAATAATGAATTCTTTTCCCAGAAGTTAGGGGCTTTGGGTTTGTCAAACACTAGATTGCTATAGTTGACTATTTTGTCTTGTGAACCTAACCTTTTCCACTGATCCACTAATCTATTTCTTAGCCAATACCAAATGGTTTTGGTGACTGCTGCTTTATAATATAATTTTAGATCAGGTACAGCTAGGCCACCTTCATTTGATTTTTTTTTCATTAATTCCCTTGAGATTCTCGACTTTTTATTGTTCCATATGAATTTTGTTGTTATTTTTTCTAGATCAATAAAATATTTTCTTGGAAGTCTGATTGGTATAGCACTAAATAGATAGATTAGTTTAGGGAGTATTGTCATCTTTATTATGTTCGCTCGGCCGATCCAAGAGCACTTAATATTTTTCCAATTATTTAAGTCTGCCTTTATTTGTGTGGAGACTTTTTTATAATTTTGCTCATATAATTCCTGACTTTCCTTTGGTAGATAGATTCCCAAATATTTTATGGTATCAACAGTTATTCTGAATGGAATTTCTCTTTGTATCTCTTGCTGTTGGGTTTTGTTGGAGATGTATAAAAATGCTGAGGATTTATGGGGATTTATTTTGTAGCCAGCTACTTTGCTAAAATTATGAATTATTTCTAATAGCTTTTTAGTAGAATCCCTGGGGTTCTCTAGATCTACCATCATATCATCTGCAAAGAGTGATAGTTTGGTTTCTTCATTGCCTACTCTAATTCCATTAATATCTTTCTCGACTCTTATTGCCGAGGCTAGTGTTTCTAATACGATATTAAATAATAATGGTGATAGAGGGCAACCTTGCTTCACTCCAGATCTTACTGGGAAAGGTTCCAGTTTTTCCCCATTGCATATGATGCTTACTGATGGTTTTAAATATATGCTCCTGACTATTTTAAGGAAAAGTCCATTTATTCCTATGCTCTCAAGTGTTTTTATTAGGAATGGATGTTGGATTTTATCAAATGCTTTTTCTGCATCTATTGAGATGATCATATGGTTTTTGTTTGTTTGGTTATTGATATAGTCAATTATGCTAATAGTTTTCCTAATATTGAACCAGCCCTGCATTCCTGGTATAAATCCTACTTGGTCGTAGTGTATTATCCTGGTGACGATTTTCTGTAATCTTTTTGCTAATATTTTATTTAAGATTTTAGCATCAATATTCATTAGGGAGATTGGTCTATAATTTTCTTTCTCTGTTTTCAGCCTACCTGGTTTAGGTATCAGTACCATGTCTGTGTCATAAAAGGAGTTTGGTAGGACTCCTTCAATCCCAATTTTTTCAAATAGTTTATATAACATTGGAGTTAATTGTTCTTTAAATGTTTGGTAGAATTCACATGTAAATCCATCTGGTCCTGGGGATTTTTTCTTAGGGAGTTGATTGATAGTTTGTTCTATTTCTTTTTCTGAGATGGGACTGTTTAGGATATTTACTTCTTCCTCTGTTAGTTTGGGCAAGCTATATTTTTGGAGGTATTTTTCTATTTCATTTAAGTTGTCGAATTTATTGGCATAAAGTTGGGCAAAGTAACTCCTAATTATTGCTCTAATTTCCTCTTCGTTAGTGGCGAGTTCTCCCTTTTCATTTGATTTTCCTCTTTCCTTTTTTAAATCAGATTTACTAAGGGTTTATCTATTTTGTTGGTTTTTTCATAGAACCAACTCTTAGTTTTATTAATCAATTCAATAGTTTTTTTACTTTCAATTTTATTGATCTCTCCTTTTATTTTTAGAATTTCAAGTTTAGTGCTTGACTGGGGGTTTTTAATTTGTTCCTTTTCTAGCATTTTTAGTTGCAAACCCAATTCATTGACCTTCTCTTTCTCTATTTTATACACATAGGCCTCTAGAGATATGAAATTTCCCCTTATTACCACTTTGGCTGCATCCCCTACATTTTGGTATGATGTCTCATTATTATCGTTTTCTTGGGTGAAGTTATTAATTATGTCTATGATTTGCTGTTTCACCCAATCATTCTTTAGTGTGAGATTATTTAGTTTCCAATTATTTTTTGGTCTACTTCCCCCTGGTTTTTGGTTGAATGTAATTTTCATTGCATCGTGGTCTGAAAAGGATGCATTTACTATTTCTGCCTCACTGCATTTGAGTTTGAGGTTTTTATGTCCTAATATATGGTCAATTTTTGTATAGGTTCCATGAATTGCTGAAAAGAAAGTGTATTCCTTTCTGTCTCCATTACATTTTCTCCAGAGATCTATCATATCTAACTTCTCTAGTATTCTATTTACCTCTTGGACTTCTTTCTTATTTATTTTGTGGTTTGATTTATCTAATTCTGAGAGTGCAAGGTTAAGATCTCCCACTATTATAGTTTTACTGTCTATTTCTTCTTGCAGCTCTCTTAATTTTTCTTTTAAGAATTTAGATGCTACACCACTTGGTGCATATATGTTTAATATAGATAGTGCTTCATTATCCATGCTACCCTTTAGCAAGATATAGTGCCCTTCCTTATCTCTTTTAATTAGATCAATTTTTGCTTTAGCTTGATCTGAGATCAGGATGGCTACCCCTGCTTTTTTGACTTCACCTGAAGCATAGTAGATTTTGCTCCAACCTTTTACCTTTAACCTGCATGTATCTCCCCGCTTCAGGTGTGTTTCCTGTAAACAACATATTGTAGGATTCTGGCTTTTAATCCATTCTGCTAACCACTTCCTCTTTATGGGGGAGTTTACCCCGTTCACATTTATGGTTAGAATGACCAATTCTGTATTACTTGCCATCTTGTTAACCCCAGTTTATGCTTTTCTCCCTTCTTTCCCCTTTCCCCCCTTTCCAGTATTAAGCTTGTGAGCACCACTTGCTTCTCACAGCCTTCCCTTTTTAGTATCCCTCCCCCCGCCTTAGAGTTCCTCCCCCATCTTACCCCTTTCCCTCCCAGTTTCCGTATTCCCTTCCTCTTAGCTTATTCCTTCCCTTTTCACTTTTCCCTTCTCACTTTTCAATGAGGTGGAAGAAGTTTCACCATAGATTGAATATGTCTTAAGATTTTTCACTTAAAGCCAATTCTGAAGGCAGTAAGATACCCACTATATTCATCCCCCTCCATTCTTTCTCTCAGATATAATAGGTTTCCTATGCCTCTTCATGAGATGCACTACCCCCACTTTACCCTTTTTCTGGTACAATGTCCTTTCCACATCAATTTCTAGAACAAGGTATACATGTATTCTTTATACATCTATATAGTCAAAATATAGTTCCCAAGATTAATCTTTACCTTTTTAGATTTCTCTTGAGTTCTATATTTGTAGATCAAACTTTTTGTTAAGTTCTGGCTTTTTCGTCAGAAATAGATGAAATTCGCTTACTTCATTGAATGTCCATCTTCTTCCCTGGAAAAAGATGCTCATTCTCGCTGGGCAAGTTATTTTTGGTTGCATACCAAGTTCCTTAGCCTTTCGGAATATCATATTCCAGGCTCTTCGATCTTTTAATGTGGATGCTGCCAGATCCTGGGTGATCCTTATTGTGGCTCCTTGATACTTGAATTGGGTTTTTCTAGCTGCTTGCAATATTTTTTCCTTCATCTGAGGGTTCTGGCATTTGGCCACTATATTCCTTGGTGTTTTGATTTTGGGATCTCTTTCAGTGGGTGATCGATGAATCCTTTCAATGTTTATTTTTTCCTCTGTTCCTATGACTTCTGGACAGTTCTCTTTGATAATTTCCTGGAAAATAGTGTCCAGGCTCTTTTTTTCATCATACTTTTCTGGGAGTCCAATGATTCTCAGATTGTCTCTCCTGGATCTGTTTTCCAGGTCTGTTGTCTTCCCCAGAAGGTATTTCACATTCTGTTCCATTGTTTGATTTTTTTTGGATTTGCTTGACTGATTCTTCTTGTCTCCTCAAGTCATTCAATTCCAATTGTTCAATTCTGATTTTCTTTTTTTTTTTTTTTAATTATTTTTTATTGATAGAACGCATGCCAGGGTAATTTTTTATAGCATTATCCCTTGCATTCATTTCTGTTCCCCCAGCACGGGGGAATCTAGAAAACAGGATATTTTAATCACCCTGGTGTGGGGGCTCTAGAAAGCAAACTACAAGAAATTCCATCTTAATAAATTCTGTTAAATATTCAAATAAAATTCTGTGACTAGATAAAAACAGCATGGTTCTTAAAAATGTGGTTGCTTCCAAATCCTAGCATATGCTGAGATTTCAAAACTTATTGGAGATGGTCAAGATAGAAATACTTCAATCTCTGAATTAGTGCTCATATTCTACTTAGTGAAAAATGACAGGGGCTATACAAAACAAATGCTTATCAATCAACTTGTTGGTGATGTCAAAATTAAGTAGGAATCTCAGGCAATAAAGCTACATAAAAAGCCTTGTGGACCACATATTGAGTTAGAAAGTGACATATAAACAGAATACATGTTCTATTTTATTTTTATTTATGTTGTTAGAAATTTCTCAATTACATTTCAATCTGGTTCCGTTGTTACTAATTTTTACAACATGATGTCAGGAGACCCTCAAATCAGGCCAATTCTGTAGTCATTTGACTAATTAAGTCACCCTTGTTATACTTGTTCTTAAAGGAGGAATCATTTTCTTACTGACTTTGATACGTGCATGTCCATGTATCTAAGTTTAATAGTAAGCATTATCTATAATAGAGATAAACTAGAAGCTTTCCCAGTGAGATCAAGGGCAATTCAAAGATATCCATTACCATTGCTATTGTTCAATATTTTATTATAAATGTTAGCTATAGCAACAAGACCTGGAAAAGAAATTAAAAGAGTAAAAATAGGCAATAAGCAAACAAAAGTATCACTAGTTACAAATGCTATAAAATTATACTTAAAACCCCCAGATAATCAATTAAAAACTAGTTCTAATAATTAACAACTTTATCAAAGTTTCAAGTGCAAAATAAACCAGAAAAAAATTATCAGTATTTTATAAATTATAAAAATATGTAAGAAGTTAAATTCTATTTAAAATAGATACAGATGATACAAAATATTTGGCAACCCCAAGACTACGCGAACACAATTACAAAGCACTTTTCACAAATGAAGACAGATACAAAGAAGTGAAAAAATATTTATTGCTTAAGAAAAGGCTGAACCAATACAATAAAAATGGCATTTCTACCCAAGTTGTTTTATTTATTCAGTGCATATCAACTAAACTACTAAAAACATTTTATAGATTTAGAAAAAATAACAAAATTCATCTGAAAAAACTAAAGGTCGGGAATAGCAAGGGAATAAGTGAAAACATGTGACTTGGCAACCTACTAGTATTGTGGCCAAATAATAAAGAATGTCACAGGAACTAAAAGGACAAATTTGGTTGCATGAAATTTAAAAATATTGTGCACTAACAAATTCATTTGGAAGGAAAATGAGAAATTGGGAAACATTTTTATAACATTTTTCTCTAATACAGATTTCATCTCAAATATATAGAGAAATGAGCTGAATTCATAAAAATAAGTGCTATTTCCTATTTGACAAATGGTCAAAGAAAAGACAGAATTAAAATTTATAACTGGAATGTGTTTTAGGAAGCAAATGTAGGGTTAAGATTAGGATTAGGAGTAATGTTTGAGTGAGAACTTTAAGGAGATTTATTTTGCAATAATGAATAGGCAATTTTCAGAAAGTGAAATCAAAGCAATCCATAATTACATAGAATGTTCTAAATTACTAGTGTTTAGAAAAATGCAAATTAAAACAATTGTGAGGTATTACTGCATACACATCTATTTTTGTAGCATAAAATAAATTTAAAAAAGGAAAAATTCTGGAGGGCATGTTAAAAAAGTAAAGACCTTAATGCATTAGTTCATTTAGGTCTCTCCAAGCCTCTCTGAAATCATCTTACTGGTCATTTCTTACAGAACAATAATATAGATAAACAAACAAACAAACAAATAAATAGATAATAAAAATTGGCTGAATAAATTACAGCCATTCTCCAACTGATAGGCATCCACTCAGTTTCCAGTTTCTTTCCACTACAAAGAGGCCTGCTACAAGCATTTTTTGCATGTGTGGGGCCCTTTCCCTCCTTTAGGATCTCTTTGGGATATAATCCCAGTAGAAACACTGCTGGATCAAACTGTATGCAAAGTTTGATAATTTTTTGAGTATAGTTCCAAATTGCTCTCCAGAATGGCTGGTTTCATTTACAGTTCTACCAACAATGTATAAGTGTCCCAGTTTTCCCACATCCCCTTCAACGTTCGTCATTATATTTTTCTGTCATTCTAGCCAATTTAACAGGTGTGTAGTGGTATCTCAGAGTTGTTTTAATTTGCATTTCTCTGATCAATAGTGATTTGGAGCACCTTTTCATGTGGCTACAAATAGGTTTAATTTCTTCATCTGAAAATTGTTTGTTCATATCCTTTGACCAGGAGAATGGCTTGATTTCTTATAAATTTGAGTCAGTTCTCTGTATATTTTGGAAATGAGACCTTTATCATATCCTTTGGATGTAAAAATATTTTTCCAGTTTATTGCTTCCCTTCTAATTTTGTTTATACAAAACCTTTTTAACTTAATATAGTTAAAATTATCTATTTTATGTTCAATAATGATCTCTAGTTCTTCTTTGGTCACAAATTCCTTCCTCCTCCACAGATCTGAGAGATAAACTATCCTATGTTCTTCTAATTTGTTTATAATGTCATTCTTCATGCCTAGATCATGAACCCATTTTGACCTTATCTTGGAGTATGGTATTAAATGTAGGCTTAGGCTTACTTTCTGCCAAATTAGTTTCCAATTTTCCCAGCAGTTTTTGTCAAATAGTTTAGTCTTACCTCAAAAGCTGGCGCCTTTGGGTTTGTCAAATACTAGATTGTTATAGTCATTGGATATTTTGTTCCATGAATTGTCTGTCTTCTCAATGGGTAGGGCAAAAGTGGGAAGGAAGAAGAGAAGTTTGAATTTAAATTAAAAAAGAAAGTATTTTTTAAGTTTGTAATTTTGAAAATATTTAATGAAGTAAAATATCATATAAAAAGACTTCATTTTTCAGTGAATTTTAATTTTCTTTTTCATTTGGTCAATTTTTCTTTAAATATTTATATTGGCAAGGCAATCAGGGTTAAATAACTTGCCTAGGGATATAAGTAGTAGGTGTCAAGTCTCTGAGGTAAGATTTCAATTCAGGTCCTTCTGACTTCAGGACTGTGTACTCTGTACCCTGCACTAAAACCAAGCTGCTTCAAATTCATCTTTATAAAAAAATTCTTTTTAACATTAAAAAGGTTTTTCCTGAAGAAAAATAATTTTTGTGCCTATTTTACCATTGGTCAATTTTATTTAAGGTGTTATTTTACTTCATAATTTCCTTGCATCACTACTTTCTTTTCACATTTTTTTCCTTTTACTTTTACAGCTTTATAGCTTTGTTGAGGTCTTTTAAGAATTCTTGTTGGGCTTGAGTTTATTTTACCAGTTCCCATTCCCTCTCTACCTCCAGCTTTTTGAGGCTCTGCTTTTAACTGTTTTCATTTTGCCTTCTCCATTTGTGTCTTGATCTTCCTTGCCACCATAGTAACTTTTAAAGATCAAGTTCTTTAGTTATTTGCTCACTTTCCAATCTATTCCTTGACTTTATACATTATATTAAAGTTGGACTCTGCCCCCTTGGAGATTAAGAAGCACTATCCTAAATTTCAGGGGTTTTGAACTGTTATTTTAGAGCTAGTTTTGAAAGCAAGTGTAAATTTTTAGTGCTTTTAAGATGGTGTTATCTGGGAAGAAATATGGTCACTGCTCTGGCTGATCTTCCTCTTATCTTTACCTAAGTAGGTTCTTTGGCACTCCAAAGCCAATGGTGCTTTCTTGGCCCTGAAACTCTGACCAATCCCCTGTTCACTTGGAACTGACTGCCTAAACTCCTTTCTGGTCTTGAAAGCAATCAAGACATTGTATTGGTAATGGAGTAGCCAAACAGTGTCTAGTCCTGCACTCACTTTCAACCCAGGGTCTCCTCTTGTCTCTTTCTGAACAGTTGTCCAGTCTCTAGGAGGGAATTTCAAATCTGTAATTTCAAAGAATAATTTCAAAATTGTAATTACAGTCAACTGTGAAAGTCTTAGTTACTTCAATCAAAATAGTTATCCCAGATAATTTCAAAGATAATCCACCTCCAGAGAGACAAAACTTGTTTAAGTACTCCCAACTTTGCTCCTGCTGCTGTCACAGTTACCTTACAGAACCTTCACTGGTTTTACCTCTCAGTTAACCTCCAACCTGTTGTAGAAGATATCACCAGTGACCTCCTAAGTTGTCTTTTTTGGGAAAATATCTTGCCTGAACTTTTGTTGCTTTTGCTACTTCAGAATTAGATTTGACACATTATTTTAAAGTTCTTAAAGTTGGATGAATTCAGCTAAATTATTGCACAATTCCATTTTAGTTCTGCTGGAAAATTTATTTGATTATGGAATGGAGGATAGGAGTGAATTGATGTAGGCAAACATAAGGCCTTTCAATACATCAAGGTACTGCAATAGTTCAGATGTGAGATGATGATATCTTGCATTAGAAAGATGACAATTTCTGAGGAGAGAAGAAGTTATATTGAAGAGATGTTTCAAAGATGAAATCAATAGGCCTTTTCAGTAGATTATATGTTAGGGGTGGTGATAGATAGTGAGGAATCGAAAATGACACCCAGATTGCCAACCTACAGAACTCTGAGGATACAATTTTGTAATTGTCTCTCATCCTTTATTGGTTGAAAATTTCATCTTTTAACTTTAAAAGCTATCCTACTTGTCATATTCCCTCATGGTCTTGAATGTTTTCTTAACATTTGAAAAAAAAAATATTTGATCATTCTTTTTTCTCTTTTGGAAACTTTTTGTAACCCACATCTCTCCTTCAATTGTCAATGTTTATATTGAAAGGTAAAAGAAAGACAGGAAGACAAAAATCCCTATATCAAATAAATCTATTAAAGCAAAACAAATTCCCACATTGGTTATGTCTAAAAAGGTATGTTTCATTCTATACCTTGATATCATCATTCATTGGAATTGTATTTAATTTCATCTTTTAGGGATTTTTTTTTTAATAATAATGCCATTATTGCTTAAGTTATTCCTGGGGATCTGCATAATTCTCTCTGCATCAGCCTATGCATTTTTTTATGTTTCTTTGAAATCATTTCTTATGTTATTTCTGACAACTCAATAATATTTCATACATTTATTATTCACTCATTCCCCAGTTGATAGATACATTGTTAGTTTCTAATTCTTTGTTATAATTTTAAAAAACTCTACTAAAATGAATACTCAACATAAATAAATAAATAATATAAGTATCTTTACATATAAATAAATAAATGGATACTAAAAATAAACTTGTATATTTTCTTCCTTCTTTGACCTCTTTGGCATTGGTATAACAGTGGTATTGCTTTATTATATTTTGGGGAATGTCAGGGCATTGTTCCAGGTTGCTTTTCAGAATGGTTAGACCTTTTCATAGCTCCATTAAAAGTGCTTTAATTTGTTATTAGATCTCTCAGACAGTTCAGTAGCCATCTGTCTACTTGAGGCATGATTTTACTTAACCTCAGATTGTCCTAAACAGAAAGGAAAACCTAAATATACTTTTTTCAAAACTCTGCTCCTTTGCTTACTTCTCTCAGTTTATATAATTTTGATCCTGCAAAGCAAGAGGAAAATAAAGGGGCTCTTTAAGATTCATAGTTTTTCTTCTATGTTTGGATGGTGATAAAATATTCAGTTCCAGACAGCAGAGAGGTAGCTATGAAGGTTACATTCTAATTCCTTGTTTAACATTTACCATTTCTAGCATAATCATATTCCACTGGGTTAATATATTATTTTTTTCTTAGCCATTCCTTAGTTTATTGACAATCATTTTCCTCCTTTTTTTTTTTTTTTTTTTTTTTTTTGCTTTACAATCTCAGAATAAGCCTTGTTAGAAAACCATATTTTTCCAAAACCTATTGTTAGACATTATTTTCTTCCTTGCTTTCCAAATCTACTTTTCTCTTGAAGCTCTTGCCTTCAATCAAAAACAATAATAAAACTAAATGAAAATAATCCAAATGCCTTCAAGATTTTCTAAATATTTCATAATACTTAAAAATGTTTTTAAAGTATACTTCCTGAAGCGTCTTTTGTGCATGTATGGACTAGAAGAAGAGAACAGTAGTCACCTACTTTGAAAAATCTCAGGAGTTTCTCTATCATTTTATCCTAGATACATATCCCACAAAGGGCATAGACCTTTGAATAGGTTTTATTTTAGGTTGACAAAAAAATAGATGTAGTACTCCTCAGAAATGAGTCACAAAGAATCAGTTCTTATCTATCCTTTCCACTCCATAAATCATATCTTGTAGCTTGAAAAAGATTTAATGCAAACACACACACACGCACACACACACACACACGTGTGTGTGTGTGTGTGCGTGTGTGTGTGTATATATATATATAGAGAGAGAACACTTCTTTGTTGTATTCAGAACATATTTTTATTCCCCAAATAATAAAGTAAATATTGACTAACAGTCCTACAGATTCAGAATATGTTTTCTATCAGTGTCTAATAACATTTCATTACAACCAAAAATCATATAGGATGAGAGCATTATAATAAAGTTCAAGAAATAATGAAATGAAAATTAAATAAATAATATTCTTTGTCTGTAGAGGTAAAAGTACTTACCTTTAGATATGCAGTTTAAATTATATTTGAACAGTGATGACAGCTTATTCATCTATATTTTCTCATAACTGGTGGGAGTTTTGATTTGTAAAGTCTGATGTAGAATAGTGGCAAAATGCACCTGAAAATTTTAGGGCATAAATTTCCATTCCAGGGTTTTTATGGAAGAAGACAAAAGACAAAAATTCAAATGTCACTTTATTCCTATGATAGATAAAAGTACAATGTCCAGTTCTCTTTTCCTTTCTCTAGAGATGAGAATCCTCAAGATACAATGGAAATAATTATGTCTTGTCATTAGTCATACCTATGCTAAGCCACTTACTAGCTGTGCTATTACTACTTACCTCACAGGATAGTTATTCAGAAAACACTTTATAAACCTTGAAGCTTTTTAATAAATGAGAGCTACTACTTAGGAGAAGTTTTTTTTTTTTTTTAAAGCATATTAATTTCTGGTTACTAGTAAATATTGTGTGATGTTTTTCTCTTCATCATCATAGTATAATAGTTTGAAGATACATTTACCTATTTTTTCTTTTGATTTTGTTTGACTATTGATATCTCATAGAGTCACAAGCTTCCATTCGTCCACTTCTAATTTTTAAGGAATGATATCTTTCAGTTAGCTTTTTTACCTCCTTTTTCATTTGGCTAATTTTACTTTTACAGAAATTGTTTACTTCAGTGAATTTTTTTCCCCATTTGGACAATTGTATTTATTTTAAGAAATTGTTTTCTTCAGTTTTTGTCCTATCATTTACAGGCTATTGACTGTCTCTTTCCTACATCTTATTTCCTTTCTTAATTTTTCTTTTACCTTTCTTATTTAACGTTTAAAACACTTTTTGAGTTTTTCTGTGAAGACATTTTGGGAATGAGACCAATTTATATCCCCTTTGAGGTTTTGCATGTAGATATACTGTCTTCTTCTGAGTTGGAGTTTTGATCTTCCCTGTCACCATCATAGATTTCTATGGACAAGTTCATTTATTTATTTATTTATTTGCATATTTCATGGTATTTAAAGTTGAGTACTACTATCAGGGTACAGTAGTCACTGTTTCAAGTTTCTTATTCTGAGGAAAGGGACCTGGTCATTGATTTTGAGTTCTAAGGCCTCAGGTGCTAGCAGCTTGCTTACTGAGCTGAGGTAACCCGCCCTAGATGAGCCTGTTGTTTCCTGGTTTCCAGGAGTGGAAGTTTGTTTTCTGTGCTGGGGCTCAAGATTCCACTACTGGTCTCTGTGCTAATGGACTGTTGAGTCTGGATTGAAGGGCTTTAGTTGCTGATTTGTGCTGTGACCAAGAGCCTCCTGCTGGCTTATCTGGACCTTGTCAGTGATGAACTGCATTCCCTTTCACCCAAGTGAGACTGAGTTTTCCTGAATTCCTCCCATGTCATCTTAAGCTTTAAAATTGTTTAACTCTGTCTTTTTTTAGATTCTGTCACTCCAGAGTCCATTTAGAGGTTTGATGTAATATTATTTCTGAAATAAACTGGGGAAAACTCAGGCAGCTTTATGAATTCTCTATGCTATATATGTTCCATTCTTAAGGGAAAAAATGTTAAAAATCTCAATCCACCTCTCACACAGATAAGGATCATTATCAATAAAGATTGTGTTCCATATCAATAGACACTGGGATAGATGTTACACATCTAATATTGTTGTAAGGATGATTCATTACAGTGTTTGCCCAGGAGATTTGGATATGTCTGCTAGATCCTTGAACCACTTCCTACACAAATGGAAGAACTAAATTGCTTTGCCCTCATCAGTAGTAATAGCAACTGCTACTCTGACAAGTCTTTAATTGAGAACCTGTTCCTTTTGGTTTTTAATCTAGACTGCTGTGTTTTAATTCTCTATGTCCTAACTCTGGAATTGATTTATGGATACTATCAAGTATTAGAGTCAGAATCCTAGGAAAGTATAGCGGTGTTTCTCTGGCATGAACTCCCTTGAAGACCAATTAGATAATAGTTTATCCATCCTCTAGGGTTTTCCACTATTTTCAAGGGACTGAGGAAAGGAAGGAAAGATTTCTCATCTCTGCTCAGGCCTTCACTAGTTTTGTTTTCCATGTCTTGGTGGTCCAAGTACCCCAGTTTCATTTAACCAATTATAAAAGTCAGGTTAACTTTTACAAGTAAATATTTCATTAAAAGGTATACCAAGAACACAGATACAAAATTTCTCTTTCTCCCAACATCTAAAGAATAAACTACCTCTATCCCCCACCTTACCACCAAACTAATGCTATTTCCTTCTTATGGAAGGGAAGTGAAGGAGGAATGGATTTATAACCTAAATTAGTTCCTACATAGTATTGATTCAGTGAAACTCCAAGTCCAAAATCCCCCCTGAGTTAGATTGCAAAGATACTAACTTCCCTGCTTGACTCCCAGACTTCAAGCTTCCCATGGCTGAAGTTTCTGTTCCACAGGCACCATTCTTTTTCTAAAACAGAAAAAAAAAAAAAAAAAAAAAAAAAAAAAAAAAACCCTAAAAAAATTACCAGATCAAAATTTCAAGTGTATATCTGTAAAGGGCTGAAACTCTTAAAAGTGTGCTTGAATCAGACAACCAAGCACTTAAGGTTAATTACCTATTGGACAATGATTCTATTAGCATATGTTTGGAAAAATGCCCCTTCTCATTATTCCATGCTGGCTGGATCTTTTGGTGTATACAGATAATGGTAGGAGGGATTAGAGAGTGGAGTGAGATAAGCCAGACTCACTTTGCAGCAGGACCAGGAGAAGGGAGGTTAGTGGAGAGCTTGTGGCAGTTTATCTCCTTCACTTCTCCCCCTAAAGACCAAGGACTTTTGCTTATCCTGACTCTGGTTGTTCTTGAGGCTTCCAGGGAACTAGCCCAGAACTTATATATATCTTTGGCACATAGCTTGGGAGGAAGAAAAGGTGGCTTTCAGGCCCTTCCATAACTTCCTGAATGATGTTGCACTATGAGAGAGTGAGTCCTTCATCCCTAGACAAGATAGGAAAAAAGGAAACAATTGTTACAGGTTAATAGTTTCTGAAGATATCAATTCTGGCTTTGTAATCCACAGAAAGAAATTTCTCTCAACAGCATGGAATACCAATTCTGAATGTCTACTTATATCAGGTCTACTCTCACATAGAATATCTCACATAGATACTTTATGTTTGGTGGTTTTAATATTTGACAAACTCTTTTTACAATGGAATTTGTTACCAATGAGACTCCCAAAATACTTAAAGGACATAGAAATAAAAGTAACAGATATTGAAGTGATGATAAGAAACAAAAAAGAACCCAAGCTGAGTTCCATGTGCCCACAGTTGTTATCATACCAAAAAGTTCTTTGATTTAAGGAACATTTTCTTCAAGGGCAAGGTTATTCCTGTTTTTTCTTCTGGAAAGATCATCAAAGTTCAGAGAATCTGCTACTTTATTTGTGTGATCCAGTATCTTCTTTTAATAAATGGAATCATAAAATCATAACATGCTAGAATTAGAAGAAAACTTGAAGGTCCAACACTTGATTTAATGATGAAGAAACAAACAAAAAGGTTAAGTGATATTCATGTAGCTAATAATAGAACTAAGTATAGAACTCAAAGCTTCTCTTTCTTTGATCTTTGCTCTTTCATTCTCTCAGTTAACTCCAAAGTACAACCCTCTAGGAGCCAAAGAATTATATAAATATACATATACATAATTCATTATCAAGTTATCATTTTTTTTTTTGATCAAGGGATACTAATAGTATATTTCCCATTATATGGTATAATGGGTATACTACATTTTAAAAATTATATTATTGAGGATGCATCATACCAAAAAAAAATGCAAACTAATATTTTACATTGGATCTTACTTTTCTCGTTCAATTGGTGACATTCATCTTTTAACCTATCATGCTGTTTTATATAACTACTATTAAATGCATTTCTAGGTTTAAGAGAACTTTTGAAATTCATACTTTATCAAAAGCTATTCATTAAATTTCTACCAAGTTGATGGTTTTACTTGTCTTCACAGCTTTGTCCCTACTAATACTGATTTTCTTCACATCTCATCCTCTTACTCCCAGTCAGCCTATATTATTAACACAGAGAGAGTGAAAAATTCCTTGAGAGTTTTCACCTTTGTGAAATTCTAATTCTACCTTTGTATCCCTAGTGTTTGGCAGAATGCCTGGCACACAATAGGAAATTAGTAAATATGCTTTTTATTACATTGAATTAATGTTTTTGAGTGATAATGCTACTTTTGTTTTTAATTGTGGCTTAATTTGTAAAGGTATGGTCTCTTTGAAATAGTATGATTTTATAATTGAGAACCAAATCATTGTAATTTGCTTGACAGATTTCAGTGCTTCATCAGAAAATTTTAGATTACAATATGCAAGCAGTAAAGGTGAAAATAGTTACAATAGTTTTTCATAAATTTCTAAAAATTTCAATTTTGTACTGAAGATAATTTTTTTAATCAAAGAAGATGGATTTAAAATTATCATGTGAAATTTAGTATCTGGCACAATATATCACATTTCCATATATGATATACCACATTTTGATATTGACAAAAATAACTTAATAAGAATAGCTATACATGATTATTTACCATGAGGCTACATAAATGTATAAAAAATAAAAAAAATTTTAATATCCCAATAACATGCCCTTTGAGAAATATGGTTGTTTATTTACTGTATAGAAAACTTTGATTTTCTAACTTAAGATTTTTATTTTATTTTATTAAAATAGTCTCCCAAATTCATGATACCCTATCTATGAAAATAAGAAGGAAGAATGCCTTTTGAAATATATTCTTTGAAGTCAAATTTAGTCACTACACTTTTGGGGCATTAAGTTTCAAGTATCCTTTTCATTTTTTTAAATTTACATTATTTTAGTGATTATATGTATGTGTGAATATATCTACCATACATGTGTTTAGATATATGCACGTGAGTATATATGTATATAAACATCTATATATGTATATATTTATATAAACACACATACACACATATATCTATATAATACATATATATAGATAGATAGATATAGATAAACATACACACATATGTGTGTAAATTCATAGATAGATATCTGGATAGAGATGTATCTATCTATATAAATTTCCAAGTTATGCTTTGCATTAATCTTCCCATGTTTCTCTATATTTTTCATATTTGTCAGTTCTTGAAGTATAGGAAAAATCCATTACATTCATGCACTTCAACTATTTTAGACATTCTATAATTGATGGACATCTATTTGTTTTTAAGTTCTTCACTATTACAAAGAGTGTTATTATAAATATTGGGATGAATATATAGGCTTTTATTTTGGTATTATCTTTGATTCTTAGTGGCATCTTTGATGCCTTGCAGTGGAATCTCTGGATCAAAGGGTATGGATATTTTCCTGGCATTCCTCATATAAATTCCAAATTCTTTTCTGGAGGGGTTGTCCCAATTTTTGCTTCACTAACAGTGCATTGGTATAGCCATATTATCACAACTTCTTTAAAGTAAATCAATTCTATATATTTTCATCTCTGCCAAATTGTTTCATGTAAATTGAAACCTCTGAAAAAGTAAAAAAAAAAATTGCTTAAGCATTTACATGCACCAGATATTGTGCTAAATCATATATATATACATATGGTGCTATAGCCAATTCCTTGCATTCAAAACTTGAATCACAGCACCATGTTTATCAGGATATCAATGTGGTTGCAGAAACAAGTAGTCCTAGGTTTGCATAATGATTTAAGAGCTAAGGAGTATACAATGAAGGGTTCTTTACTGAGGAAGCATGAGATTTAGGCATCCTGCCTTCATGGATATCAGGACATTTAGTGTTAACTTTGGTAACTAAAGGGAGTTACTTGTGGTAAAAGTGTGGTTTGTTACATATTCAATTGGTTCAGAGGCATTCTGTTAGAAAGAAAAAAGTGAGAAAGGGGTATTCTGTACTGGCCTTAAATAATGATGAGTTATTTCCTTCTAAGTATCTGAAAAATGGCAAATTTTATCTCTAGATATATGGATAAAGGATTACTCAATGTCCTTTCCTCAGACCATCTTGAGAGATATAGACTTATTCCAAGGAACAAGGTAAGAGATGTTGGCTTTTCAGAATACATGGTCAGGGAGATAAAAATGGGGAATTGTTTCAGCTAGCCAATTAGCAAAATTCCTTAGCAAATTAAAACTTCATTACAAGCCAACGTTATAATAGGGGTTCTATGTGATAAAATGAATTTTGAGAAAAATATAAGTACCATACAATACAACATGTCTAACTGACTTATGATAAACTGGAGCATAAGATTTAGGTTAAAAAGAATTCAAGTTTTAAGAATTTTTTTGAAGTTCAGCATTTATAGTTTTGCAGATTTTATATTATGAAAAGTGAATATTGTCTGAAATTATTTTATAAAAATTGAGATGTTAGCAAAAGGTCATTGAAATCTAGGGAATTATCAGTAGAGAAATGTTTTGTATGTCACAAATTTTATTTTGGGCACTGAATTTTGTTTCACTTTTTAATGGTTACAGTTATGAAAAATGCATGTTGTCAGAATTAATGTTTTGCTATAAAGAATTGTATGTAGAAAAGTGAAGTTACAGAAATCTCTAGTAAAATATTATATGATTTGACGCTAGTGGGAATCTAACCTCTTATTTCCCACTGGTGCAATGTACAAATATTTATGTTTTTGACAATCACATCATTTTCTAGGAATGTTACCTTTGCAAAAGTTGAGGATTGACTGCATAAAATATCTTGTAGTTAAGAGAAAGAACCAGAGTATAAAATGGAAGGTGAATTGATGAATTATCTCTTGAAAGAAACACCAAAATAAACAAATCTCAGGAACATCATGGCCCAAATCTGGAATTCTCAAGTTAAAAAAAAAAGTTCAGCACACATTCAGAAAGAGATAATTTAAGTACTTAGGAGCCACAGTTTGGGTCATAGCTGATTTACTCATAATTGTAAAGGAGAGTAGAATTCAACATACAATATTCCAAAGGCAAAATATATGGACTTTTAGCCAAGAATAACATCTTACAAAACTGAGTAGAATGGTATAGGGAGAAAATGGATATTTTCTAAAATAGAGCTCTTTCAAGCATTCTTGATGAAAAACAAAACACACTAAGCTTTAGAAAAACTTGGAGGTTCAAATGAAGGAGTTAAGATAAATGTAAAAAGCTAAACAAATGAGGGACTAAATGAGGATAAACTGCTTGCATTCAAATATGGAAAGATAATATATGTGTTCACTGAACATTATCATCATTTGAGGTCATTAAAGATAGGGCCTATGAATGGTTCTATTATAATCTTGATTGTTCTAAGAGATGTGAAGACACTAAAGGAAATTATCCTGGAGGCAGGGTGAGAGGGAAAATAAGGTTAGGGAAAACTACCTATCTCACTTTTTTTTTTTTTCAAGATGGGCAAGCAAATATCTATACAAATAAGGAGGAAGGATAAGGAAAGAAGCTAATACTTCAACCTCAATGTCATCTGAATTAGGTAAAAGAACAAATACACACACACACACACACACACACACACACACACACACACACACACAGAGTTGGCTATAAATAGATTTTATTCAACAGGGAAATGTGATGACCAAGTTAGCACTCTGGATACTTTAGAATCAACTGGAGTCAAGATCAGTAAAAGTACTTGATCTTTATTCTTTGTGGAGGTGAACGGAATGGAGATATAAAGTGACAGCAATCGTGACATGAATCTGCCAGGAGTGACCCTTTTTTTCTCACTCCACCCACCAAATTGTCCACCCAATCTCCTATAGAACAGATCAAGTCTGCAGCATAGTGGTCAGGGCCATTCTTTCTCCAAATATATACAGATAAGAGTATTGTCCAATTGGTAATTGTCCTTAAGTGCTCTGACCTCAGAGCATCTGCTCAGAGTTTTCAGCCCATTACAGGGAAATGGGAGAAAAAAAAGGAAAAACAGGGAGAAGACTTTATAGAGTGTAGATAAAAAGAGGGATTATTCTTAAGAAAAACAAATTCTAATTAAGGATGTTCAAAAATATTTGTCATCCTTTTTGAGGCAAAGAATGGGAATCTGAGAAGATTGTGCCAACTGCCCCTAAAAGTTATAATATGTAAATGAGGTGGAATGCTATTATTCTGTAAGAAATGATGAAGAATATGATGTTAAAGAAGTTGGAAAAACTTGTATGAACTGATGGAGAGTGAAATGAACAGAACCATGAAAATAATTTGTGCAATGAAAATTTTATCGTTAACTTCAAGCACTTTTGAAAGAATTTGAAGAACTTATTAGCATAATGACCAATCACATTTCCAAAGAAATAATGATGGAATGCTATTCACTTTTTGATAGAAAGGTAAAGGACTTACATTGCAGAATAAGACTATATATATTTACATATATATATATATTTTAAATATGACCAGTATGGAATTTTTCTTGATTAGTCAAACATTTTTTTTTTTTTTTTTTTTTTTTAGTTCCCAATTGAGGGATGAGGGTAAAATCAGAGCAGAGAAAGAAAGATGAGTATTTGCTGTAAAAGTTATTATTAAAAGAATTACAGTAATATATAAAACAGAAATGAATAATTCAATAAAATTAAATGTCAAAATAAAATTTTAAATTATTGGAAAAATAAAAGAAAATGTAAGATGTCTTGATTAAAAATGACTGAATAGAAAATAGATGAAGAAGAGATAATTTAAGTAGCACTTGGATTCATGAAAACCAAGCTTATTTTTAGAAGCCTAAGCAATATACTTGAAATCATATCTTAAAATTACTAATATTTATTAGAATTATAGATCAAAATGAAGAGAGAAAAAATGCAACTATAATCGTTTCAAAGAAATCCCTCAAATTTCAAAAGAATATTATGAAAAAATCCAGTTTTGACATATCAAAGAAAAAATAATGATCCAGAAAGAAGTGATTTAAGTTCCAATTAACTTTAGTTAGAATTTTGTAAGAACTGACAGCATCTATTCTCTTTTTAAACAAAATTCTTAAAGATTTTTATTTTCAAAACATATGCATGGATAATTTTTCAGCATTGACTCCTGCAAATCCTTGTATTCCAAAATTTCCCTCCTTCCCCCCCATCCTTCTTCTAGATGGCAGGGGATCCATTATAAGTTAAACAAGTTAAAATATATTAAATCCAATATATGCATACATATTTTTACAATTATCTTGCTGCACAAGAAAAATAAGATCAAAAAGGAAAAAAAATGAGAAAGAAAATAAAATGGAAGCAAACAACAAAAAGAGTGAAAATGCTATGCTGTGATCTGCCCTCAGTTCCCACAGTCCTCTATCTGGGTGTAGATGGCTCTCTTCACCACAAGATCATTAGAACTTGCCTGAATAATCTAATTGTTGAGAAGAGCCATGTCCATCAGAACTGATTATCATATAATCTTCTTGTTGTCATATACAATGATCTCCTGGTTCTGCTCATTTCACTTAGCATCAGTTCATGTAAGTCTCTCCAGGCCTTTCTGAAATCATCCAACAGGAAAAGATCTTGGAATAAAATAGTTAAAAAACATATAGATTTACAACCATGAATAACTTACCCTGAAATTTTAGTATAATCATGCTAAGAAAAAATAGATATTTAGTGTAATAGAAGATTTTCAAGTATTTCTAATGAAAAAAATCAGAGCAAAGAAGGGAATGTGAAATGAAATATAAGAGAAAATTAAAAAGTGAAATGTATTTGAGCAGGTGCAAATGGGTGTGATGTTGTGACACTAACATGGGGGAGAAGAGACAAGTGTAATTTCAGAAACTTCAAAAAGATAATTAAGAAAAAAAGAGAGTATCTGTTTGAAAGTTTAAACAGGCAAAAAAAGAGTATGCTAAAAGGAATTCACAAGAGTAGAAAGGAGGAAGAAGGTGCAACTTGCTAATTCTTATAATTAGAGTAGTTGGTAAGAAGACTATACATTTATGGAGGAAATGGTAAAGGGCTGTCTATTCAATGTGCCTCAACTTTTGCTAAAATAAGGGTTGAACACGGAATTTGGTGGAACAATACACCAAGTTAAACAGAAATATAAGCTGTTTGGGGTGAAATGGGGAAGGTGACATTAAAAAGGGAGGTTAATATGAGAGTGAATGGTCATAAGTGAAACACTTTTCATCAATTGAGCAATAACTGAACAAATTGTGTTGTATGAATGTAATGGTGATGAATGTGGAGAATCCTAAAAAGTAATGCAAACTTAAGTGACTGGAACCAATAAAAAAAATTATAAAGACAATAATATTAAAGTGAAAACAACAACAGCAATAATAACCCTGAAACACTTCAGAACTCTAATCAGAAATGACCAAGCATATCTCCAGAGCACCTATGATGAAGCATGTTACCCATGTCCTGACAAAGGTGATAAACTCAAGGTACAAAAAGAGGCATATATTATTGGATAGGGCCACTGAATGTACATGTTTTATTCAATTATGTTTATTTGTTATTTTTTCTCTTTCTTTCAATTTTTAATTGGGAAATAGTGATTGGGAAGAAAGATGAGAGTGGTTAGCCATAGATATTGAAAAGGGGGGCAGCTAGGTGGTGCAATAGATAGAATGTCAGCCCCGAAGTCAGGAGGACCTGAGTTCAAACCTGGTTTCCGACACTTAACACTTCCTAGCTGTGGGACCCTGGGCAAATCACTTTGTCCCAATTTTGCCTCAGCAAAAAAAAAAAAAAAAAAAAAAAAAAAAAAATTTCTACTGAACTTTTTTTTTTTTTTTTTAATGTTTAGAAGAAGAAAAAATGAAGGGCATTGAGAAAAGCAAGGGAATTTTGAAGCAATGTTTGGAATTTATATACTTTATTAAAAATAGCAAACCAATATGAATGGTTTTATATATAATTATTTTTGTGCTCTTTATATAGAAATGCCTTTTTTTTTTTTTTTTTTTTTGGTATAAGTTTAGAATTTGAAAATTAACTAATTCCTAAAAGAAATATTGCAAAAAAGGAATCAAATATCTGAGTAGCTGAAAAAACTAATGGAATTCTCAGAGAATCATTAATTAATCATACCTTTCTTCTCATAGCAAAGTGGTTGCTAGATTTGAGTATTACATACATAGTAAGATTAGATAGGTTAATGTAGGTTTTTTTCATAAAAAAGATTCAGAATGGAAGAAAAGAGGATACTAAAATACTGAAATAATTACGAGTATTCACGAAATACATCAATATGCTGTACTATTTAATGCTTTGTGTAAAATATAATATTGATAATTTGGGGAGGAGCAAGGGAAATAATACTTTCATTTTGGCAAACAGCATTTCCTACTAATGTGTGCAAATGATAGCTACCAGTCTTAAAAATATTTGAAAAGAACTTGCATGCTGTTTTGTGAATTATTATATCAAAGCCAAGTTGGTAATGTGATAATAGACAAACTAGTTTACATCATTTATATGCACTTCAGTATTTCTTCTATAATTTTGAATTGGTGTAGAAAGAGATCTTTAGGGTCTAAAGTTTCTTTCTTGTCTACAATAAGTTTTACCTGACATGAGATACTAGAGGTTTTAAATGATAGTGATATCCATGAGTATCAGGACAATTGGAACATATAAATATGCTTAGCAGATTTTATTCCATATAATTGACATTTTATGGTACACTTTTCCTTTAAAAGAATTCCATTTCTGAAAAGGAAGAATTTTCTTCTATGAGTATAAGAAATATATCATTATAAAGAACTTCAAAACTACATTTTTTTCCCCTTGAGGCAATTGGGCTTAAGTGACTTGCCCAGAGTCACACAGCTAGGAAGTGTTAAGTGTTTGAGATCAAATTTGAACTCAGGTCCTCCTTACTAGGGCTGGTCGATAGAGCACCAGTGCTCTATCTACTGCCACCTAGCTGCCCTTACACAAATATTTCAAAGATTCTTTTCCCACATTATTTTTAGTTTATTTAGTACTTACTTCTATCAGATTCATTGCTCACCTGATTAAACACAGGTAAATCAGCAACAACTCTCTTACTTTCTTTTGGGGTTTTGACCTGGTTAGTGAAATGTTTTTTTCATACCAAGCATTTTGGTTGGCACCTTTACTTACTCCTTCCTTTCACATTGCTAAGCTGAAATGGTCCATGAACTCTGAAATTTGTTGAATACTGTAAATCTCTGACTATTTACAATTTTTTATAAAGGGCAGAGATTGTGTTATATGAAGCAGTATATACCAATTTATGTAATTGCTTTTTGATAAGCATTTAATTTTACAATGAATTTTTCTTCAGATACTTTTTTATATTACAAGTTAATAGAGATTAAGTGATCTTTGTAGAAAAATGCTTGTGATTAGATTGCTTTAGGTTTGAGCTATATATTTAGCAATCGATTTTGACAAATGCTTTCTTTTTTTCCTTTTAAAAAAATTATGATTTAAAAATTTAGGTGGTAGGGACAATAATTAATGATTTGAGTTCTAAGCTGAAAACAGACAGAAATAGATTTTAATATCATCCTGGATGCCTACTGGCCATGTGTCCCTGGGCATGTCATTTAACCTTTTCTATGCCTTAGGTATTCCATGATAGACTTCTTAAATTATAGATGAATGGCAATCTACTTTGGTTGGGTGCTTCCCACTAATGGAAATCACAGATTTTATGCTATATCTATACTCCTTAGGGTGTCAACTGAGGAACTGATGGTGGGATAGAACATTCACAGTTTAGTTTCACTTTGTTCCACAGGGCTTACAACCCTATAAACAAAGTATTAATAAGGTTTTTCACCATTTAAAAATTTTGCATCTTTATAAGAAAGTTGAATCTGAGAGTAGGGTGAAAAAACACATTCTATAGAAAAATCACACACACACACACACACACACACACACACACACACACACACACCCCTACACATACAAATCAGGTTCACTTTCTTTCCTTGATCCTTTTTTCACAACAGTGAAGAATTTTCTTTCAGTGTAGTGACCTGAGTAATGATGTTATTTTATTTTCTAAATGCAAAAATGATGTTCAACTATTATAAATTGAGCATCAATTTTTTCTGCCATTACTTATATTTTTGAGAGAATTTATATTGTTATAAATGGTGCCCGCACATTGTCCTCTTGTCTACTTAAATTATTATTATTTTCCTTTAGACTAAATAATTATGGTGAATGATTGAGATGATGATTTAGAGAGAATGAGTAACAAAATAGATATTGAGAATTATCCTTGGGACAGCTAGGTGGTGCAGTGGATAGAACACAAGTCCTGAAGTCAGGAGGACCTGAGTTCAAATCTGGTCTCAGACACTTAACACTTCCTAGCTGTGTGATCCTATTTCCTCAGGGGAAAAAAAAAAAGAGAATTATCCTTCTTTCCTCCCATCTGGTTTTGGGATTTTGATTTTTGTAGTTCCCCACTTCCTCTATTCTCTGGGAGTTGGAAATTGGAGACTGAATGATTGGATTGCTCATTCTGAGGAAGCCATGCAAGAGGAAAAATGTGTGATTAAGAATATGTGTGGGTATCTAGGAATGGATGCTTTCTGTTTCCTTATCCCCACCTTTTCAGTTTTATATATCTGTCTATATACATATATAATATATGTTATGTGAATTGTAGCTAGTTATTACAATCACAACAAGGATAACAGCAAGAGGCACTATAAGGTGTTGCTACTTCACCCTGCATTCCCCTCCATCCAATCATATATTCATGACCACATGACATTTATTTCTTTGTGTTTATTCTTCCCAAATATGAGTTTTCTGTGGTGAGCATATTCAGGCATTGAGTTTATGGGTTTGGGAGATCCAGAGGTCCCCAAATCAAACAGAGCAGTGGTGGTAAAAATGTGCTGACAACTGTGGAAGTACTTGCAGACAAAATAGGGAAAGACACTCATCCAAGAACAACATTACCTGCAGAGATAGTAACTTTTCATGAGGGAGAGAAGTATTGATTATAGATTAGAGGTGGATTGATTCTTCAGAACCAATCAGAGAGCTACAAGTAAGGGAGACTTCATGAATATCTGTCTCACAAAGTTAGAAAAGGACCCTTAAGGCTAAGATTTGCAACATAGATTTCCTGTATATATGCCTTATTATTACTATACTTCGAGTTTGTATATACATGTGAAAAGTGCCTCCCAGTTTGTGGAGAACATTCTATAACAATTGTTCTTACTACATTGCCTTATTAAATGACATTTATTCAGGAGATACAATATTAGACATCTTAGCCCTTCATGGTTCCCCCTAGTCCCTTGATGGTAGTAGTAGTCAACTGCCTCGTAGGGACCCAATACAGCAAAATAAGTAAAAGATGGAAAAAAAAGGCAATGCCACAGATCTGTAACATCATCTCTCAAAGCACTTTGAAAACAGAAACCTCAGAACAATGTTCTGCATCCAATAGCACCTTTATTAACATATTGAATTTATTTTATACTTATGTGTTCATATTTTATCTTCTCATAGAATGTAAGCTAGTTGAGAGAAGGGATTCTTCATTGTTCTTTTTGTTCCCAGGACTTTGGAACTTTAACTATAAAACATAATAATTATTTATTGAGGGACTGAACTTAGAAGAACACAAATAAGACTCCTTCCTCCTTGTTATGATGATGATATATAAATGACCCTACATCTCTCTCTTGTCATGGGTCTAAAGGTAAAAATGTGGGAAGTGAAACTTTTGATAGTCAGGATAATGACAATTGAGATCTAAGGTCTCTCTCCATTTTTAGTCTTCCAATTCAACCACTGTTGACTTCAGGAGAGTTACTTATCTCCAACTTGAAATTCCTCTGATTCTCTAAAAGTGTTTTTATTTGTATGACCTTATTTTCATTGAGAGTGATATTTTTTTTCTATTCTTCTCCCTTCCTTCCCCTAGGGAAGTGTAGGAAAAAACACCCAAAGGAAAATGACAGATGTATCTTGTAATATTATCATTTTAGATCCTCACAGACTATTGCCTGTTTTAAAAATATTTGAAATGGCACTAAAAGCTATCTTTGTCTCTAATTATACCCACATTCTCTAAATATATTCATGACAAAAATATAGTTCTCAAGTTCTTTCCTTTTTACCTTTTTATTTCTCTTGAATTCTGTGTTTGGAGATCAATTTATTTTTTGTTCAGTTCTGGCCTTTTCATTAGAAATAGGTGAATTTCACCTATATCATTGAATTTCAATCTTCTTCCCTGAAAGATAATGCCCATTTTTAGCTAGATATCTTATTTTTGGCTATAATCCAAGTTCCTTTGCCTTTGGGATTATCCGATTCCAGGCCCTTCAGTCCTTCAAGGTGGAAGCTGCTAAAGTCTGGGTAATCCTAATTGTGGCTCTTCAGTATTTAAATTGTTTCTTTCTGGTTGCTTGAACTATCTTTTCCTTAGTGCGATAGTTCTGAAATTTAGCTATGATATTCCTTGGGGATTTAATTTTGGGATTTCTTTCAGGAGGTGATTGGTGAATTCTTTCAATGGCTGTTTTATCTTCTGATTCTAAAATATCAGGGCAGTTTACTTTTATGATTTCATGTATGATAATGTTTAGGTTCTTTTTTTCATCGTGGCTTTCAGGAAGTCCAATAATCCTTAGATTGTCTCTTCTAGACCTAGTTTCCGGATCAGTTGTTTTTCCTAGGAGATATTTCATATTTTCTTCTACTTTTTTTTTTTTTTTGGTTTTTGTTTGATTGATTCTTGAAGTCTTGTTCAGTCATTCACTTACCATTTATTCAATTCTAATTTTTAGTGTATTATTTTCTTCACTTATCTTTTTTAGCTCCTTTTGATATTGGCCAATTGAATTTTTTTGTTCATTGCATTCTTTTTCCATTTCACAAATTTGTGTTTCTGTCACAAAAGACACAAGAACTGGTGTCTTTTCCATATCTCTTTTGTAGGGCATTATATGCTTTTTCCATTCCTTCTTGCAATTGTCTCATTTCATTTACCCATTTTTCTTCTAACTCTCTTTTAAGATCCTTTATGCAATCTTTTAAGAAAGCCTTTAAAATGGGAACCAGCCTATGTTTCCATGTGGGGCTTCATCTGAGTTGATTTGCCTTTAGGAACCTTAGGATTTGAGGTCTGTTCTTCTCTCTCTCCATAGAAGCTGTCTATGGTGAGAGATCTTTTTGATTTTTTATTATTATTATTATTTTTAAGGCTGGAGGTCTGTTCAATGTAAAGGAGTGACAGCTGCTTTATTTTGCCCTCGGGCAGTTCTGCTGATTGATTCCCTGTGCTGGACTGATCTTCCAGGGCTCAGTGGTTTACAATTTGCCTTTTCTAGCAAATCTGCCAATCCACCTACTTGAAACTAGGACAAAGTGATCTAAGAGGGTCACAGAAGATTCTCAGGTGTGTGGGAGCTACAGAGCTCTGACTTCTGCCCCCAGCTTTTTCCCCCATCTCCCTGTTCTGTGGTCTGGGCACAGACTGTCCCCTTGCCTATTTGAAACAGAAATTTCAATTCTTCTGAAATTCTTCCAAGGTGTCTTCTTTTGGGAATGTGTTGTACTACAAATATTTGTGGATTCTTTGAATCCAAAGTTTAGAGGCTTAAACTGCTATTGGTTTGAGAGAAAGTCAGAGGAGGTCACAGAAAGTCATGTCTGCTTTCCACCATCTTGGCTTTGACTCATGTCTATTCCTTTTATTTGCTTTTCCAAGGAGAAAATAATTCTTCCATTTCTACTTCAAGTTTCTTTTCTCATGTTTATTTCATTTATAGAGAGATTATCTATCAGTATTGATTAGTCTATTAATTGCTCAATGAACAAAGGAAAGGTCTCAAATTTAGATTGCCAAGAACTAGGTTAATGTTTATAGGAAGGGTAGCAGTTGAATGGCCTTAAGAAGCCTCCAATTTGTTTTCTACTTATCTGTCATTATTACTTTAAAAACAGAAAGAATGGTAACATCAAATACCAGTTTTTTATTGCTGTATCATAAGTTGCCAAGAATTTTTTTTTAAGTAGCTAGCCCATTGTTGGTCAGCTACTAAATTGAAACTGATTGAATGTAAACTGATATTTCTGTTTTTCTATAAAATCAAATGATATAGAATACATTTAAAATATAATCCAATTTTAAGATATCTTATAGGAAAGGAAGCCATTTCTTCTTCAAAAGCAATTGGAACAGAAAAGAAAGATTTTTCCCCAACAGACAGAGAACCAATAAGGAAATTTTTTTGTGTTTTTGTGTGTGAATTTTTTCTTACCAATCAGGAAGAAATGGTTGCTAAGATGAAAATTTTTTAATATTTATGGTTCTATGATCTTTCTGTTGGTAAAAGAAATAGCAGAAAACAAAATCTAAGGAAAGCTGCATTTTCCATTCACTAGTTATTTTTGTACTAATCAATTGAAGCTATGCTCATTCTTCTTAGAACTTCCTCTTTTCACAGTATAAAAATTAAAATTAGTCTTCATGATTACTAAATATTTTGTCTTTATGGAGAGAAATGTTGATTGGTAATGTGGAAATAGGAGCCATTAAATGACAATATAATATGAAATATTAATATAGTTAAAATATTTAATATTTAAAAGAAAAGTTACATTTTACAAATGATTACCAGAACTTTTCCATTTTAAAATCTGATGCTCAAAAATATATGTGACTTTTGCAAGTTCTTCCAAATAACTTGTGTAATGTCATTCCATTTGGTACATAAACTACTTATATAACAAACATGCTAAAATTTAAGATAACAGCAAGAATCAAATGTCTACTAGTTGCCTAGATAAGAGGTATTGGAAAAAATTTTTTTTAAATCATAAAAGGAGTCAATTAATATAACCAAGGAGATTTTATTCAGTACCTTGCACTAGACCAGTGAAGCTAGCTCCATCAAAAGCACCTTACAGCTATGTGTGAAGTGGGTGATATACCTCTCAGTGTGTTATACCACTGTGTAACTGCCTATCTTGCCTATGAATTGAATAATCACCAATCATACTATACTTCAAATGAGATAATTTGATTTCACCAAAAAACTTTGCTTGTAATATGTTTAGACCTTTAGGTCTAAATATGTTTAGGATTGTCATTCTATTTCCCAGATGTCATCATAGTATAATAGAAAGCGCTCTTAGCTTCAAAATTCCTCAGTGTTTGGATAGAAAATCTCTTTCTGCTTCCTGTTGATAGTGAGAATATTGGGATCAGATTCCAGTCACATATAACTTAGAAGTTTACTCTGAATTATCAAATAGAAAATTCTTTGTTTCACATTCAAAGCTTTTTATAACTTATCCTTCTCTGTCTTTCCAGTCTTCCTCTATACTTTATATGACAGGTACTTCAGACTCTGGCCTTTTTGCTGTTCCTTCTTCAAGACACTACATCTTCTGACTGTAAGCATTTTTATTATTTGACACCCAGCATGCCCAGCATCCTCTCCTTTTTCTAAGGATATAAAAGGCTTCCTTTATGCTCCAGCTTAAACTAGTATTTGTTTTTCAAATTACATGTAAAGATAATTTTCAGCACTGACTTTTATAAGATTTTGATTTTCATTTTTTTCTCCTTCTCTACTTCCCCTCCCTCATCCCCAAGATGGCAAGCAATCTATGTTACACAAATATATTAAAATTTTTGTAATATTACTTCTTAAAGCCCTTGCTATGATTTTCATAAAAATTGGGAAAAAATTAAAAAGTAGTCATATAGATTGCCACTTAATTTTTTTCTGATCAACTTAAAAAGAAAAAAAAAGCATTAAAGAATATCTGTTGTCAAGATTATAACAGGCAGTTATAACCTATAGTTATAACCTATAGAGTTGAGCAGTTTATAATAAAATTCATCAATGAGTTGGGTGTAGAATTAAACAGAAGAGTAGGCTCTATTGCTTTCAGTAAACAAATAAAGCTGGAATGTTTTTCAAACTTTTTTCAGAAGCAAGGGCTCATCTTTTTAATACCCCCATTCTAGGGCTATTGCTGTATAACTGAGGGACAAGGAACATGACAGTCTCCACATGTAAAGGGCTGATACTCTGAGTTGATGCACTGGGGTTGGACAATTGAGCACTTAAGGCTAATTACCAATTGGACAATATTAGCATATGCTTAGAAAACGGGCCTTCCCACTATTCTGTGCTGGTTCAATTTTTTGGTGTATACAGAGAATTGTGGGAGGGATTAAGGGGTGAAGTAAGACAAGCCAGAGTCACTTTGGCAGTAGACGAAGAAAAGGAAGGTCATGGAGGTCCTGCGTCCATCCACTTCACTTCTACCCCTAAAGACCAAGGACTTTTGCTTATTTTGACTCTGGCTGATTCTAAGGTATCCAGGGTGCTAACTCAGTCTTCACATCCAAATATTCTTAAATGGTTATCATGTACTATACAATTGAAAGGTCCCCAGAATTGTGAGCAGATGTAACCATATTATAAATAAGGAACATGGGAGAAGAGAATAGTATAGAATATCATCAGTAATATCTATAGTTCATAAAAATATTGGACTGCTCCACTATGAGTAAAATTATGGCTCCTGTGATCCTCTGAAAATGTCATCATATCTCATTAGACACAGGATAGTCCTTAGCCCATCAAGTATAGTCCTTAAGATGCACTGGTGGAAGGAAAAGGGCAAGAATTTTTCACAATGACTGTTACCAGTGTCATCAAAGGGAACATAGGTGACAACACAGATTTATTTGATTATTGAAAATCTAGAACAACTTCCTAACAAATAAAGTTATTCCAAGGTGGAATAAAAAGAGGCATTAGACACCCTATCACAGGTTTTCATAAAAAATATGGGCAGATGTCTTCATGGGAATTTTTTTTTTTTTCATGATGGGCTAGCCTGGCTTTTTCTCAGAGATTACCATTTAATTCTAAGGTACTGTAATAGTCTTCTTATGAATCTTCTATTTGATCAAACTATACTACTCAAAACAATCCAAATATGCATTCTTAGCTACACATATATGCACAAATTCTTGTCATCACCTGGCATCACATCTATTTAATCATGTGCCTTTTTTAAATAAGATTTAGCTCAAACACTGTGTCTTCTGTGAGATTTTACACAACATGTCAACTAACCAATTTGCAGTAAATGCTTTTTTTCCCTTTGAATGTATGTCATTTGTTGCATATGTAACTTTTAAATCAGAGCTTTAATCAGGGCTTTAATCAGAACTCCATGAACTAGAGTAGATGGGGGTACAGGTGCAGTGACAGATGTCAATAAACTTGGATGAGAAAAAAAACCCCACATTATTTTGACTACCTTCCAACTGAAATTAAGTATTTATTTCAATAGCTTAAAACTATTAATATGAGAAGGGATTCAACAGACTGCTAGTAGTATTTATGACAAAAAAACCCATTAAGAACTGTGGTGTAGTAAAAAATAAAGCTTGGACATGAATTATTTTACTTGAAAGTTAAACCTTTTGTGCACATGAATTTTGTTCACTTGATCCCTCCAGGAATCTTTCTTCACTTATTAAGTTTCCAAGCATAAATGGGAAAAAAATTGCTTTTAGCAAACTGAGCTTGGAGTTTTATTTGTTCTTGACTTGTGAATCTAAACAGCTTAAATGGTCCTTTTTTTCTCTCTCTTTACTTTTAAGCCTATATTAAACTGCTTTTAAGAAATTTTCAGGTGCAAATAAACTTATTTTCACTATGAATAAAAACTCTCAGGTCTTCCATTTATGCATTATTTATTTATTTATTTAGCAAAAAGACACGTTTCCATTCTGTATTGTAAAGACCTATAAAGTGTCATGGAGCCATCTGATTTAAGAACTAGTGAATGGAAGGAAGTTGTGACAGGAGAAAACTATTATCTCTGTTTGGAACTTCAAAGCTATATGCATTTTAAGGATCCTGAAAATAGTAACAGAAAGAGTTGTTGAACATATTTGTTCTAAGGTCAAAATTCATTTGAAAAGAAAAGTTGCCAAGATTTTGCTGTTTGAAATCTGTTGAATATTTATTTCAGTGTTCCAATAAAGGAAAGATGTGGGCTCTACATAAATCAAAATTTGTGTGAGTGCTAATCAAATCAAAACAATTCATTCTTGTTATGTATCTGGTAATTGGAAGAATAATTTATAGTGACAGTGTCCTCAAATCTCTTCCTACTTCAGATAACATTGAATACTGGAATCAGAGTCAGGAAGATCCACCCTTATTCAAATATTTTAGAAACTATCTTGCTGTATAACTCTGGTTAAGTTATTTAGCCTCTGAGTGCTAATTTCTTCATCTATATATGCAGTTAAAAGTAGCCCCCTACTTCACAGGATTGTTGTGAAGTTCAAATAAAGTAATATTTATAAAATATTGTATGAATATTCAATGTTATGTAAATGTTAGAGTTGTTACTAATACTAGTACTACAACTATTGCTGCTGCTATAATCTTAAAGTTAAAATTTTTTCATTTGAAATCACCCATTTCTTTATACTAGAATCTGATACACAGATTTTTCTCTAAAAATATTGTTAATTCCATTGCATATTTATCCAAACATAAGTACAATGCATATACATATACATAATACAGAATACAGCCAGAGATTATGTGAGAAGAATGCTTTCAGTCTTCACTTCTAGCTCCCTCTTGTTTTCCCTGGCTTCCTTCAGCAAGCAATTCAAACCCCACCTGCAGCTAACCTTTTTTCGTCTCTATATTTACTGTGTCTTCCATTAGTGGTTACCTTCCATCTACTTTGTATGCATCTTGTATGAAAGCAATTATTAACATGTTTCTCTCTCCCATTAGAATATATTCTCCTTGAGGGCAAAGGTTATTCTCAACTTTTTTTGTTGTTCCTGGCATAGTGTATGCGCTAATTTAATGCTTGTTGACCATCTGACTTGTTCACAAAGCATGGATTTGAAAACATTGAGCTGAGTTGTTAAAATATAATCCCTTAAGAAAAAAATTCAGCTTCATATTAATTGATATATTCAAGCAGATCCTCATTATGCCAGTGTGAATTTCAGAACAGGTGCTATGTAGATACTCATGCTCTGTGTTCTGTGATCATCATGCCTGGATGCTTTGACACAAGTGTCATTGGAACACAAACATATCTGCATGCCAGTCACTGCTGTTTCTCTTGTCAGGAGATACTGAGCACATCATGTGGTTGTCATGGTAGTATGTGAAGCTTTTTCTGGAAATCGGGTTATGAGCATATAGTTGTCATCTCAAACTTAACTGAATGTAAAATTATAAAGGATGGAATTAATGAGGTACTGTATTTTCCCTAGATGGAGATAAAGCAATTATTGGAGAACAGGATATTGATTGCCTGACTTCACAGAATGTTAATGCTCAGAATGGCAAAATTTCAATTTCAGATTCTTCTCTAAGAATTATAACTAAGTTCCAGTTCATATACTCTTTAATAAAGGATCCCCTATAATAAAATCCCCTAATTAAAACATTTTAAATTACTCAAGAAATGATGAATTATAACCCAAGTGATAATTTATGACATACTTCTTTGCAGTATGACTTTTAGCAATCATATTCCAGACATTTCATTTGGATTATTTGATGTTTACCTTCAAATTTCCCTGAACTAAATAAATTTGTGGGTATGATTACTGACAAGACAGAGTAAAACCTGTTTAACTCCAGGGCCACCAATAATGTCTTAAGCTAAATCTTTCAATATATTTGGGAACAAAAAAGATTTCCAGAATCATATATTTGCTTAGGGGTGGCCCCAGGGCCAGCCATGTTTAGTATGCTTTTGTATCTCCATGGAAACTAATTCTTTTTTTCTTCATTTCTAGAAGACTCAGGAACACTATCATGTTCCCATGGAGATTGAAAAAACTACATTTGGCCTTCTCCATGAATAATGTCAAAAAATTAGTCTTCTCATGTCACTATAAAAGGAGACCAGAATTTTTCAACTTTTATGTGAAAAAATTCCATTGAAACATAGTGAGAGACAAGGCACCAAAACATGGACATGTGTGCTTGAAAAAATCCATTATCAATAAATCAGATTTTTTATAAGAAACTAATGAATTGCAATGGTTCCAAGGTGAAATTTCTCTGCTTTAAAAACAAATCAGGCCAACCCTCCACAATTCACCTAAAATGGATAGACTGGATGTTGCTAGGCAAAGAGAAACTATGGAGCAAGTGATTATATAAAAAGAACAGTAGACATTAGAATGGAGGTGATTGTCAAATCTTTCTGGAACTAATCATAGAAAGTTTCTTCAGGTGGCAAAAAATTCAGCAGATTACCTGTGGATAGCCCAGGTTGCATGCAGTTCTCTTATTTCATCTCTTGTAACATAATATTACATTCAGACTATGTCCAGATCCTTAAGGTTTCAAATGCCTAAGACTTACAAGACATTTATTTGGTAGTTTCTCTCAAAAAGAATTCTTATATATACCCTTATTACCCTGAAAACACAAGTAAAAAGAAAAAAAAAAAAAACTTTCAGTATAGGAGCAATAGTTTGATGATATCTTTTACTGAATATTATGTATGTGATTTTCAGATGACCAGAAAATAATTTTAGAGCAAATTCTTTGCCTAAACCTCTGAGGATTACTACAACTAACTGTGTAAGACCTAACCACCATGTCATCCTCACTTTAGACTACATGGTTTTTAATAGTTCCAAGAAATACACAAAAGAGACCCTGAAGACAGGAGGACCTGAGTTCAAATCTGATTTCATATACTTAACACTTCTTAGCTGTGTAACCTGGGCAAGTCACTTAACTCCAATTGCCTTAGCAAAAAACAACAACAACAACAACAACAACAACAACAACAACAAAAACAAAGAAAAACCTTCCTCTTGACTCTTACCTTATAATGCAATATTTTTTCCAACAAATATATTAATTCAAAGGAAATAAAAGAACATTTACACAAAAAACAATATATCCAGATTGGAAGAGAAAGAAGTAGAGAATTCAAATAATTCAGCTCTGGGAAAAAAAATTATTGAGCCATAAAAGAACTCCAAAAGAGAAGACATGACATTCATATGATAACTCACATGAAAGTGAGTGAACTCAGAACTTTTATCTAAAACGAACTCCCTAAAATCCTTAGAGTTTTTGTATTTTTCCCAGGCTTAAAATGAGATAATTATTATAATAAGGTATTTTCACATAGTATTTTATAAATCCAATCACATCAACTTCTAAGATAAAGGCTCATTATTCAACAACTATTGGATTTATGTGAGGGAGGGGTGTGCAAAGTCACAAACCTTATGTTTTTCTCCAGAGCCATCTGGACCTAATGACAAAATATAGAATAGGATGATTGGAGATGGCCCTGGATGCAGTTTAACTGAGGCAACACCCTTTAAGTGACTAGGTAAGAAATAAGGCAGAAAATGGCCTTTTTTTCACTTACGCTAAATAAAAATCATTCTAGGAGGGAAAAACCTTCAAGGTTTTGGGCCCAAATGGAGATAATTGGTATTTATATTCTCTCTAAGCCAAAAAGTAACAAATGGTTCAATGATCTCTCTATATATTCACAATTAGAAGAGCAAGAGAGAGAGGAACTTTTACAAGTATGAAGAGAGAAAGAGTTCTTGACAACGTGTAGGATAGAGAAGAATCCAGGAGATAAAATGAATAATTTTGATTGAAGAAAACTGAAAAGATCATGTAGCTTTTATCTCAAGAATCCTAATAAAGATTTTAAAAATGAGGCAGAATACATGGTATGGTGGAAAGAGAACTGGCTTAAAAGACCAGAAGACCAGGATTTAAGTTTTACCTCAGACACATCTAAATTGTGTGACCTTTGTTAAGCCATTTAACCACTCAGTATTTTAGGCAAGTTTTTTTTTTTTTTTGGTATCATAAACATTTACTATAACCGTAAATATAAACATTCAAGTTTTTCAACTTGAGTTAGTATCTTTTCTGACACTATACATGGAAATTTGCAATTTCATACAAAATCTTAATTTTTTCTATTCTGGTTTTTAAAGGAAAAATTCATGTTTCTTGCTGTTTATCAAGCTCAGAATGACAAAGTATTAAAATAAAAATACCTGTACCTTTGTATTAGCTGTCATGGCATCCTGATTTAAAAAAAAAACTGACCATGTATTAGGGAATATCAGAAATAAAGGCAAAAAAAGATAAAAATAGTAAATGTACCTTTTAAAGATCATAATATAGTAAAATTATATCTAATAAAAAGGATCATGGAAACAGATTAAAAATTAATTGGAAATTAAATAATCTAATATTTAAAAATGACTGGGTCAAGGAACAAGTCATAGAAACAATAAATAATTTCATTTAAAAAGATAGACAACAATGAGACAATATATCAAAATTTGTGGGATATGGGAAAGCAATACTTAAGGGGAAATTTATATCTTTAAAAACATGCAACAGTAAAAGAGAAAGAACAGATTAATGAATAGCAACAATGACAAAACCAACAAAAACAAACAAACCTGGAACAGAAACAAATTAAAAATCTCCAATTAATATTAAAATGAAAATTCTGAAAATCAAAGGAGAGAACAATAAAATTGAAAGTTTAAAACAATGAATATATAAATAATAAATAAATAAATTGGATAATAATAAAAATAAAAATAAATAAATAAATATGACTTGGAGCCAGTTCATGAAAAAAATTCCTCAATAACTAACAAAATAGATATTTGATTAATTTGAATGAAAAAAGAAGCATTATCAAAAAAAATTGCTAAGACTGAATGCAATACCAATAAAGAAAAAAAGTCATTATTAGGAGTATTTGGTTCAACTATATACAAATTAAATTGTAAGTCTAAGAGGAAGGGATGAATATTTGCAAAAACACAAATTGCCCATATTAACAGAAAAAAATTAAATAATCCTCTCTCAGGAAAAGAATTTGAATAAGCCATAAATGTGCATTTTAAAATTCCATATTCTAGAGAGCAATTTGGAATTTTGTCAAAGAGCTACAGAACTCTGCATATTCTTTGATCCAGCAATATTACTCCTAGGTCTGTATTCTTTCCAAAAGAGTAAAGGACCCACATGCACAAAAATATTTATAGCAACTCCTTTTTGCTATGGCAAAGAATTGGAAATTGTGAGAGTGTCCATCAGTTGAGGAATGGCTGAACAATTTGTAATATACACATGTAATAGAATAGTATTATATTATAGGAAATAATGAACAGGATGATCTCAGAGGAAAAAAAAAAAAACTTTAAAAGTTTTACATGAACTAATGCCGCATGAAGTGAGCAGAACCAGGAGAAAATTGTACACAGCAATGGCAACATTGTGCAATGAACATTTATATGATAATTCAAATTCAAAAGACTCATGATGAAAAATGCTATCTAAATCCAGAAAAAATCTGATATCTAAATGCAGATCGAATCATACTATTTTCAGGGTTTTTGTTTTTTCTTTCTTGTGGATTTTATTTTTTGTTCTGATTCTTTTTTTAACATCATGATTACTGTGGAAATATGTTTAACACAGTTGTACATGCATAACCTCTCAGAATGTTTGTTATCTTGGGGAGAGCAAAATAGAGGGAAGAAGGGAGGAGAAAATTTTAGAACCCCAAATCTTAAAACAAATGAATATTTAAAATGAACTTGACATATAATTGGGGAAAAAATAATTTTACATATGAACTAAATACATTTAATTAAAAAAAAATCTTGTACCAGATTAGTTTACAAGTGATTTCTATGAAATTTTAAAGAAACAATTCATTGCATTACAAAAAAAAGTCTATTTGAAAAAATTATTAAAGGGGTTCTATCAAATTTCTTTTATGAAACAAATAAGATTTGATACCTAAACCAGAGAGCCAAAGTAGAGAAAGAAAGCTATCGACCACTTTGTCTAATAAATACCATTTCAAAATTTTAAATAGCATACTATCAAAGAAATTATAGCAATAATACATAACAAAGATCATACAGTATTATCAGGTAGGATTTATACCAGGATTCCAGGACTGACTTGGTATTTGGAAAACTAATTAGGAAAAATAAGCAAAATTGATCATATCAATAAAAACCATGGAAATTATATCTATAGATACAGAAAAATAACTTTTGATAAAATACAACACCCATTTCTATTTAAAATACTAAAAAGCAGAGGAATAAATGAAGCCTTTCCTAAAATGATGAGTAGCATCTATCTAAAACCAAGAGCAAACATGATTTATAATGGAGATAAACTAATAATATCTGGAGTGAAATAAAATGTCCTTTATCACCACTATTATTCAAAATCAAATTAGACTTGTTAACCATAGTATTAGGAAAAAAATAAATTGGGTCAATAAAGATAGACACTGAGCAAACAAAAATATTACTTTTTCCAGATGATTTAATGATATAGAGAACTTAATAAAATGTGGCTGAACACTATTTCAAACTATATTATAAAGTAGTAATGATGAAAAAAATCTGATACTAGTTAAGAAATAGAGTAGTGGATCAATGGAATTAATCTATTAATTTATTTAATTTAATCTTCTGAGTTCAAATCTGGTGTCAGACACTTACTGGCTTTATGATCCTGGCCAAGACACTTAACTCTGTTTGCTACAGTTTTCTTATCTGGAAAATGGCAACTGGAGAAAGAAGTAGCAAACTACTCATTATCTTTGGATGAAAACATAAATTGGGTCACAAAGAGTCAGAGATGAATGAGACAACAACAGCAATAATAACAACAAAGGTATAGACCAACATTTCATACCATTTATTATTATTATTATTATTATTGTAGCTTTTTATTGACAGAACATATGCATGGGTAATTTTTTCCTCAATGACCCTTGTAAATATTTCTGTTCCAACTTTTCCCTTCTTTCCCTCCACCTCCTCCCCTAGATGATATGCAGTCTCATACATGTTAAACATGTTAAGGTATATCTTAAATATAATATATGTGTACACATTTATACAATTCTCTTATTGCACAAGAAAAATCGGATTTAGATTTTTAGATCCAGGCCTCTCTGAAATCATCTTACTGATAATTTTTTATAGAACATCACTATTCCATAACATTCATATATAAGGTACTATTTCTAACTATATAGAAAACTGGGCCAAATGTAAAGAAATAAACATTTCTCAATTAATAAATGATCAAAGGATGAACCAGCAGTTTTCAGAAGAAAGAATCAAAGCCATCAATAATAACACTAAGTGCTCTAAATGACTATTTTTTAAGAAATGCAAAATAAAAACAATTATGAGATACTATTTCATAGTTATTAGATTGACTAATAGGACAGAAAAGGAAAAGGACAAATGTTAGAGGGAATGGAAAAAAAATGATACATTCATGCATTGTTAGTGGAGTTGTGAACTGGTCCAACTATTTGAAGGAACAATTTGGACTATTTCTAAAGGCTTATAAAATCATGCACATTTCTTAAATATCACTCCTGGGTCTGTTTCTCAAAGAGAACAAAAAGAAAGGAAAATGAATCTATGTAAAAATATTAATCAGGAGGTCATTTTATGATGGCAAAAAGAATTGGAAATCGAGAGGGAATCTTTCAATTGGGGGACTGCTGACCAAATATTATATGGTTGTGATGGAATACTATCATGCTGTAAAAAATGATGAGAAAGATAACTTCAGGAAACATGAAAAATCTTATATGAATTTATGCAAAGTGAGGTGAGTTAGAGCCAGGAGAATAGTATATCCAGTCAAAGTAATATAGTAACCATGATCAACGATGAAAGACAGAGAGCTCTTCTGATCCAGACAATGATCGAACACAATTCCAAAGAATCCATGATGAAAAATATATTCATCTCCAGAGTAAAAGCTGATGAACTCTTAAGTGCAAATTAAAGCTTTTTTTTTTTTTTCCATTTTGGGGGGTATATTTTACAATATGACAAACATGGAAATATATTTTACCTGACTTCACATGAATAATTAATATCATATTGCTTGTCTTTTCAAGGGATGAGAAAGCTTGAGCAGTTGGGAGAGAATTTGGAACTCAAAGTATTTAAAAATTAATGTTAATTGTTTTGAATATAATTTGCAAATAGTTAACAATATTAATAAGATATATTTTTAAAAAGACAAAAACCAAAATATAAAAATAAAAATACCTATGAATTTTTTTGGCTGTCCATTTCATATAAAAATTTAGAAACATATATTTGGCTGTTTTCTCACATACCTTATAGAATACATACAAGAATACCAAGGAAATATAAGTTAACAGTCCCTGAGTGTATGTGAAATTTGCGTGTATACTCCACTTCAAACAACCTTATGTGATTTCTCAAAGAGAAATATAATTACAGAGGCAGCTAGATGAAGCAGTGCATGGAGCATGACCCCTGAAGTCAGGAGGACCTATGCTCAGAGTCTGCCTCTGACACTTAACACTTACTAGCTGTGTAACTCTGGGCAAGACACTTAACCTCAATCACCAACCAAAAAACCAAAATGAAACAAAAAGAAGGAGGTGGGGAGAAATGTAATTTTATAGAATTAAAGTGAATGTACTCATGTACCTCTATATAAACACAACTATATATTATAATAACTTTACATATTTAGTTAAAATTGAACTTTAATCTGAAGAACTATCTAATGTTCAACATAAATCAAAATATATACTTATTATTCTTTTATTGAATAACTTCTTTTCTTTGAAATTATAGAGGAGAAAGAGGATCTGTGTGTGTATGTTTGCGTGTAAGACAGAGAGAGAGACAGAGTGAGTGTTATTTCTCACATTATTTGAATATAGTCAGATTGCTATGATTTATTAATAAATTTTGGGATTATATTACTACATTCTTAATGATTATAAATAAAATTGTGTGCAAGCTCAATAAATGTTTCATTAAATGATGTGATTGCAACAAGTGGTAAACTGAATATTATAAATAGCACAATCAGAGTTATGCTTTAATTAAAACGTGTATTGTTAAAGCCAATCTATCTCAGTAGAATCTCAAAAATGAGATTGTTGTTTCTTGAATATCATTAAAGAATAAAAGTTAATCTGTGTCCTTTAATGGCACCTGCACTGAACACTACAGAGAAACATCAAAATTGTTAGAAGGTTTTATACTTTTGTTGAATAGTAGAAAATAATCACAGCTCAGAAGTTTTATATTGCTGCCAATTTGGGTGCCAATAAATCTGCCAGTTTAGAATTGGTGCTTGTGGTACCAAAATAATTTAGGAGAAAGAATATGGTACCAAAATAATTTAGGAGAAAGAAGAATTTGTCACTTTTAATGCTACATTTATTTCAATGATTAAATTTGGCATGTTTCTTAAAGAGCATTTTAAAATGAAAACTCTCTCGATTACTTTCTTCTTCACAAGTGGTCATTCTATTGAATTATTTATTTTTACCAAGGAAACGTTGCTCTGCTTCATTTCTCTGCTTAAGAAAAAGTTATAAACAAAATCTCAGGATGGATTTTTAGGGTATTAGGATGGAATAAATACTTTTTTATTTCCTGGAAGTTTTGAGTAATTTTCTTTCCACGATAATACATGTTATTGCTTTGAAAAATGTAACTGCCTTGGAATATTTGCAAAAGTTGATGTGATAAATAGATTTTATGGGGGGGGGGGGGGTTGGAGCCAACATGGCAGAGAGGACATACATTTATTTCTAATCTTCTCTCACAACCCTCAGACTAATTCACAAATCCAGTCTCTGAAATAACTCTGGACTTGCAGAATCTGTAAATATTGGAAGTGTAACAAATTACCAGCAGAAGATAATTTTGAAGCTAATTAGAAAAGGTCTGTTTTCTGAGGCATGGGGGAGGTGGACCAAGCACAAGTAGGCTGAGCATAGATGCCACTGTGGCATTCCAGACCCAAGGTGATGGGAGCTCTCCCCTATGGAGAATCTAAGGGGAGGAATCTACTGCAGTGTTGGCTACTCTGCCCTGGCTGCAAGCCAGTAGATCAGCAGAGAAGTTATAAAACATCCAACACAAATGCAGAGGGTAAAGAATAAACCCCAAAGTTCTGAAGTCTCAGGGGACCTGGCCACACCCACTCAGCACCAGGAGGGACTCAGCACTGACCCAGTGCAGCCCGCTATCTCTTGTAGAAGAAACTTGGAAAACCTCCCCTGCCCTAAAAGCAGACCTTAACATTTTTTGTTTTGTTTTGTTTGCTTTTTTTTTTTTTATGAATAAAAAAGCAAAGAGAACTCTTACTATAGACAGTTTTTTTTTAATGATGAAAGAGAAGAACAGATTTCAAAATCTGAGGAGACTAAAAGCAGATTGTGTCCAGATGAAGGCCCAAAAGGTAATATAACTTGGTCCCCATCACATGAGGCTCTTCTAGAAGAAATTAAAGGAGGATCTTAAAATAGAGCTAGAAGAAAAATGGGGAAAGGAAATGAAAACTTTGTAAGAGGGTTTGGAAAAGGCATATGTTAACTCATTAAAAGATAGATTTGAAAAAAGTAAAAAAAAAAAAAAAACTCCCAGAAAAACAGAATTTGTGAAATGGAAAAAGAAAATAACTCCTTAAAAAGCAGATATATATATATATTATATATATATATACTTATTTTATAATACTTATACAATAATATACTTATAATACTTATAATGATATTTATTTTAAGTCTTCTTAAAAATATATTATCAAAGATTTTTCAGGGAAAGGAACTCTGGAAAAAATAAATAATTCTAGAACATTTTGTGATGTATATAAAACCTTGTAAACCTGGCCTATGGATTGAAAAATATCACTGCAAATACAAGTGATTTTCTTCTCAATATGTGGGAGAAACCTAAGTATCTGATTAATAAAGTTCACAATGGATTTCTCTTCATCACTAAATCAATTAATTCAGCAAGTTCCTTTTATTCAAGTTGTTTGTTTTATAAGGCACTAGAATAATAATACAAGTTTTGGCTACAAAACCACTTACTTTGCTAACTTACGGCCTTTTGAATTTGCATCTATTATTTTTACTTAAAAGTCAATGTAAATAGTGAACCTAATGCAGTCCTTGGAATATTGACAGTGTACATTAGTCTGGCACTCTTTAAAAAAATAATACATTACTGAAAAAAAATTTTAGGGGAAAAGAGATTTTGAATTGTTATTTTTTATTCAAAGCTCTAAAATAATGAGGCCACCCTCACTATTGACCTATGCCTTTGGGCAAGATGATGCAAAAAAAAGACAAAACTTTCTTGAATAAGTAATTCATTTGTATCTTTTGTCTTTTCCTTTATTATACTGTAATACATACAACTAAGATGAGAAAAGGGAAACAGAAAGATAAAAGGAGAGAAGTGAAGAAGAGGGAAGAAATCATTTAGCCATCAGTCAGGAAATAATTTAACTATATAAAAATGATTTTTCATCATCCATGAAATAGGTTCCATAGGAAATAACTTCCATTTCTCCCATTAGGTAGGAATTGTTATCTGTATGGTACAACCATCGATATTGTTCCATTTATTCTTACTTATACTTTTCTTAACTATACATTAGTTAAAACCAGAATAAAGGTTGGAAAGTAGATAGGTGATTTAATTAATACAGGTAACTTTTGGTTGAGGAAACTCCTTCTACCAATGGTGGTTATCACCTTCTTTGCAAGTTAAGCATCTTAAGGTGTTGCTTTTGGCCTTAAAAGACTTGCCCAGGTTCACATTACAAATATATACCAGAGATATGACTTTAAGTCAAGTTAAGATTCAAATCTTCCTGCTTTTGAGAGTGGCTCTTTATCAACAAGCAACAAGCACAAATTTCCCTTTCAGTTTTTCAATTCAAACATTAAGGGAGTCCTTTTAGGACTGTTAGGAATACAAAAAAAATTAAATAATTTCTGTTTTAAAGGAGATAGGAGAAAATGTAATATATGCAAAAATAAATATAATGTTAAATGGTATTGGGGTAAAAGGAGACATCTAAATGGAGTCCTTTGGATAAATCTCAAGACTTTAGCTAAAGAATAGGATCATAGATTTAGAGTTAGAAATACCATACCAATTAATCTAAATTGTCCATTTTGCACGTTGTGCAGATAAGGAAACCAAGATTCAGAAAATTTGAATGACTTACCTAGAATCATTGGAGCACTAAATTGAAAAGCTGGGATTTGAATATATCATTGACTCAAAATTCATCTTTTGTTTTCCTATATCATGTTGCTTCAAGTAAAGAGTAAACAAACCTTATCCTCTTTCTTTTAGCACATTTTCATATGCTTTTTAGCATCACTACTTTCATTCCCACAGAATTCTCACTATAGCATTCAGACCTAAACTCTATTCTTCTGTCCTTCAAATGGTCCTGGAGAGGTCATCATACTAATAATTTTCTCACTCCCCACTTAAGTAATCATAGGTAAGTCAAATTTATCATGATCATGTTGCTCATTTCTCAGTAAGAAGTGGTAATGGGTTATTAATCAGAAAAAAAAGAAACTTTGCTTTTGTGTCAGTAAACTAATGGATCATGCTTCCCAGGGATTAATGTCTTATTTTTTATGGAAGATTAATTCTATGAACTTCAGCAGCTCATTAAGGGATATATTATGGGATAGAGGTTCATCCTACTTTACATTTATATAAAATTTTATTATCCATGAAACATTTCACAAATAAGCACTAAAGTACCTGAAAAAATTGCTCAATGAAAAAGCTAATTTTTTAAAAAGTGGCTATTTCCAGAATTCACTGCCAGGGAACATTAAAAAAAATGATTGTTGATGTTCTTAAAACTGAAAAATTGTTCAAAATCTATTTAAAATATTTCTTATGAGGTAACAGAATTAATGGAATCCAAGACTTGGAAAGGACCTTGTATTTCATTAAATCCAATTATCTCATTTTAAAAATTATGAAAATGAAAGATGGAAGAGAGAAAATATGATTTTCTGTGATCTCCTCTGACCTTCTCTCAAACCAACAGTAGGTTAAGCCTCTAAATTGGTTTTGGAGTAACAGAACTAAATATCTGGAGTACAACACATTCTTAGAAGAAGATACCTTGGAAGAACTTCAGAATAGGTCTGTTTCAATCAGGCAGGAGGGCAGTCTGCTGAGCTCAGACTGCAGTACAGGGAGCCCAGGGCAAGGAGCTGAGGAGGGGAGTCAGAGTCCTGCAGCTTTCACACACCTGGGAATATTCTGTGAGGCTCTTACACTACTTTATCCTGGTTGCAAGCAGGTGTTAGTAGATTTGCTGTAAAATCACACAAAAGCAATTACAAAAGGCAAATTGTAAACATCTGAGCTCCTGAAGAACTTGGCACCTGATCATGATTACCCAGCACCAGAAGTCAGCCGGAAACAACAGCCCCAAGGCAAACTAAAGCAGCTGTCATTCCTTTACCTTAAGAGTATCTCTAAACCTTTTTTTAAAATGAAGAAAAAAGCAAAAAAGAACTCTGATCATAGGCACCTTTTATGGAAAGAGAGAACAGACCTCAAACCCTGAGGTTCCAAAAGACCAATCAACTCCAGATGAAGTCCCAAAAGGACATATGAGCTGGTGCCCATTTCATAAGAATTTTTTGAAAGATTTCAAAAAAGGATATTAAAAGAGAGAAGAAAAATGGAGAAAGGAAATGAGATTTTTACAAGAGAGTATGGAAAAGGATAAACAGAAATTATCTGAAGAAAACTCCTGAAAAGTAGATTTGTTGAAATGGGAAAAGCATGTAACTCCCTACAAAATAGATCTGATGTGATGGAAAAAGCATATTACTCCTTATACAATACATATGAAAAAGATACCAACTTGTTGAAAAACAGAATTTGTGAAATGGAAAAAAAATGCAATGAACAAAACAATTCAATTGGCCAAACACAAAAGGAGGTGAAAAAGGTAATTGAAGAAAATAATATATTAAAAATTAGAATTGAACAAATGGAAGTGAATGACTCAATAAAAATTCAAGAATCAGTTAAACAAAACCAAAAAAATAAAAAAAGTAGAAGAAAATATGAAATACCTTCTAGGAAAAACAATTGACCTGGAAAATAGATCTCAGAGAGATAAGCTAAGGATTATTAGACTTTCTGAAAGCCATGATGAAAAAAAGAACCTAGAAATTATCTTATAGGAAATCATAAAGGAAAACTGCACTGATGTCCTAGAATCCAAAGGTAAAATAGCCATTGAAAGAATTTACTAATCACCTCCTGAAAGAGACCCCAAAATTAAAATGCCAAGGAATATCATGGCTAAATTTCAAAACTATCACACCAAGGAAAAGATAATGCAAACAGCCAGAAAGAAACAATTTAAACACCGAGAAGCTACAATTAGGATTACCCAGGATCTAGCAGCTTCCACATTACAGGACCGAAGGGCTTGGAATCTGATATTCCAAAAGGCAAAGGTACTTGGATTACAGCCAAAGATAAGCTGTCCAGATAAAATAACATTATCTTTCAGGGAAGAAGATGGGCATTCAACGATATAGGTGAATTTCACCTATTTCTAATGAAAAGAGCAGAACTGAAAAAAATTGATCTCCAAACCTAGAACTCAAGAGAAGCATGAAAAGATAAAAATGAAAGAACTCTTGAGAACTATATTTTTGTTATGTGTATACTTAGAGAATGTGAGTATAATTTGATTTTATTATGATAATATGAAAAAGAAACTAGAGGTGGAAAGGGGATTGTACTGGAAAAAGAGGAAAAACAAAGTAAAATAAGAGAAGTTATATCTCATGAAGAGGCAAATAAAAGACCTATTATAATTGAGGGAAAGAAAAGAGGGGATGAGCATTGTATAAATCTTATTCTCACAGATTTGGCTCCAAGAGAGAATATCATACATACTTGGTCTCACAGAGTAACTTGTCTTATGTTATAGGGAAGTGAGAGGGGAAAGGGAAAAAGAAAGGGAAAGACTAATAGAAGAGAAAACAGAAGTATTAGGGAAAAGGTGTAAAAAGGGGAGGGGCTGTAAAGGGGGAGGGCTGTTTGAGGAAGGTGGTGGTCAGAAGCAAAATACTGTGGAGGAGGGAAGGGGGTAAGGAAATAGAAAAGCATAATTTGGGGTAAATAAGATGGCAGGAAGTATAGAATTCGTTATTTTAACTGAGAATACGAATGGAAGATTACAGCAAGTCATTCCCAGGTCAATGAACTATGATCAAGTAGGATTTATACCAGGAATGCAGGACTGGTTCACTATTAGGAAAACTGTTAGCATAATTGACTGTATCAATAACCAAACTAATAAAAAGCATATGATTATTTCAATAGATGTAGAATAACCATTTGATAAAGTCCAACATCCATTTCTATTAAAAACAATAGAGAGAATAGGAATAAATAGACTTTTCCTTAAACTAATCAGTAGCATCTATTTAAAACCACCCACAAGCATCATATGTAATGGGGACAAATTAGAACCATTCCCAATATGCTCAGGCATGAAACAAGATTGCCGACTAGCACCATTACTATTCAATATTGTATTAGAAATGTTAGCTTTGACAATAAGAGAAGAAAAAGAGATTAAAGGCTTTAGAGTAGGTAATGAGGAAACCAAATTATCTCTCTTTGAAGATGATATTATGATATTCTTAGAGAACCCTAGAGAATCAACTAAAATCCACTAGAAACAATTTACAACTTTAGCAAAGTTGCAGGATACAAAATAAATCTACATAAATCATCAGCATTTTTATACATTACCAACAAAGTCCAGCAGCAAGAGATAAAAAGAGAAATTCCATTTAAAATAACTGTCAATAGTATGAAATATTTGGGAATCTATCTGCCAACGGAAAGTCAGGAGCTATATGAGCACAATTACAAAACACTTTTCACAAAGATAAAGTCAGATTAATCAGTTGGAAGAATATCAAGTGCTCATGGGTAGGATGAGCAAATATAATAAAAATGATAATACTACTTAAATTAATTTACTTATTTAGTGCCATATCGATTAACATCCAAGAAATTATATAACAGAATTAGAAAAAAAAAATTGTAACAAAGTTCATCTGAAGAAACAATAGGTCAAGAATTTCAAGGGAATTAATGAAAAAAAAAATGCCAACAAAGATAGCCAAGCTGTGCAAGACGTAAAATTATATTATAGTGTTCATCAAAACCATAGAGTAGTTGATCAGTGGGATAGATTAGGTTCACAGGTAGTCAATAACTATAGCAATCTAGTGTTTGACTAACCCAAAGGCCCCAATTTTGGGGGCCTCACTATTTGGCAAAAACTGCCGGGAAAATTGGAAATTAATATAGCAGAAACTAGGCATTGAACCACACTTATCATCATGTACCAAGATAAGGTAGAAAAGGCTAAAACCAAATTAAAAGAACATAAGCTAGTTTACCTTTCATATCTGTGGAGAAGGAAGGAATTTGTGATCAAATGAGAACTGGAACTCATAGTTGAACACCAAATAGATAATTTTGGTTATATTAAGTTAAAAAGATTCTATACAAACAAAACTAATGCAGACAGGATTGGAAGGGAAGCAATAAATTGAGAAAACATTTTTTACATTTAAGGGTTTTGATAAAGGCCTCATTTATAAAATATATAGAGAATTGATTCAAATTTATAAAAATTCAAGCCATTCTCCAATTGATAAATGGTCAAAGGATATGAACAAATAATTTTCAGTTGAAACAATTACAACCACTTCTAGTCATACGAAAAGGTGCTCTAAATCACTATTGGTCAGAGAAATGCAAATTAAGACAACTCTGAAATACCGTTACATACTTGTTAGATTGGCTAAGATGAAGGAAAAGATAATGATGAATATTAGAGGTGATGTGGGAAAACTGAGATACCGATATATTGTTGGTGGAACTGTGAATGGATCCACCATTCTGGAGAGCAGTTTGGAACTATATTCATCAAAGTTATCAAACTGTGCATACCTTTTGACCCAGCAGTGTTTCTTTTGGCTTTATATCCCAAAGAGATCTTAAAGGACAAAAAGGGACCCACATGTGCAAAAATGTTTGTGGTAGCCCTTTTGTGTAATGGCAAGAAACTGGAAACTGAGTGGATGCCCATCAGTTGGAGAATGGTTGAATAAGTTATGAAATATGAATATTGTGAAATATTATTATTCTCTAATAAATGATCAGCAGGCTGATTTTAGAGAGACCTGGAGAGACTTGCATGAATTGATGCTAAGTGAAATGAGCAGAACTGGGAGATCATTGTACACAGCAATAGCAATATTATATGACGATTAATTCTGATGGATGTGACTCTTTTCATCAATGAGATGATTTATGTCAGTTCCAATGCTCTTATGACAAAGAGTGCCATCTACACCTAGAGAGAGGACTGTGGGAACTGGGTGTGGATTACAACATAGCATTTTCACTCTTTTTGTTATTGTTCACTTGCATTTTGTTTTCTTACTCACTTTCTTTCCTTTTGGATCTGATTTTTCTTAACCAACAAAATAATTGTATAAGAATGTTTATTTATTGGATTTAACATATATTTTAAACTTGTACAATGTATATTGAATTGCTTGCCATCTAGGGGAGAAAGTGGGGAGGAGGAGAAAATTTGGAACACAAGACTATGCAAGGATCAATGTTTAAAAATTACCCATGCATACATTTTAAAAATAAAATCTTAAAAATATATATATATATAGGAAAATGAGAATCAGTGTTAAAGGGGCTAACCAATGTCAAAGAACTGATTACAGTAGAGTCAGAAGTGTAAACCAAGTATCTCAATTTTCAGTCTCTTCGAGAATATTCTGACTTGCCTCTAAATTTATACCCCTTAAAATCATTAACCCATATATTCCCCATTCATTTTTATATATTCCCTCAAATTTTTTCAAAATTAGCTAACTTTCTTACAAGTGAAATGAATTTTATCATCATAACTTCATGGCTGTCTAAAGGTTTTTTTGAATAACAAATTATGCACTTAAAGAAACTCATTAATTTTTAATCCACTGGATTTCTATTTTGTATACTAAAACACAAGTACAGGCAACTTTTATGGTGGATATGTTATTTTTAGATAGGTCTTGAGACATGGAGAATTATCACTACATTAAAGGTTTACAATGTTATATTAATGTCAGACAAAGACATAAATTGCTATCACCTAGATCTTTGTCACCAATGTTATAGGGTAGATAGGATACTTTTAGAGGCTACGAAGGTATTTAATCTTCCCTGTACATTTCCTTCCATTTAGAAGCTTATTATTTCTGGATGATTATATGTATATAATAAGTTTTTTTTAGCATACCATACAAGTAAAAACCTAACTTGCATGGAAAACATATATGGATTGTGGATTGAATGCACTTCATTTGACTCCAGTCTCTTTCTGGACTGATTATATGTGTTCTATGTCTCAGTCAAACTTGTCTAGTTAAGACTTAAAAATCTCAAAGAAAGAGAAAAGGGACTTATATTAAACAAATTTATAACACTTTTTTTTTCTATAGCAAAGAGCTAGAGAATAAGGAGTAGTCCATCAATTGGAAAAGACTATATAAATAAAGAATGTTCGTGCAATATGTATTATTGAGCTAAAGGAAATGATATAACAGGCAGTTTCAGAGAAACCTGTGGAGATATATAAAATTATGAAGAATGAATTGAGCTGAACCAGGAGAGAACAATTTATGCAATAACAGCATTATAGCTATAGATAGATAAACATTGTGGATATATATGTATATATATTTACACACATATGTTCATATAGGTATGTATTTATAAACTAGGAGAGATTTAAGAATCAACTGATTTGAAATGTGGTTCCCAAATAGTGATAGATATACAGAATGTATACAGAGAAAGATAGACCCAAGATGTCAGAGAAATTCAGGGACTTGTCTGAACTTTTTCCACAAACCTCTCCAAATACCTTTAAGTAATGACTCTAAACTAATTCCAGTGCTACAGAACCTACAAAAAAGACAGAATTAAGCAATTTTCGAGTCCACAAGATTGGCAGGAACAGTCTATCACACTAGGGTATAAGAGTGGAGCAATGTCCAGCTCAGGTTGTATTAGCATGGTCCTGGACCCAGCAAATCAGGAATAGGCCTCTAGGGGACTGAATGAATGGAAGCAGTGGCAGTTCCAGAATTGTCAGCCTATGGATAACAAAGAGAACTTAGAAGGTTAGCAGGGAAGGTTTGCTATATCTCGATGAGAGTGGAACTCAGTCCAGTCCAGATTATATCAATATAGCTCCAGTCCCAGCAAACAAGGAGCAGGGCTTGGGAGCTATTGAATCAGCTACCACTCTCAGCCCAAGTGGGTTCAAAGAACTGATTAGAAAATTCCAGGGGTCTCTTTGCTAACACTGAAGCAGGACTCTGTTGCTTTACCCATACTTGAATCCAGGTCACAGTCTTGGTGTATAGTCCCAGGGCAAGGAGGGACACTAGCATATGAGAGTTTGCACCCTCAGTGGAGTGGAGACCCTCCTCAAAGTTGAAAATGTATGTGGTACCGAGCACAGTACAACAGAATATCCTCTCCTTAGAATACCACCTTGGAAGAACTGAAACTTTACAAGTTCTAAGAAGTAATTCTGAAAAGAGCTGCATAAACCCCCTGAAAATTACGACAGTCCATCCTCCACCATAGAAACAGAGTCTTACTTTACAAAGAATTAAAAATCAAGTTTAGGCTGGGAAAATAAAACAAAAAAAATTTTCCAACCATAGAAAGTTACTATGGTAACAAGGAAGATCAAAACCCATACTCAGAAGATGACAAAGTCAAAGCTCCTAGATCCAAAGCTTCCAAGAAAAATATAAAATGCCCTCAGGCCATGAAAGAGCTTAAACAGGATTTTGAAATGAAGTAAAAGAAAGAGGGGGAAAATTGTGACGAGAAATGAGAGTGACGCAAGAAAATCAAGAAAAGTAAGTCAATGGCTTGGTAAAAAGATACAAAAATGCTGAAGAAAATATCTTAAAAATAGTAGATCAAATGGTAAACTAGCTACAAAAAGCCAATGAGGAGAGAGAGGCAAAAAATTCACTGAAGGAAAAAAAAATTCCTTAAATTGTAGAATTGGACAAATGGAAAAAAAAATCACTAAATCAAATAAGACCATTAAAAGTATAATTGGACAAATGGAAAAGGAGGTACAAAAGCTCACTGAAGAAACAATTCCTTAAAATGTAGAATTGAGCAAATAGAAGCCAAAACCTTTAAGATAAATCAAGAGACAATAAATAAAAACAAAGGGGTGAAAAAATATAAAACAATGTGAAATATCTTACTGTAAAAATACATGACCTGGAAAATAAAGTGAGAGAGAATTTAAAAATTATTAAGCTCCTGAAAGTCATCAAAAGAAATAGACCCTAAGCATCATCTTTCAAGAAATTGTCAAAAAACTGTCCTGATATTCTAGAACAAAAGTGTAAAAAGGAAATTGAAGGAATCCCACAATCACCTCCTAAAAGAGAACCCCAAACAAAAACTTGCAGGAATATCATAATCAAATTCCAGTGTTCTTATGTCAAAGAACATATTGCAAGCATGTAGAAAAACCAATTCAAATATCATGGAGCCACAGAAATGATAACACAAGATTTAGCACTTTCAATTATTTATGAATTGGAGCGCTTGTAATGTGATGTTATGAATGGCAAAGGAGCTATGGTCACAATCAAAAATCATCTACTCAACAAAACTGAGTAGATCCTACAGGAGGAGAAATAGACATTCAATGAAATGGAGAACTTTCAAGCATTTTTGATGAAAAGACCAGAGTTGAATAGAAATGCTGACTTTCAAATTACAGACCCAAGAGATGCATGAAAAACAATTATGAGCTCTTCTGCTGGTTTGCCTGACCAGTCACACATTCATGAGCTCCTGTCACTCATTTTTATATCAGATCTTTAAAAAAAAGATATAGACAAAACATGTCTGGGATCATAGTGGCATACAATGTAGATCCATACAATGTATTCTTCTCGAATGCAGTAATTGGATTATTTATTTGTTTTTTTGGCTTAGTATCCCCAGCATCTTAAATTGCACCTGGAGCACAATGGATACCTAATAAATGCTTATCAATTGCTTGACTGATAGATAACTCATTATGCTATAAAAATCATAAATACAGAGAGTGAAAATGTTAACCAATTGTGTACTATCATGAACCATCTGCTGCTTCTGAAAATGTTATTTTGGAGTTGAAAAGTGCAATATTAACAAATTCTTAATTTTACTTTAGATTAACAGTTTTAAATATTTGAATGCATTTTGAAAACTGAATGAAATGCAAATAAATACATGAGTTTTATATGGATAAATATGAACTTTGACCTTCCCAGTTAGGGTACATAATTTCAAAGTTATTTTGTTCCATTTCATAAAAGTTCAAATAAAAAAGGATCAAGAAATAGTAAAGCAGTAAGAATTATTTCTAAAAGTACCTTATGATAACAAACAATTAAAAATAATGGAACCAACAATTAGGTCATATTTACATGTTTCTTCTGCTAAAGAATTTCTAATGCTTTACTTTGTGATGAAGGGGACATGTTTCTTAACGTCTATTTGAACCAAATATATATGTGGTCAAACTGGAATAGTAGAGTGTAAACCCAGAAATAGACTTTATGTATCTGCTACCCTAACCCAGATTAGATAGAGTTAACAAAAAAAAAATTGGGTGATCGTAGGATTGATTTTTGTTTTTTGTTGGTTATAGAACAGGTATCATGCAGGGCATGCTGGAATATTATTACCATTGGTTGAATGAACATCTAATCAAAGATATCATGAATCTTTTAAATTGATGTGGTAAAATAGCTGAATTATCACAACATAGTAGCTCTTCAATTTCAAGTCATTTCTTTCTTTACTGTTAAAAATTTAATAAAAAAAGTTAGGAGAGCAATAACAATTGCTATGTATTATCAGTTAAGACAATTAGGACAGAGACAGGGTTTTCTGTCTTAACATATTTTCTTTAACTAAACTTTAGATTTTTTGGTAGAGGTGAAATTTATATATATATATATATTACTATATATATATACATTATATATATACTATATATATACATTAATATATATATATATATATATATATATATATATATATATATATATATATAGTAATGTAAGCTCCTTAGAGTGTGATCAAGTGTAGTGATTTTCTTCTTTAAAAATATCATAGTTCTCAGGGGAGGTTTTCTGGAGGCAGCCTTAGTTGCATTTGAAAGTAATTATCACCTCAAAATACAGCCAGGTGATAAAAGTTCAGCTCTTTTATTGCCTCCAATATAGCCCGGTTAGCTTACAGGCCTATCTCTCTGCTTGGTTCCAAGAGCTCTTGCAGCCTTGTCCTTTGCTTTTGCCTCTGCTTTCTTCAGCCTCCAGATCCAGCACCAAGTTGAATCTGTCTTGCCTCTGAGAGAGGGCTTCTGGCTCTCAATCTCCCAGAGTGCTCCTCTCCAACTTCAGTCAATCTTCTGAAGTAAAACTCCTCACTCAGAGAGGGCTTCAGGCTGAACTCACTTGACACTCCCCTCTCAATCTAAATTCAGCTCAACTCCCAACTGAGTCTGCTTCTCATATATCATCTCTAAAGGTTGACTCCTCCTTCTGGAGGCACAACTAAGGGAGGTGTGAATTCACAAAGTTACAAAGTTTACTTTGTGAATCTCCCATACTTGTGAACTCCAATGAGTAAAGCATTATATCAATTAGTTCTACTTAGTACCTTGTTTCAGGTTCTGGCCCAAAACATTTCCTTGTAAGATCAAATCAGTGATACTGAACCTTGCTAAATTAGATAATTATTGTCTCTATCAACTCTAATGACTTAACAGTTTGTAAAGATTCCAGCAATCAAGACCTAAGATCAAAAGAGAGGTTGGGACTTTATTCTTAGCCAACTCTAAAAGAGTGAATCAGTTAAGATATGCTGTTAATATTTTAAATTGTATCACTAATGGTATAAATAGAATGAATATACAGAGTCAGAGAATATGGGTATAAAGTGAATTTGAGGGAACAGCATAAAAATTATGGATAAGAAAGATGAGCATATTGGGTAAAAAAGAAAGGAAAGGTAGAAAAGGGTAAATTGCTTATAAATAGAATACTTTGAGGGTGGTAGGTGACAGTGGATAAAAAGACAGAATTGAGTCAGGAAGGCCTGAGTTCTAATGTGGCCTCAGACACTTAACTAGCTGTGTGACCTTGGTCAAGTCATCTAAAATTTGTTTGTCTTAAAAAGAGCTACTAGCTCAATAGGTTTTTATTTTAATTTTTATTAATCTAACCTATGATTTTCAGGATTTCCCATTTTGTACTCAGTTGTGAATTTTTAACTTTTTTTTCCCCAAGTTTTTTTTAAGTTGAATTCCCAATTCAATGTTCTATTCTTTTTTTACATTTGGTTGATGTAAAATTGTAGAGAAATAAAATTTTTCCTAAATATTATTTTGGCTGCATCTCATAAATTTTGTTTTGTCATTGTTGTCATTCTTTTAAATGAAATTATTATTTCTCAAATTTATTCTTTGTTGTGCTTATTCTTTAGAATTAGATTATTTGCTTTCCAAATAATTTTTAATTTAACTTGTCTACTGCCTTTTGTTGAAAGTGATTTTTATTGCATTTTGATGTGAAAAGAACACGTTTAATAAATCTGCCTTTTTTACATTTGATTTTAAGGGTTTTATGCCATATTACATGATCTATTTTTTGGGTAGATGTCATGTACTATTGAGAAAAAAAAAGGTATATTCCTTTCTGTTTCCATTCTCTTTTCTCCAAGGGTCAGTAATATCTAACCTTTCTAATATTTTATCTTCCTCCTTTCTTTCCCTTCACTGCAATAGGTTTTTTTTTTTTTTTTGCACCTCTTCATATGAAATAGTTGACCTTTTTCTACATCTCCCTTCCTTCTGTACACAAATATTCTTTCTCATCCCTAATTTTTTTATGCCATTCCCTCAAATTCACCATATACTCATACTCTTATTTCTGTATATTCATTCTAATTGTACTATTGCTGAAATAATTTAAAATAAGTTACAAGTATCACTTCCCAATTTAAGGATATAAACACTTTTCCTCTATCGAATCCCTTTTGTTTTCTTTTCTTTTTTTATCTGTTTAATATTCTCTTGGGTTTTGATATTGGAGATCGATCACATTTTGGGTTTAATTTTGGTCTTGTTATGGAAGCTTGAATTTCTTCTATTTATCTCAGTTTTTTTTTTCTTATTTATTTTTTGATTGGATCCATAAAGTTTTGAGAGGGGACAGTTGTGGTCCCCCTCTAGTATTTTTTGCTTTCTATTTCTTCCTGTAATTCACTTAACTTCTTTTAGATTATGGATCTATGCCACTTAGTGCATATATGTTTAGTATTGGTATTTCTTCACTGAATATGGTAAATTTTAGCAACATACAATTTCCTCATTTCTTTTAATTAGGTTTTTTTTTTTTGCTTTTAATTTGTCTGAGAGCAAGTATGTTATCCTTGTGATTTATTTTTTATTTATTTTTATAATGTAATAGATTCTGCTTTATTCCCCTTAACTTACTTCTATGTGTCCTTCTGCTTCAATTATGATCCTTGTAAACAATATATTGTGGGATTCTTATTTTTGATCCATGCTGTTGTTTCTGTGTTTTGGGGGGAGTTCATCCCATTCATATTAATAGTTTTGATTATTACCCATATATTTCCCTTCCTCCCGTTCTTTCTCCTATTTGTCCTCCTTTCATGCTTTCTTTCCTCATTAGTGATAAGTTTCTACCATCTCTCCTGATCTTCCCCTTTTATGTCAGTCCTTCCCCCTCCTTTCTTTAATTACTCTCCTCCCCTTCTATTTCCCTGTGCCATAAGATAAGACTTCTATTTTTCAACTGGTTGTGTACATTATTCCTTCTTTGAGCCAGTACTGATGAGAGTAAAGGTTAAGTGATGCTCATCAACTCCACTCCCATCTTTCCCTCTGCTGCAATATATCTTTTGTACCTCTTCATGTTAAATAATTTATCCTTTTCTACCTCTCCCTTCCTTCTGCATCTAATATATTCTTTCTCATCCCTAAATTTTTATGCTATTCCCTTAAATTCACCTTATACCCATACTCAATGCATATTCATTCTATCTGTACTATTGGTGATACAATTTAAAGTAAATTACAAGTATCATTTTCCCATTTACGGATATAAACTAATTTTGGTCTTATGGAAACTTAAAATACTTCTATTTCATTGAATGACAACTTTTTCCTTTGATATATTATGCTTAAATTTCCTAGGTAAATGATACTTAGTTATAGTCCTGGCTTCTTTGCCTTCTAGTAATACTATGTTTTATGATCACCAGTACTTTATTGTTAGAGCTGCTAAGTCCTGTGTGATACTGATTATGATGCCCTATTATTTGAATTGATTCTTATGGGAGTTCATAACTTCTTTTAGTAATATATTCTATAATCTGAACCATCACTGTCAAGATACAGTTTCTAAATCTCCATCTCCCTCCCTCCTTGGCAGTATGAACTCCTGTATATACAACGAACCTTATTTCTTCTATTATCTTCCTAATCTTTCCAAGCAATAATCTTGGTGGCCGAGAGTTAAATTTTACTTCCTTCTCCATTCCAAAGGAGATATTAATTATCAATTAAAAATAAGGAGGAACCAGAAAGAAAAGCAAGAGGAATAATGCAAAAATTAGAAAATCTAATCTTAAATAAATGAGAATAGAGTGACATCTCACATATATAAAAAGATTGCTTCCATTAAGTTTAATCAATTTTGTAAAAATGTTGAGATTATTATAAAATTCTCTCCACTTGCAATTCAAATCAACTAATATATATAAAACACTTACTACATATATATATATTGGCAGGCCAGCCCTGAAGTTAGGAAGTTCTAGTTATGTCCAAGATATTTTTGTTAGTCATTCAGTTATGTCTAATTCTTAATGAACCCATGAACCAACTGCTTACAATTTTTTTCTTGGCAGAGATATTGACTTCTCTACTTTTATGCAGACAGGGATTAAGTAATTTGTTCAGGGTCACACAGCTAATAAGTATATGAAGTCATGTTTGAACTCTGGTCTTTCTGACTCCAGGCTCATTGCTCTATTCACTGTGCCACCTTGCTGCCTGAGATATTTGCTTGCTATTCAATTAACCTTTCTATGCCTCCATTGTTTAAGAAGTTGGTATCTTGAACTGGTTAAAGGAATTATCTGCACTTAAAAAATGAGAGCAGGAGAGACATACAGACAGACAGACACAGAGACAGAGACATACAAAAAGAGAAAGAGAGAAGGAGAGAGAGAGGAGGAGAGATAGAGAGAGAGAAAAAGAGAATTAATAGATATGGAAATAAATACAGATAAAGATATAAATATGATAAAATCACAGGGCCAAGTCATGAATCTATATCTGTGTATCAATGTACCAGGTTTTAAGAATAACCTCTACCAAGAATTTAGGACAACTGAAACAAAACCTTCTGGACTGGACATAAATCTTAAATTCTTTTTGTTCCACTATCTAAAGAAGGATTATGATTTAAAGAGCCAGCAGTAGTTTCCTCTTACCCTGAAGGAGAAGTCTTCTGAAAGGGAAATGTGCCTGAGGGGAGGAATGAATAACACTTTGAGTGTGCTTTTTTTTTTTTTTTTTTTTTTGAGAAAAGACTAGAGCAGAATGAAGATCCACCACCTCCATCTGATGTAAGCAGAAAAACAACCTGAGACAGACAGGAAAAGAACTGGACAGACTGTTGCTGATTCAGAAAAACAGATGGATTGTTTTATTTTCTTATCCTTCTTCTGCCCTCTCCCTGACAAAGATAGCATATATTTAGTTCAAAGCTTACCTGATAGTTAAAGCTTATCATTCTATTCAATTAGTATTGAAAGTGGACATATGATTTATATATATATATGGTCCCTAGCAATTTCTGATTTATGTTTTATTACTGGGATTGGGATGTCAGAAATGAAACAGGGAATAGATATTCTGGACAATTTCTGAGATATTTTCTGATGGTAACTCTGGAGCCAAATGTATATTTTAGACAGAGAGGTAGAAATACGTATTTGGTTAAGGTCACTAGTAATTCTTGTCTGGCATAGTGTTAAGTAACCTGTGATAGCAAGCTCCATGGACTTCCTCTGATATTCCTCCATGCATGGTCTAGAAGATGCTTTCAAAGGACAGAGATAAAAGCAATGACTAGAAAGAAAATTATAATCATTAAAAGGAGAAGCAGAGTAAATGTAAAGAGTGTCAAGAATCACCATACAGAGTTGGATGGGAAAGAAGTCAGAAACTTAATCCTTCCTGACAAACATCTCTAAGCTTCTTATATATTAATATATAGAAGCCTACCTTATACAAATATAGCATGCTCCTGATGCATGCAGAGAAAAGCTGTGACACGACTTGTGTAAGAGAATATGGAAATGTTTTAAAATAGCTGTGATGAGGAATGTCAGAATGAGGACTTCTGGAAGCCAAAATGGAGAAGTAATCAGTGAATCCCAAGATTGTGAACTGTCTTGTTCACCTCCAGATAATCATTAAGCAATGCCAGAAAACAGAAGGAGGGAAGGAGGGAAGGAGGGAGAGAGAGACAGATAGAGACAGAGAAACAGAGAAAGACAGAGACAGAAAGAGAACAAAAACCAGATAATAATAATAATAATCTAAGCACATAACAATTATTATGGTGACAGGGAAATCCAAGAAATGAATTCAGAAAAGGCCTACAATATCAGAACGCCTATGAGCAAACCCCTCCCCACCCCCACCCCCCACAAAAAAAAAAAAAAAAAGCAGAAAGTAGTCTCAAGCTCAGAAAAAAACTCATGGAAGAGTTCAAAAAGTGCTTAAAAAGCATTTAAGAGGGATAGAAAAAAAACTGAGGAAAGAAATGAAAATTATACAAGAGAATAATGGGGGTAGGGGGAATCAACAGTTTGGAAAACTGCTTTAAAAAGAATTGGCCAAATAGAAAAAGAGATACAAAAATTTTCTGAATAAAACAACTCCTTAAAGAGTGCAATTGGCCATATAAAAGAAAGTACAAAGCTAATTAGGAGGGGGGAATCATTTTAAAAGCTACAATTAGACAACTAAAATCTAAAGCTCTGAGACATCAAAAATCCATCACATAGACTCAAAAGAATGAAAATGGGAAAAAAGATAAATAATCACACAAAAAGCAACTAATCTGAAAAATAGATCTGGAAGATATAAAGTCAAAATCATTGGACCACTAAGGATCTAGACAGCATCTTTCTTTCTTTCTTTCTTTCTTTTTAATAACTTTTTATTGATAGAACCCATGCTAGGGTAATTTTTTACAGTATTATCCCTTGCACTCACTTCTGTTCCGATTTTTCCTCTCCCTCCCTCCACCCCCTCCCCCAGATGGTAAGCAGTCCTTTACATGTTGAATAGGTTATAGTATATCCTAGATACAATATATGTGTGCAGAACCGAAATAGTTTTCTTGTTGCACAGGGAGAATTGGATTCAGAAGGTATAAATAACCTGGGAAGAAAAACAAAAATGCAAGCAGTTTATATTCATTTCCCAGTGTTCTTTCTTTGGGTGTAGCTGCTTCTGTCCATCTTTGATCACTTGAAACTGAATTAGCTCTCTTTATCAAAGAGATCCACTTCCATCAGAATACATCCTCAAACAGTATCATTGTTGAGGTATATAATGATCTCCTGGTTCTGTTCATTTCACTTAGCATCAGTTCATGTAATTCTCTCCAGTCCTCTCTGTATTCATCCTGCTGGTCATTCGTTACAGAACAATAATATTCCATAACGTTCATATACCACAATTTACTCAACCATTCTCCAATTGATGGGCATCCATTCATTTTCCAGCTTCTAGACACTACAAACAGGGCTGTCACAAACATTTTGGCACATACAGTGGACAACATCTTTCAAGAAGTTATCAAGGAAAACTATCTTGATGTCATGGAACCAGAGGTTAAAAGAGGCATTGAAAGAATTTACCAATCACTTCAGGAAAGAGATCGCAAAATGAAAATTCCAAGGAACATTATAGCCATATTTCAGAACCATCAGGTCAAGGAAAAATATTACAAGTAGACATTGGCTCCCATAGCCAATATTGCTTTTTTAAAAAAAGGTATATGATACTAAAATAATTTAGATGCAGAATTTGGTACTGTGATATGTTATTTATATTATGTCTAGAAGAAAATGATGGTGAAAATGGAAATGATGGTAACTAGAGTGTTATTCAAAACCAAAAAAGAGTGGGAAGGTTGTAATATGAAATAATATTTAATTCATAATTCTATCATGTTGAAAATATTTAAATTAATATGTACAGTATTCAAAAGAAAATGAATGGTTCAATGTTTTTATAAAGTGCATAAAAGAACTAAAATAAACACATATTTCACAAACTTGAAGGAATTCAAGAGGAAAGATTAGGGAAGTGAATCAGAGTAGGAAAATCAGAGAGTAGAATCTAGTGACTATAATAAGGTATTCTTTATTCATGTATCAACTCAAATATTTAACTATTCTTATGATTTATCAATTTGGGAGTTCATTTCAAGAATTTATTACACAATTGATTAATACTCATCTCTCTTTTTTATCTCTTATCTATATTTTCCCATGAATTTGTTGGGGGTCTTTCTTGCTTTTTCCTCATTTCAAAAACATTATTAGAACCTTCTAGCTGTCCATCTAGCTTTGTCCTGTGTCTGCCCATGCAGTTTTCTATTTTTTTGTTTTTTTTCTTCACATACTTATTTTTAAATTTTTGAAATACATATTAACTTTTAAAATACACTTTTTTAAATGCATCATTCAATCTATATAGTTCTCTTTATGGCTGCAGATGGCATTTTCTATCCAAAATTTATTGGGATTGCTTTGAATCACTGAACTGCTGAGAAAAAACAAGTCTTTCATAGTTGATCATAGACAATCTTGCTGTTACTTTGTAAAATGTATTCCTGTTTCTGCTTGTTTCACTTAGCATCAATTCATGTAAATCTTTCTAGGCCTTTCTAAAATCTAAAATCTTGTTCATCATTTTTTAATAGAATAATAATATTCCAATATTTTCACATACTACAACTTATTCATTCCTTTTCCAATTGATGGGCATCTACTCATTTTCCAATTCTTTGACACTACAAAAAGAGCCCAAGAAATTTTATTTTTTCCCCTTTATTTTTTATTAAAGCTTTTTATTTTCAAAACATATGCATAGATAATTTTTAAACATTGATCCTTGCAAAGCCTTGTCTTCCAAATTTTCTCCTGCTTCTCCCCCTTCCCTAGATGGCAAAAATCCAATATACATTAAATTTGTTAAAATATATGTTAAGCCCAATATATGCATACATATTTATCTTGTTGCACAAGAAAAATTAGCTCAAAAGGAAAAAAGTGAGAAAGAAAACAAAATGCAAGTGAACAACAACAAAAAGAGTGAAAATACTATGTTATGAACCACACTCAACTCCAACAGTCTTTTCTCTGGGTGTAGATGGCTCTCTTCATCACAAGACCATTGGAACTGGCCTCAATCATCTCACTGTTGAAAAGAGCTACATCCATCAGAATCGATCATCCTATAATCTTCTTGCTATGTTCAATGATCTCCTAGTTCTGCTCATTTCACTTAACATCAGTTCATGTAAGGCTCTCCAAGCCTCTCTGAAATCATCCTGCTGGTCATTTCTTACAGAACAGTAACATTCCATAACTTATTCAGCCATTCTCTAACTTATTGACCTCCACTCAATTTCCAATTTCTTGCCACAACAAAACAAGCTGCCACAAACATTTTTGCATGTTCCCTTTCCCTCCTTTATGGCCTCTTTGGAATTTAAACTTTGAGTCCCACTATTTTCTATCTGTCTGTACTAAACATAAAGATGGACAATTTCTACAGGTTATCCATCAAAATGAATGGTATAATATGGCCAATGGAGATTATGGAATTTTACCAGAAAATGAATTCAAACTCATTGACCTGTAGTTTGCTGATTCCATTTGTTCTTCCCTCCCAATTAAATATTTTCTTACCTCTAGTTTTGTAGTACTTCTAGTTTCTATGATTTTTCTTTTAAAAACCATGTTTTCTTACTATGAATTTATTAAATGAACACCAATGATTTTCTTTTGCAAAGAACAGAGACTATATGCTATATAAAAAACTGTGAATCTATACTACATGCAGCTTTTTTAAAAAATTAAAATTTTATGATGTTAATTTTTTTCTTTTTTTCTTTTTCTCCTTCTCCTCCTCCTCCTCCTCTTCCTCCTCCTTCTCCTTTTCTCCTTCTCCTCCTTCTCCTTTTCTCCTTCTCCTTCTTCTTCTTCTTCTCCTTCTCCTTCTTCTTCTTCTTCTTCTTCTTCTTCTTTTCTTCTTCTTCTTTTCTTCTTCTTCTTTTCTTCTTCTTCTTCTTCTTTTCTTCTTCTTCTTCTTTTCTTCTTCTTCTTCTTCTTTTTTTCTTTTTTCTTTTTTTGGTGAGGCAATTGGGATTAAGTGACTTAACAATCACACAACTAGCAAGTTATTTTCAATAATACTCCTTTTCTGTATTTCTACTTTCTTCTGTGTTTTTTTTTTTTTTTTAATAAGTCACACAAGAGACATCTAGATGGCACAGTGGATAGAGCATCAGCCCTGGAGTTAGGAGGATTAGAGTTCAGATCTGGTCTCATACATTTAACACTTCCTAGCTGTGTGACTTTGGTCAAATTACTTATCCCCAATTGCCTCATGAAAAGATTGAGGAAAGTAAATCACACTATCTCTTTTTTTTTCCATTTTAAATATAATTATCAGTATACAAATACTCCTCACTAAAATTTTTCTGCTTTTCAAAAAATGAAATAAAATTCCTTTCTTATAACTAAAAGTATAGTTATGCAAAAGAAACCCATTTATGTGATATGTCTAAAATATATGCATCATTCTGCAATTCTACTTTATCATCTCTTTGCCAAAAGGCAGGAAGTATGATTATTGTTGTTGTTCAGTTGTTCAGTCATGTCTGACTTTTCATGATCCTATGCAATATAGAACTCTAGGATCTTCTATTCTTCTCTACCTCCCAATGTTTGTCCAAGTTCATGTTAATTGTTCCATGATACTATCTGTTTCATCCTCTGTGATTCCTTTTCCTTTTGCCTCCAATCTTTCCCAATATTGAGATCTTTTCTAATGAGTCCCATCTCATTGTGTAACCAAATTATTTAAGCTTCAGCTTCAGTAGTGAACCTTTTAACAAATAATCTGAATTAATTTATTTAAGTATTCATTGGTTTGACCTTCTTGCTGTTTAAAGGACTCTCAAAATGCGTCTTCAACTTTACAATTGGAGAGCTTTAGTTCTGTAGTGCTTGCCTTTCCTTATAGTCATACTCTCACAGACATACATGGCTTTGACTGTGTGGATCATTGTCAGCAAGATGATGTCTCTGCTCTTTAGCATGCTATCTAGACTTGCCATTACTTTCCTTCCAAAGAACAAGTATCTTTACATTTCATAGCTGCAATTACCATTTGCAATGATTTTTGATCCCAAGCTTATAAAATCTGCCAGTACTTCCATTTCTTTTCCCTTTCTATGTCGGAAAATAATGGGATCAGTTGTTCTGATCTTAGTATTTTTTTTAATATTGAGCTTCAAGCCACTTTTTTTTTACTCTCCTTTTCACCCTCAATGTTATTTTTTAATGTTCTTCACTTTCTGCAATTAGAGTGCTCTCACCTGTATGCCTGAGATTGCTGATATTTCCTCACAAGTTTTAGTTCTGGCTTTTGATTCATCTAGGTTGTTTTCACATATTGTATTCTGCACATGAGTTAAATAAGTAAGGTGATAATATATAACCTACTGAAAAAGGTGTGTGACAAGGTTATATATTATCACCTCATATCATGAGTCCCATAGTATGGCCTCCAAAGCAGTCCAATTCATTATTTTATTATTTATGGTGTCTCTATACATAAGTTATTGTTTTTGTTCATATCTTTCAACTATGTACCTCTGTAACTATAAGCTCGTATGAGATTATTATTGCTTTATTATTATATATTATCACCTCACATCATTAGTCCCATAGTATGGTTTCCAAAGCTGTCCAATTCATTATTTTATTATTTATGGTGCCTCTATACATGTTAATTTTTTTGTTCATATCTTTCAACTATGTACCTTGTAACTACAAGCTTGTATGAGATTTTCTTTTTTTTTTTTTTTCTAAAGCATAGAAATTCTGCTTTAATCCTCGATAGTACCTTGGAGTGAAACATTTTGTTTCTAGTATGTTTATGGTAAACAAATAAAGTTGAATTCTGTTTTTTAAATTCATTTAGGTACCCTCTTTTTATGGCTATCTTCTTCACATTTGCATTTGTGGCTAGAATTGTTAATTGTGTGTTTCTCTTTAGCATATATATATATATATATATATGTGTGTGTGTGTGTATATATATACATTGACATGTATGTACAGATAACTATATGACTAAGTTTATTTAGAATTTTTTTTGGATTAGGTGGAAGAGGAGATTCTTTGTCTTAATTGCTACTTTGCCTTAATCATTGAGTGGATGTAGATTCAATCAAACTGATACCTGTTGAAGACCTTAGTTTAAAAAGACCAAAATCTCCCTTTTCATCCAAGACCATCTCTAGTTACCTTGATCTATATCTTGCCACTGAACCCAGATGGTTCTGGAGGGGAAAGTGAGGCAGGTGACCTTGCACAGCCCTCCCTCACTTAAATCCAATTCAATTTCTGTAATGGCATCATCTGCTTGATAGAGAATAAAGGAAAAACAACAATAACTATGTACACAAATGTAAATAGATACATACATATTCCCTCATCCAAGAAGAATGCAGTTGAGAAAGTTTTCTTTTTTTTTTTTTATTTCCTCTATCTTTTATCTCTCACTAAGATCTGGCTCCTCCTTAAATGCATTTTCCAGGATCACTTATTAATATTGGAGTGATCTGTTACTGGTTAGAGAATGAAAATACTTCTCACTTCCTATTAACTATACTGGACTTTCCCAACACCATCATCACTGAGTAACCACTTTTTTGAGTTTTATTCAATTGAAACTTAGCACTCAACAAAGAGTCTGGTAGCTATTATCTACAGACATATAGAACATTCTTCTTCCTTCTCAATGAGTTCAATACCCATTTAACAATCTTTTTCTTATTCCCAAATCAAACCTTCTATTAAGGGATTTCAACATACATTTTGAATTTCTTTCAAACACTTTAAGCCCCCATTCAATCTGGTCATTTCTCATTGCCTATTCCTTCACTCTATCTCTGTTTACAGACATCACCCTTTTGGTCTTATTATCTACACATTTTCAACTTCCACATTCACAAGTTCCAAAACTCCTTAATTTTATTATAATCCTTTGTCATTCATTTTGTTTTATTTCTATCTTTTGGGTCTTAATCCTGTTATTCATACTCACTGGAACTTCCAAACCTTCCAATATAATTTCTTTCCCAAGCTATCAGTCCAACAATGGCTACATTTTTTTTCTTTCCCCCTCCCATCTTGCATTGATTTATTGAATAAAGCTATTCTTTAGTTTTTTGACTCCCCTTTCCTAATACTGATCATATCTTGCTAAGTCCTAATGTTTGATATGTCTCACTATTCATTGTCTTTATACCTCTTCAGGTGTTGCTGAATAAAGCTTCAGAAAATCACAAAACTATGTTAAATCCATTACAAATTTATACTACATTACCTAAATTTGGCACTAATTATAACAGAGCAATTATTTTATATACTTACTCCCAACTTATTTATTTCCCTATTTAATGGCATCTTTCCCATTTCTTCTCATTCCTTTTTAAGCCTCCTATGCCTTTTAATGCATTACCTCCTCAGAAGAAAACATTGTTTTATACTTCACTAAAGATTGCAGACTCTGATCTAAAGCTCACTTGTCTATTCCTTTTCTTCTATTATATCACTCAATTGTTTTCTGTCCCTAATCTTTCCTTCAACCCCATCTCACTGGAAAAGATGACTTTTCCCTTTGCCAAGGTAACCACCTTTACATATACCTTTGACCATATTTCACCTCATCTTTTCTTGCAGATTACTTGTATTTGTTGATGATGAGATAGACAAGAAATCTTATTAACATTAGTAATTTATGACTGAAAAATTCTCCTATTCCTCTGTCCCTCTTCATTAAACCCAAACTTGATATTTGTTTATTACTCTTTCTATTTTTAACCCCTCTGAAACTGATATTTATTTTACATGTGATTGTTCTTTCTCTGACTCCTTGGACCTCAGATTCCCCTATTTAAAAAAAAATCATGAGGGAAAATAAACAACAAGGTCATTTTAAATTCTAAAAAAAACCAAAAAAAAAAAAAAAAAAAAACTGCACAGAACCTTTGAGACAGTTAATTTAAAGGTAGTCATTTTTATTAAGAATAGATTTGTTCTCAAAGAAATTAAAATTATTTTTATCAAATTCTAAATTGTCAAGTGGTGAAAAGACTATCAGAATAGAGGACAGAGTGGTGGACTTGAAATCAGAGTCTTGTAATTAAATCTTGAGACATTTACTAATAGTGTAACCTTGGGAAAGCCATTTAACTTTGCTGTGTCAGAGTTTCTTCACCTATGTGTAAAATTTGTATGAGGTAGATTGGCTCTTGTAATGATTTAAAGGCAGCTCTACAGATATCCAAGGAAGCCCAAGTTATAGGCATAAAGTTAGACAGGTATTAAGCTTACTCCAGGGAGGCTCATTTCTATTATAGAAAGAGCAAAAAGTGTGCTATTTGTATTCTATCTTAGGTAAAAGCATGTAAAATCCAGGACAGCTATGCTTATTCAGTCAATCCTTATCTTTCCTATCTCCAAGAAAGAAATTGAGATATAATTATATTTATCATATACTTCAGATATTTGTAGCATTGAGATACAGTATCTTTAAGAGGATTCAGAATAAAAGCCACATTTCAGCTCACTTCTAGGGAAATTGTAATAGTTTTGGCTTACTCTTGACAATTTAATTTCTTCCCATTAAATGATAGACAAAAAGCAATTTTGAATATTGAGAAAACACATTTATCCAAGCCAGAAATGGGAGCAGTAGTCTATGATTTTCAAATAGTCCAATAATTCTTACATTATTTCTTTTTGATCTTTTTATTCTGGTAAATTATTTTTGATATTTTGTTTTTATGTTTTCTTCTCTTTTACTTTTCCACTTAGTGGTTTTTAAAAGCTGTCTTTGATTGTCTCATTTGTTAGTTGTTTCCTATTTGCTCCCAGGAAATTCAGTTTTGGGCCAAGAGTTTACACCACCTTTTTTTATTTGCCCATTTTCCTTGTCATTTTTTCCTACCTATATATTCCATTTTATATATCTTGTTTCATTTCTCCCAGGGAGAAATGTGCTGCCAGTGGACAGAATATTTTTTCCTAGAGCTTTAATTTGATTAGTGTGGAATCATATTCTTCCTAGGGGCATACTACCTGGGTCTCATGTATCCTCATAGTATCATTGACTGTTTTTCTGTATTTGATCTGAAATATTTGATCTCAGTACTTATAGTTTCTAAATTGGAGGTTTTTGTTGGTATCATAATCCATTCTTATACTCTTAAGTGGAGTGAAAAGGTCACACCTATTTTTGATTGTATTCCCAATTCTAATTCCTCCTTTCTCTTTTTTGGGAGGGCTTTCAGATTGCTCTCAAGTTTGACTATTTTCTTGTCACCAGCACCTGAGTTGTTCCTCTATAGGTTTTGCTTCCCCAAGGTCCTTGCCTCCTGATGCTGGACTCTAAAGTTGCTCCACATCTAGAAACTTTTTAGGGCTTCCATTTAAGCACAAGGTCTGCCTGAGGCCATTTAGTTTGTTGATGAGTTTCCTACTTGTGTCACTGGAGTCATCCTGGGCTACACTTTGCTTATGGACACCCTCTTTCTGCTGGTTGTGAACCCTGCCCATTCCAAACTGAGCTTTGGAATTTGTGATTTTTTTGATTACTTTCTGATTATTTTGCATTATTTTTTCAATCTTCTTTCAAGCTATTAGCTTGTCTACTTCAGTCTCTTTGTGTACCTCTGCATTGGGTGAAGGAGCCTACAATCAATCAATTAATCAAGCAACACTTATAAAATACGTACTATGAGCTAGGCATTATGCTAGGTGTCAGAGCATACAGGTGATTCTCTCTATTTTGTTAGTTAAGGGTACAATTAAAATTTTACTTGGGTATTTTGTAGAGTTCTCATTTCTAAGGAATAAAATATTGTTATCTTCTTAGGAGCCAGAGCTCCATCTTATCTCTTCTTCAAATAATGTACTACCTATAGACCCCTGTCATAGAACAAATAATTGTGCCTAGGGCCCTGATATCATTGTAATATGACTTGTAGTAATCATTCTACTATTAAAGTCTAATTTTCTCTTTATATTTTCAGTATAACCAAAGAAATTCCCATCATGTACTATCCACTCCTTTCATTTAGGCCTTTTCTTTTACACTACTTATGATATTCCTTTATCTAGACCTCATTCCCATCATCTTGCAATCTGTGGATTATCTTGCTCCTTAAGTTATTTCTTTTATATTGTTTTATTCTGATAGCTAATTGTCGAAGTCTATGTGCCTAAAGGGAACTTGGAAAATATTTATAGCAACAAAGAGGCCAGGAATCAAATCTAGCATCCCCAGATTTGTGTTCATCCTCTAAACTCTTTTGTCTGTTGAATATAGTTCTCCTAAAGGGGATAGACAATAAGAGTTCTTGATCAAATTCCAAGGAGTCCGTTTTAAATATAGAGGAGATAGGCTAAGTTCACCAGGTTGAGTTGGACATGTATGGACAATGGACCCGATGAACCCCTGGCATAGGACACGGGATGGAGAGGGTGGCTCTACAACTGCCAGAAAATAGAGCAAATAGTAGAAAATATTATTCCAAATAATAATTGAGGAAGCAATGAGAAAGGCATAACCTTCTGGGTAGATGGAGAGAATTGTTTGATTGTTGGATGCCGGGACATATTTTGTTACTTTAAACTTTCTTTAAAAATAAATTTTGAGGAAACACTTTACCTTAAAATAATTTTCCCATTTGCACTTCATTCAAATATCAATAGAATGAAGAGAATGACCAACATTCAGTTGGTTAACATTCAGTGCTATTATAAATTGGAATAGTTGCCAGAGGTTTTTCTTTTCTTAAAGAGTTTTATGATTATATATTAGGTGCCCAAAATGATGCTATTTCAAATTTCAAATGTACTGTGAACACATTATTGAATGAAAACCAATAAAAGATGAACTTGTTGCAGTCTATTCTATGCATGTTTTACATAAAATAGAATATAATATTTAACTGATATTGAAGTCATAAAACCAACTAATCTAATATAATTGTATAGTAGTGTTCAATAAGTCATGATTCAAAGCAGGATTGCATTGATGGTTCCTGGGATAAATTAATTACAAAGATTGATGGTAGAGACAGGTCAGATCATTTTGAAGAATTCTTATTTATTAAGAAGAGAAATGTCTATATCACTTATGAAACTGGATATAAAAGAATTTGACAAAACTTTCCTTGGTCCTAAGGCTTTCATTCCTATCTTTTAGAGTATTTGCCCTTAAATTTCCATCAGTCATCCAGAAAAATTTTAGACATTTGGAATTACTCCTATCGAAAAGCAGAAAGTCTTCTTTTTTTTTTTTTTTTTTTCCCTGCCCTGTCCCACCTAGAAAACAGTATTCTTCTGACAGATACATTTGGAATCCAAGACCAAACTATGATTTATTTTCTTGGAACAAAAGTCAGAAATTTAGTAGTATTATGGTAGTAGGTAGATAAGTAGATGGATAGCTAGATAAGTGGATAGATAGAGATTTCCAGAACAATGAAGGACAGTAATCAAATAGAAAACAATTTCTATGATTTATAGTTTGGTCAAAGCAAATGCAGAATATTTATTTTATTTTCCCAAGAAAGGGAAATTATATTTTTACCAACTACATTACTAGTATTAAAATAGTTTTGACACCCAATTTTTAAAAATTCTGTGTTATCCCAGTCATGAAATTTTTCAAGTGAAATGACATTTTAGGTTTTAGCCCATGAAATTTATTTGCTTCTTAAATATCTCTATCTGAATATATATACACACATATTTCTTTCAGTTTTGTTATTTTGTTATCTTTTCAAAACTGAATTTTATTATAGTAAATTTCCCAATTTTTCTTATTGTGTTTAGTATTCATATTCATATCTACCTAAGGATAATCTCTTTAAAGCTTTTTTTTTTTTTAAACTTGGAATCTATGATTTTTTTTAGAAAAATGGATAGCTGTATTTTAATATAAATACTTCTTTTATAATTTTGTATATTTTATATTTTGAATTTTAACACTTTATTCTGAGGAGTTTATAGGCTCCAACAGACTGACAAATGGACCCATAATACACACACACACACACACACACACACACACACACACACACATTAGGAACCCACACATTAAGAACCCTGCTTCAAAATTTAGATAGAGAAACAGACAGGCAGCTTGATAGAAAGATGATAGATAGATAGATAGATAGATAGATAGATAGATAGATAAGTAGATAGGTAGGTAGGTAGATAGGTAGGTAGATACATCCAAAGGCTGTAACCAAGTAGGAAGGAGCAAAGGAGAATGGAGATTAAGTAAATTAGATAGCAATAGAACTCCTTTAGAAGATACCATTATATTAAATGCAGATTCCCAAAAGCTCTGGGCCAATATCCTATTTGATCTTAGACTCTTACTTTGCTGTAAATTTCCTCACCTAGGAATTCCAATAATTTTAAGTTGTTATATGCCTTTGCTTTCAACAAACCTTCCTGCACTTTCTATTCAATATGAAAGGAAATACATTTTACAGTTTGTCATGAATATATGTATGACATAAAACAGGTTAATTACAAGTATATAATATAGAAATTTCATAGCTAGTTTTCATATGTCTTAATAAGATTTTCATACCTCTTGTGGGTACACATATTCAAGGTTGCAAAACCTTGACACCTAAATGAGAAACAAAACTTGCTTTAATATCCACATTTACAGAGATTAGCTCAGATTCTCACTTTGTCCATAGTACTTTAATCCTTCATTGCCCATACTAGTAGCCTTGAGACTATGTCACTGTCAGCTACAATCATTAAATGACTGACTCAGACAGGGTATCAACATGATTAGTTTTATCACAGAGAGGGTCAGAGATATTGCCTGTGGCTGCTTAAATGTAAAACTAAATGGATCATTTCAGAATAGATGTCAAACCCTGTCCTCATTAAAGAAATGCTCTGGGGAAATAAGTTAACCAGCTTTAACACCCTCTCTTACTACATAAAGTTGTAGTACATATAAAAAATTGCTGCTCTGTTTGCTGGGAGTATTAGGGACTAGAGAATAAAAACAAAACAGGTGTTTCCACTGAGTTTCTTCTTGAAAAAACTTGCGCCAGGAATGTTCAAAAGCTATTTCTTGGTTAGGTATTAAGGATGCACTCTGCTATAGCTAGTTCTTTACTAGACACATAACAGATGATATAGCCTATACCTTCATGTCACAATTCCATGCAATTATGGAAAGGTTTTTGCTTTCCGTGGCTGTGGTATCATATTAGTGAATAAGAACATGATAGAACAGACTGAATTTTAATCGGTTTATACCATACCACAGTTTATGGGAAAATTAATAGGAGGATGTAGACAAAGGTAATACAAGATGAGAAAAGGAAAGTAGTTTGTTGCCTGCAAAAGTGAAGGGAATCCCACATTGAAAAGGTGACAGATCCATTGAATGTGCAAATATTTCATTACACATGCTTTCTTTCTTTTTATTGTATTCATTACAACATTAATACAATCTGTCTTTCTCTTATATATCAAAATGATCTTTCTAAGTGCCAAGTCTGACCATTTCATCTCCCACAATTGAATACCCTTTAGTGGTTTCCTATTACCTCCAGGATGAAATATAAAATCCTCTGCTTTTTTCTTCACAAACTTTCTACCTCCCCTCCCCACAATCTCCCAATTTTCTAACATATTACATTCTCCACATATTCCATGTTCCTGCAACACTGGGTTCCTTGCTGTTCCAAAACAAGGCATTCCATCTTTCCACTTTGGCATTTTCATTGGCTGTGCCCCAAGCCTATATTTTTTTCTCATCTCTGCCATCTGGCTTCCTTCAAATCTCAGTTAAAGTTCTAACTTCCCTGGGAAGCTTCACTTGATTTCTTTTAATTGTAGTGTCTTCCCTCTGTTGAGTGCAATTTATTCAATATTTAGTTTTTTTGTATCCAGTCATTTAAATATTATCTTCTCCATTAACAAGTGAGAACAATAATTGTTTTTAGCCTTTTTAAAATATCTCAAGTGGTTAGTATACTGTTGGCACATAACAGATGCTCACTGGTTATATATCTTTTTTTATTTTTGTCCAAAAATATATTAATGAACTTTTTATCTTAGATGTAGATATAATTTTCTTATATCAGATATAATTTTTTAATTGCTATCTTGCTAAGAATGTTAACTTGAACCAGGAGAATAATTTATATAATATATTTTTTTGTGGTGACCAATATGTGGTGACCAGACTTTGGAACTCTGATCAAATTATTGACATGCTACCTATCTTTTGACAGAGATGTAGACGTTTTCAAATATGATCACTGGAAAAATTTGTATTGCTTGTCTATACATGCTTGTAACAAGGTTTTTTTTTTTCTCTCTGTTTCTGTCTCTCTACTCACTCTTTGTGTGTATATGGAATGTGAAGGGGGAAAATATTGGTTTTCAATGATTGAATACATTTACTTTTTAAAAGTATAGCTTTTTTTCTTTCTTTCTCGATGGAGGCGGTAGGAGGAGTGAAGATGGATTTTCGTTGATCAAAAAAAATATTTAATTAAAAAGTTAGCACAAGAAAATGAAATACTTGACTTGGTGGAGTTGACATACTGTATAAATATATTAAACTGTAAGCTCTGCCTTAAAAAATAATTGTATATGGCATATTACTTAATAAAGCGAAATGTGTTTTCTTTAAGGTATTTTGAAGGGTAACAGAGTCATCTCATCTTGTTCAGGCTGGAAGTACAGTAGCCATTCATAGGACAATACACTCACTGACAAACAGATAAGCTTTGACTTCATTTATGGCATGTACCAATTCACCATTTCCTAGGATGCCTAAAGACTAACAGCTCCTTATCTCATCATTTGGTGCCAGACTTTGCAGATACTTGATGCTGTTAACCCTAGTGTAGCTCAGGACTTTTGAAATGAATCCATCTACTTGTCTTGTCTTGCCTCTCTAGTAGCAGGGATTACAGACATGTGCCACCCTAGTGGGTATTTTGTTTTAAATTTAAAAATGGGTAAGACCAAGTTGAACATAAAATAAGCTCCTGATTTTTTAAAAAAAGGAAAAATTAATAAAATGCAGAGAATGAGGAAAATGACTACCTAACTTTTCTATTTTTTTTTTTGTGGTAGAGCAATTCTAAGAGACTTTTAATGCTTTTTATGTTCTAAATGTACACTATCCAAAAAGGGGCTGTTTGTTTTATCTTCACAAGTGTCCAAATTAATTTTCTTCTGTCCTTTCAACAAATTTCTTCCCTGAATTTCAGTTGATAGAGATGAATAAATATGTCTGTTACATAACATATAGTTTTCCTTTGATTCTAACACAGTTTAATTTCCAAACTGAATTTCATGAAATTTCTTCTCAAGTTGTTTGCTGAAGTATCTCAAGCATTCTTTAAAAGTATTTGATAAAATAATAGCTATTTTGCCAAAAATGTATGTAAGGTTGTTAGTAGCTTAATAAGGTACCCTGTTTCAAAAAGAACAATGTCCTGAGGATGTGTCCTCAGTACATTTTTCAGATCCTGAGAAATACTTCTGGAAATTAGTGCTTCTCTTGCTATACTGCAAAAAGCTTTTATAGACACTACTACCAAATTTGCTGGTATTCTAGATCTTCTGACCTGAAAAAGTTTACTAGCTTTTCAATTGGTAGATGGTAGAGGGAAGAGAGAAAGAGGAAAAAAAAAAGAATGGGAAGATTATTCTTCTCTTCAGGGAAATTCTAGCTCAGAAGTACGTCTCTGATAGTTTTGACAACTATTAGATTACATTACTGCTAGCATCTGAGATAACAAACTGGCTTTCTGTGTTAGCCTTATGACCAAAGGGTGTCTGATTCTTTTAGCATCAAATGTAGCATCATCTAATTTTTCTAGGAATTCAAAGTCCCTTTGATCCTTTGAAATTGCTGAAGGGTTCATTCATACCTGGTTCATTTTTATTATTTCATACATTCTTCTACTTCTGATCACCATCAACACACTACTACCACTACCACCATACCACCTATACTTTGTATGAACTGATGTAGAGTGAACTAAGTAGAACCTAAAGAATGATTTGTGCGATGACTACATTTTTTATCAGCTACCCTGTTTGGTTTTAATTTTACCATCGGCATGCCCTAAAACCAAAAAAATCTTACTCTACACTTTTCAGTTTTCTTTTGTGTGTTGCTTTCCTCTATTAGATTGCAAGCTCCTTTCTTCTTTCTTTTTCTTATTTGTAAGCTCAGTGCTCACATGGTGCATGACATATAGTAGGCACTTAAAAATATGGCATAATGACTAGATCACTAGGCTTGAAATTATGAAGACTCATCATTGTGAATTTAAATCTGGTCTCAGATAGTTTTGTGTCCCTGGACAACTCATTTAACCCCATTTGCCTCCTTTCCTCATCTTTAAAAAGAGCTGGAAAAGGAAATGGCAAACTATTCTACATGGGGTTTGAAAAATCAGACAGCACTGAAAATACAGAACAATAGCAATAACAACCAAAAATTGTGTATTGTATTGTATTGCAATAAACATGTGAAGTGCAAACAACTTTAAAAGTTCTAGCAGCAATGCTATCACTTTGAAAGGCTACTGATGAAAAAGAGGTGATGGTGTAATGGCGGAGAAATGGAGGCAGGATAGAGATTAGAGAGTTTTTAATATTTTATTGAAAGGGAGAGATTGTGCTGGGGGCATGTTGCCCTCAGGGCTGATGTCCAAAGCATCCAGCAGAGAATGTGAGTTCTCAATGACATATTTATATACAATAGCTAAACAAAGTCAGGGGGATGGAGTCCAAACTCTAGTGAGTGGGAATCTCCAGGCAGGAACCATCAATCTGGTTCTGATAGGCGGGGAGGTAGGACCATAAATTCTTGATGACAGAAGGAGTTAGGAACCAGGAAGTCTGAACTCCCCCTTGTTTTGAATCTCACATTGACAATTTATAACCTTAGAGCAAGTAGCCCTGAGTTATATCAGTCTTAGTGAACCTGAGGCGGGGTTGCAATGAAGGGGATTAAGACAGAATAATTAGGGAAACTGAGGCAGGACCAATTAGGGAAACTGAGGCAGAACAATTGGGGAAACTGAGGCACATCAATGGGCAAAAGGGACAGAATGAGAACAGCATTATGAGATTTGTCAATTATGTTGATTTTTTTTTTTTGTGGCTAACCCTATATCTATCTATCTATCTATCTATTTTTTTTGCTGAGGCAATTGGGATTAAGTGACTTGCCCAGGGTTACACAGATAGGAAGTGTTAAGTGTCTGAGATCAAATTTGAACTCAGGTCCTCCTGACTTCAGGGATGGTGTTCTATCCATTGCACCATCTAGCTGCCTCTTACATTTTAAAAGGGGCTTCTACTCCAAAAGATAATGGAGTAACGTTGGTTAATGAGTAGTGATAGTTATAAAAAAAGTGTCATTGAAATATTCTCAAAAGGCAGAAAAAATCATTTAGAATGGGATAGAAATAGAATAATTTTGTCATTACTTTGTTAAGATTAAAATATGTAATTCTTAATTCCAAAGTTAGTGCTTTTATCTATTGTATAGCCTAGCTGTATAGGCTATATATAGGCTGTATAGCCTGTATGACATGGTACTGATACCTAAACCAGGTAGGTTGAAAACAGAGAAAGAAAATTATAGACCAATCTCCCTAATGAATATTGATGCTTAAATAAAATATTAGCAAAAAGACTACAGAAAATCATCCCCAGGACAATACACCATGACCAAGTAGGATTTATACCAGGAATGCAGGTCTGGTTCAATATTAGGAAAACTATTAGCGTAATTAACTATAACAATAACTAAATTAACAAAAACCATATGATCATCTCAATAGATGCAGAAAAAGCATTTGATAAAATCCAATATCCATTCCTATTAAAAACACTAGAGAGTATAGGAATAAATTGACTTTTTCTTAAAATAGTCATTAGCATCTTTTTAAAACCATTGGTCAGCATCATATGTAATGGTGATAAACTGGAACCATTCCCAATAAAATCAGGAGTGAAACAAGTTGCCCATTATCACCATTACTGTTCAATATTGTATTAGAAATGCTAGCTTAAGTAATAAGAGATGAAAAAAGAAATTAAAGAAAATAGAGTAGGTAATGGGGAAGCCAAATTATCACTCTTTGTAGATGGTATGATGGTATACTTAGAGAAGCCCAGAGATTCCACTAAAAAGCTATTAGAAATAATCCACATCCTTAGCAAAGTTGCAGGCTACAAAATAAAACCACATAAGTCATCAGCATTCTTACATATCAATAATAAAATCCAACAGTTAAGAGTTACAAAGAGAAATTCCATTTAAAGTAACTGCCAAAAGTATAAAATATTTGGGGATCTATCTGCCAAGGGAAAGTCAGGAACTATATGAGCAAAACTACAACAAAGAGGATTGATAAATAAAACACTTTCCACACAAATAAAGTCAGATCTAACTAATTGGGAAAATATTACGTGCTCTTGGATAGGATGAGCAAATATAATAAAGATGACAAAACTATCTAATCTAATCTATTTATTTAGTGCTATATCAATCAGACTCTCAAGAAACTATTTTAATGACCTGGAAAAAATAACAACAAAATTCATCTGGAAGAACAAAAGGTCAAGATTTTCAAGGGAACTAATGGAAAAAAAAATCAAATAAAAGTTGCCTAGCTGTATGAGATATAAAATTATATCATAAAGCAGAGGTTACCAAAAACCATTTGGTATTGGCTAAGAAATAGATTAGTGGATCAGTGGAAAAGGTTAGGTTCACAAGACAGAATAGTCAACTATAGCAATCTAGTGTTTGACAAACCCAAAGACCCTAACTTCTGGGAAAAGAATTCATTATTTGATAAAAACTGCTGGGATAATTGGAAATTAGTATGGCAGAAATTAGGCATGGACCCATACTTAACACCATATACCAAGATAAGATCAAAATGGGTCCATGACCTAGGCATAAAAAACGAGATTATAAATAAATTAGAGGAACATAGAATAGTTTATCTCTCAGACTTGTGGAGGAGAAAGAAATTTGTGACCAAAGATGAACTAGAGACCATTACTGATCACAAAATAGAAACTTTTGATTACATCAAATTAAAAAACCTTTGTACAAACAAAACTAATGCAAACAAGATTAAAAGGGAAGCAACAAACTGGGAAAACATTTTCACAGTTAAAAGGTTCTGATAAAGGCCTCATTTCTAAAATATATAGAGAACTGACTCAAATTTATAAGAAATCAAGCCATTCTCCAATTGATAAATGGTCAAAGGATATGAACAGACAATTTTCAGAGGATGAAATTGAAACTATTACTACTCATATGAAAGAGTGTTCCAAATCATTATTGATCAGAAAAATGCAAATTAAGACAACTCTGAGATACCACTACACACCTGTCAGATTGGCTAAGATGACAGGAAAAAATAATGATGAATGTTGGAGGGGATGCAGGAAAACTGGGACACTAATGCATTGTTGGTGGAGTTGTGAACGAATCCAACCATTCTGGAGAGCAATCTGGAATTATGTCCCCAAAATTATCAAATTGTGCATACCCTTTGATCCAGCAATGTTTCTATTGGGCTTATATCCCAAAGAAATACTAAAGAAGGGAAAGGGACCTGTATGTGCCAAAATGTTTGTAGCAGCCCTATTTGTAGTGGCTAGAAACTGGAAAATGAATGGATGCCCATCAATTGGAGAATGGCTGGGTAAATTGTGGTATATGAATGTTATGGAATATTATTGTTCTGTAAGAAATGACCAGCAGGATGAATACAGAGAGGACTGGCGAGACTTACATGAACTGATGCTAAGTGAAATGAGCAGAACCAGGAGATCATTATACACTTCGACAATGATATTGTATGAGGACATATTTTGATGGAAGTGGATTTCTTTGACAAAGAGACCTAACTGAATTTCAATTGATAAATGACAGACAAAAGCAGCTACACCCAAAGAAAGAACACTGGGAAATGAATGTGAACTATCTGCATTCTTGTTTTTCTTCCCAGGTTATTTATACCTTCTGAATCCAATTCTCCCTATGCAACAAGAGAACTGTTCGGTTCTGCAAACATATATTGTATCTAGGATATACTGCAACATATCCAACATATAAAGGACTGCTTGCCAGCTAGGGGAGGAGGTGGAGGGAGGGAGGGGGAAAAATCAGAAAAGAAACGAGTGCAAGGGATAATGTTGTCAATATAAAGTAATCATTAAATAAAAAAAAATAGACTAATTGATCAGTGGAATAGGTTAAGTTTAAAGGACAAAATAGTCAATAACTTTAACAATCTAGTGTTTGACAAACCCAAAGACCCAACTTTGGGTATAAGAATTCACTATTTGACAAAAACTGCTGGGAAATTGGAAATTAGTATGGCAGAAACTAGGCATTGACCCACACTTAACACTGTACACCGAAATAAGTCAAAATGGTTTCATGATCTAGGCATAAAGAATGAGATTATAAATAAATTAGAAGAACATAGCATAGTTTACCTCTCAGACCTGTGGAGGAGAAAGGAATTTGTGACCAAAGAAGAACTAGAGATCATTATTAATCACAAAATAGAAAATTTTGATTATATCAAATTGAAAAGCTTTTCTACAAACAAAACTAATGCAGGCAAGATTAGAAGGGAAGCAATAAACTGGGAAAACATTTTTACAGGCAAAGCTTCTGATAAAGGCCTCATTTCCAAAACATATAGAGAATTAACTCTAATTTATAAGAAATCAAGCCATTCTCCAATTAATAAATGGTCAAAGGATATGAATAGACAATTTTCAGACAAAGAAATTGAAACTATTTATAGCCATATGAAAAGATGCTCCAAGTCATTATTAATCAGAGAAATGCAAATTAAGACAACTCTGAGATACCACTATACACCTGTCAGATTGGCTAGGATGACAGGAATAGATAATGTTGAATGTTGGAGGGGATGTGGGAAAACTATACTGATACATTATTGGTGGAATTGTGAACACATCCAGCCATTCTGGAGAGCAATTTGGAACTATGCTCAAAAAGTTATCAAACTATGCATACCCCTTTGATCCAGCAGTGTTAGAACTGGGCTTATATCCCAAAGAGATCTTAAAGAACGAAAAGGGACCTGTATGTGCAAGAATGTTTGTGGCAGCCCTTTTTATAGTGGCTAGAAACTGGAAATTGAGTGAATGCCCATCAATTGGAGAATGGCTGAATAAATTGTAGTATATGAATGTTATGGAATATTATTCTTCTGTAAGAAATGACCAACAGGAAGATTTCAGAAAGGCCTGGAGAGACTTACATGAATTGATGCTGAGTGAAATGAGCAGACCCAGGAGATCATTATATACTTCAACAACAATGCTATATGATGATCAATTCTGATAAAGATGGTTCTCTTCAACAATGAGATGAACCAAATCAGTTCCATTTGTTCAATAATGAAGAGAACAGCTATACCCAGTGAAAGAACTCTGGGAAATGAGTGTGAACCACTACATAGCATCTCCAATCCCTCTGTTTTTGTCTGCTTGCATTTGTGATTTCCTTCTCAGATTAATTTTACCTTATTTCAAAGTCCAATTCTTCTTGTGTGCAGCAAAATAACTGTATGGAAATGTATTTAACATATTTAACATATACTTTAACATATTTGACATGCATTGGTCTATCTGCCATCTGGGGAGATGGAGTAGGGAGAAGGAGGGGAAAAATTGGAACAAAAGGTTTTGCAATTTTCAGTGCTGAAAAATTACCCATGCATATATCCTGTAAATAAAAAAGCTGTAATAAAAAATAACTAATAAGAAAACAAAAAAATATAAGGAAAAATTAAAAGAGCCTCTGTGTAACAAAAATTCAGTCTCTTATATAGTTATCTTCACTGTGCTAGATAGTCTTTCTTCCTGAGATTAATTTTCATCTCTCTCCCTTTTCTCCTCCTTCCTTCCCCTCCCCTTCTCTGTCTCTGTCTCTGTCTCTGACACTGTCTCTCTGTCTCTGTCTCTCTCTGTGCATCTCTCTGTCTGTCTGTCTGTCTGTCTGTCTGTCTCTTTCTCTGTCTCTTTGTCTCCAAACCCACAAATACACATTTACATATCTTTATATCATATATATCATCTTGTATAATCTAAAGTATTTACACATTTTTTCATTATAATGTAAAACTTATTGAGGATAGGGAATGTCCTTGTTTTAAATTATCTCCGGCACTTAGAAGAATGGCTGACACAAAATAAATGCTTAATAAATGTTTATTGATTTACCAATTAGAGATACTTGCTAAGTGCTAGAAGTGGAAATGAAGATAATCTTCAAAATAAGATAAAAATTCAGGGGTAAAGTTGAATTAAGAATACATTTCAGATGTGGGACATAATTAGTGTGAAGTCTCAGAGAAAGAAAATGAAACTCTTTATTTTAAGAAAAGCTATGTAGGTCAATTTGTCAGGAATGTGAAAGTGGCATGATGTAACTGAGATGGTACATTGGAGTCAGATTGAGAAGACCTTTAAATGAGTAGAAAATTTGTGTTTTCTGCAAAGAACATTAAGGAGACTATGAAAAATTTTGAGTAATTGAATTATAAGGTTAGATTTTTTTAAAAAGGACTATAGATTCAAAAAAGAAATGAGAGCAGAGAGACTAAGAGATTATCATAACCCTATGGACGCTTGAACTAGACTATGAGACTGAAGAGAAGAAATACATCTATGAGATGTAATAGGATAAAAATAAATCCACAAAATGAGCCATTTTATGTATCATTAATAAATTCCAATAGGAGAGATAGAAAAGAAATTCCATTTAAATTGGCCATAAAATATTTAATATATCTGAGAATTAATTTACCAAGATATTCTTAGTACTTAATAGAAATACAAATATTACCATTTTTAAAAGAAGAAAAATAATTAGGGAGCTGTTAGTTTTTTTATAATTGGACTATGCCAATATAGAAATAAAATTATGTTAAAATAATTTAAGACAATATTATTCCAATCAAATTACAAATAAGTCACTTTATAAACTATACAAAATGATAACAATATTTACCTGATCAGCTAACAGGCAACAAGCATTTATTCAAAACTATGTTCTACATATAGGCCTTTGTGTTGTCCACCTGAATAAAATCAGAAAGAAAAGAAAGAAAGGAGAAAGAAAGGAAATAAGAAAGAAAGAAAGAAAGGGAAGGAGGGAGGAAGGAAGGAAGGAAGGAAGTCCAGGTCTTTAAGAAGCTTATATTCTAGTGGAAATGTATCATACATAAAAAGGAACAGAAAAGGGAGTAGGGTGGTCAAGAAAGTCTCTGCTGGGAGCATGGTGGGTGAAGTCCAGAGAGGTAGAAGCAAAGGTGGGAGGAGGATGAAGCAAGTCTCTTTCCACAAAAACCTTTTCTATAAACATTTGCTCATCTCTATAAATCAAACTTCCTAGCATATTAAGTAAATAAACATTGTTTTACTTTCTATAATCATTTGTTAATGAACAATAAAGCAAAGATGAATAATTTTAAAATTCCTTGATTGTGAAAAAAAGTCATTTTCTCTTCTCTCAGATGCCAATTAAGGTCTCTTCCCAAGAATGTCCTTTCTGTTTCTTCGCAACAAAGGAGTTAAATACAATTATCTCAGAAAATAATTTTTTCATCCATTTTATCTGTCTCCTCTTCAATCATATTAACTACAAATCAACAAAATTGAAGTCTTTAAGAAAAAAACTTGACCCTTAAGAAGAGATGTAGGAAGGTGTTTTCCCAGAGTTCTTAGAAGAGGTAGAGGATGTAACACTACATACATCAGATTTTTTTAATAGATTGTTTTGTTTCTTTGAACTGTTTTTTTTTTTCTTTCTTATCCTTTATTATAAGGAATGACTCTCTGACAGGGGAAGGAGAATAAATGATATAAAAAATAAAATGTGTTAAAATATTTTAAAAACCAAAAGGAAAATGTCACTCTTTTAAATTTAATAAACTTTTAGAAGCAAATTATGAAACAAAACTTTACAGTTTCATATATAATCCTATTCTCTATTGTTTATTGAAATATTCACTGATTATTAAGTTCAAAAATTAATTTTTAAAGGAACAAAAGAAAGATAAGATATAACAGAAGAAAAGTCTAAAAATAGCAGTAAATACTATTGAAAGATCTATGAACAAGACAAAGAAATCATTGTATTCAGCAATTTAAAAATCATAGGTAATCTTGAACAATGTTATTTTAGATATGTTACTACTTAGTAGGCTAGATTGCCAGGTTCAAAAGTAGAGACATTTAGGCCTAGAGATTATTAGTATAAATGATGTTATCTGAGATAGGCTCTTAAAAGAAAAAGAAATGTGGGATAAAATTTTGAGAAAGCAAGAAAGAGGGTCAGGTGAAGGTTTTACTTTTTCTTTCTATTTTTTGGGGTGAAATAAACCAGGGTACATTTATTGACAATAAGAAAGGTTACAGAAATTAAAAAGATATTGAAGATGAGAGAGGGGTGGTGGTTGTATAAGTAGGGTTCTTGTATTCCTCAATTGGGACTTGGCAATTCACACTCATTTCCCAGAGTTCTTTCACTGGGTGTAGATGGTTCTCTTCATTATTGAACAAATGGAAGTGATTTGGTTCACCTCATTGTTGAAGAAAACCACATTCATCAGAACTGATCATCATATAGTATTGTTGTTGAAGTATATAATGATCTCCTGGGCCTGCTCATTTTACTCAGCATCAGTTCATGTAAGTCTCTACAAGCCTTTCTGAAATCTTCCTGCTGGTCATTTCTTACAGAACAATAATATTTCATAACATTCATATACTACAATTTATTCAGCCATTCTCCAATTGATGGGCATTCACTCAATTTCCTGTTTCTAGCCACTACAAAAGAGGCTGCCACAAACATTTTTGCACATTTTATTGGATTCTGAAAATGAAATAAAATCAGAAGTGGTTATCTACTGATAGTAGCAAGAGGAAGGAGTAGAAGTAAAATTAAAAAGAATTATTCCTTCTTTTTCTTTTCCCCTTGTATATTGGGGATAATGGAAAATATTGCACCGTAGAGAGGAAAACAAGAATGCAGAATCTTCCAACATGATTTAATAGCCTAAGAAAGTATTTTTTCTTTTATTCTATTCAGTTTCAATAAGAGAAATTCAACTGTACTAACTGGGAATTTCAGGAATGTAACACTTATATAGTGCCAGACTCTCCTTGGTGATGGATAGCATTATAAAAAGGAAGTTTCCCTATGGGATAGTAGAGAGCTAGTAGCAATTGGCAGTAATTACAAAGTAATGGACAGTGGTTGAAGACTAACAAAATGAATACCAAAAAATCAGAAAAGTTTCCTTCTAGCTCTAACATGATTTATCGTTTCTATGAGAATCTGGTAGGTAGATAGGTAGATAGATAGATAGACAGTAGATAGGACTTCATATCTGCTAGCAAGATTCATATATATACTTCAATATAATCCACACAGTCTTATTTCTGTCTGGAGAAAATCATTTTGAGTAAAGTTAAAATAATAAATAAGTTATTAATTTAGTGCCATTACTCCCAAGAAATTATTTTATAGATTTAGAAATAATAATGACAAAGTTCATATAGAAGATAAAAGGTCAAGAATTTCAAAGGAATTAATGAAGAAAATGCAAATGAAGGTGGCCTGGCTGCACCAGATCTAAAACTATATTTTAAGGCATTAGTCATCAAAAACATTTAGAGTAGTTAATCAGTGGAACAGATTAGGTTCATAGGACAAAATAGTCAATAACTATAGTTTTCTAATATTTGACAAACTCAAAGATCCTAGCTTTGTGATAAGAACTCACTAATTGACAAAAACTGCTGGTAAAATTGGAACTTATTATGATAGAAATTAGGCATTGGCCTACCCATAACACCATATACCAAGATAAGGTCAACATAAGTTCATGACTTAGACATAAAGAGTGATATAAAAAAAAATTAGAAGGGTTCTGATAAATGCCTCATTTCTAAAATATATAGAGAATTGACTCAAAATTATGAGAATTCAAACCATTCTCTAACTGCTAAGTGGTCAAAGGATGTGAATAGGCAATTTTCAGATGAAGAAATTGAAACCATTTCCAGCCATATGAAAAGGTGTTCTAAACCACTATTGTTCAGAGAAATACAAATTAAGACAACTCTGAGGTACTACTACATACCTCTCAGATTGGCTAAGATGACAAGAAAAGATCATGATGAATAGTAAAGAGGTGTGGGAAAACTTGGACACTAATACATTGTTGGTGGAGCTGTGAAAGGATCCAACAATTCTGGAGAGCAATTTGGAATTGTGCCCAAAGGGCTATAAAACTGTGCATTCCCTTTGAGTTAGCAGTGTTTCTACTGCTATTATATCCCAGAGAACTCTTAAAGGAGAGAAAGAGATCCGCATTGTGCAAAAGTGTTTGTGGCAGCCCTTTTTGTAATGCTAAGAAACTGGAAACTGAGTAGATGCCCAACAGTTGGAGAATGGCTGAATAAATTATGATATATGAATGCTATGGAATATTATTGTTCTGTAAGAAATGACCAGCAGGATGATTTCAGAGAAGCCTATAGAGACCTACATGAACTGATGCCAAGTGAAATGAGCAGAATCAGGAGATCATTATACACGGCAACAATAAAATTATACAATGATCAATTCTGTTGAGAGAGGCTCTCTTCAACAATGAGATGTTTGAGACCAGTTGCAATGATCTTGTGATGAAAAAAGCCATCTGCACCCAGAGCAAGGACTATGGGAACTGTGTGTGGATTACAATATAACATTTTTACTCTTTTTTGTTGTTGCTTGCTTTCATTTTATTTTCTTTCTCATTTTTTTCCTTTTTGGCTTGATTTTTCTTGTGCAACATGATAATTATACAAATATGTATACATATATTGCATTTAACATGTATTTTTAAAACATATATTGGATTACTTGCCATCTAGGGGAGGGGATGGGGGAAAAAGGGAGGAAATTTTGACAACAAAGTTGGGTCATTGTTGTGAAGTACAGGTTAGTTCTCTGGAGGGCTTCAGGGTCAGCCAGAGTCAGGATAAATCAAAATCCTTGTCTTTAGGGGGAGAAATGAAAGAGGAAGCCAAGCAGAATCCTGGATTCTCGAGTCCAGAGCCACCAGCCTTTCTCCTCCTCATCCTGCTGCAAAGTGACTCTCTAGACCCTCTTCCCCCACCCACAAATCCTTGTCTATGATTATCTTAACATGAAACATTCAGTAAGCACCAGTGAGAAAATCTATTTATCCAAACATATGGAGTCATTGTCTCACATCAAATAGGAAATCAGCCTTAAGTTGTCCATAGTCTGATTCAAGCACACCTTTTTCAGAGTTTCAGCCCTCTACACACTTGAAAAATTATCCATGTATATGTCTTGAACATAAAAAAAAAGTTTTAACAAAAATATTCTATAAAAAGAGGACTACTCTCCACCCTCTTCCATTTTTATCCCGAATACTCTTACTTTCTTGTGTTTATGTATGTCAATTCTTTTAGAACATCCTCTATTACCATCTTTGTCTATTGATGTCTCTTCACTCTTCAGGACTCAAGTCATGAACCACCTTTAAAAAAAAAAAATCTTCTCTGCATTATTTCTCCCTGGGGGAAAAGTCATGTCTCTCTTCAGTTTTTTTTTTTTTTCCCATAATATTTTGTATCTTTTTTCTGCTCTCTCTGGTATCAAAATTGGCCCAGTTTTTATAGCTACTGTTTTTTTTTTTTTTTGTTTGTTTGTTTTTGTTTTGAGTTTCTTGAGATTAGAGATTTGTATTTTCAGTATTTGCACATAGTACTAAATAAATGCTTACTGGTTGACTTGACCTTGTATTTACTCAACAAATATTTGATGAATTGATTTTATTCAATACACACACATATGCATGCGCACACACACACACACATACACACACACACATACACACACACACACACACACACACACATATATATATATATATATACATATATATACATATATATATCCCCTAATATACATTCCTGAAGCCCAAAACCATGTCATTCTATGTGAGTGAGGAAATAGTGGAAGGGATAGGAAAGTGAATGAAATAAAAGGAAAGTAAATTTATTTTGGATCAATTATCTTGGAAATGTTAGAAAACTCAATGAATACTTTCTGAGGCAAAATCTCATAAGGTGTCTAGATATGGTGAAGTAGAAGGAGATGAAACTATGTAAGAAATAAACAGAAGGACTATATGTCAAATTTAATGAAAATTTAGTGGGCCGAATGGATTTCTGCACAGATGTTAAAAAAAAATGAATTACAAGCTTGGGTTATTTCAGTACGTGACTTTGTATGGATTTTTTTTTTTTTTTTCATAAAGATACTTGAATCTCTTTTGGCTTCCTAATAAATTGTATTTATTGATATATTTCCTCTGCTACATAGGTTGCATATCATAAATTCATTACAAGAAGAGAAAGTGTTATATTAGTCATTATTTAACCCCAAACTCTTTGGAATTATGAGACAAACTTTAAGTTTAATCTGCATTATTAACATTTTTCTAAAATTCTCTTAATTCTGGACAATCAGTACAATAAGTCAAGCCCTGTTTTTTAGAATTTAGTGATTTGTGATATATGAGTACTCATACTAAAAATTTTAAAACTGTCATATTAAACCAGTATATGTTAAAGGTCCCAACTTGCACTCATTTTTATGATTTAAAGTTTGTATTAATACTTTTATGAAACTAATAATAGTGAAAGGGAAAAAAAATTGAAGACTTTGAAGAACAGAATTTTTTTTGGAAATCTTAAGTTGTGTTTCCTATTATATTAAATATGCAGAATCTCCTTCATTATTTCAGTACATTTTCATTTTCCCTACTCTATTTTCCTTTAGCACTGTGATGAACTAGATTTTGTTCTATATTTAAGTCATTTACTGCATTCAACAATAGGACTAAAGAACACACATACGTCCTTCAGGTTTCTAGGGTATCATTTATGTCCTAGAATTACATTATAGTCAATATATTACTACAATAGATTAAGAATTGGCAGACAGAAACTCATTAGAATCGTCTGGACACTGAGGATTAAATTTTCTCTATATAGGCTAGAATCTTGACTTGCTCAAGGGACAAATTATTTTTGCTTCCTTTTAAAAATCTTTCTCATGAGAGACAGCATGAAGTAATGACTACTCTTGGTATCAGGACATCCTGGGTTTAGTTCCTGTTTCTGACAAATTCAGGAGGAGAAAAACATGGCTGAGTCTGTTTTTAGTTAATATGTACTATGCAAAATGTGGCTATACATATTCTGGAGTTTATGAAATCATTTTTTTTTATTCACCAACTTTGAGGTGAATAAATATATATATATATGAAAAAGTATAAACATTATAGTAAATTTCATACTGTTTTCCAGAAAGGTTGAGCCAATTCCTAGCTCCATGTGGTGCAGTGCACTAATATGCTACTATATCTACAATCTTATCAGTGTACTGTACCACACTTTTGTTACTTTTGCTGTTTATGAGTTGATACTTCATAGATGATTAACATTTCTTTTTATTATTAGTGATCTGGAGCTTTCTTTTCTATAGTTTTTAATAGTTTGAAATATATCTTTTGAAAACTCACATCCTGGGGTGGAGCCAAGATGACAGAGAACAGACACATTTTTATATGAGCTCTCCCTGATATCCCTCAAATCAACACCAAATAAAGCCTCTGAACTGGCATTGGGATGACAGAACTCACAAATTTCCAGCAGAGGATATTTTGCAAGAATTCAGAAGAGGTCTGTTTCAATTGGGCACAAAGGGGGGAACCAAGGACAAATGAGTGCAGGGACCCAGGGCAGTGTGGCACTCCAGGGAATATAACCAGAGGAATCTACAAAGTGTTGGCTACTCTGTTAAGGTTGCAAGCCAGCAAATCAGCAAATTAGCTACAAGATATCCAACACAATTACAAAAGGCAATAGTGAGCCTCTAAACCACAGAATAACTCTGGAACTGGTCACACCCACCCAACATCGACCCAGTTAGTTAGCACCAACCCAGTACAGCCATGGTCACCTGTAGAGAAAGCTTGACAATCTCCTTGTTGTCTTAAAAGCAGACCTCAACCTTTTTTTAAAAATGAGCAAAAAAAAGTACTCTGACCACAGGTAGTTTTTAATGGAGAAAGAGAAAAAACAGATTTCAAACCCTGAGCACACTAAAAACAGATCATCACGAGAGGAAGCCCCAAAGGTTAGCATGAACTGGTCCTCATCTCATAAGGTTCTTATGGAAGAATTCGAAAAGGACCTTAAGAAAGAGTTAGAAGAAAATTGGGGGAAGGAAATAAGAATTTTGTGAGAGGGTTTGGAAAAGGAAACACAGGAATTATCTGAAGAAAACACTAAAACTAGATTTAGTGAAAGGGAAAAAGAAAATAACTTCTTATAAAACTTGATGAAATGGTAAAAGCATATAACTCCTTACAAAATAGATTTGATAAAATGGAAAAAGAAAACAACTTTTTGAAAAACAGAATTTGTGAAATGGAGAAAAGGTCCACTGAACAAAGCAACTCATTTAAAAATTCAATTGGCCAAATATAAAAGGAGCTCAAAAAAGTAACTGAAGAAAATAATTCACTGAGAATTAGAACTAAAAAAAAAAATGGAAATGAATGACCCAATGAGACATCAAGAATCAGTCAAAACCAAAAAGAAAAAAAAAAAAAAGAAAAAAGAAAAAGAAAAAAAAATAGAATAAAACGTAAAATATCTCATTGGAAAAACAACTGACATGGAAAATTGATGTATGGCAGACAATCTAAAGATTATTGGATTTTCTGAAAACAATAATGAAAAAAAGAGACTAAAATATCATCTTTTAGGAAATCATCAAGGAAAACTGCCCATATGTTCTAGTACCAGAAGGTAAAATAGCCATTGAAAGAATTTACTGATCATCTCATGAAAGAGACTCCAAATGAAAACTCCAAGGAATGTCATGGCTAAATTTCAGAATTATCAGAACAAAAAAATATTGCAAGCAGACAGAAAAAAACAATTCAAATAAAGAGGAGTTATTATGAGGATTACCCAGGATCTAGCCACTTCCACTTTAAAGGAGGGAAGGACCTGTAATCTGATATTCCAAAAAGGAAAGGAATTTGGATTGCAGCCAAGAATCAACTATCCAGTCAAATTACACATTATTTTTCAGGGAAGAAGATGGACATTCAATGAAATGGATATATTTCATTGATTTCTGATAAAAAGACCAGAGCCAAGCAAAAAAAAAAAATTGATCTCCAAATAAAGAACTCAAGGGAAGCATAAAATGGTAAAAAGGAAAGAACTCTTGAAAATTATATCACTATTATAGGTAAACTTAGAGAGTGGAGTATAATTTGATTTTATTGTGATAATATAAAAAATAAACTAGAGATGAAAGAATATTGTACTGGAAAAAGAGGAAAATGGAGGTAAAAGGAGGGAAATTACATCTCATGAAGAAGCAAAAAAGACCTATTATAATTAAGGGGGAAAAAAGGAGAGAAATGAACACTGATTGGATCTTATTCTCATTAGATGTGGCTCAAAGAGACACTATCAGACTTATTGGCTTTACAGAGGAAACCTGTTTTATTCTACAGGGAAGTGGGAGGGGAAAAGGGAAAGGAAAAGGGGAGGCTCATAGAAGGGAGAACAGAAGTAATAGGGGAAAGGTATAAGAAAGGGGAGGAGCTATAAAGGGGAGGGAGGTGGTGGTCAGATGCAAAATATTGGGGAGGAGTGAAGGAGGAAAGGAAAGAGAAAAGCATAACTTGGGGTAAATAAGATGGAGGAAATACAGAATTAGTCCTTTTAAATGTGAATGTGAATCAAATGAACTCTCCCACAAAACAGAAATGGATAAAAGCCAGAATCCTACAATATATTGTTTACAAGACAGAGCAGATTGTTACATTTAGAATAAAGGTAAAAAGACTAGAGCAAAATCTATTATGCTTCAGGTGAAGTAAAAAAAAAATAATAAAGCAGGGGCAAAGATGCTGATCTCAGATTAAGCAAATGCAAAAATAGATCTAATTAAAAGAGATAAAGAAGGAAACTATATCTTAATAAAGAGGACCATAGATATTGAAGCAATATCAATATTAAACATATATGCATCAAGTTGTATAGCATGCAGATTCCTAGAGGAGAAGTTAAGAGAGCTGCAAGAAGAAATAGACTGCAAAACTATATTAGTGGAAAATCTCAACCTTGCTCTCTCAGAACTAGATAAATGAAACTCCAAAATAAATAAGTTAAGGAGGTAAATAGAATTTGAGAAAAGTTAGGTATGATAAATCTTTGGAGAAAATTGAATGGAGACAGAAAGGAATATACTTTTTTCTTTGAGGTTCATGGAACCTATACAAAAATTGACCACATATTGGGCATAAAAGCCTCAAAATGAAATGCAGAAAGGCAGAGATTTTTTTCTTTTTTTCATGCATCTTTTTTTTTCAGATCATGATGCAGTAAGAATCACATGTAATGAAGAGCCAGGGAAAATAGGCCAAAATTTAATGGAAACTAAATAATCTGATTCCTAAAGAATGAGTGGGTAAAACAACAAATCATAGATACAATCAATAATTTCATCCAAGAGGATGACAATAATGAGACAACATTACAAATTTTATTTCAAAATTCCAAAGTAGTTGGATGCAGCCAAATTAGTTATTAGAGGAGTTTTATATCTCTAGATACTTAATTCATAAAACAGAGAAAGAGATCAATGAATTAGTCATGTAACTTAAAAAGCTAGAACAAATAACCTGCCCCATGTAAATACCAAATTTGAAATTCTAAAGCAAAAGGAAGATTAATAAAATTTAAAATTAAAAAAAAAAAAAAACTATTGAACTAATAAACAAAACTAAGAACTGGTTTTATGAAAAAACCAACAAAATAGATAAGCCTTTAGTTAATTTGATTAGAAAAAGGAAAGAAGAAAATTTAATTGTTAATATCAAAAATGAAAAGGATGAAATATCTATCAATTAGAAGGAAATTGGAGCAATAATCATTTTTTCCTAACTATGACAATACATATGATAATTTAAGTGAAATGGATGAATATTTACAAAAAAATTAGATCGCCCGGGTTAACAGAGGAGGAAGAAAATACTGTCTCATTAAAAAAAAAAAAAAAAGAATTTGAACAAGGTATTAATCAACTCTAAGAAAAAATCCCTAGAGCCAGATGGATTTATATGTGAATTTTAACAAACATTTAAAGAAAAATTAATTCCAATATTATATAAATCCTTTGGAAAAATAGAGGAAAAAGGTATCCTACCAAATTCTTTTTATAACACAGAAATGCTAATACCTAAACCAGGTAAGGTCAAAACAGAGAAAGAAAATTATAGACAGATTCCCCTAGTGAATATTGATGCAAAAATCTTACATAAAATATTGTCAAAGAGATTACAGCCAGTTATCCCTAGGAAAATACATGCCGACCAATGTAGGATTTATACCAGAAATGCAGAACTCATTCAATATTAAGAAAAATATTAGCATAATTGACTATATCAAAAGCCAAATTAACAAAAATCATATGATTATCTCAATGGATACTAAAAAAAATTTGACAAAATTGAACATCATTCCTATTAAAAACACTAGGAATAAATGGAGTTTTTTTAAAAATGATCAATAGCATCTATTTAAAGCCATAATCAAACATCAGATTTAATAGGGAGAAACTGGAACCATTCTGAGTAAGATCAGGGGTGAAACAAGATTGCCCACTATCACTATTACTAATGTTAGCTTTGGAAATAAGAAAAGAAAAAGAGATCAAAGGAATAGAATAACTAAAGAGGAAATCAAATTATCACTCTTTGCAAGTTATATGTTGGTATACTTAGAGAATCAACTTAAAAAGCTACTAGAAACAATTCACGACTTTAGCAAAGTTGCAGGATACAAAACAAATTCACACAAATCATCAGCATTTTTATATATTACTAAAAAATTACTATTTTTAGATATCACCAAAAATTATCCCTGCATACATTTTGAAAATAAAAAAAGTTTTGATTAAAAAGGAAAAATAATAAAGAAGGAAAGGAAGGAAAAAAGAAAGAAAAATTAATTAATTAACATAGGAAAAAGATAAACAATAACATGATTTCGATCAGTTCCAATGGTCTTATGATGAACAAAGCCATCTGATATCAGAGAGAGGGCAGTGGGAACTGATTGTGGACCACAACATAGTATTTTCACTCTTTTTATTGTTTCCTTGCCTTTTTTTTCCCTCAATGTTTTTTCTTTTGTGTCTGATTTTTTCTTGTGTAGCATATTTGCTGAAATATGTATAGAGGAATTGCACATGTTTGACATATATTGGATTATTTGCCAACTTGGGAAAGGGGGGAAAGGGAGAGAAAAAATTTAGAACACAGGATTTTGTAGGGTGAATGTCAAAAATTATTCATGTGTATATTTTGAAAATAAAAAAAAAAAACTATAATTAAAAAAAAAACAACAAAACTCATATCCTTGTGAACTTTTATGCTAGTTCTTGGTTTTAGAAATATAGTTTTTATCACATTAGGGAATAGCTCTTAATTCTTGTTTTTAAAATTTTTCAAAGAAAAACTGTGCTATAGGTGTCTTCTAATTTCTTCTATTTTTCCAACTTTCAAATTTTGTTCTAACATTTCTTGTTTCATAGAGTAATTGACTTCTATTTGCTCTCATATATGCTAAAAAATAACTGAGATGGACTATGAACTCGTCATTATGTTTCCAGGTCTAGAGCTCTATTCTCTGTGCTACCTAGCCACCTTCTTTTGCTTAAAGATACAACTTGAAAGACTCAGCTACCATCTGATTCCACCCCTTTGAACCTTCTTTTCATTAATAAGTTCTTCCTGGAACCTTCTGTCTTAGGTTCTATATACTTCCTTTGACAACATGGAATCTGGAATTATATCACTACTTCAAGTTATTTTTTTCTGATTATACTTGGATAATTTTCAAATAATATGTATTTATTTTCATTCACAACCCCCTGCTCCTTTGGAAAAAAAAAAGGAGAAAAAATCTTATAAGAAATATGTCCAGTGCTTATATCCCAAAGAGATCATAAAGAAGGGAAAGGGATCTGTATGTGCACGAATGTTTGTGACAGTTCTCTTTGTAGTGGCCAGAAGCTGGAAACTGAGTAGATGCCCATCAATTGGAGAATGGCTGAATAAATTGTGGTATATGAATATTATGGAATGTTATTGTTCAGTAAGAATAGACTGACAGGATGATTTCAGAAAGGCCCAGAGAGACATACACAAACTAATGCTGAGTGAAATGAGCAGGGCTAGGAGATCATTATATACTTCAATAACAATACTATATGATGATCAATTTTGATAGACTTGGCCATCCTCAGCAATAAGATGAACCAAATCAGTTCCAATGGAGCAGTTATAAGCTGAACCAGCTATGTCCCGCAAAAGAACTCTGGGAGATGACTAAGAACCATTACATTGAATTCCCAATCCCTATATTTTTGCCTGCCTGCATTTTGGATTTTCTTCACAGACTAATTGTACAATATTTCAGAGTCGATTCTTTTTGTACAAAAATAATGGTTTGGTCATGTATGCTTATTGTGTATCTAATTTATACTCTAATATATTTAACATCTACTGGTCATCCTGCCATCTAGGGGAGTGGGTGGGGGGAAGGAAGGGAAAAATTGGAACAAAAGGTTTGGCAATTGTCAGTGCTATAAAATTACCCATACATATAACTTGTAAATAAAAAGCTATTAAAAAAATAAATATGTCCAGTTAAGGAAATTCCCTAAATAGGCCATGTACAATTGAGTGTCCCTTTCTATATCTTTTGACCATCACCACTCTGTCAGAAAGTGAGTAGTGTGCTTTATCATTGTTCTTTTATATTGATAGTTGCCCATTCCATTGATTAGACTTTTTAACTCATTCAAAGATGTTTTTGTTACAATGTTGTTACTTTAAGTAAGCTTTTCTCCTGATTGTATTCACTTTATTCAGTTTCAGGTTTTTTAAGTCTTCCTAGATTTCTCTGAAATTATGCCCCTCATCATTTATTATAGAATGATATTTCATTTCATTCATTCAAAAAAACACATCTAAAATATTTTGGGTGTAAACATTCTTTTCTTCTTTCTTTTATTTCTTTGGAATGTAGGTGCTAATTAATTATCATTTGTAGTAATATTTCTGTGTCAGAGGACATGCATAGTTTAGTAAATTTCTGGGCGTAGTACCAATTGTTTTCCAGAATGGCAGGATTAATTAATAACTCTATAAGTAGCATATTGCTTTTCCTATTTTCCTGCAGCTCTTCCAAATATTTACCATTTTTATTTTTTGTCAATGTTGATAATCTTAGGAATGTAAAATGGCACTTCAGAGTTACTTTAATTTGTATTTCTTTGATCTTTTCAACTATTTTAAGAAGATTACCATTGGTAGCCTCGATTTCTTTCTTTGGAAACTGTTTAATGACTTTTCAAACATTTATCAATTGGGGAATGACATTTATTCTAAAAAAAATTGAAACATTGCCTTGTATGACTTAGTAATGAGACTTTTATTTGAGATACTTGATGCAAAGATATATTCTCAGTTAACTGTTTCTTTTCAAGTTTTATCTATATTTATCATATACTCTCCTTTTAAACATTTTATTTTTCTAATTAAATAAATTACTTTTCTTTCCATTTTTTTGTTCTTCCATTTGTAAAGAAAGAAAATGAAAACCATTTCAAGAGATATACAAAGTCAAGGAAACTAATTCTTGCTTTGGCTATCTTCATATATATACATATTTATACATATATACGCATATATATATATATATATTTGGCTATCTTTACACACATACACACACACACAAACACATACACACACATATATAACTCATTACTTTTTGTTAATTAGTTTCAGAAAGCACTAGGAGTGGTGAAAAGCATGAACACCACACAAATTTTTCCCATAAGGAGTACATTTCTAGCTTGCAGGCTTACCATACCTGCCTCCCACCCAATTCCTCAAACAGGTAAGTGTTTCTACAAGCCAAGCCACCTCAAATCCCCGCTTCTTGATTCATTCTCTCCCTCCGCCACCTCATGATATCCAAGCTTGGAGATGAGGAGAGGCTGGATGTGGAAGTGGAAGGTGTGGATCCTTTCTGCTGCTGGCACTCAACATTGCCAGGAGGTTTCTGCTGCTTCTTATTTTGCTGAATATGCTAGCCGCTCTGTGCCCTTTCTACCGTGTTTCCCTGATAATAAGACACTGTCTTATTATTATTATTATTTTTTTTGGACAGAAAAACACCAGAGGGCTTATTTTCAGGGGAGGGCTTATTTTAATGAACATTGACAGCAATTTTAATAAACAGGTAAATGTGAACAAAAAAAAGTACCTTTATTCAATAATGATCATGTCATCTTCTTCAATAACATCGTCATAAGTGTCCATACCCTGAATTCCGTCCTGGATGTCTTGCGCCTCTATTTCCTTCAGAAGAAGTGGACCCAATCTGTCATGTCCAGCAATATAGCTCTCTTTAAATGAACATGTCTTGTCCAGGTAACCTGCTCGTAGTGCCTTGGCGACACAGCTGTCAGTAATTTTATCCCATGACTTCTTCACCCAAATCACGACTTCTTGCAGACAGGGCTTCACAAAGTTTCCACGCTGATTTCTTTCCATTCTATTTTCAATATAGTCATTGACTTCCATGTGCAAATGGTCCTTGAATGGCTTCTTTATTGCAATATCAAGGGTGTGGAGATAGGCAGTCATTCCTACAGGAATCATTACTTGATCATGTCTTCTCTCTGCAAGGAAGTTCTTCATTTCTTTAGCGAGGTGAGTGCTGACTGAATCCCAGATTATCAGACCTCTTTGGTTACCTCGCATAACAAGTGGCAGCATTAAATCAACCCACTTTCTTATAAAGGCTTGTGTACACCAGGCTTTTTCTTGCCCTTACTGATAATTAGAGGTGTGGCTTTCTTTCCATCCAAATGAATTGCCAAAACACAGGTGACCCATGCAGACAGAATAATAAAATTATGACCATCAGTTCTTCTTTTCACTCCATCATGCCCCTCAATAATGTTTTAACCCCATCATGCTCCCTGAGTGCTCCTTCTATCCTCCATGATGCCCCCTGAGTTCTTCTTTTATTTTCCATCATGCCCCCTCATGTCCTGCCTCAGCTCTCCTCCGTGGCACTGCTCTCAATGGCACCAGCAAGCAAATCACTGGGGAAGAACAGGAGGATGTGCTCACTGCTGCAGCTCTGATTGGATGCAGCTCGGGAGCGCAGTGTGCATTTCACCTGGGGGGAGGGGGGACAGTGCATACAGAGGGTACCGTAATGTAGCGTGTAGCGCAGGGGATCACCTTCACTACAGTAGCAATCTCAATAGGGCTTATTTTCAGGGGAGGGCTTATTTTAAAGGAATCTTACACAGAAAGGGGAGGGCTTATTTTTGGGGATAGGTCTTATTATCAGGGAAACACGGTAGTATTATTGTTCTGGGGAATGAGAGACTATCACCTCAGTCTTAAGGGATTGTCCTGTGACCTGCCCTCCCCCAATCATACAACCTCAGCATCCTGAGCTCCAATGTAACAGTCTTATGCACAGTCCCCTTCACTGGGGAAGAGCTGGCCCCAGGGTAATAGCCTTGGTGGGTAGTACACCACACTGATGCATCCTTACTGCTCAACCAACAAGACAACAACCAAGGGAGATGAATGCTGAGCAAGAGTTAAGTGCTGAAGCACTTTTTTTCATATAAATGCATTGAATACTGAGCTTGAAGAATTTCAAAGAAAATGAGTGCTGAGGTACCACTGTCTCATAAGCTGAACCATGAACCCATTACCTCTATAACACAATGAAAAGCATGTTTTATTATGAGTCTTCTAGAGCTACAATTGGTCATTATGCTTACTGAAACTGTTTAACCTTGCTTAGTCAAGAAGAGGGATGATGATGAGAAAGTAGAAGAAGGTTCAGCATTAGTTCTCTAGATTTGATGCAATTTCTTCTGCTTCCCAGATTCTAGTCTCTTTTTTCTCACCCACAGAATTCTTTCTGTTATTATTCTTTCTTTTCTTCCTTCATGGATATATAGATATATAAAAACTTACATATCTGTTTATACCTCTCTGTCTATTTCTCTCTCTCTCTCTTTCTGTCTGTGTCTGTGTCTCTCTCTTTCTCTCGCTCTCTCTGTCTTTCTGTCTCTGTCTCTGTCTCTCTCTCCTTCCTAGTTTAATTAAATACATTTTATCACGTTGGGTAATAGACTTCCAAGTAGATGTAATCATCTTTTTCTTATTTTAGACTACAAATAGCAAATTCTTGTTAATTCATTCATATTTACCTTTTTAAGTTTTTCTTGACCTCTTTTTTTATATTTCAAAGTTTCTATTTAATTTCAGTCTTTTCATTGAGAATTCTTTGAAGTTTTCTATTTCATTTAAAAGATGGCTTTCCCTCTTTGTAGGATTTTATTTAGTTTTCTGGGTAGATCACCTTGATTTAAGTCTATATCTTTTGCATTTTGGAATACTGTATTCCAAGCTCTCAACACCTTTATTGTGGAAGATAATAAATATTGTAACTGTTCCTTGGTACTTGAATTCTTTCTGGATGTTTATGGGACTTTTTATTTGAATTGACACTTCCATACAAGATTCAGGTGAATTTTTCCATATATTTCCCCCCAGATACTTCAATGATTCTTAAATTATCTCATGTTAAAAAGAACCATAAACATTATATTTTAAGAAATCATAAAAGAAGCTAACCCACATTTTTAGAATAAGATGCCAAAATGAAAAGAAAAAGAATCTCTAAGTTTCTTCCTCAAAACAAAGGGAAGGTTCTTTTTTAAACATAAGATACTTTCTTTTATTTTTTCCTATCTTTTGATTATATATTTTGCATATCTTGTTTTTTTTATAGTCACTAAATTTTATGTGATCTATGCCACTTTTCAAGGATTCTTTTGTTTGAATAAGAATGTTTACTGCTATTGCCATTCCTCTAGTTCTTTCTTCCATAGCTATTTTTTTCTTTTCAATTTCCCACTCCCTTCCTGTGTTCTCATTTCTTTTTTTTCAACAGTTTTTTTTTTTAGTACTTTCATCTTATTTATAAAATCAATTTTTATTCTTATTATAAAAACTATCTCTTGTTTTATCTTTTCTAGAATTCTAAAATCTCACTTTTCTTTTTATTTCTTTCTCTTTTTCTCTCTCTTTTCTTTCTTTTCTGAGAGACTTTATAGAATAATTCTTTTTTTCTTTTTATGTGTTGAGCACATTTGTCATCATAATAGCCATTAGTTGTGGAATCATATCCATTATTATTTTTAGTTCATTCTTCCAATCTTGCTTCCTGGTTTTGGACTTTGTTTTAGCAACAGGTTCTGTGTGTTTTGGAGAGAATGACAGAATTATGTTTAATCCTATTTTGTGTCTTCTTGAGACATGTTGCTCTTTCTTTCTCCTTCTCCCCTCATATTTATTATCACATTATTCCAGGATTTCAAGGCCTACAAGATTGCCAGGGCCTTAAATGTTTTCAGTGTCTACAAAGAGGTCTTATCCATAGCAAAGTATGAGCACTACCAAACCTGGTCAGATTTCAGTCAGTTTTTTTTTTTTTTTTTAAATTTTATTTAATAATAACTTTGTATTGACAGAGTCCATGCCAGGATAATTTTTACACAGCATTATCCCTTGGAATCATTTATGTTTCATTTTTTTCCCCTCCCTCCCTCCTCCCCCCCCCCCCAAGATGGCAAGCAGTCCTATATATGTTAAATATGTTGCAGTATATCCTAGATACAATACATATTTGCAGACCCGAACAGTTCTCCCGCTGCACAGGGAGAATTGGATTCAGAAGGTAAAAATAACTCGGGAAGAGAATCAAAAATGCAAATAGTTCACATTCATTTCCCAGTATTCCTTCTTTGGGTGTAGCTGTTTCTGTCCATCATTTATCCAATGAAACTCAGTTAAGTCTCTTTGTCAGAGAAATCCACTTCCATCAGAATACATCCTCATACAATATCGTTGTCGAAGTGTATAATGATCTCCTGGTTCTGCTCATCTCACTTAGCATCAGATCATGTAAGTCTCTCCAAGCCTCTCTGTATTCATCCTGCTGGTCATTCCTTACAGAGCAATAATATTCCATAACATTCATATACCACAATTTACCCAGCCATTCTCCAATTGATGGGCATCCATTCATTTTCCAGTTTCTAGCCACTACAAACAGGGCTGCTACAAACATTTTGGCACATACAGGTCCCTTTCCTTTTTTTAGTATCTCTTTGGGGTATAAGCCCAATAGAAACACTGCTGGATCAAAGGGTATGCACAGTTTGATAACTTTTTGGGCATAATTCCAGATTGCTCTCCAGAATGGCTGGATTCGTTCACAACTCCACCAACAATGCATCAGTGTCCCCGTTTTCCCGCATCCCCTCCAACATTCATCATTATTTTTTCCTGTCATCTTAGCCAATCTGACAGGTGTGTAGTGATATCTCAGAGTTGTCTTAATTTGCATTTCTCTGATCAATAGTGATTTGGAACACTCTTTCATGTGAGTGGTAATAGTTTCAATTTCTTCATCTGAAAATTGTCTGTTCATATCCTTTGACCATTTATCAATTGGAGAATGGCTTGATTTTTTATAAATTTGAGTCAGTTCTCTATATATTTTGGAAATGAGGCCTTTATCAGAACCTTTCATTGTAAAGATGTTTTCCCAGTTTGTTGCTTCCCTACTAATCTTGTTTGCATTCGTTCTGTTTGTACAAAGGCTTTTTAATTTGATATAATCAAAATTTTCTATTTTGTGATCGGTAATGGTCTCTAGTTCATCTTTGGTCACAAATTTCTTTCTCCTCCACAAGTCTGAGAGATAAACTATCCTATGTTCCTCTAATTTATTTATAATCTCATTCTTTATGCCTAGATCATGGACCCATTTTGATCTTATCTTGGTATGTGGTGTTAAGTGTGGGTTCAGTCAGTTTTTGACCTGAGTTTGGCTCTAAGTGACACAACTGTAGGCTTGCCTCAGGTTTATCTCAGTAGACTTCTCCTGGATTCAATCAATTAGCCAAGGTGGAATCTCTACAGGCTATAAAACTACATAGCCTCTTTTGGTTTAGCTCCCTATCCTGGTTCTTACACTGAATATGTCAGACTGAGTTAGGGGTTGGGAGTAAGACCCTGTTCTGCTCCTGGATGCATAACCACAAAGCTATTACTTGCTTCTATATTTAATATGCATTCTATTTTTTATGATTGCTTCTTGCCTTGGGCTCCCTACTTTCCTCTCTCCCCCCACCTTGGCAAGGTCTTCTTAGATCACATTGGATTTTTGACCCAGCACTAGATAGTGACAGAGTTACCACTTGGCACCTATTCTTTCTCTCTACATAAGATCAGGACACTTATTATTATTATTATTATTATTTGCTAAATCCTCCCTCTTAGTTCCCTACTGCACTGATGTGGGCAGGTCCTCCACCAGCCCACACTGTAGAAGACTCTACACTGAACTTGCTAGGTCTTATCCCTGTAATCTGCATATCTATCAGACTTCTTTTTTTCACCAAGCCTGGAAAAATGACTCTGTGATTTTTCTTTCCTTGGATTCCTGTTAAATCCATTTTATACATCTTTATGTAGTACTTGCTGAAGAGGGCTTTCTTTCTAATTGGCTTCCTTAGCTGGTTTCTTCATGACTTGAAATGTGAATATTTACAAAATGTTTGGCAATTACTGTATTTTTGGACTAAGTTAAAGAGAAATCTACTAGTGTTCTCCTTCCCAAAGATTTAGCTTCTATTTATTTAGTAAATATCCTTATTTCAATATACTTATATTTGTCTCTGTTGTCTTCCCCAATAGCATGTAAGTACCTAAGTACTTACTTAAGTAGGACAAGAATTATTTAATTTTTGTCTTTGTAGACATTTCACTACCCATGAGATAAATCAGAATGCCTCTTTCTTTTTGGTTAAGAAAACAGATGCAACTGCACAGAAAGTAGAGATAGAGAATTTATTAACACTATATAGCATGCTCCACATTAAGCATTTGGTATAAAAATACAAACACAACAAATGGTTCCTACACTTAAGAAAATTACATTTGATGGGGAGCTTAATACATAGCTTGCTGAAAATTGGAGCAAGCAGGAAAGTGAAAAAAGTAATGTATTAAGAGCAGACAAATTTGTTGGGAGAGAATTAGGAAGTGGTGGGGATGCCAAAACCTGAAAAGAAATAGCAAAAGTTTATCTCTCATGGCCAGGATATAGTGTCTAAATGTCTGAGGGATATAGTAGAGAAAAGAAGAAGGAATAATTAATTGATTTATGAAGAAACAAATGTAAGTATGATCTCTCCATGGAATATACACAAAGTATTATTTGCTGGTTCTATTCAACCATATGGCAGCCTTTGGAGCTTTTTTGGGATCGGGGTGACTCAGGGTTTCAAGGCTTGCATTTTGAAGTTACTTTATATTTGATGTTCAGTAGTTCAGCTGTGTCCAACTTTTCATGACCCCATATGTAGTTTCTTTAGCAAAGCTACTGAAAGGGTTTGCCATTTCCTTCTCCAGTGGATTAAAACAAATGGCTGTAAAATGACTTGCTCAGGGTCATACAACTAGTGAGTATCTTAGACCACATTTGAACTCAGATCTTTGTAACTCTAGGTCTAGCACTCTGTCATTTGAGCAATTTAGCTGTCTCCAAGGTAAACAAAGATTAAATGATTTGTCTCAAATCACACAGCTATTATCTGAGTCTGGATTTGAACTGAGAATTCCTGAATTCAAGCCCAGTGCTCCCACTAAGTTAGTTAAAACAGCCTCATTTTGAAATGATAAATTCCTTTACTTTCTGTGAATCAAGAAGAATTAATGAAACAGCAGGTATTTAAAAAGTACTTAATTCATCTTTATTTCTTTTTCTTTATGGATATAAATTGTGTTGGAATTATTTTAAACTATTTCCTGAGAAAATATTGGGAGGAAGACATCATTTATCCTATTCTCTCCTACTTCCTCTTTTTGGCCAGAAAAACAAGGCTTCTAAAACATGTCTTATCTAGTCAAATTTGCATAAGAGCCCCTGCTTACTTTTACATTTTTATGTTTGATTCTTCCGGATGTTAGATGAATGGGTATTTCTCCCAAGATACATTTGTTCAATGAGGGAGAAAACTTATTGAGCTTGAGAGGTCTGGAGATTCTGAGTTATTGAATGAAACTAACTGGAAATTTCTTCATCAAAGAAGATTACTGATAAGAAGAAGAGGATTAGTCAAGCCTGACCTGCTTTATTACCAATATCATGTAGCAAATAAAACCAGGAGATAAAGTTTCCAGGTATTTTTAATCAATTTATTCATTAGGCTAGCTACTAATCAATACACTGATGCTCAGTGGTTGTTCTTAGTAATCAAAGATACCAAGACAAACTCTGAAACACCTTAAGTTAGGTGTATTCCTTCTGACAGGGAACTTCCTTGACAACTGAAACTTAGCCCTGATTGGCAGCATTTAATAAGAAGTTTTCTGCTCCTCCTGCTGAAAATATAATTTCATCATGAGTCTCAGAGTATTTATGCAAAAGAAACTTTTCATTTGGACTTCCCTGGCTAGTTTTCTCCATCTTGAGCCAGGTGACCCTCAACTCCAATGAAAGAGCTCTAGGACTAGGAGAAAAAATATTTAGCTGAAATTTGCTTTTGTTTACAAAGTAAAATTGAAACTGTGAGATTTTCTTATTCAGTTACACTTTGCAGAGACTGAACTTTTCAGGAGTGACATCTCAAAAACAGGAGGAAAATGATAGGTCACAAATGCATAATTAATTATTTAATATAATTATGATCCAAGGCAATCCTGATAAACTTTGAATAGAAAATGCCATCTACATCCAGAGAATGAACTATGGAGCTTGACTACAAATCAATACATGCTAAGTTTATTTTGTTTTCATGGTTTTTTCCTCTCCCATGTTTTTTCCCTTTTGTTCTGATTTTTCTTTTCCAACATATTTCATAAAGAAATGTGTAAATAGGGGCTGCTAGTTGGTGAAGTGAATAGAGTACCAACCCTGAAGTCAGGAGGACCTGAGTTCAAATCTGATTTCAGACACTTGACATTTCCTAACTATGTGACCCTGGGCAAATCACTTAACCCCAATTGCCGCAGGGAAAAAAATATGCATATAAAAAGTTAATATATATGTATAACCAGAAAAAATAAAGCAATCAATTAATAGAAAAAGAGAAAAAATATAATAGTATAGTATTAATTTCTCTCAATAAGTTGTTTGGACAGTGAAATATCCAAAAGTGAAATTTAAATGTTTAATCAATATATATTCAAACTGATTTATGTTCTGATGAGATGTAAGTATCATTTCTCTGCAAACTATAACAGTAGTGAAAAATGAAATTTCTGAATACTGTTTTAAAGTTCTTTTTCTGTGAAATACATGCTTTTGTGTGTTTGGGGTTTAACATTATTTTTGTGGTTAGAAAATAAATGTATGTACTATACCTGATTTATATTCTCCTCTTTTGGGGAAACTCTAGACAGGAAACCAATAGCCTAAGTTATAATTCAATTCCTCTCAGGGCACCAAGGTAGAAGTTTAATGAGCAGAGGAGTGTGAGAAAAAAGACCATCATATTTATCTCATTAGAAGCCAGGCTACCACAGAACTGAACTTAATCCAAACCTCTAACATCCAGAATACAGAGACCCCTCAATGGAGGAGTAGATGAGTACAGTACCTTAGCCCTTGTAAAACCACTAGCAATTAAAAAAAATTAATCTCAGTTCTGGTTATGATTCTGGTTAGATGTAAATAACTGAGAAAGTAAATATTCAATTTGGACATAGATGTTTATTCACTCATTCATTTGACTAATAGTCTAGAGCTATGCTTCCCTAGAATTGGGGAAAAAAGATATATTTTTCTCCTCAAAAACCAGAAATACAAAATTGGAAAAGCTAATTTGGTGACATTATGCTAGAGGGATATGATGGGAGTGTCACTAGTGGATTTTATTAAAAGAATATTGTACTATGTATAGCACCATGCCATGTCCTTACAAATATTATATTATTTTATCCTCACACCAACTTGTTAGGTAGATGCTTTTATTATTTGCATTTTACATTTAAAAAAAAACTGAGACTTCCGGTTAAGATGGCGGAGAGGAGGCTCACAGCTGTGTAAGCTCCACGCTTTCTCTCACTATCCACTTCATTACAAGCCTCTGAATCAATGCTTGACTGAAAAAAAACCCACAAAAAATCACCAAGAGAAGCCATCCTTGAGATTCGCCAAGAAAGGTCTGTCTTCACTGGAGGGCTGGGGCGGTTTTAGATCTGGCGCAGGCGGCGGGCAGCGGCAGTGAGAGCACGGGAGCAGACCGGAGAGGGGGAGGGTGATCGCAGCCGTCTCTGCGGGGAGAGCTTCGCTACAGGTTTGGATACTTTACTCCGGCAGCAAGTCAGCAGCAAGTCAGCAGCCCAGCAGAGAAGCTAAAAACACCGGGGCTGAAGAATACAACCCCAAACAGCTGGAGTCTCCCGGGACCTGGCCGTCCCCCCCTTCCCCCCCCACAGTGACTCAGCACGCTCTGGGATCTCAGAGTGCACGCGCAGCACAGTCCTGCTAGTGCCTCGCTGCTGCCCCCTGCAGTCTGTAGAGGAAGCTCGATAACATACCCAGCCCCTCCCCCAAAGAAAGACTCCAGTTTTTTTCTTCTTTTCTTTGCTAGTTTGTCTCTGATTAATAGACAGAATGAGCAAGAAGCTGAAGAGGACTTTAACCCTTGACAGCTTCTATACAGATAGAGAGCAGACTCTAAATCCTGAGGAGACTAAAAGCAGACAGTCCCCAGGTGAATCCCCAAAGGAGGAAATCATCTGTTCCTCAGCACAGATGAACCTCATAGAAGTGATCAAAAAGGCTCTCACAAGGGAGCTAGAAGAAAAATGGGAAAAGGAGAGGGAGGCTTGGGAAAAGGAGAGGGAGGCTTGGCAAAAGAGCCTGGAGAAAGTTAAAGAGAGAGTGGATAAAGAAGTAAAATCCTTAAAAAATAGGATTGTTGAACTGGAAAACAAAATTGGCGAAATGGAAAAAAATTCCACAGAACAAAAGAACTCAATTGGACAGTTAGAAAAAGATTTTAAAAAAGTGTGTGAAGAAAATACTTCACTGAAAATCAGAATTGAACAAGTGGAATTGAATGACTCGAGGAGACAAGAAGAATCAGTCAAGCAAATCCAAAAAAATCAAACAATGGAGAAAAATGTGAAATACCTTCTGGGGAAGACAACAGACCTGGAAAACAGATCCAGGAGAGACAATTTGAGAATCATTGGACTTCCAGAAAAACATGATGAAAAAAAGAGCCTGGACACTATTCTCCAGGAAATTATCAAAGAGAACTGCCCAGAAGTCATAGGAACAGAGGAAAAAATAAACATTGAAAGGATTCATCGATCTCCCACTGAAAGGGATCCTAAAATCAAAACACCAAGGAATATAGTGGCCAAATGCCAGAACCCTCAGGTGAAGGAAAAAATATTGCAAGCGGCTAGAAAAACCCAATTCAAGTATCAAGGAGCCACAATAAGGATCACCCAGGATCTGGCAGCATCCACATTAAAAGACCGAAGGGCCTGGAATATGATATTCCAAAAGGCTAAGGAACTTGGTATGCAACCAAAAATAACTTACCCAGCGAGAATGAGCATCTTTTTCCAGGGAAGAAGATGGACATTCAACGAAGTAAG
>MU174308.1:169133859-169168920 GCA_016696395.1 Antechinus stuartii
GTATGAGGACATATTTTGATGGAAGTGGATTTCTTTGACAAAGAGACTTGAGTTTCAATTGATAATTGACGGACAAAAGCAGCTACACCCAAAGAAAGAACACTGGGAAACGAATGTGAACTATCTGCATTTTTGTTTTTCTTCCCGGGTTATTTATACCTTCTGAATCCAATTCTCCCTATGCAACAAGAGAACTGTTCGGTTCTGCAAACATATATTGTATCTAGGATATACTGCAACATATCCAACATATAAAGTACTGCTTGCCATCTAGGGGAGGGGGTGGAGGGAGGGAGGGAAAAAAAAAATCGGAACAGAAACAAATGTCAATATAAAGGAATTATTAAATAAATATTAAATTTAAAAAAAAAAAAATAAAAAATAAAAAAAAAAAATAAAAAAAAAATAAAAAAAAACTGATTCAAACAGAGGTTAAATGACTTATGCAGAGTTACACAATTAGTGTATAAATTGGATTTAAAGTTACTTCCTCCTAATTCCAGGTCCAGAAAAAAATACCTATTGCATCACCAGTTGCTGTGAAATATCAGAGTAGGGGAAAAGGCAGCAATATGTCTCAAAATCACAGCTATAAAGATGAACTACAGGACCTAATAACTCTTTCTTATCCCTGCTGTCATTGTTTCTTTCTCTTCTAGAGCAGAACAGGAACTGTACATAGTGTTGGGAGAGTAAAGTCCATACCTGTAGGTTGATTCTTTTCAAAAATGATAGAAATTTTGATATCATCTTGTAGGTTTAATTTTAAAATAATTCTAAATGCCTTGAATATTTATAACTATGCTTGTATAAATAGTAGGAGTCAGAGGTTTGGCTGAATTTGATGGTTAAAAAAAGCATGGCTCTACCCTCTCAGTGTATACCTTCTTCAAATCTCAGGAGTCTCATACAAATTCTATTTAATCATTAAACAACTATTAAAAATTAATATGCTTGCTGTCTTAGTAATAAAATTCTCACTAGGAAGTACACAGTCCAAAAGGTGTCAATGACTAAATTCCATACAAAAGTTTCTAATTGTTCTTTTTTCGGAGTTTTTAGAAAATGAGATTGGACCGGGGGTAAAGAAAAAGAACTGCTGATAGAATGCATATTTTCTCTTTCCCTGCCAGTTAAGGTCGATGGAACTTCAGACCTTATCTGAGAGCAAAATACCCTTACTTCTATCATTTTAATCTTGTCTTTTAAGTAACTAGTGGGCTGAGAACACGTGAACAAAAGAGAGAAGAACAAGAAAAGAAACAAAAAATAATAATAATAATGCTGTGACCTGGAAGATAGACAGAAAATGATGGAAGTTTGAAGCCAGCCAGAATTCTTGTTGTTGCTGTTGTTTAGTCATTTTTAAATTGTGTTTTACTCTTCATGATCGTACTTAGGATTTTCTTGGCAAGATACTGGAGTGATTTGTCATTTCCTTCTCCAGATCATTTTATAGAGGAAGAACTGAAGCAAACAAGGTTAAGTGAATTGCTCAGGATCACACAGCTAGTCAGTTCCTAAGGCTATATTTGATCTCAGGAAGAGTCTTAATGAGTTCAGGCCCAGCCTATCCACTGTTCAATCTTACTGTTCTATTCAGCAACCTAGCAAATGAATGTATGCTTATAGATTAAAGTTTTTTTTTTAATTTAATGGTATTTTATTTTTCCAAATACGCATAAAGATGATTTTCAATATTCACCTTTGCAAAACCTTGTGTCCCAAATTTTTCTCTCTCTCTTCCCCTCTTCCCAAGACAGCAAGCAATCTGGTATAGATTGAATGTGTGCAAGTCTTCTAAACACATTTCTATATGTGTCATGTTGAACAAAAATAATGATGTAGGGGACACACAGTAGTGAAGAAGTCGCTTTTAGAGTGCTTCTATTCTAACAATCTGTTTGTCAATGATTCTAACATCTTCTGGCTTTAGAATCAGTGATCCTGAGGTCCTTTGACCTTAGAGTGCTATTATTTTAATAATCTGTTCATCAATCACTCTAAAAATGTCTTCTGGTCTAGGAATATAAAAATATTTCTTCCCTAGACTTTAGGGAAGATATATCAGTGATCCTGAGGGCCTCTGACCTTAGAGAGCTATTGTTCTAACAATCTATCAATGATTCTAAAGTTTTCTGGCCTTAGAATAGTTGTACAAGCATTACTACTGTCAGATAAATAATCTGTGAGTTAGTGATAACCAAGTTCTTGAGACAATAGTGAATAGGCCACCCTTCAAACCTAATGGTAAGCCATAAAATTAGCAAATAAGTAACATGAAGCTCTGGTCTAACTTTGTCCTATAAATTTAACTTCTTTCTCTTGGTTCCCTGCTAATCCCTTTGGGAACTTAGCCCATTGTTGTCAGCATAATAAATCTTTGCTCCTTAACTTGGAGACAAACTGAGTTTGTGAATTCTTTTTCCATACCTGCAGTCACTGACCTGGGGACCCCTAACATTGTTAAGGTGCTTTATCCCTCAACAATATCAAAAGGGAAAAAAATTAGGAAACTCATAGGTTTAGAGCTGGAAGGCATCTTTAAGATAAACATGTTTAACTTCCAAATTTCCAAATTTCAGATGAGAAAACTGAGACTCAGAGAGGATATGCGATTTGTCAAGGCATATAGACAATAAGGAGATCAGTTTGAATTTGAACCTCACTCTTTGACTCAATGTTAATGAATCCTAAAGCTACAGACATTTATTTTCTTGCTCCTGAAAGGTAATGAAGATTTGGTGTTGTTGTTGTTATTGTTTGTCCTTTGTTCTCAAAGAGAACCATGGCACTGTGAGGTGATGCCATGACATGTAGTAAATTGAATTTAAGTGAGGGATAGCGGTGCAAGGTCAACTGCCTCATATTTCCCCTCCAAAACCATCTGGGTCTGGTAGCAAGATGTAGATCAAGACATCTGGATATGGTCCTGGATGAAATAGAAAAACTTGGTCTTTTGAAGCTAAGATCTTCAACAGATCTCAGTTTGACTAAGCCAGCACCCATTCAGTAATTAAGGCTGGATAGCAATTGAGACAAAGAATCTCTTCTTTCATCTGCCCCAAAGGGGGAAAAAATGAATGAATCTGGGAGGGGAAGACTCTCAGAGTTTCTGGCCAAAGTAGAAATGATTACTATTTACATTCAATTTGAGTCAATCGGTACTCAAATAATGTATGGGGCTTAGCCTAGGACCTATTGGTGGCCAATAAAAATCAGATTGGTTCTGGGAAAGAGTCTGAAAGGGAAGGGAAAATATTTCAATCATAATGAGCATACCTAGTACCTCAATGTCCAACTCCAGTGAACACTCAAAGTGTGAATCTGAATTAAATACCCCAGGCCAGGTAGAAGATAAGCGTTTCAATCTTCATTTAATAAACTGAGAATCAGGGTTTATATGCTCTTTAAGCTAGTGTTACATTAATACCAGCTACCTCCAATCCCACCTTAACTACCAATAGCAAGAAACTTATCATAATAGGATTGTAAATAACAAAAATTATCAATGTCAAGGTATTTGTCAAAATAGAGTTGAAAATTGTAGAAATTATCAATACCAGGGTGATGCAATACAATTTCTAAGCAAGACAGAGATGATTTTGAGGTCCCCCAACTTTGGAGTCCTATTGCTCTAACAATCTGTCAATGATTGGAAAGATCTTCTGGTGTAGGAATGTAGTAATGTTTCTTCTCTTAGACTTTAGGAAAACTATACTGGTGATTCTGAGACTCTCTGGCCTCAACAATAGTTTAATTTCAAACTAAACAATAGTTTTACTATTGTTAAAACAATAGTAACAATCTGTCACTAATTCTGGTGTCTTCTGACTTTGGAATCGGTGATTCCAAGGTCCGCTGACCTTAGAGTGTTATTGCTCTAACAATGTCTGTCAATGATTGTAAAAGGTTTCTGGCCTAGGAATATAGTTTACTTTCCTTGGATTTTAGGGAAAATATATTGGTGATCCTCAGACCTCCTGACTTTGGAGTGCTATTGTTTTAACAATCCCTCAATGATTCTGACATCTTCTGGACTTAGAATAGTCCTACAAACATTACTGATTAATAGACAAATAATCTGTTGGTCAGTGATAATCAAGTTCCTGAGACAATAGTGAATAAGACCACTCCTGAAACCTACCTGAAAGCCATAAAAGTGGCAAAGAAGTAACAGGAAGCTCTGATTCATCTCTGTCCTATAAATCTATCTCCTTTCTCTTGGTTCCTTGCTAGTCTCTTCTGGAGCTTAGCCTGCTTCGATTGGCATTACAATTCCAATTCACTTTGTCCCTTGACTAGGAAATGAGTTTAAGTCTGCAAATTCTTTTGAGACACCTTGCAACACCAGTCTGTGACCCCCAATTTTTTTTTGGCTCCTTTCCAACTTCAAAAGCAATCATAAATAGTATAGTCGTGATGCCTTGTTCCTGTTACATGCATTCTCCACCAAGATTATTCTAAATTTATCTTGAATATGTACTTCATTCATTGTTAAGGGAGGTGGTGAACTAGTGCTTTGAATTGTTCACTCTTATAGGGATCAGTCTCAAGCTGGACCAGAGTCTTCCTGTATATGGACTTATTCAATAGTGGCCTTCTACACTTCAGCACACGGGTCAGCATTAAGCATGCAACTGACACAGAACACTCATAGGAGGAGGAAACTGAGGAAAAGCTCTTTGTGTAGAAAATAAATACTTTAATAGTGATTGAGTCTAAATTTATACTCTCCATTTCTGAAAGATATCTTTTCCTGTAGGTAAGATGAAGGTTAGTTATCCTGAGTCATCCAGAAGAGCATCATTTTTGGTTAAAATAAAGATTGGATCCCCTTTATTGTACACAGAAACTATATCTATGAATGTTGACCAAAACTAGATTTCTCATTATAGACAAATATAATAGTTTCAAGATAGGGATCTTCTGGGGGGAAAAAGGAACCCTTGTTCTTTTAGGGAAAACTCAGAAGAGACATTAGGTCTAATAGGAAATATTAAAAGACATGCTTTAGAATATCTCTATTTTCTGAGGTAGAAAAAAGCAAAGAAACCCCAAATCTCGGAACTAAACATCAACAATGTTCAAAGAAGCTTAAGTGGTTTTCCAACCTAATAGCTGAGATAGTATTTATTGATTCTGGCAATAACATTCAGCAAAGGGGATTTGTTATCCAAATTCATGAGGCAGTTTTGACAGTCATCAACAGAAACTGCGATGGAGGTGGGAAAAAAAAATAAGCCAAGTTGTCCACTGTAATCACTTTGGATATTTGTATTTGAGACCAGGCAGCTTATACCATCTATTGGATATGTTTGGCTGAGGATTTGCTTGAATTTCTTGGCCATTTGGAGCCCACTTGAACCTTTTCCCTTTTTCTATGAAGTTTATCATATACTTCCAAATCACTGAAGCTGAGGATGTCAGCATTTAGGAAAACAATCTATTAGTATTCTTACATCCTCCACTCATATGCCCTCCTCCCCCAATATGAAAGTTGAAAATGATTTCGTTTTATACTTTTTCTTGGAGGAATTGAGAAATCTCAAACTCCTCATCCTGATGGTTAAGTCTACAAAGAAAACATGAGTGCATTTCTTGGACAGCAGGACAGTTCAGGTTCCATTTGTCACTGTTGGTCCCTATAAATTGGTAAAGATCCTAAGAAGCTTATTGAATATCTACAAAGACCTTGCCAGTCTTAAAAGGTGCCAAAATGATATTGATAGCTCAACAGAGAGTTAGAAATCAGAAATCAGCATAGTCTGGAGCTCACTTTTGATAGTGGTACTCATCTGGCCATCATGATATATTGCCAGGAGATGAAGATGTTCATCAATAGGATGGAAGAATAAAGCACAAAATTCCTTATGTAGTCTGGAACTGTTTATTATAAGAAAAGTATGTGTCAGCAATTCTCTTTACCTTCCTTTGAAATTAATTTCTCAGAATGGAAAGATGATGAGTTGAACTTTGATCCACATAGAGTTTATTTGCATAGTAACTCATGCTGTTGTAGACAAAGAACATAATTAGGAAAAAAATAATTCATCATATCCATATACTTTGCAGTAATTCTGAGACATTTATTGATATCAGTATTTTTAGTGAAACCTTTAAAACACAAGCAGATTATGGATTAGGTCAGTTATCTTTTCAAGGAATTTATTATATCAAAACCAAAAACAACCAGGAAATCAAACCGTCCAATAATAAGAATAGTGATGACAGTATTGAGTGTGTTCTATGTCTAATTGACTTTCAAAACACTTGAATCTTTGCCATTGACATTTTTGCCTTTATAACTCATGCACAAGCACTTGGCTTTCAGATGATAATTGCCCAGTCTCCAGGATACTTTCCAGTGTCCTTCTGTAGATTCAGACAGTAAAGAACAAGAGAGGAACATAGTCCCCTATCTCATTTAGTCCTGTATCTGCACAGAACATAGATGATGATAAACACTCCTTTTCCTTTATTGAAACCAAAACTGAATTCTCTCTTAATAGTCTGCAAGAAAACATATTCTGACTACATATTCACAAAATATAAACCCATCTCTCCAGTCATTTTTTCAGTCTTTCTTCATGAAGAAATAATTTATACAAGCCATATAAAATTCTGTGTCTCTGTGTTTGTGTGTGTGTGCACACAAACACACACATATGCAAACAATATTCTCATTGGCTGGGGTACCTAGAACTCGGAAAATATTTGTTTTCCCAAAAAGCAGATGTAACTGCTTATAAGAGCAATTCAGAGTTCACATAGGCCAGATTTCCTAAAGCCCAATATTGTTACACCATAATATTGTAGAAAAACCTTCAAGCTAATGTTAGGATAGAGAGCAGAGAGAAGAATCATACTGAAGGAGAGGAATCAAATCAACATCAATGAAAGCAAATATAATGTATATTTCACACACATTCATTGTAGCCTTTTGCTATTGCTGATATTTGATTTGTGTAATGTCATAAGGTTGACATAGCTGCAGTTATGCCTATAAATATTCATGCCTTTTTATTATTTAGTTCTTTACTTTTTGTTTCAACTCTTGGCCATTTGAGCTGAAGACAACTGATTAGTTCCTCTAAGGGGACTTGAATTTTCTTTTTCTTGATCAAGAATTTTCAGAATAAGATTCATGTCCCATTTTTCCTAGAATAATACAGACTCCTATTTTTTTTTTTTGCCACCTCTACTTAATGATCCCCAAACCACAAAATATAACTGAGTCAAAAAAGTTCTCTACTCTAGAAATATGATCCAAATTTATGAATATGGATTGTCAGTAAATTCTGAACATCTTACCTTTTCTTTGTCTGGCCTTCCCTGCAAGTATTTTGATAAGGAATCTAAAATAAAAAAAAAATAAAATCACTTTGGATTCAAAAGTATGAAAAAGGATGATTTGTTCTTAAGTGAAATCCATACTCTACTTACCACAAGTACTATCTTCCCATGCTCTCTTATTGAGTTTCTCAGAATTTGCCCAGCTGTCTAAGTCATGGATTAGGAATGCCTAAGAAATCTGTAACTGCCAAAATGGAATGAATATTCCTGTAAAAGATTGCTTTTTTATTTTGGCTTTTATCATTCACCCTGTTCTGGGGTCTGGAAATTCTAGGTAATTGAAGTGTATGTACCTTGTTCAGAGAATTCTTTTTAAGAAGTATAGGACTCTATCATCCTGTTCTACTGTTAACATAATTATGGGTAAGGATTCAGGATCAATGTTATATGGCCCTTTGCTTCAGAGGAATCATTTTTTCATCATCGCTTAAAAAGAAGCATCTTAGCAGAGAAAAAATACACAAATATGGTCACTGATTGTTGAGTTCATATACCAGCCACATCTTTTTATATAATAATATTGGGCTTTGGTTAAGGCATCATTTGTTATCTGTCTAACCATAGTAACTAGTAAAAAAAAATCAACAAATCCAGGACTAACTGTTCTGAATGTTCAATTTATTGCTCAGCAGCAGCCAAACAAAAATGCAATGAATGCCTCTAGCAAAAGCATTGGCCTCAGCAGGTAGACTTTCTCACCAATGAGCAGATTTTATTATGTTTCAGTAAAATGGGGAACTTAACTGAAAAAAGATTGAAATCGGTACATTCTGTCCTAGAGTAGATTTGGTTTTGCTCACCAGTTCCCCATTCCCATCCCCTTAGGATAGGGAGTCTTTAGAAGATTGGTATTCAGACTTTTAGAGAAAAAGCTTAGAAAGAGACTGTGCCATGTAAATCATACCCCTCTCTGTCTCTGTCTCTGTCTTTCTCTATTTCTCTCTTTTTTTTTGTCTCTCATATATAACTTCTAATATCTTATATATTTATACCTATCTATGTATATATTATCTTAATTTGAATTTTCTTGATTTAGAATCTTACATAAACATTCATTTGGAATTTATTAAGCAACTTGAGATAATAGCCTTATATCTTATGGTGAAGTAACATTCCAATGTGACTTTCCTTAAATAGGCTTTATCAGAAAACCATTTGTATTTTAAATATTTACATTGAAATAGATGTCTAGGTCCTGTTTACTGAAGCATGGGATACCTAGACTTTTTTATTTTTGACAAACTAATTCTTTTAGAGATAACAGGCCTAAACGTTTGAGAAAATGCCCAGTCTTCTCTATTAAATATCAATCACAAAAACAATGAAGAATTGCCCTACTAGAGGTGAATAAACAACCATTACACTAAAATAGGCTCATCAGAATCTAGATTGGAGAGAATTTATTCTGGCTGTAAAAACTGGTTTTGTTTATATATTTCACAGACCAGTCACTTTACATTTAGAATTAGCCCTTCTTGAAAGGGACCTGTATGTGCCAAAATGTTTGTGGCCAGCCCTTTTGGTGGTGACTAGAAACTGGAAAATGAATGGATGCCCATCAGTTAGAGAATGGTTGGGTAAATTGTGGTATATGAATGTTATAGAATATTATTGTTCTGTAAGAAATGACCAGCAGGATGAATACAGAGAGACTTCGAAAGACTTCATTAAGTGATGCTGAGTAAAATGAGCAGAACCAGAAAATCATCATACACTTCAACAACAATACTGTATGAGGATGTATTCTGATGGAAGTGGATATCTTCAACAAAGAAAAGATCTAGTTCAGTTCCAACTGATCAGTGATGTACAGAATCAACTACACCCAGAGAAGGAACACTGGGAAATGAGTGTGAACTGTTTGCATTTTTGTTCTCCTTCTCAGGTTATTTTTGCCTTCTGAATCCAATTCTTCCTGTGCAACAAGAAAACTGTTTGGTTCTACACACATATATTGTATCTAGGATATACTATAGCATATTTAACATGTATAAGACTGTCTGCCATTTAGGGGAGGGGGTGGAGGGAGGGAAAGGAAAAGTCAGAACAGAAGTGAGTGCAAGGGATAATGTAAAAAAATTGCCCATGTATATGTACTGTCAATAAAAGTTATCAAAAAAACAAAACAAAACAAAACAAAACAAAAAAAAACAACCAACAATTAGCCCTTCTTATGTGAGCACTTGCTGAGCTGTTTTCATGGCTGCTCTTCTACCTTTCCCCAACTCTCAATTGTGTCTCCAATAAGCTGCAGCATGCATTGTCCACATCCAGATCAAGGGTTTAAACAGATAGGCTAAACCAGGTTGAGGTAACTAGCAGGACTTAAAACCCATTGGTGAGATAAGGGCCATCTACCCTGAGCTTGAGAAGATTTCCCCTCATGGAATAGGCAGATGAGAATAATTTGTTCCAGTGGATATGAAGATGGTTAAATCAGTCTCTGTGGAGTATTTAAAGCATGATTAGATATCCAAGAAAATAAAGTCACACATCACATACTGGGTCATTGCCAATTGTCTTGACTTTTGTCTTGCCACTGAACTTCAATGACCTGTGGAAGAGATTGAAGCTGAAGACATTATACAATTCTGCCTGACAAATCCAATTCACATAGGAGTCAAAACATCACCTTGTAATGTCATTGGTTTTCTTCAAAAATAGAAAACCAAAATCAATTCTCCTTCACTGACATAGTTTGTGAAGGAGATCTTGTTTTGTGTCTTGTTTTTGCACAGTAAAAAAGATTGAGATATAATTGTAGACTGAAATATTTACCTTTATATTTAATAAGTATTAAATTAAGAGAAAAAGGTGAGAGAAGCTACCAATGAGAATTAAAAACAGAAAATGGTGCCTTACTGTTTCATATTTGTCTCAGAGGCAAGGCTACTTTTAAAAAAAATCAGAATGAACATCTACAATGTAACAATGTGATAATCTCTTTAAGAACTGAGAAGAGAGATATAAAAACTGTACTGTAAACTTTTACTTTCTCTATCTTTCTTTTTGTGTGAAAAGGAAGATTTTTGGAATCTAAATTTTATTCCTTTTAACCATTTATTTGTTTTTTTCTATAGTGTCTTAAAGTCAGCAATCTCTAGTTAAAGAAAATTTCAATTACAATTGCTTTTGAGTCATAAATTATTTAATTGCTTCAAGAGAACACAAATGAGGATGGATTTAATAAATAAGCATAAATAAAAACTGGATTGAATGAATGGATTGAATATCCATGGATGTAAATTATATTGAATTATAGTTGAAGAAGCTGATAATTACACATATAATGTATGTGAGAAAAAAGATTCAGTCCAGGTTTTCCCGACTCCAAGGTAGCCCTCTAATTGCTTTGCCATTCTGCTTTTCTCTGATGAGAAGAATTAGGAGAAAAATATCCTTCGAAGGCTAGCTACATTTTTCTCATCTTTTCATTTTTGTTTAATGAATATGATTTGGAAAGGAAAGCACTCATTAATTAATTGATTCAATACATATTTATTAAATGCTAGCTTTCAGGCACTTTACTAAGTGCTGTAGTTAAAAATACAAAAAGAAATGACTCCTGCCTTCATGGAGTTAATATTCTTTTGGGTGGGGCGTGTAAGTAAGAATTAAATTTAAAATTGTAGGCAGAGTAATATTTAGGGGAGGAGAAAGTTGCAATTGAAATGAGCTTTGAAGGAAAATGGACATTTTATGAGGTAGTATGAGAAGGGAAAGTATTCTAGGTATGAGTAAATCTGTGTAAAGTTGCACAGAGAGGCAATGGTAAAATCTAGTAGGCTTATAAGCAGGTCATTTTGGCTAGAACATAGAGTATATAAAAGGGCATATTGTGCTTTGTGAAAGTAGAAGGTAGTAAAGGATTTTAACAATCATAAAGTAAAATTAATTAAAACTTAGGTTTGAATTATGTATAGAGTCTCTTCTCAAAAATAAGGTTTAAAAGAGTACTCAATAAAAAATGTAAATCAGGAATTGAAGAGCTTTTTATTTCCTTATTATAAATTACATGCAAGAAATCACAGATATGACATGCATTAACAAAATGCATCCTACATGATACTGTAACATCTAGTTTTTACTATGCCCTTCACACAAGCTTGAGAATGACATTTAAATATTATCTCTTCATCTCCTATCTGGATACACTACTTTGAGACTTCTTTAATTGATTTTCCCACCCTCCCCAGGAAACTCATAATTAGGAAAATCTCATCATCCTATAAGATCTCATCAGTTTTTAAACTTTACCTTATCATTTGTCTTTGAGTATTCAGTCTAAATCCAGATACACTTATGTCCAAATCTTGCTTTTGAAAATTTACCAGCTATGTGACCATGGATATATTTTTAAACCATTATAGGCTTCAGATTACTCTCTAGGATATATTAATCACAGATCAGCTACAATCAGCTTTGTTTCCATACTGAGATTAACCCTAGACTGATGAAATCATTTTATTTCCAATAATGTAACCAATATTATGTCACAGAAACATTTTTACATAAATCAATCAATTTTTTTTTGCATTTCTTAATTTAAAACCTCCATTGTCTTTTTAAAATTATACTTCTATCATTGATTAATGATAGAAAAATGTTTTTCAACTCAATTCAATTTTAAAAAGGATTTACTAATCACCTACTAAATATCAGACACTATGCTTGTTCTGAGAATATAAAGAAATGAAAATGAATACTACATGCCACAAAAGAACATACATTTTATAACAATATAGAAACATATCATTTATGAATTGCTTTAAAATTGATAGAGACCATTCCTCTCACTGGCGATTTTCTATTAAGATTAATGCGCCGACTTCTTTTATATCTTTCATGCTGTATTACTTGTGCCACAGACAAGAGGGGTCATCATTTTTAAATTCACCTTTCCTGATCCCATATTGAATTTCTGTTTAAAATGTCATATCCATAGCTATTTATATTACCAAATTAAATGCTATTTAATTTTTTTCTAGTTTATTGATTTTTTCTTTTCTTTATCTTTCCTTTTTAAAAATTCTCCATGTGGAGAAAGAGTAAGTGGAAAGACAAGTGGATTTAGTTAACCAGTTGGTTAACATTGAAAAAAAAAAACATTTCAGTCCTATGTTCCTACTTTTTGTCATCTGAAAGTGGAATGTATAGTCCTTAAGGGAAGTTATTTCATTTGTTTTTAGCTTTATGTCTCTGGTGCTTATTATAGTTATCTTGAACTGTGAGGCAAAGTAGAAAATGTCTTTTGAATTGAATTGAAATAGATTAGGTGGTCTCCAAGTTTTCTTTCAGTTCTAGAACTTTATGATTTTTGTTCTTAAAAAAATGAGTTTTCTGGAACCTAATTTGTGAAATATTTTCTCATGGATTCTTTTTTTTTTTTTTAATAGCCTTTTATTTACAAGTTATATATATATGGGTAATTTTACAGCATTGACAATTGCCAAACCTTTTGTTCCAATTTTTCCCCTCCTTCCCCCCACTCCTTCCCCTAGATGGCAGGATGACCAGTAGAGATTAAATATATTAAAGTATAAATTAGATACACAATAAATATACATGATCAAACGGTTATTTTGCTGTACAAAAATAATTGGACTCTGAAATATGGTACAATTAGCCTGTGAAGGAAATCTAAAATGCTGGCAGGCAAAAATATAGTACAGATTGGGCAAATGTAATGGTTCTTAGTCATCTCCCAGAATTCTTTCACTGGGCATAACTGGTTCAGTTCATTATTGCTCCATTGGAACTAGTTTGGTTCACCTCATTGCTGAGGATGACCAGGTCCATCAGAATTGGCCATCATACAGTATTGTTGTTGAAGTATATAATGATATACTGGCCCTGCTCATTTCACTCAGCATCAGTTCATGTAGGTCTCTCCAGGCCTTTCTGAAATCATCCTGTTGGTTATTTCTTACCTAACAAAAATATTCCATAATATTCATATACCACAAGTTATTCAGCCATTCTCCAATTGATGGGCATCTACTCAGTTTCCAGTTTCTGGCCACTACAAAGAGGGCTGCCACAAATATCCATGCACATACAGATTCCTTTCCCTTCTTTATGATCTAGTTGGGATATAAGCCCAGTAGTAACACTGCTGGATCAAAAGGTATGCACAGTTTGATAACTTTTTGAGCATAGTTCCAAATTGCTCTCCAGAATGGTTGGATGTATTCACAATTCCACCAACAATGTATCAGTGTCCCTGTTTTTCCACATCCCCTACAACATTCCACATTATCTTTCCCTGTCATTCTAGCCAGTCTGACAGGTGTGTAGTGGTATCTCAGAGTTGTCTTAATTTGCATTTCTCTGATTGATAATGACTTGGAGCATCTTTTCATATGGCTAGAAACAGTTTCAATTTCTTCATCTGAAAATTGTCTGTTCGTATCCTTTGACCATTTATCAATTGGAGAATGGCTTGATTTCTGATAAACTAGAGTCAATTCTCAATATATTTTGGAAATGAGGCCTTCATCAGAACCTTTGACTGTAAAAATATTTTCCCAGTTTATTGCTTCCCTTTTAATCTTGTCTGCATTTGTTTTATTTGTATAAAAACTTTTCAGTTTGATATAATCAAAATTTTCTATTTTATGATGATCTCTAGTTCTTTTCTAGTCATAAATTCCTTCCTGTTCCACAGGTCTGAGAGGTAAACTATCCTATGTTCCTCCAATTTATTTATAATCTCATTCTTTATGCCTAGGTCATGAACCCATTTTGACCTTATCTTGGTGTATGGTGTTAAGTGTGGGCCGATGCCTAGTTTCTGCCATCAGATTTCCAATTTTCCCAGCAATTTTATCAAACAGTAAGTTCTTATCCCAAAAGCTGGGGTCTTTGGATTTGTCAAACACTAGGTTGCTATAGTTATTGACTGTTTTGTCCTTTGAACCTAACCTATTCTACTGATCAACTAATCTATTCCTTAGCCAATACCAAATGGTTTTGGTAACTGCTGCTCTATAATATAATTTTAGATCTGGTACAGCTAACCCACCTTCATTCGATTTTTTTTTTTTCATTAATTCCCTTGAAATTCTTGATCTTTTGTTTTTCCATATGAACTTTGTTGTTATTATTTCTAGGTCATTAAAATAGTTTTTTTGGAGTCTGATTGATGCAGCGCTAAACAAATAGATTAGTTTAGGTAGTATTATCATCTTTATTATATTTGCTCACTCTATCCAGGAGCATTTAATATTTTTCCAATTGGTTAGATCAGACTTAATTTGTGTAAAAAAGTGTTTTGTAGTTTTGCTCATAAAGTTTCTGATTTTCCCTTGGCAGATAGATTCCTAAGTATTTTATACTATCAGTAGTTACTTTAAATGGAATTTCTCTTTGTAACTCTGACTGTTGGATTTTATTAGTGATATATAAGAATGCTGATGATTTATGTGGGTTTATTTTGTATCCTGCAACTTTGCTAAAGTTGTGGGTTATTTCTAATAACTTTTTAGTACCATCATATCATCAGCAAAGAGTGATAATTAGGTTTCCTCATTGCCTACTTTAATTCCTTTAATCTCTTTCTCAATTCTTATTGCCAAAGCTAGCATTTCTAATACAATATTGAATAGTAATGGTGATAGTGGGCAACCTTGTTTCACTCCTGATTTTATTGGGAATGGTTGCAGTTTTTCCCCATTACATATGATGTTTACTGATGGTTTTAAATAGATGCTGCTGATTATTTTAAGGAAAAGTATATTTATTCCTATATTCTCAAATTTTTTTAAATAGAAATGGATGTTGCATTTTATCAAATGCCTTTTCTACATCTATTGAGATAATCATATGGTTTTTGTTAATTTGGTTATTAATGTAATCAATTATATTGATAGTTTTCCTAATATTGAACCAGCCCTGCATTCCTGGTATAAATCCAACTTGATCATAGTGTATTATCCTGGGGATGATTTTCTGTAGTCTTTTTGCTAATATCTTATTTAAGATTTTATCATCAATATTCATTAGGGAGATTGGTCTAAAATTTTCTTTCTATGTTTTCAGCCTACCTGGTTTAAGTATCAATACCATTTCTGTGTCATAAAAGGAATTTGGTAGGACTCCTTCATTACCTATTTTATCAAATAATTTATATAGTATTGGGACCAGTTGTTCTTTAAATGTTTGGTAGAATTCATAAGTAAATCCATCGGGTCCTGGAGATTTTTTCTTAGGGAGTTTATTAATAGCTTATTCTATTTCTTTTTCTGAAATGGGAGTATTCAAGCAATTTACTTCCTCCTCTATTAATCTGGGAAGCCTATATTTTTGGAGGTAGTCATCCATTCACTTATCAAATTTATTGGCATAAAGTTGGGCAAAGTAACTCCTTATTATTTCTCTAATTTCCTCTTCATTGGTGGAAAGTTCTCCCTTTTCATTTTTAAGACTACTAATTTGATTTTCCTCCCTCCCTTTTCTAATCAAATTTAACAAAGGCTTATCTATTTTAATGATTTTTTCATAGAACCAACTCTTAGTTTTATTAATTAGTTCAATAGTTTTTTGCTTTCAATATTATTAATTTCTCCTTTTAATTTTAGAATTTCAAATTTAGTATTTCATTGGGGGTTTTTAATTTTGTCTTTTTCTAGTTTTTTTTGTTGCAAGCCCAATTCATTGATCTTCTCTTTCTCTATTTTATTCAAGTAGGCCTCTAAGGATATAAATTTTCCTCTTATTACCATTTTGGCTGCATCCCACAAATTTTGGTATAATGTTTCATCTTTGTCATTATGTTGAGTGAAATTATTAATTGTGTCTATAATTTGTTGTTTCACCCAATCATTCTTTAAGATGAGATTGTTTAGTTTCCAATGACTTTTTGGTCTATTTACCCCTAACTTTTTGTTGAATGTAGTTTTTATTGCATTGTGATCTGAAAAGAAAGCATTTACTATTTCAGCCTTCTTGCATTTAATTTTGAGGTCTTTATGTCCTAATATATGGTCAATTTTTGTGTAGGTTCCATGAACTGCTGAGAAGAAAGTATATTCCTTTCTGTCTCCATTCAGTTTTCTCCAAAGATCTATCATACTAATTTTTCTAATATTCTATTTACCTCTTTAATTTCTTTCTTATTTGTTTTGTGATTTTATTTGTCTAATTCTGAGAGTGCAAGGTTGAGATCTCCCACTATTACAATTTTGCTGTCTATTTCTTCTTGCAGCTCTCTTAACTTCTCCTTTAGGAAGTTAGATGCTATACCACTTGGTGCATATATGTTTAATATTGATATTGCTTCATTGTTTTAGCCAGATATAGTTTCCTTCCTTATCTCTTTTGATTAGATCAATTTTTGCAGTTGCTTGATCTGAGATAAGGATGGCTACCCCTATTTTTTTGACTTCACCTGAAGTATAATAAATTCTGCTCCAGCTTTTTACCTTTCCTCTGTATGTATCTCCCTGCTTTAAATGTGTTTCCTGTAAACAACATATTGTAGGGTTCTGACTTTTGATCCAGTCTGCTATCCACCTCCTCTTTATGGGAGAGTTAATCCCATTCACATTTAGGGTTAAAATGACTAATTCTCTATTTCCTGCCATCCTAATATCCCCAGATTATGCTTTTCTTTTTCTTGCCCCCCCAACCCTCTTTCCCAGTTTTAAACTTATGCACCCCACTTGTAAGATGATACTTACCCTCTTTAGGATCCTTCCCTCCCCCCTTTGAATTTCTTCCCCTTCCTTGTATCCTTCCCTTATTACTCTTTTTCTTTTCCCTTTTCCTCTCCCCCTTTTTAATGAGGCAAGAGAGGATTTTCTGTTAAACAAGTATGTCAATTATTTTCTCTTTGAGCCAACTCTGATGAGATAAGATTCACACAATGTTCCTCCCCCTCTCTGAGTTCCCTCAGATATGATAAGTTTCCTTCGCCTCTTCGTGGTATGTAGTTTCCTTCTTTTTATCCCTTCTTTCCCCCTTTTCTGACATTATCCCTTTTCCATGTCTACTTCCCTTTTTTTATGCTACATCAGTAAAATCAAATTATATATGTGGTCTTTTTGTATATCCACAACAGAAATACAATTCTCAAGAGTTCCTTTTACCTTTTCTGCATCTCTTGAGTCCTATGGTTGGAGACAAAATTTTTGTTGAGTTATGGTTTTTTCCTTAGAAACAAATGGAATTCATTTGTTTCATTAAATGTCCATCTTCTTCCCTGGAAGAAAATGCTCAGCTTAGCTGGGTAGCTTATTCTTGGCAGCATTCCAAGTTCTTTTGCATTTCAGAATATCAGATTCCAGGCCCTTTGATCCTTTAATGTGGAGGCAGCCAGTTCTTGGGTAAACCTTATTGTGGCACCTTGGTATTTAAATTGTTTTTTTCTGGCTGCTTGTAAAATTTTTTCCTTAATCTGATAGTTCTGAAATTTGGCCACAATATTTCTTAGAGTTTTTATTTTAGGGTCTTTTTCAGAAGGTATTCGATGAATTCTTTCAATGTCTATTTTACCTTCTGATTCTAATACCTCTAGACTGTTCTCTTTGATGATTACTTGTAAAATAGTATCTAGGCTCTTTTTTTCATCATAATTTTCGGGAAGTCCAATAATCCTCAGATTATCTCTCCTAGATCATTTTCCAGGTCTATCATTTTTCCAAGTAGATATTTCATGTTTTTTTACAATTTATCATTTTTTTGGTTTTGCTTGACTGATTCTTGCTGTCTCAATGAATCATTAGTTTCTATTTGTTCAGTTCTGATTTTTAATGAATTATTTTCTTCATTAGCTTTTTTCACTTCTTTCTGTATATGTCCAAGTGAGTTTTTAAATGAATTGTTTTGCTCTATGGAATTTTTTCCATTTCACTATTTTTTTTTTTTTAGTGAATTATTTTCTTTTCCCAATTCACAGATCCTATTTTCTTGTGAATTCTTTGTCTTTTCCAATTCATAGATCTTACTTTCCAGAGATTTTTTTTTACTTTTTTCAATTCACAAATTTTGTTTCCCTGCACTTCCTGGGAATTTTTTACCTTTTCCAATTCATATTTCAGCAAATTGTTACTTTCTTGCATATGTTCTCTTTCGTTTCCCCATTTTTCTTCTAACTATCTTTTGAGACTTTTAATGGTCTCTTCTATGAGAGCGTTATGTAAGAGGGGACAGGTAACATTCCCCTTTGGGGTATTGTCTGGTGGCTGTTTGCTATTAGTCTCTTTGGGATTGCAGACATGCTCTTTTTCTGTATAGAAGCTATCAATCGTCCTTTTCATTTTTTTATTCATTTTTTAAAGTCTTTAGGGTATGCCTTCAGGGCAAGGGGGTTACCAGCTTCCTCTGCAGAGCAGGGAGAGATGTAAACCAGCTCCCAAGGTATGGGAGTGCTCTGAGTGAAAGTTCCCACTTCCCCCAACCAGAGGTGATTTAGCACAAGGGAGCTACAGAAGTGCCCAGTGGAGAACCCCACTGTGTGGTTTAGCGACTGCCCTAAGGCTAGAGACTAAGCGGTGAAAGTGTCACTGTCCCAGACTAGAGCCCCTTGGGGGGCTATGGGTATTTGCAGCTGACCAGAGAATACCCGGTTCAGACCAGAAGTCTCTGCCTGGAAGCAAATCACCCAGCAAAAGTTCTATTGCCCCAACCCAAGCTCCCCACTATGCAGATTAGAGGCTGCCCCGGGCTGTGCCCCACTGCTGTGCAGGTTCACAACTGCCCCAAGGAAAAGCCCCGGACTTAGAGTTGGGGTTGGGAGCTTGTGCTGTGATCTGTGCTCTCACTTCTCATTTGGGGCTCCACAGCGCTGACCTTCTCCCCAGCTCCGACCTTCTCCCCAGCCCCAGGACAAACCTTTTCTGGTGAGATTCCAGATAATCTTTGGCTGTTGAGTTGATGTACTTCTAATCTTTATGAGTTGTAGCAGTCAAGCCTATTTTTGAGGCTGGATATAATATTGATAGTGAGGGTTAAGAGAGGAGCTTAGAAAGTCCCGTGTGCCTTTTCCACCATCTAGGCTCTGCCCCTCTTAGATTCTTAATAGTATAGGTATTTAATCAACAAGAAATTAATATTTTACTGTAGAACAGAAGATAAGGATATGATGTATATAAATATGGTGTAACTTCTCTTTTTCATGTATTATTTCAGGGATACTATAATTAAAAGTCAACTTTTTTACATTCAACAAACATTTATTAAATACCTTCTGTGGATCAGGAATTTTGCTGAGAACTTTCCCAAATTAAAAATTCCCTCAATCTTCTTCTTGAAGGTGTAGTCTATTTGAAATCTTGGGATGCAGTTTAAAATAACTCCCAAAAGAAAAAGTTACTACATTTATAAGAGTTGTCACTAATAATTCTAGCTCTTCAAACAAGCAGTACCATTAACTATTGAGTAAAGGTGTATTAAGGAGCATGGATTAGATTTTCTAGCACATCCAAAGAGAATATTCTTTCTTCTTAGTCTTTTTACTTCACTACAAAATGGGAGATATCTAATATGAATGTTTTAAAAAGGAAAATGTGGAGGGCCACTGGTAATGCTCCCCCAGAATATGCTAACAAATATGGCCTACTCTCTGCATTTCTAGACTAGTTAGGGAAGTAGAATGAAATGTGTCCTAAAATTAATTTTGTAAAAAATAATTGGAAATCATCATAATACTTAAGACACATATATATTTTTTTATCCAGAAGGGAAAATTATAGCATAGTTTTTCTTTAAGTCTCAATCAATGATTTATCTTCCATAAGGATCTTTTCCTAGTCAGCCTTAATTCTAGTGCCTTCTCTCTCTTATTTATTGCCTCTTTATCTCTTATTTGTCTATTTATCTTGTGCATATTTATCTGCTTCTTTTGTTTACCAAGTTGCATTGTGAGTTTCTTGAGGGCAAGATTTGTCTTTGATCTTTTTGTATTTGTTTCTTTTTTGTATCTATAGTTCCTGGAACATTTGTTGTTATTGACTGTTTTGTGAGGCTATGGACTAAAGCACACCTAATACTTCTATCTTCCTCTATTTCCTGAAGTGTGTTCAAATTTATATTCATTTTTATCTTTCCATCTCATCTTCTACTGTCTTCTTCTCCTTTTTGTCTTCAATCTTTTTTGGTATCAGTGTCTTTTCCACTGAGTTCTGTCTTCTTGTAATGTGACCAATGTATTTAAGCTTCAAACTTCATCATTTGTACTTCTAATGAATAGTCTCAAGTCTAAGTTTCTCTAAGTCTTAGATGATTTGATCTCCTTTGTTATCCAAAGGACTTTCAGAAGTATTACTCAGCACCATAATCTGGAGACAATGATTCTGTGGGATCCAGCTTTCCTTATAATAATACAACTCTCACAGCTGTACATTACTAATGGAAAAGCCATACCTTTGACCACACAGACTTATGTCAGCAAGGTGATATCTCTGTTTTTTAGTATGCTGTCCAGATTTGCTATAGCCTTCCTCTAAAGGAACAAGCAATTTTAAAAATTTCATGACTGCAGTTGCCATCTGCATTGATTTTTGAGCCCAAGAATATAAAATCTAACTCTTCTTTCATTTTTTCTCCCTTTATTTGCCAGGAAATGATGGTGACAGTTGTTATGATTTTTTTTTTTTAATGTTAAGCTGCAAGCCAGCATTTACAATCTCCTCTTTTTGCCTTTATTGATAATTTTCTTCACTTTTTACCATCATAATGATATCATCAGCATATCTAAGATTTTGAATATTTTTATGGCAATCTTAACTGCAGTTTCTGTTTCACCAAGCCTGATTTTTTTTTTTTTTTTTGCATGATGCACTCTTAATGTAAGTAGTGACAATGTACAGTTTTGTCATAATCTTTTCTGAGTCTTTAACCAATTATTTGTTTAATTATTAGTTCTAGCTGTTGGTATTTTACCCACAACCAGGATCCTCAAGAGATAAATAAAATGATCTGGTTTTCCCATTCTTTTAGGATTTGCTGCATTTTGTGGTGATCCACACAGTCAAAGGCTTTAATTTGATCAATGAACCTGAAGTAGATTTTTTTTTCTGGAATTCTCCTGCTTTCTTGATAATCCAGTAAATCTTGACAATGTCATTTTTAGTTCCTTTTCCTCTTCAAAAACTAGCTTGCACCTTTGGTAACTCTTGGTTCCACATATTACTAAAACTTACCTTTCAGAATCCTAAACACAATCTTGGTGAAATAAACATAATTGTTTAGTAATTTGAATTCTTTAACATTATCTTTCTTTAGGATTGGGGCATAAACTGATCTTTTCTAGTCCAGTAGCCATTGTTGAGTTTTCCAAATTTCCTGGCATATTGAATACAGCACTTTAACAATTATTATCTTGTTACCAATGTTTCCTTTTTATAAAAATTTTAAAAAAATATGTTTTATTAAAAAAAAGAATAAAAAAAGAAATACAGGAAAGAAATACAAAACAAAAAAGAATATTTTCATGTGCCCAGCATTCAATCAGACAGGATTCAAAATATATAACAAATATCAGTTCACGAAAGTGTGTGTGTGTGTGTATATATATATATATATATATATATATATATATACACACACATATATATGTAGAAGAAATTATATTGATGAATGTATATTCTTTCTTTACTTTCTTGTAAATTGTTCTATTGTTCTCTGCTATGTACTTTATTTATTTTATTTATTTTTCTCATTTTTCATCCCCCTCAACATTGCTAAGCAAGGTATAGGTAAGAAAAGACATATTTATGTATACATATGTACATATATAGATATACAAACAAAACCACATACATTCACACAAACACCCCACATATACAACATTATCTTTCCTATCCCTGATGACTTTGTTTAATTCTGCACCTTAAGTTGTCTGGCTATTAAGTAACCTCCCCATACCCACGGACCCCTTCCTTTTCTTCTTCTCTTTTCTTTTGCTTCTCCATCTACCCATCCCTTTCTCTTTTTAAAAATTTTTAAAATAAATTTTGGAGGGTGTTTTACACTTCATGATATATATTGCCTATTGAACCCATTCCCAATATAAGTAAGTTTTCAAAACTACGAACCCTCCTCCCCCCTCTAATGCTTTTGTGTCTATTCTTCCTCTGCAACTTATTTGTATAGAATAATTACTATTTTTACCTTAATTCTGCCATTCTTTCTCTTGAACTACCCTATTGTTGATATGAATCTTAAATATATAGTGTACATTTCCCACGTAAAAATAATTGTCCACGTAAAAATAAGTTCCTTAAAATTAATCTTTGATTTTGGCTCTTATATGTTAAATTTTCTATTATTTGGGTTTGGTTGATAGAAAGTCCTGACATTCTGAAAATTCATTAAATGTTAATTTTTCCTCCTTCAATATTATGGATAATTTTGCTGGGTATGATATTTTTGGCCTTAGTGCTAGTTCTTTTAATTGTTGGTAGATATGATTCCAAGACCTGCAATTTTTTATTATTGCTGCTAAATCCTGTACAATTCTAATTGTAGCTCCAGTGTATTTAAATTGCTTTTTTTTTCTTGTTTTTTTTTTTTTTTTTTTTTTTTTCAAAATTTTTTCTTTGATCTGGGGCTTTCAAAATTTGGCAGTAATATTTCTGTCTTTTCCACAAAGTATCTCATTGAGATGATAGTTGGTCGATTTTTTCTATTTATACTTTCCCTTCTTGTTCTATTACCCCAGAACACTTTACTTGGATTATTTCTTATATTATTTTGTCAAGGTTCTTTTTTTGGTCACAACTTTCAGGCAGTCCTATTATCCTTATATTTTCTCTTCTTGATCTGTTCTCCAGATCTGTTGTTTCCTTATGCTTCATATTTTGTTCTATTTTCTCATTCTTTATAATCTGTTTTGTTATTTCATAGTCTTTCATATCTTTACTGGCTTCCCCTTGCCTGATTCTAATTTTCAAAGAATTGTTTTCATCTTTGAGATTTTGTATCTCCTTTTCTATTTGATTGACTTTTTTTCCCATAATTTTCTTGTTTTGTTTTGTTTTTTTTTTTAAATATGGCTTTTATTTTTATTTTTAGTTTTTAGTTTTCTCAATGTTTCTCACTTATTTTAAAATTCTTTTTTTAGTTATTCTATAAATTCTTTCTGGTCAAGAGCCATTTCACATTACTCTTTGGGGTAGAAGCTTTGTTTACTTCAGTGTTCTCCTCTGAAGATAACTTCCCTGGTCTTCCCTGTTCCCACAGTAGGTTTCTATAGTTTTTCTTCTATTCTTTCTATGTCCTTTCTTATTTGATAATTCATCTTTTAAAAAATAATAGGTGTTAGTGTAGGCACCTCTAATCATGGGGTGGGAAGCATGGTGCCTCAAGTTTTTCTTCAGCTATCCCCTTTGACCAGGAACCCCAAACCAAGTGCTCCCTACTTCTGCAAATACCCATTGCCAGCAGGGTACCTGCCCAGCTGCTTCTGTACTCACCTGGTGCAGGTTCTTTCTTGTCCAGTGCTACATCTCAGCAGCACAGCTGGACCTGGTGTTCCAAATCAACAGAGATTCCCTTAAGTCTTCCCTGACTCAAACCCCCATCTCCACAAACAGTCCTGGAGGTGAAAATCTCTGTGGTTCTTGCTGAGGCTCCAGTCACACCCAGCTTGCTCCAGAGGTCCCCACTTGGTTTGGAGTTAGCTAGGAGGTGACTACACTTGACATGGGTTAACTCTGACTTGTGGTCTTTCTTCAAATGTTGTTAGGTTGTATGAGGAGGAACGCTGTTCTGCTTCCAGATTTTCAGCCTATGTTTTTCCTGAGGCACATATTTGCTTTATTTGTGGGGAGAAATTTGTAGAGCTTGAAATTTACTGACCTACACTATCATCTTCCCAGAATCTTCCCTGCCAATGCTTCCTAAAGCTTACTTGACATCATCCTTCAGGCTCTAGATCAGTAATCACACTATTGTCATTATCCCTGATGTTAAGATCTTTCCTGCATACCATGTTTCCCTGATAATAAGACACTGTCTTATTATTTTTTTTGGGACAGAAAAACACCAGAGGGCTTATTTTCAGGGGAGGGCTTATTTTAATGAACACTGACAGCAGTTTTAATAAACAGATAAATGTGAACCAAAAAAAAACACCTTTATTCAATAATGATCATGTCATCTTCTTCAACAACATCGTCATAAGTATCTATACCCTGAATTCCGTCCTGAATGTCTTACGCCTCTATTTCCTTCAGAAGAAGTGGACCCAATCTGTCATGTCCAGCAATATTGCTCTCTTTAAATGAACATGTCTTGTCCAGGTAACCTGCTCGTAGTGCCTTGGCGACACAGCTGTCAGTAATTTTATCCCATGACTTCTTCACCCAAGTCACGACTTCTTGCAGACAGGGCTTCACAAAGTTTCCACGCTGATTTCTTTCCATTCTATTTTCAATGTAGTCATTGACTTCCATGCGCAAATGGTCCTTGAATGGCTTGTTTATTGCAATATCAAGGGTCTGGAGATAGGCAGTCATTCTTGCAGGAATCATTACTTGATCTATTCTTCTCTCTGCAAGGAAGTTCTTCATTTTTTTTAGCGTGGTGAGTGCTGGCTGAGTTCTTCTTTTATCCTCCATCATGCCCCTTTTATCCTCCATCATGCCCCCTCACTCCCGCTTACATACCGGGTTTTTATGTTGTCCTGCCTCAGCTCTCCTCCACAACACTGCTCTCAATGGCGCCAGCAAGCAAATCACTGGGGAAGAACAGGATGACGCACTCACTGCTGCAGCTCTGATTGGATGCAGCTCGGGAGCGCAGTGTGCATTTCACCTGGGGGGGAGGGGGGACAGTGCATACAGAGGGTACCATAATGTAGTGTGTAGCACAGGGGATCATCTTCACTACAGTAGCAATCTCAATAGGGCTTATTTTCGGGGGAGGGCTTATTTTAGAGGAATCTTACACCATAAGGGGAGGGCTTATTTTCAGGATAGGTCTTATTATCGGGGAAACACGGTAGTTGTTCTGTATATTCTTATATAAAGAGTACATTATATGAAATAAGAGGCTGTATGATTTAAAATCTGGAATCAAGGTGCTGAGAGAAATACCAACAGTCCCAGGTATACAGACAACACCACTCTGGTAAGAAGTAAAGAGAATTTAAGAAACCTCTTGATGGGGGTCAAAGATGAAAGTGTAACAGCTTTCTTGAAACTTAACATCACCAAAACGAACATCTTGGCAACTGGACCCATCACTTCCTGGCAAATAAAGGAATAAAAAAAATGGAAGCCATGCCATATTTTATTTTCTTGAGCTCAAAGATCACTGTAACAGTAATTTCAGCCATGAAATTAAAAAACACTTTCTCTTTGGAAGAAAAAAGTTATGGCAGATCTTGACAGCATACTAAAAAGAAGACATTGCCTTGCCAACAAAGGGCTAAATAGTCAAACTTATAAATTTTCCAGTAGCAAAGTATATCTATGAGAGCTAGACTATAAAGAAAGCTGAGTGCCACAGAACTGAAACTTTCCAGTTGTGATGATAGAGAAAAGTCTGGAGAGTTTTTTGAACAACAAGATCAAATAATTCAAGACTTAAAAGAAATTAATTCAAACTATTCACTGGAAGGTCAAATACTGAAGTTGAGGTTTAAATAGTTTCTCCACATAATGCGAAGAGGGAACTTATTGCAAAAGATTCTGATGCTGGAAAAGTTTGAAAGGAAAATGAAAAGATGACAGCAAAGGATAAGATAGCTAGATAATTTTATGGAAACACTGACCATGAACTGTGACAGACTTTAAGACAGAGCAGAGGACATAATGACTGGGAATGCTAAAGTCCATAGACTCACAAAGTTAGACATGACGGCATGATTAAATACCAACCAATTGTCTTGCCAAATTGTGATATTTTCTCTTAAGTCCCAAACATTTTTGTCTCTTATCGTGCCTGTTTTTGGATGAAATGTTCCTTTGGTATTGCTAATTTTCTTGAAGAAATTTCTTGTGATTTCCATTCTAGTATTTTCTTCAATGTCTTTGCATTGCTTATTTAAGAAAACCTTTTCTCTTCTTGCTAATCTCAGGAGTTCTGTATTCAGTTAGGCATTTCTTTTCTTTCTCCTTTTTCATTTGCATTTCTTTTCCCTTAGCTATCTGTAAAGCTTCATCCAACAGCAGTTTTGTTTTCTTGCTCTTCTTTTTCTTTTGGAAAGTTTTTTTTTGGTCGTTGCTGTTGTTGCTGCTGCTTTTTCTTCCTGATTCATCTATAGTCCAGAGAAGTGGGTAAGAGGGAATAAATAAATAAATAAATAGATATTAAATAGATAGATAGATAAACAAATAAATAAATGAATAATAAATAAGCAAACAAATAAATATGAATGAATGAATGAACAAATAAATAAGGAATAAGCAAATAAATAAATAGAATACATTTATAAGACAAATGGCAACTGAAATATACTACATAAATGTGAAGTTGAATAGCTAAGATTAAAAACTTCATAGTCTGACTCTGCCATTCCTTTTCTTTTTTTTTTTAATTTTATTTTATATTATCAACAGTAATTTTATTTATTTATTTTTTATTATAACTTTTTATTGAAAGAATATATGCCTGGTAATTTTTTACAACATTATCCCTTGCACTCACTTCTGTTCTGACTTTTCCTTTCCCTCCCTCCCCCCACTCCCCTAGATGGCAAGCAGTCTTATACATGGTAAATATGTTATAGTATGTCCTAGATACAATACATATTTGCAGAACTAAATAGTTCTTTTGGTTCACAGGGAGAATTGGATTCAGAAGGTAAAAATAACTTGGGAAGAAAAACAAAAATGCAAACAGTTTACATTCATTTCCCAGTGTTCCTTCTCTGGGTGTAGCTACTTCTGTCCATCATTGATCAATTGGAACTGAGTCAGATCACCTCTTTGTTGAAGATATCCACTTCCATCAGAATACATCCTCATACAGTATCATTGTTGAAGTATATAATGATCTCCTTGTTCTGCTCATTTCACTTAGCATCAGTTCATATAAGCCTCTCCAAGTCTCTCTGTATTGATCCTGCTGGTCATTTCTTACAGAACAGTAATATTCCATAACATTCATATACCACAATTTACCCAACCATTCTCCAATTGATGGGCATCCATTCATTTTCCAGTATCTAGCCACTACAAACAGGGCTGCCACAAACTTTTTGGCACATATAGGTCCCTTTCCCTTCTTTACTATCTCTTTGGGGTATAAGCCCAGTAGTAGCACTGCTGGATCAAAGGGTATGCACAGCTTGATAACTTTTGGGGCATAATTCCAGACTGCTCTCACAATGGTTGAATTCATTCACTACCCCACCAACCATGCATCAATGTCCCAGTTTTCTCGCATCCTCTACAACATTCATCATTATTTTTTTTCCTGTCATATTAGCCAATCTGACAGGTGTCTTAATTTGCATTTCTCTGATCAATAATGATTTGGAACACTCTTTCATATGAGTGGTAATAGTTTCAATTTCATCCTCTGAAAATTGTCTGTTCATATCCTTTGACATTTATCAATTGGAGAATGGCTTGATTTCTTATAAATTAGAGTCAATTCTCTATATATTTTGGAAATGAGACGTTTATCAGAACCTTTAACTGTAAAAATGTTTTCCCAGTTTGTTGCTTCCCTTCTAATTTTGTTTGCATTAGTTTTATTTGTACAAAGGCTTTTTAATTTGATGTAATCAAATTTTTCTATTTTGTGATCAATAATGATCTCTAGTTCTCCTTTGGTCACAAATTCCTTCATCCTTCACAAGTCTGAGAGGTAAACTATCCTATGTTCCTCTAATTTATTTGTGATCTCATTTTTTATACCTAAATCAAGGACCCATTTTGATCTTATCTCGGTATATGGTGTTAAGTGTGGGTCCATGCCTAATTTCTGCCATACTAATTTCCAGTTTTCCCAGCAGTTTTTGTCAAATAATGAATTCTTATCCCAAAAAGTTGGGATCTTTGGGTTTGTCAAACACTAGATTGCTATAGTAATTAACTATTTTTTTCTTGTGGACCCAACTTATTCCACTGATCAACTAATCTATTTCTTAGTCAATATCAAATGGTTTTGGTAACTGCTGCTTTATAATATAGTTTTAGATCAGGTACAGCTAGGCCACCTTCATTTGATTTTTTTTTTTCATTAATTCCCTTGAAATTCTTGACCTTTTGTTCTTCTATATGAATTTTCTTGTTATTTTTTCTAAGTCATTAAAATAGTTTCTTGGGAGTCTGGTTGTTATGGCACTAAATAAATAGATTAGTTTAGGGAGTATTGTCATCTTTATCATATTTGCTCGCCCTATCCAAGAGCACTTAATATTTTTTCCAATTATTTAAATATGACTTTATTTGTGTGGAAAGTGTTTTGTAATTTTGCTCACATAATTCCTGACTTTCCTTTGGTAGACAGATGCCCAAATATTTTATGCTATTGAGTTATTTTGAATGGAATTTCTCTTTGTATCTCTTACTGTTGGATTTTTTTGGTGATGTATACAAATGCTGACAATTTATGCAAATTTATTTTGTATCCTGGAACTTTGCTAAAGTTATGAATTATTTCTAATAGCTTTTTAGTAGAATTTCTGGGGTTCTCTAAGTATACCATCATATCATCTGCAAAGAGTAATACTTTGGTTTCTTCATTACCTACTCTAATTCCTTTAATCTCTTTCTTGACTCTTATTGCCGAGGCAAGCATTTTTAATACCATATTGAATAATAATGGTGATAGTGGGCAACCTTGTTTCACTCCTGATCTTACTGGGAAAGATTCCAGTTTGTCCACATTACATATGATGCTTACTGATAGTTTTAAATAGATGCTGCTGATTATTTTCAGGAAAAGTCCATTTATTCCTATACTCTCAAGAGTTTTTAATAGGAATGGATGTTGGATTTTATCAAATACTTTTTCTGCATCTATTGAGATGATCATATGGTTTTTGTTAGTTTGGTTATTGATGTAGTCAATTATGCTAATAGTTTTCCTAATATTGAACCTGATATAAATCCTACTTGGTCATGGTGTATTATCCTGGGGATGATTTTCTGTAATCTTTTTGCTAATATTTTATTTAAAATTTTAGCATCAATATTCATTAGGGAGATTGGTCTATAATTTTCTTTCTCTGTTTTCAACCTACCTGTTTTAGGTATCAGTACCATGTCTCTGTCATAAAAGGAGTTTGGTAGGACTCCTTCAATCCCTATTTTTTCAAATAGTTTATAAAGTATTGGGGCTAATTGTTCTTTGAATATTTGGTAGAATTCACATGTAAATCCATCTGGTCCCAGGGATTTTTTTTTAGGGAGTTGATTAATAGCTTGTTCTATTTGCAAGCTATATTTTTGAAAGTATTTTTCCATTTCATTTAAGTTGTTGAATTTATTGGCATAAAGTTGGGCAAAGTAATTCCTAATTATTGCTCTAATTTCCTCTTCATTAGTGGCAAGTTCTCTCTTTTCATTTTTAAGACTAACAATTTGATTTTCCTCTTTCCTTTTTTTTTAAATCAGATTTACTAAGGTTTATCTATTTTTTTTTTTTATAAAACCAACTCTTAGTTTTATTAATTAATTCAATAGTATTTTTACTTTCAATTTTATTGATCTCTCCTTTTATTTTTAGAATTTCAAATTTTGTGTTTGACTGGGGGGGGGGTTAATTTGTTCCTTTTCTAGCATTTTTAGTTGCAAGTCCAATTCATTAACCGTCTCCTTCCCTATTTTATGCAAGTAGGCCTCTAGAGATATGAAATTTCCCCTTATTACTACTTTGGCTGCATCCCACACATTTTGCTATGTCTCATTGTCATTTTCTTGGGTGAAGTTATTAATTATATTTATGATTTGCTGTTTCACCCAATCATTGTTTAATATGAGATTATTTAGTTTCCAATTATTTTTTGGTCTATTTCCCCCTGGCTTTTTATTGAATGTAATTTTCATTGTATTGTGATCTGAAAAGGATGCATTTACTATTTCTGCCTTTCTGCATTTGAATTTGAGATCTTTATGTCCTAATATATGATCACTTTTTGTATAGCTTCCATGAACTACTGAGAGAGAAGAGAGTGTACTCCTTTTTGTCTCCATTTAGTTTTCTCCTAAGAGCTATCATAACTAACTTTTGTAGTATTCTATTTACCTCTTTAACTTCTTTCTTATTTATTTTGTGATTTGATTTATCTAATTCTGAGAGTGCAAGACTGAGATCTCCCACTATTATAGTTTTGCTGTCTATTTCTTCTTGCAGCTCTCTTAATTTCTCTTTTAAGAATTTAGATGCTATACCACTTGGTGCATATATGTTTAATATTCATATTGCTTCATTACCTATGCTACCCTTTAACAAGATATAATGCCCTTCCTTATCTCTTTTAATTAGATCAATTTTTATTTTTGCTTGATCTGAGATGAGGATGGCTACCCCTGCTTTTTTTACTTCACTTGAAGCATAGTAGATTCTGCTCCAACCTTTTACCTTTACTTTGTATGTATTGCCCTGATTCAGGTATGTTTCCTGTAAATAATATATCGTAGGATTCTGACTGTCATTCCTTTTCTTTTCTTTTCTTTTTTTTTTTTCATTCCTTTTCAAACTTGTTATAAATTGCTCTTCTTCCCAAACTTGTTTCAGCTAGAATAGTCTTATTACTAATGCTCTGAGATGACCATGACTGCTTCTTTAAATTTATACTCACCTTCGTTTTGAAGAGGTTGGGGTTATGTCCCCAAATGTTGGGGTTTGGGGTCCCTGGAAATCAGGGAACCAAATGAAGAGATTTAGCACATGGTTCCCTCAATTTCTTTAGGATTCAGCACATGACAGGGTGTTATGGGAACCCCTTTGGTTGGCACAGAGATCATTTATAAAGGAATTTGCAAACCCAAAAAGCTAGACTGGCAAAAAGAAGTTTATTATTGGCATTGGGAAGTCAGCCTTTACTAGAAAGACTGAATTCCTTGGTAGCAAGGTCCCAACAGAGGGATATAAAGTTTTTAGCAGAAAAATACTATTTTAGCAGAGAAAGTGATTAAGGTCTTGTTAGAGAAATAGAGATAAAGATAAAGAAGGGATAATGCTGAAAGAGAATATCATTTCAGTGGGCAAAGGGTTGCACCTGAGCAAACTATTTTAGATCTTCTGCAAGAAGTGAGTCCCAAGTTGGCTCTTTTTATAATTGAAACCTTGGCTAGAAGCTAGGGGCAGTTCTTGATGGGGACTGGGAGCAGTCTGAGCTGGAATAAGAATAGAAAATCTTGGAATTGAATGAATGTCTTTGGGTTAATTTCCAACTCCATAGAGTTGGAATCTGTAGCCTTTGCTAAATAGGAGTGGTCCTGTACTCAACTAGCCCCACCTAGATAAAAGAATGAAACCACTTTATCTTGATTCTCTGGGGCAGGTATCTAAGGGGAGAACTTAGCATTCCTCCCCAAAGTCAGAGAGAGAGAAAGAGAAAGAGGTTGGGGCTCCCCTAGTCATTCCCCCTCAAGAAATCACCCCCAAATTCATTTGAGAAAAAGGGCTAAGTTCTCTTCTTCCATAATTGCTTCAAATTGGCAAGGATCATAGAGATATTCCTAGTTCATTTGGGGTTCATGCCAGGAGGGGAGGTATGAGGTCTGAAAATGGCGGCAGGGAATCTAAAGGATGTCTGTCCCAGTCAGTCATCCCATGTTCTTCAGGCTGAAGGGCAAATCTTGAAACTCCAGAGCTTGAATATATCTCAGGAGCAGATTAAAAGTGGGTTGTCATTCAGGATTGAGATGATGAGATTTAGAAATGGGGCCTTTTGCAGAAAATGCATCAGGTCCCATCTGTTGGCTGCTTTTATAATGCTGAGAGCCCACCTAACAATATCAAATGCCCCCACTGCCCACAGAGCTCCCCAACTGAAGGTAGTTAAGGAGTTAATTGCTGGAAGGGGCATAGAATGCCAATCAAAGAAGGCAGGAAAGAAAATGCTAGGAGCAAAAAGTTCCTTAAAAATCATCACTGAAGGGGCAGAGCCAAGATGGTGGAGAGGATACATGCATCTTCCAAAGCTCTCCTTTTCCCTCAATCTATGTTAAAGAAATTCAGCCTATGAATCAGTGCTTGACTGTCAAAGACTACGAACATTGGGAGTACAATACATTACCAACAGAAGATAATCTCAAAATTGTCCAGAAAAGGTCTGTTTTGCTCATGCATGGGGACAGAATGGGGTAGACCAGGCACAGACTCAGTCAGGCAGAAAGAGCACAGGAAACAGCTCACACTGAGCAGACCAGAAGGGAGTGGGGTGTGGTCTCTGATGGTGGAAAATCTGCAGGGAGAACTCTACCACAGTGTGAGCTACTTTGCCCTGGCAAAGAACCAATAGATCAGCAGAGGAGCTATAAACACAGGGGGTAAAGACTATAACCCCAAAATGCTAGAGTCTCTAGGGACCTGTCCATAACCAACCAACACCTGGATGACTCAGAGTGATGCAAGCGCAGCTGTAGTTACTGGTCCCAGCACAGCCCTAGTTGCTGCCTTTCCACTGCCATTGATTTCAGCACAACTGCTAATCCCAGTGCAGCTAGTGGGTGCTGTCCCACTGCACCTTCACTGCCACTTCTTGTTGTCTATAGAGGCAGCTTGGAAATACTGCCCCCCTCTCTCCCATAAGCAGACAGTTGCTTTAAAGTTTTTTTTTTTTTTTTTTTTTTTTTTTTTCCAAAATGAGCAAAAAGGCAAAGTGGGCTCTAACTATAGATAGCTTCTATACTGAAAGAGAGCAGACTTCAAACCTTGAGGAGTTTAAAAACAGTTTGTCTCTGGATCCAAAAAAAAGAATATGATCTGGTCCCCACAACACAAGACTTTTATAGAAGAAATTAAAAAGGATCTTAAAGGAGAACTAGAAGAAAAATGTGGAAAGGATAGGAAAGGTTTGCAATAGGGTCAGTATAAGTCATGTTACTTATTAAAAGATAGAATGGATAAAGAAATCAACTCCCTGAAAAATGGAATTTGCAAATTGGAAAAGATAAACAACTCCCAGAAAAGGGAATTTGTGAATTGGAAAAAGAAAATAATTCTTTAAAAAAATGGCAAAATTGAAAAAAAAATCCATAGAACAAAACAACTCATTTAAAAACTCAATTAGACAAATACAAAAAGAAATAAAAAAGTAAATGAAGAAAATAATTCGTTAAAAATCAGATTTGAAGAAATGGAAATGAATGACCCAAGGAGACACCAAGAATCAGTCAAGCAAAACCAAAAAAAAAAATTTAAAAATTAAAAAATGTTACGTACCTACTTGGGAAAACAACAGACCTGAAAAATAGATCTAGGAGATATAATCTAAAGACTATTGAACTCCCTGAAAATCATGATGAAAAAAAAAAGAGCCTAGACACTAATTTTCAGGAAATCATCAACAAGAATTGCCCAGATGTTATACAAACAGAAGGTAAAATATACATTGAAAGAATTAATTCATTACCTACTGAAAGAGATCCCAAAGTTGAAACTCCAAGAAATACTGTGGCTAAATTCCAGAAGTATCAGACCAAGAAAAAAAAATACTACAGCCAGCCAAAAAAAAAAAAAAATCAAATACCAAGGAGCCACAATAAGTATTACTGCAGCATCCACATTAAAGGATTGAAGAGCCTGGAATCTGATATTCTGAAGGGCTTGTTATGCAGCCAAGTATAATTTACGTAGCCAAACTGAGCATTTTCTTCCAAGGAAGATGGACATTCAGTGAAATAGCTGAATTCTATTTATTTCTGATGAAAAAAAAAGAACAGCTAAATAAAAAGTTTGATTTCCAAATATAGGACTCAAGAGAAGCATAAAAAGTAATAAAAACTCTTGAAAACTGTATTTATATTATGGGTATACTTAAAGAGTAAATATATAATTTGGTTTTACTGTTAAAATATATTTAAAAAAAGGAATTAGAGGTAGAAAGGAAATTGTATCTAAAAAGGGAAAAATGGATGTAAAAAAAAAAAGGAAACTACATCTCATGATGAGGCAAAGAAAACCTATTATATCTGAGGGAATGAAGGGAAGGAGATGAACATAGCATAAATCTTACTCTCATCGGATTTTGCTCAAAGAGAAAATATTAGACATATTTGGTTTACATAGAAACTTCTCCCACCTCATTGAAAAGTGGGAGGGGAAAAGTGAAAAGGGAAGGGATAGGCTAAATAGAAAGGAATACAAAAATAGTAATGGAAAGTTTTAAGAAAAGGTGAGGGACCTTAAGAGGGAGGAAGGGATTCTATTTTTTTTTTTAATTTTTATTTAATAATTACTTTATATTGACACTCGTTTCTGTTCCGATTTTTTTTTTTCCCTCCCTCCCTCCACCCCCTCCCCTAGATGGCAAGCAGTACTTTATATGTTGGATATGTTGCAGTATATCCTAGATACAATATATGTTTGCAGAACCGAACAGTTCTCTTGTTGCATAGGGAGAATTGGATTCAGAAGGTATAAATAACCCGGGAAGAAAAACAAAAATGCAGATAGTTCACATTTGTTTCCCAGTGTTCTTTCTTTGGGTGTAGCTGCTTTTGTCCGTCATTTATCAATTGAAACTCAGGTCTCTTTGTCAAAGAAATCCACTTCCATCAAAATATGTCCTCATATAATATCGTTGTCAAAGTGTATAATGATCTCCTGGTTCTGCTCATTTCACTTAGCATCAGT
>MU174308.1:169173920-169188956 GCA_016696395.1 Antechinus stuartii
AAAAAAAAAAAAAAAAAAAAAAAAAAAAAAGCTTTAGTGTTCTCAATTCAATAGCTCCTCATCTGACTCTAGACAGTGTCCCCTATTCTACAGCTCCTCTTCCTTCTCTAGAAAAGGAGAGTGACAAAATGCTCCCTGAGATTTAATGTTCTTTGTTAGTTTGCCAAAGGTCTCTGGATCAGCCTTCTTTTCAGTAGATTAATCACCACAAGAATAGCCAGGTGTTAAAAGTCCAAATCCCTTATTATCTCCTTCACAATCTAGTTTCCTTGCCTGGGGACTGGGTTGGCTTTCTTAGATGCTTTCCAGAGTCTTGGTTTCAGTGGAGAAGCTAAGTAGGACAGGCCAGCCACCATGGTGGTATGAGATGGAGTGAATGAATCTGTCTTTGAGTTCCTGGGGTTGTTGTTCAACCTCCTTGTCTTCTCTGGCTCTGTCCCCAAGCTCTCTGAGTCTCTCTCTGGCTCTGAGTCCCAGCTTATATGCCTTACACTGAGTATAAACCAATCATTATATCATTAGAAAACCATTATTTGTTGTAAGATTAAATCAATCATGGTGAATTTAGAGAACTATTAAGCACCATGCTAACTAGATAACCATTGTTTTTTATCAATTCTACTGGCTTAACACCTTGTAAGAATCCTTGTTTCAGAGTTCTGGCCCATAATACCTGAACAAGGGAGAATTGTCAGAGAATGCAGGCATTCTTGTATGTGGTGTTCCTGAGAGAATGCTAATAGAGCTTGGGGCTCGTGACAACTCAAATTTACCTGAGAGTTTGAGTGTCCTAGCTATAGAGTAGACAACAAGTCAAAAGAGAGAGAGAGAGAGAGAGAGAGAGAGAGAGAGAGAGAGAGAGAGAGAGAGAGAGAGAATAGGAATCCCCATAAAGGAATTCTGCTTGAATTATAAAGAAACAAGTTCAGGTTCCTGGAGGTCAGAGAACCAAATGAAGAGGTTTGGCTCCCCTAGATTCCCCATCAGGGAACTAAATGAAGAGTTTGGGGGCTCCCATCATCAATATCTAGAATGCTTTATTTATTTTTTTTTTAACAATCTCTTATAATACCTTGTTTCCTTCAAATCACATTTGCATTATCACTTTATTTGAGCCTCCTCATCCCGTCTTGCCCTCAATAATATTTTTTTTGTATAAACTTTTAGATGTATATATTACTTCCATAATAGAATGTAAGCTCTTTGAGAGCAGGAGCTATTTTATTTTTGTTTGTATTCTAATTATCTGGTTTCTACCTGGAACACAATAGATACTCAAAAATTGTTTGTGGGTTGACATTGCCACAAGCTGATATTTCACCTGTTTTCTACCCCTTGTTCTAGAGATTGATAGTCAAACAAATGTTTTCTATTTTTGTAAAAAGCAAGGCAATATACTCCCCTGTGGTTCTATGTAGAATATTTGTAATTAGGAATTATGTATGGCCTAGACTGAAATTTCTTTGTATATCATTTATTTAGTCTATCATACTCATCTGTATCAGATCCACTCCTCCTTTGATCCCATTCTGCCCAATAAGATATGGTATTTCATTCTGTTTATTGTTAACAAATAACACTTTACAAAATTTGAAAATTGAAAGAGATCCCAATGGTCATAGAGTCTAGCCTAATCCCCAAAAGGATCCCTATTGTAGCATATACAAGAAATGGTAATCTAGCCATTGCTTAAAGCCCTTGGTGGGGGAGGGGAAGCTCTTAACATCTTGTGAATTTTCTCATCTGATTTTTGGATAGCTCTATTAGGAAGCTGTCTTCTTTTCCTTTATCATCAAGCTTACTTTTTTGAAATTCCTGTTCATTGCTTCTGGTCCTTTCCTTTGAGGCCAAACACAATAAGAGTCCAAAAAGGACAAGAAGGAAAATATCATCCTTCACATACAATACCCAAAACCTGCTCTAAGTAGTGTAACCAGGAATGCCTCTTTATGAAACACAGGTTTCTGTATTAACATGAGTGATATCTTATTAACATTACAACATAGGCTCTAGAGGTCACAAATTTTCTATAAATTATTAAAACTTTGTTAAATGACTATTGTGCTTCAGGTACTACAAATATAAAGATGAGAAAAGTTGTAATTCCTACACACAAGAAACTTAATTCTTGGGAGTGGGGATATATGAAGACAAATAGATCTCATCATTTCTTATTATTGGTTCAATTAGAATCTCTATGTTAAGAAATCTCTATATCCAGCCCTTATTTTTTCCTTGATATATACTCTTGATGTTTGTTGGGTAACTTCACCTTGATATCCCATAGACTTCTCAAAATCAGCTCTTTAACAGTGGAGCTCATTAAGCAAAACCTAGCCCTTCTGCACCTTTATACATAAATAAATATACACATAAAGATATAGTGGTTATACCTTTAAAGTATCTCAGATGCCCATTTTCTTCCCTTCTTCCCACATACCTCCTGTAACTTTCCCCCCCCAGGCAATTGGAATTAAGTGTCTTGTTTAGAGTCAGACAGTTAGTGTTAAGTGTTTGAAGCAAGTTTTGAATTCAATTCCATTTAGCTGCCCTACTCCTATCACCTCTTACCTAAACTGTTACATTAACCCCTAGAATCTAGTCTTTTATTTTACTAGCCCATGAACTAGATATTTCATCTATGTCATTTATGATGTTGCAAGGACTGTATTTTGTGCCTATAATATCCTCTGTAATTTTAGTTTTCTTTAAAGTTTAGCTCCTGGATGATCCCATATGGTAAGGCTTTCCAGATTGCTCTGGTTATTTGTGCTTACTATCAACTCAATCTTACATTTATTTATTTATTTGTATAAATGATGTATTGACCTTCAGTGTAAGCACCTTGAAGGCAGTGACTGATTTAGTTTTGTAGTTGTATTCCCAGCTTGCCTTATACACAGTACTTACTATAAAAATGAGAAATATTATGAATGATGCATAATATACGATATTTAAAGAAATATGATTTATACTTATATCTCAAACTTCTTTTTTCAAATGAAAATTCTCATTCATTTATCATTATTAAGCATTTTATGCATATAGAATGTCATGTAAGGTTCTAAGAGAGCTATAAGGTTTATAACAGATACAGACTGCCTTCGTGGAGTTATAGGACAATAGGATTGAATAAGCAACATAATTTCATCCCATCTACCTTGGAATCCCTTTATATTTTTCTCTTCCTGCATTCTGTTTTTCCTTCATTGTCTTATCCTTAATTTCTATTTATCTCCTCAAATCATTCCAGTGTGCAATTATCCCCAATCCCATTAGCCTTTTCTGTAGGTTAGCAGTAAAGTCTGCCCTGTACTAAGTATTTTAATCTTGTTATACTTTTTTACCATCACTATCTTGCTCTTTTGACTTTTGAGCCTTAAGTTTATACTAAGCCTTCTATTGAAGGGAGTACTATTTGACTTTGTTTAGAGTCTAATTCAATGATTTTTTAAATTTACAATGTGAATGATTTACAAAGACAGTGGTAAAACTTTTCCTGTTTCTGTCATAGTCATAAATTCCAGTTGAAAGCCCCTAGTGGAGTCATGCACATAAACATGCTGGTGTCTCCTCATAGCAGAAATATTTCAGTGGTTCTTTAATGTCAACTAAAAAGGATGAGCATTTGTGTAACTTTTGTGCTCCTCAACATCAGTCCCTGCAGGATTTAGGAACTGTATGCCTGGAAAAAATAGTGAAATATATTACTGTGGCTAGAACTGGTCATACTTTTTTTTATTTTCATATTTTTAATGTAAATGATATCGTGGATAAAGTGCTAGGTTAAGAGTCAGGAAGACTCAAAAACCTTAAATACTAAAATATTTATAATAAAGAGATCTTCCAAAATCACCAGAGTGCTATATAAGGTAAATATTTCTTATCCCACGATTCTTAGTCAGAATTCATTCTGATATAAGAGGTTGCCCAGAATAAAGAAGTCTAGAGTTCTGTTGTATCAATCTTATAATGTGTTATATAGATACATAGACATGAAATAGAATTAGAAGAGACTAAAATTTTAATTGGTTGGGCAGTGAGAGAGGCTTTTATAGTAATCTGGGAATTAATTAATGGACAGGATATCAATTTAGACATTATTATGGTTAACTCTCTCACTTAATGTACTAATAGGTTATGCTCATTTCTGAGTAAATTACAAACAAGCTTACTTTCCTTATTGCTTTTTAGAAACACTAGGCTATACAAGATATTCTTTATGCAGAAAAAAAGAAACATCTTTTTTTCTTTATGGCTATTCGTTAAGTATGGCAGTAGTATTGATAAAAAGGAGGGGTATTGACAGGAGAGAGTGTATCCTTAAAAAAGAAATCAGGACAGTGAAAGGTCTTGAAATCATGACATAGAATTATTTGAGAGAATTAAAGAGAAAATAGGGAAGACACAATAGCTATTTTTAAGTATTTGAAAGATTGAAAGACAGAAAATGAATATTTTTTTTTTTCAGGCCTGGATCCAGAAGGCAGAATTAGAAATAATGGTTGAAGGAAGAGAATCAAATTTAATCTAGAAGTAAGAAAACTTTACAGCAATTAAAACTATTCAAAAAGAGAACAAGCAGTCTTAGGAAGTAGTAAGTCCCTCCTAATTTAGAAATCTTTAAGAGGTGGCTAGTGTATCACTAATCAGGCTACTATAGGGATCTCTATGAGTTGAACTAGATGATCTGTAAAATTCTTTCTGATCCTGAGATTCCATGATTCTGTTTTCTACTGGGTAAATGTATTTGTAATCATTTAATGTATTATTTTGTTTAAGGTTTTTATTTAATTATAAACTTAACCAACAAAAAATTTTGATTCCCTCCAATATATTAAGTAGAATGGAAAAAGAATTGATGACAAAACTTCAATTCCTTTATATATAATTTATTTTTTTATTTGACTTTCATAATAAATTCAGCATTTAACTTTCAAAACTGTCTTGTTTATTGATGTTTCTTTTTGGCCTTCCTTATGTTCTTTTCACTGCCCTTTAACAAATGTGTCAAGGACTTATTTTCATTTTCTGTTTCAGTCTTTACTTGTGTCTGCATCTGATTGTGTATCTGTGCTTCAGGGTTTCTATTTCTGTGTCTGTTTCTGTGTTTGCATTTGCGTCTCTCTTACAATCCCACTGGGAAAAATAAAAAAATAAACATAAAACATTAAATATTTATAATCAAACAAAGCAAATTTCCACATTGGCCAAGTTTGGAAAAGTATATCTTATATTTAATTTTCAGTTCAGTGCATCTCTTTCAGGAAGTAGGTAACATGTATAATCATCAATCATTTATAATCAACGTTGGATATTGAACTGATTTTAGTCTTTTAAAGGTTTTTAATGATTTTAATTTTTAATATGTACATTATTCTCCTCATCTTTCTTTCTATACTTTTGCATCAACTTATAAAATATTTTTGTTTTATCATTTCTTTTTTTAATCATTATTTATTTTAACATTCTTTTAAAAAATGTCAAGTGTTTTACTTTTTCAAATACATATAAAGGTAGTTTTCAATATTTATTTTTGTAATACTGTGTGTTTCAAATTATCCCCACCTTTCTTCACCTCCCCCCTTCCTAAGATAGCAACTAATAATATTTAGATATTATTAATAATATCCCTTTAAGTCACACAGCAACAATCCTGTTTTTGCAGTTGGTGGCTCCCTTGACAAATGTGAGTCTCTCTACACATTTGGTGCCCACTCCTCCACTTTCATTATATGTGCAGAGTCCAAAAATTTCATCCAACTAAGTTCTTTTGTTCTTAATTTGATCTTTTTGAGGTAGAATAGTAGAAGTAGCATCCTTGGGTCAAAGAATATGTAGTTTCCAGAATTTGGGAGCTTAGATTCAAATTGCTTTTCAGAATAGCTGGTCCAATTTACCAATGCACTGCTCCAGCAGTCTTCTTAATTGTTACTTCTTACATGGTATAAAAACAATAGATTATTTAGATGTGCTAAGTAAATTTAACCAAAGGCTTTGTGCAAGCAAGTGTGGTCATTAGAGTTCCCATGCTTACTAGTTTAAAAGGCCTCTGAAAAACAGAAATGTGTCCAATTCAGGGTGACTAGAATGATTAGGAAATGTAAGGGTCCATTAGAAAGGTCAGGCAAGCGCAACTGAATTCCTTCATGAGTGGGACCTCCAGCCACAGTGGGAATCCTAATTACTCTGATCTCCTGTCAAGTTCAGGATGTAATCTCCATCATCAATTGGCTTGGACATGTGACCTCATAGACTCTATATAATAAGCTCAGAGGAGGAAGGACTCTCCCTCTTTTCCAGCTCTTTTCCACGCTCTTTTTCCATCTGAAAGAGATGGCTTGGGGAGAGATACTAAGAGTGCAGGATGTCTTAGAGTGAGATGTAGACGATGTGAATAAAGTCTAAGCTTGTTTGCCAAAATTCTTGAGTGCTCTGTTGTGCTCAAACTGCATCCATATGAGATAGTGGCCAGAGGATTCTGGGGACCTCAAAATAGAGGTAAGATTTGTAATATTTTCCAGAGTCTCTCTGAATAGACCAAGGAATTAGGATCAATTAGCATTAGTTGAGTGCTAGAATGGCATTTAACAAGGAAATTCCAAAACACATCAAATGCTGATTCATTCAGAAGAATTAGGGATATTTAGCCTCATATGGAATAAGTGTTATGCTGATTTTATTGAGCTTCAAAGAGTAGTACTAAAATAGGGAAGTCACAGGGAAGCCTACTTTGGCTGTAGAACAAAGAGTATTCTAACAACTAGAACTATTCAAGAATAGGCTGAATGTTCAGAAAGAAGGAATTATATGTTAATGGAGATGTTACAGTAGAGGCTTGAGAAAAAAAGCTTTTTAGGTTACAGAAGAAATTCATGTTACAAGAGTAGTTTGGATTAGGGAATTTTAAAGATTTAACCTCTGACACACAGAGGTTCTGTGACCCTGAGGGAGTCACTTAATTTTTCTATGTCCCAAGGAACTCTCAAAGACTCTCAGCTGCAAAACAATTGTCAGTCAAATCCTTGGTAAAAATAAATTTCTTTCACAGATATCTCTTTACCTCCTCCCCCCCACCTCCAAAAAAAAAAAATCTTCCCTTCTAACATTAATATTTTGTAATTTGACTCTGACTTCCCTTTTGAACAAACCCAGATCAAACCGTCATTTGCTTGGTGCATTATATTGCTATTTGCATCTAAATAATGCTTATTATTAAAAAAGAAGGACTTTTAGCAATTCTAGGCCTCACCTTCCAGGAGTAAAAACATAAATTCACAATTTAACTACACTGCAGGAATAATTTTGGTTTATGATGTACAATAAAATGACATAAGTGTACCATTTATTTCATTTATGCAGAAGTACAGGATATTTATATATTTTTTCCATCCTATGGATTAAAGATATACAGTTTGGAACACTGACATTTAATTATATATTTAACACAAAGCTATGTTCAAATATATTTCATATTAACATAAATACTGGAGTTAACAAAAGAAAATTCTTGAAAAATCCTCTCATAATTAAATCAATAGGTATAATGTAAGTTCTGAAACTTTATCAAAATGTATCTACCTTACTGTACAAGTTTGATAGCAAATTAAATATTTGAGCAAATGCTTATTTAAATATTGTGTAAAGCTTAAAGAAATAAAAAATTAAATTAAAAAATAAAAATAATAAAATAACTGTCTTAGAAAGTGTATTCAACCAAAACAGACCAATATTTGAGCATAGCTAGTACCTTTAAAGGAAGTGTTAGTACCATATTTTTGTACAAAGCAGTATCTTATATAAAATGGTGGCACATTATTGGTCAGAAATCAGTCATAAAATCTGGGAGAAAATGAGCAAAGAACCATGAAAATGGTAACATCATTCTTTTATTATTATTGTTTTATTTTTTTATATTGTAGCTTTTTATTTTCAAAATATATATGTGAATAATTTTCAACATTCATCCCTACAAAACCCTGTGCTCTAATTTTTTCCCTCCCTTCCACCCATCCCTCCCTCAATAGGTAAGGAATCAAATATATGTTAAATATATTCAATTTCTCTACATATATTTTCAGAAATGTCATGCTGCATAAAAAAATCAAATCAAAAAGAAAAAAGAAAAAGAAAGCAAAATGTAAGCAAACAACAATAAAAATAGTGAAAATACTATGCTGTGGTCCACATTAATTTCCCACTCTCCTCTCTCTGGGTACAGATGGCTTTCTTCATCACAAGACCATTGGAGCTGGTCTGAATCACCTTATTGTTAACAAGAGCCATGTTCATCAGAATTCATCATCATGTAATCTTGCTTTTGTTGTATATAAAGACTTCTTGGTTCTGCTTATTTCAGTTATCATAACTTAATTCAAATCTCTCCAGCCTCTCTGAAATCGTCCTGCTAATCATTTCTTATAGAACAACAATATTCCATAACATTCACATACCATAATTTATTCAGCCATTCTTCAACTGATGGGAATCTATTCAATTTCCAGTTTCTTGCCACTACAAAAAGAGCTGCCACAAACATTTTTGTACATGTGAGTAGTTTTCCTTACTTTAAGATCTCTTTGGGATATAGGCCCATTAGAAACACTGCTGGATCAAAGAGTATGCAAAGTTTATAACTTTTTGAGCATGATTCCAAATTGTTCTCCAGAATGTCTGGATCTATTCACAGTTCCACTAGCAATGTATTGGTGTCCCAGTTTTCCCACATCCCCTTTAACATTCATCATTATCTTTTCCTGTGATTTTAGTCAATCTGAGAGGTGAATAGTAGCCTTACAGATTTGCCTTAATTTGCTTTTCTCTGACATGACTAGAAATGGTTTTAATTTCCTCATCTGGAAATTGCCTTTCCATTCCATTTCACCATTTATCAATTGAAGAATGGATTGTATTCTTACAAATTTGTGTCAATTCTCTATATATTTTAGAAATGAGACCTTTATCAAAAGTGTTGAATGTAAATTTTTTTCCAGATTTATTGCTTTCCTTCTAATCTTGTCACCAGTGGTTTTGTTTATATAAAAAAAAATTTAAGTTAATATAATCAAAATTATTTATTTTTTATTCAGTAATGTACTCAAGTTCTTTTTTGCCCACAAATTCCTTCCTTCTCCACAGATCTAAGAGGTAAATTATCATTTATAGTGTTCTGATTGGTTTTCTAGAGGTCTTGGGACCAGCTTTCATTTCAGCAGAGTACTTGACAGGAGAATAGCCAGGAAAGAAGTCCAAATTCTTTACTATCTCCTTCACAGTCTTGTCTCCTTCCCTGGGGCCTGGGCTAGCTTTCTGGAGGCCCTTCAGGTGGGCCTTGATCTCAATGGAGAAATGAAGGAGAACAGGTCATCTACCATTGTGGTGTGAGATGGAATTAATATCTCTGGCTGCGTTTGTCCCAGCTTATATACTCTATTATAATTACATCACTCTAGGTGTGAATCTTGTAGAATAGGTGTCAATATTGTAGAACTATGTTAAATACTAAGTACATGTATTGAACTAGAGAACTATTAATCACCATGCTAAACTAGATAATCATTATATTATCAATTCCATTGAGTTAATACCTTGTAAGAATCCTTGTTTCAGAGTTCTGGCCCATTACAATAATTTGTTCTTCTAATTTGCTTATAATATCACTCTTTATGTCTAAATCATGAACTCATTTCAATATTATTTGATACAGAGTGTTAGGTGTGGATCAATGCGTAGTTTCTGCCATACTAAGTTCCAATTTTTCCCAGCAGTTTTTGTCAAATAGTGAATTTGTATCCCTAAAGCTGGAGTGTTTGGGTTTGTCAAACAGTAGATTACTATAATCATTACTATTTTGTCCTGAGCATCTAACCTATTCTGCTGATTGACTAGATTTCTTAGCCAATACCAAATGGTTTTGATGACTTCTGATTTATAATATAATTTTAGATCTGGTACAGTTGGTCCACTTACATTTGTATTTTGTTTCACTAATTCCCTTGGAATTCTTGACCTTTCTGGATGAAATTTTTTATTATTTTTTGTAGCTTTGTGAAGTAATTTCTTTTTTTCAGAATTTTGAATTTGGTATTTATTGAAGGTTTTTTATTTATTGTTTTTCTAACTTTTTTAGTTTCATGACCAATTCATTGATCTCTTTTTTGATTTTATGCAAGGAAGCATCTACAGATATAAATCTTCCCCTAAGATCCCATAAAATATGATATATTATCTCATTATTGTCATTCTCTTGGATGAAATTATTGATTGGGTCTATGATTTACTGTTTCATCCACTCATTCTTTAGATACAGATTATTTAGTATCCAGTTAATTTTTACTCTATTTTCCTTGGCTTTTTATTATATGTGATTCTTATTACATTATGATCTGAAAAAGATACTATTTCTGACTTTTCTCATTTGATTTTGAAGTTTTTATGCCGTAATATATGGTCAGTTTGTTTTTTTTTTTTATAGGTTTCATGAACTATTTGGAAAAATGTATACTCCTTTTTGTTTCCATTCATTTTTTTCCAAAGATCTATCCTACCCAATTTTTCTAAAATTCTATTTACCTCTTTAACTTCTTTCTTATTTATTTTGGGGTTTACATTATTTAATTCTGAGAGAACAATGTTGAGATCACCCACTAGTATACTTTTGCTGTCTGTTTCTTCTTGCAGCTCTCTTAACTTCTCCTCTAAGAATTTGGATGATATACCACTTGGTGCACATATGTTTAATATTGATATTGCTTCAGGATCTATGGTACCCTTTATCAAGATATTATCTCCTTCCTTATCTCTTTTAATTAGATCTATTTTTGCTTTTGTTTGATATGACATCAGGACTGGTATTTCTGTTTTTTCAACTTCACCTGAAGATGCTGCTGCAGCTTTTTACTTTTACTCTAATTTGCTGTTAATGTGTTTCTTGTAAAAAATGTATTGCAGGTTTCTGGCTTTTAATCCTGTCTGCTATCAGCTTCTGTTTTATGAGAGAGTTCATCCTATTCACATTCATAGTTAAAATGACTAATTATTTCCTGCCATCTTAGTTTCCCTAAGTTATACTTTTCTCTTTACTTTTTCCCTTTCTCTCCTTCCCAGTATTTTGCTTCTGACTAACATCTCTCCAAAAAAGCCCTCCTTTTTTTTTTTTACAGCCCCTCCCCCTTTCTTATATCTTTCTTTTACTACTTCTGTTTTCCCTTCTATTAGCCCCTCTCTTTCCTTTCCCCTTTCCTCACCCAGTTCCCTATAGGGTGAGACAAGTTTCTATGTGAAGCCAAATATGTCAAATATCAGAAAAATATATATTTTTTATTTGATTAGATATGACTTTGTGTGGAAATTGTTTTGTAGTTGTAGTCGTATACTTTCTGACTTTGCCTTGGCAAGTAGACTCCCAAGTGTTTTTATATTATCAACAGTTATTTTAAATAGAATTTCTCTTTGTATCACTTGCTGTTGGACTTTGTTGGTAATATACAATAATGCTCATGATTTATGTGAATTTATAGTGTATCCTGCAACTTTATAAAGGTGTGCATTGTTTCTAGTAGTTTTTTAGTTGATTCTCTAGGGTTCTCTAAATACACCATCATATCATCTGAAAAGAATAATAATTTGGTTTCTTCATTACCCACTCTAATTCCTTTGATCTCCTTTTCTCTTCTTATTGCCAAAGCTAACATTGCTAATAGAATGTTGAATAGTAATGGTGATACTGGGCAACCTTATTTCACCTTTGATCTTATTGGGAATGGTTCTAATCTGTCTGCATTATGTGTGATGCTTGCTCATGGTTTTAAATAGCTGCTACTGATCATTTTAAGGAAAAGCCCATGTATTCCTACACTAGCTAATGTTTTTAATAGCAATGGGTGTTGGATTTTATCAAGTGCATTTTAAAATCTATTGAAATAATATAATTTTTGTTAGTTTAGTTAATATACTCAATTATGTTAATAGTTTTCCTAATATTGAACCATTCCTGCACCCCTTGTTGAAATCCTACTTAGTCATGGGGCATTATCCTGTGGATGACTTTCTGTAATTTCTTTGCTAATATTATATTTAAGATTTTTGCCTCAATATTCATTAAAGAAATTGTTCTATAATTTTCTTTCTCTATTTTCATCCTACCTGGTTAAGCTATCAGCACCATATCTGTGTTATAAAAGAAATTTGTCAGGACTCTTCCTTTCCCTATTTCTTAAATAGTTTGCACAGTATTGGAATTAATTGTTTTTTAAATGTTTGGTAGGATTCACATGTAAATCCATCTGGCCCTGGAGATTTTTTCTTAGGGAGTTGATTAATAACTTGTTCTATTTATTTTTCTAAAATCAGACTATTTAAATAATTTATTTCCTCTTCTGTTAATCTGGGTAATCAATATTTTTATAGGTATTCTTCTACTTCACTTAGACTATCAAGTTTATTAGCATATAGTTGGGCAAAATACTTCCTAATAATTGCTCTAATTTCCTCTTCATTGGTGGAATATTCTCCCCTTTCATTTTTGAGACTAACATTTTGAATATTTTTCTTTCCTTTTTTCTAATCAAATTAACTGACAGCTTATTTCAATTAAGCTCTCTATTCTTAATTTACTACTAAATCCTCCTTCATATCTTTGTTTCAATAGACATTTCATTGTGTTCTTATATAGAAAATGTAGCCCATTGCTTCCTCCTCCATATGCTACACCTTGACCTAATGTTTTTATGGTTTCATGATTTTTCTCACTTTGGTATCCTGATATCTATTTTGTTCCCTTTTTTCATAAAACCAATTCAGTTTTATTTATTAATTCAATAGTTTTCTTACTTTCAATTTTATTAATTTCACATTTTTTTCAGAATTTCAAATTTGGTTTTTAATTTGGGTTTTTTAATTTGTTCTTTTTCTAGCTTTTTTAGTGTTAAGTCCAATTCACTGTTCTTGTCTCTCTCTCTCTATTTTATGCAAATAAGCATCTAGAGATCTAAAATTTTCCCTAATAACTGCTTTGGCTGGATCCCATACATTTTGCTATGTTATCTTATTATTATCATTTTCTTGGAGGAAATTATTGATGGTTTCTATGATTTGTTGCTCCACCCATTTGCTCCACCCATTCATTCTTTAGGATTAGATTACTTAGTTTTCAATTAATTTTTGGTCTATTTTCCCATGGCCTTTTTATTGCATGTAATTTTTATTGTGTCATGATCTGAAAAAATGCATTTACAATTTCTGCCTTTTTGCATTTGATTTTGCGGTCTTTATGCCCTAATATATGGTAATTTTTTTGTATTTGAACCACTGAACCATATGAACCATATGAACCACTGTATTCCTTTCTATCTCCATTCAATTTTCTCCAAATATCTATCCTACCTAACTTTTCTAAAATTCTATTTACCTCCTTAATTTATTTCTTATTTATTTTGTGGTTTGATTCATCTGGTTCTGAGAGAGCAAGATTGAGATCCTCCACTAATAGAGTTTTAATGTCTATTTCTTCCTAAATCTCTCAACTTCTCCTTTAGGAATTTGGATGCTATACCACCAGTGCATATATGTTTGGTATTGATATTTCTTCATTATCTATGGCACTCTTTACCAAGATATAGTTTCCTTCCTTATCTCTTTTAATCAAATCTAATTTTGCTTTTGTTTGATCTGAAATCAGGATTGGTACCCCTGCTTTCTTTCTTTCTTTTTTTTTTTTTACTTCACCTTAAGCATAATAGATTCTGCTCCAACCTTTTACCTTTACTCTAAATGTATCAATCTGCTTTAAATGTGTTTTTTGTACACACCATATTACAAGATTCTGTCTTTTAATTCAGTCTTCTACCTGCTTCTGTTTTATGGGAAAGTTCATTCCATTCACATTCACAGTTAAAAATGACTATTTATTTCCTGCCATCTTATTTACTCCAAGTTATACTTTTCTCTTTCCTTTCTTCTTTTCTCTCCTTATTTTATTTATGAGCAATACTTGCCTCAAGCAGTCATTCCCCTTTAGAGTCCCTCCCCCTTTCTTCTACCATTCCCCTATTTCTGTTTTCCCTTATATTAGCCTCCCCTTTTTCTTTCCCCTTTCTGCTCCCATTTCCTTATAAAGTGAGACAAGTTTCTGTGTGAAATCAAATATGTCTAATATTCTCCCTTTTAGCCAAATCTGATGAGAGTAAGATTCACACAATGTTCATTCCCCTCTTTTTCTGCCACAATTATAATAGGTCTGGTTTGCCTCTTCATGAGATGATATTTTCCTTATCTTACCTCCATTTTCCTCTTTTTCCAGTACAATCCCCTTTTCACCTCTAGTTTCTTTTTTATATTATCACAATAAAGTCGAATTATACCTCTACTCTCTAAGTATACCCATAACAGAGATCTAGTTCTTAAGCATGCTTTCCTTTTTACCCCTTTATGCTTCTCTTGAGTTCTTTATTTGGATTTTTCTTTTTTGTTCAGCTCTGGTCTTTTCATCAGAAATAAATGAAATTCACCTGTTTCATTGAATGTCCATCTTCTTTCCTGAAAAGATAATGTTCAATTTAGCTAGATAGTTGATTCTTGGCTATAATCTAAGTTCCTCTTTTTGGACTATCAGATTACAGGTACTTCCATCCTTTAAAATGGAAGCTGCTAGGTCCTGAGTAATCCTAATTGTGGCTCCTCTTTATTTGAATTGTTTCTTTTTGACTGCTTGTGATATTTTTTTGTTCCTGATAATTCTGAAGTTTAGCCACAATATTCCTTGGATTTTTATTTTGGGGTCTTTTTTAGGAGGTGATCAGTGAATTCTTTCAATGGCTATTTTGTCTTTTCAGTCTAGGACATCAGGGCAGTTTTTCTTAATGATTTCCTGAATGATGATGTTTAAGGTCTTTTTTTCATCACAGTTTTCAAGAAGTCCTGTAATACTTAGATTGTCTCTCCAAGATTTATTTTCCACATCATTTGTTTTTCCAAAGAAGTATTTTCCATTTTCTTCTTCTTCTTCTTCTTCTTCTTCTTCTTCTTCTTCTTCTTCTT
>MU174308.1:169223950-169274654 GCA_016696395.1 Antechinus stuartii
GCTAAGTGAAATGAGCAGAACCAGGAGATCATTATACACTTCGACAACGATATTGTATGAGGACATATTTTGATGGAAGTGGATTTCTTTGACAAAGAGACCTGAGTTTCAATTGATAAATGACAGACAAAAGCAGCTACACCCAAAGAAAGAACACTGGGAAATGAATGTAAACTATCTGCATTTTTGTTTTTCTTCCCGGATTATTTATACCTTCTGAATCCAATTCTCCCTACGCAACAAGAGAACTGTTCGGTTCTGCAAACATATATTGTATCTAGGATATACTGCAACATATCCAACATATAAAGGACTGCTTGCCATCTAGGGGAGGGGGTGGAGGGAGGGAGGGGGAAAAAAATCGGAACAGAAACGAGTGTCAATATAATGTAATTATTAAATAAAAAATTAAAAAAAAAAAGAAAATATATGCAGAGATAATTTTCAACATTCACCCTTGTCAAACCTTGTATTCCAATTTTTCACTCCCTCCCCCCCCCCCAACCCCTCCTCTAAGATGGAAAGTAATCCAGTATATGTTAAACATGCATTCAATTCATTTCCCTAAATATCATGCTACACAAGAAAAATCAGATTAAAAAATCAGATAAAAAAGAAAAGAAAAGAAAACAAAACAAAACAAGCAAACACCAACAATAAAGGTCAAAATGCTACGTTGTGATCTACCTTCAATGCTCACAGCTTTCTTTCTGGTGACTCTTTCCATCACAGGTTTATTGGGATTGTCCTGAATCACCTCAATGTTAAAAAGAAGCATGTCAATCAGAATTGATCATCATATAATCTTGTTGTTTCTGTATTCAATTTTCTTCTGATTCTATTCACATCAGTTCATTTAAGTTTCTCTAGTCTTTTTTTTTAAATCATCCTACTGATTTTTTCTTATAAAATAATAATATTCTATAACATTCATAGACCATAACTTATTCAGCTTTTCCTCAACTAATGGGCATCCATTTAATTCCAGGTCCTTGCTACTACAAAAAATGGCTACTACAAATATTTTTTCCCCTTTTTATGATCTCTTTGGGATACAGGCCCAGTAGAGACACTGACAGATCAAAATGTATGCACAATTTTATAGCCCTTTGGTCACATTTCCAAACCACTCTCCAGAATGGTTGCATCATTTCACAATTCCACTCAATGTATTAGTGGTCCAGTTTTGCCACATCTCCTCCGATATTTATCATTGTCTTTTCCTGTCATTTTAGCTTATCAGAGATGTGTGTAATGGTACCTCAGAGTTGTCTTAATTTGCATTTTTCTGATCAATAGTTATTTAGAGCATTTTTTCATGTTACTAGAAATGGTTTTAATTTCTTCATCTGAAAATTGTCTGTTCAAATCCTTCGACTATCAATTGAAGAATGACTTGTATTCTTATAAATTTGATCTAGTTTTCTACATATTTTAGAAATGTACAAATCTAAATTTTAAAAAATTTGTACAAATGTCACTTGATTCTTTTATTCCCTTGATGTGTCAAATTGCCTTAATATTAATCTCTGTGCTTGGTTTTTAGTAAGAATTGACTTACAAGTCATTTAGCCTTCTCTTTTCTTATTTTTTAAAAAGTACCACAGTCTTGTTTGCCCCAGAGTCTTATTTTTTGAGTGTTTAGATATTTTTCAAACATAACATCATTGACTCAGTAAACATGTAGTCAATCCCCTTAATATATTAAAAAGCATGCCATCCAGACCTGCTGAATTGTATATGTTGAAGTTTTCTAAACATTGTATTCCCTCATGTCCTTTTTGTCGATAGTTATTTCTCTTATGTCAGCATTACAACCTAATCTGCAATTCTCTCCCCCTTTCTCTTATTAAATCTTATTTTAAATGCCTTCAAATACCCTAATCATTTAAATTTGGAACCATTAATTTAATTTCTCTCTTTATTGATTGTTGATCAGCTAGGCAAATGAGATACAGGTGCATTGGACAGTCTTGTCATAGCCATTTGGCATGACATGAGACCAGGGGGTCACTGGTTTCTTGTTACAGACTAATACCCTCAGGTTTTTTTTTTTTTTATTTTTCCTTTGCATTTATTGCTTTTGCATATGGTTCAATTCCTCTACCCTCAATTCCCTTTCTATGAAATAGCAGATTCTATTTTGTAAGAAATCAATGTGCTACAAAATGACAGTTGTTATCTGATCTCCAAGGCTCACAATGCAATATGTAGCTTTCAAAATAAGAGTATATTTGGTGGTCTAAGCTATTATTTATTGATTAGTGAAATACATAGACATTAAGGTACCATTTCACACTTCTCAAATTTGTTAAAATGACAGAAAAAGAATGATAAATTTTGTAGGGGATTGGGAAAATTGGGACACAAATACAGTGTTGCTGAAGTTGTGAAATGATCCAAACATTCTGGAAGGTAATTTGAAACTATGGCCAAAGAACTACAAAACTCTTTTGAAAAAGTGAATGTTGAAAATTATCTATGCATATATTTTGAAAATAACAAGCTTTAGTAGAAAAAGAAATTATAATGAAATTGGGAAATATTTAACAAAATGAACAAAAATATGATAGAACATAGTGTTAACATTCATTGAGTTTTATTAACTTGCATTGTTATACTCCCTTTGATTATATTACCAACAATTTAATAAAGAAGGTTTCAATTCAAATTGAAGTTACTATCAAACTGCATATCCTTTGATCCAGCAGTGTGTCTACTGGGTTTGTATCTCAAAGAGATCATAAAAGAGGAATAATGGTCCACATTTGTAACAATATTTGTAGCAGCCATTATGGCAGTGACAAGGAATGGAAATTGAGTGGATTCCCATCAGTTGGGGAAATGGTTAAATAGTTAGGGTGTATGAATGTATTGTAATAATATTGTTCTAAAAGAAATGATGAACAGACATTTCAGAAAAGACTGGAAAGACTCTCATAAACTGATGCTAAGTGAAGCAAACAGAATAAAAGGAATATTGTACATAGTAACAAGATGATTTTTTGATAATCATCTGTGATGTTCTCACTTCTTTTCAACAATGAGGTAAGTTGGGAAATTTAGATGGCACACTGGCCCTGGAGTATGAGTAAGATTCTCTCTGAAAACACTTCCTTTTTCCTCTCCTCCCTGTTCCCTTCCCCTCTTATTTATTTCTGAGTTTGGAAAAATTTTATACATACACACATGCATCCATGCATCCCTACATATTTGTATGTATGTGTATATATATATATATATATATATATATATATATATATATATATATATTTCCTTCCTCCTTTAATCCATTTCTGATGGGAGTCAGATCCAGAATGACTATCTCTCCTTTCCCATTTATTTTCTTTGGGTCAGTTTTTCCTGTAATGAGTCATTTTTTATAATTATTCTTTTAACCTTTTTCTGCATTATTTTGCTTTTTAGAATCACACAATACTCAACTTTATCTTAATCTTTCTGGGTGCTCCGTGATATATAGTGTATCAAGATCTGTGGACTTTTAATGTAGCCACTGCTAGTGTGAATCAAATTGTAGCTCCACATCAACGGATTTCTTTTTGTTATTGTTGTTCTTCCTTGACCTGGAGTTTTTGAAATTTGACTATGAAATTCCTATAGATCTTCCTCCAAGGATCTTTCAGGTGGTGATCAATACATTATTTTTTTTTTAATTTCTATTTTTCACTCATGTTCTAAAACTTCAGCATGGTTATATTTTTTTTAAAAAAAAATATAGCTTTTTTATTTACAAAACATATGTATGGGTAACTTTTTTAACATTGACCCTTGCAAAATTTTCAGTTCAAATTTTCCTCTCCTTACCTAGACCCCCTCCACTAGATGGCAGGTAGTCCAGTACATGTTAAATATGTTAAAATATATGTTAAATAATACACCCCCCCTCCCACACACACAGTTATCTTGTTGCACAAGAAAAATCTGATCTAGAAAGAAAAAAAAAAAACCTTAGGAGGAAAACAATTATGTTCCAATTTATTTTTAATCTTATTTTTTATGTCTAGATCATGAACCCATTTTGACTTTATCTTGGCATATGGTATTAAGTGGGGATCAATGCCTAGTTTCTGCCAGACTAATTCCAATTTTTCTAGTAGTTTTTGTCAAATAGTAAATTCTTATTCCAAAATCTGGGGTTTTTGGGTTTGCCAAACACTAGATTGGTATAGTCATTGACTATTTTGTCCTGTGAACCTAACCTATTCCATTGAACAACTTGTCTATTTTTAGCCAGTACCAAATGATTTTGACAATTGCTGCTTTATAATATAGTTTAGATCTGGAACAGCAAGGCTACCTTCATTTTTTTTTAAATAGTCATTCCTTTTTAAAAAAATTATTATAGCTTTTTATATACAAAACATATGCTTGGGTAATTTTTCAATTTTGACTTTTGCAAAAACATCTGTTCCAACTTTTCTCCTCCTTCCCTCCATTCCCTCCCTTAGATGGCAGGTAGCTCCATACATGTTAAATATGTTAAAGCATATGTTACATACAATTTATGTATACATATTTATACAGTTATCTTGTTGCATAAGAAAGATCGGATTTAGAAAGAAGGTAAAAATAACCTGAGACGAAAACACAAAATGCAAGCAAACAATAAAAGAGAGAGTGGAAATATTATGTTGTGGTCCATACTCATTTCCCAGTGTTCTTTCTCTGGGTTTAGCTGGTTATGTTCATTATAGATCAATTGGAACTGATTTAGATCCTCTCATTGTTGAAGAGAGCCACATCCATCAGAATTGATCATCATGTAGTATTGTTGTTGAAGTGTATAATGATCTCCTGGTTCTGCTCATTTCCTTAGCATCAGTTCATGTATGTCTCTCCAAGCCTCTCTATATTTCTTTTCTGATACAATCCCTTTTCCACCTCTAATTTCCTTTTTACAATATAACAGTATATTTTATATATAATATGTATATCCATAACAGAAATACAGTTCTCGGGAGCTTTTTTTTTTTTTTTTTTTTTTTGTCTTTTTACTTTTTATGATTCTGCTGAGTTCTATATTTGGAGTTCAAATTTTTGTTTAGCTCTGGTCTTTTCATCAAAAATCTTTTGTCAAAATCTTTTATCAAAAATAAATGGAATTCACCAGTTTCTTTGATATCCATCTTCTTCCATGAAAGAAAATGCTCAGTTTAGCAGTGTAATTTATTCTTGGCTGCATTCCAAGTTTCTTTGTCTTTCAGAATATCAGATTCCAGGTCCTTTGATCCCTTAAAGTGGAAGCTGTTAGGTGCTAAATAATCCTTATTGTGGCTCATTGGTATTTTAATTATTTCTTTCTGACTGCTTGTAATATTTTTCCTTGGTTAGATAGTTCTGAAATTTAGCCACAATATTCCTTGGGGTTTTACTTTTGGGATCTCTTTTAGGAGGTTTTCAGTGAATTCTTTCAATGGTCATTTTACCTTCTTCTTTTTTTTAACTTTTATTTATTTATTTTTTTTTGTTGAGGCATTTGGGGTGAAGTGACTTGCCAGGGTCACACAGCTAGGAAGTCGTAATTGTTCAAGGCCAAATCTGAACTTAGATCTTCTTATCTTCTTTTCTTTGGGGCTGGGACTAGTGTTATATCCACTGTATTATGTAACCATCTTTTATCTTCTGATTCTATGATAACCTGATAATTCTCTTTGATGATTTCCTGAAAGATAGTGTCTTGACTCTTTTTTCATCATGCATTTCAGGGAGTCTAATAATCCTTAGATGGTCTTTCCAAATCTATTTTCTAGATCAGTTGTTTTCCCAAGTAGGTATTTTACATTTTTTTCTATTTCTTTCTTTCTTTCTTTCTTTCTTTCTTTCTTTCTTTCTTTCTTTCTTTCTTTTCCTTTTTTTTTTTTTTTTTTTGGATTTGCTTGACTGATTCTTGATTTTTCATCAAGTAATTCATTTCCATTTGTTCTGTTCTGATTTTTAGTGAATACTTTTCATCATTTACTTTTTTTTAAATACTTTTTTTTGTATTTGCTAATTGAGTTTTTAAATGAGTTGTTTTGTTCTTTTTTTTTTTTTTCTATTTCACAAATTCTGTTTTTTAAGGAGTTATTCGCCCCCCCCCGGGGGGGGGGGGGGGGGGGCATGAGAGTTATTTATCTTTTTAATTTCACAAATTCTGTTTTTTAGAATTTTTTCAATTTTGTTTTATTTTTTCCATTTTGTCAAATCTACCCGGGTCTGCACACCATGCACTGTCATCCATACTCTGCCTACCTGTGTCTGGCCACTTCCCTCTGTGGCTGACTGAAACAGACCCTTTCTGGTGATTTTCAAAATTATCTTCTGCTGGTAGTTTGTTTCACTCTCAATATTCGTGGATTCTGCTGGTCCAGAGTTAATTCAGAGGCTGAATTTACTAATTGATTGAGGGTGTAGAAGACCCAAAAAAAAACGTATATCCTCTCTGCCATCTTGTCTCTGCTCCAGCAACACAACTACCTTTTATGGAACTGAAGCATAGAAGATTGATAAGTTTATGTCATTCATTTCAGTTGTCATGAAACATTGACAGAATTAAAACTTTGTGCTAAAGAATTTTCAATTTCTCTCTAGCTTCTTGTACTTTGCTTCTAGATTCTTTGAATATGTATTCAACTTTTGAGTGCCTGCTCAATAGCTGCTGCTTGCTCCTCAATTAAAGTGATATATCTAGTTAAAGCTGAAGTGCTGCATCTTTCAGGTTTAGATCTTTTAGATCATATTTATTTTTACTGTAATAGCTTTCATATCTAGATACTTCAGGTTGGTCAGTATGTTCATATTTTCCAGAAGTTTATAGTCTTTACTGTTGGCTGTCACCTTGCTGTCAGTTGTGTGGCCATCTGAGAGAGCCTATCCTGGCACAATCCTTTGATGTTTGCCTCAGCAAGCTCCATGGTCTCCTCAGCCATCTCTACCACTGCATCTTCTAGGCAAGGAAAGGGAGAAAGAAAAGAGGGTGGAGGAAAGGATAAGAATGGGAAAGGGGAAAGGGAAGGGGAAGGAGAAAGGAGAGGGAAGGAGACGTGAAGCAAGAAGACTGAAAGATGATTTCTTTCCTTAATCTGTTCTCCACATCAGTTGTCTTTCTTATGAGATGTTTCATATTTTCTTCTATTTTCTTTTTCAACCTTCACATTTTATTTCTTTGTAGTGCATAACTTCACTAGATTCCTCTCATCTAACTGTAATTCAGTCTTTTTTTTTTCTTTCTTAATATTCTTGATTTCCTTTTCCCATTGGTTGACTTTCTTTTTATAGTCTTGTTTTTCTTGGATTGTTCTTTTTAAAAAGTACTTCATTCTCATTTGAATTTTAATGTTCTTATAAATTCTTCTATGAATTCTTTTTGGGTAAGTGACCATTTGACATTATTCTTTGAGGTAGGAGAAGCTCTTTTTTTTGGCTACAGTATTCTCCTTTAAATACAAACTGCACTCTTCTTTCTTCCCACAATATCGTTTTATAGTTGGGTTATTTCTCTTCTGTCTTCTTGTTTAAAAAAAAATAATAGCAGCTTATTATTGTAACTACCTAAAGTCCTAAGGTATGGGTTATGATATCTCTGGCCTCAAGTCCACCTTCAGTTCTCTCCTCTGACCTGGAACTGAAACCAAATATTTCACCCTCATACCAATGCCTACAGTATACTTGTCCTACTGCTTCTGCATTCACTTAGTGTGGTGAGTTACCAACTTACCAGGATTATATATTGACAGCAGAGCTGTGTCTCTTGTTGATAGAAGTTCCCGCAATTTTCCGTGCTTAGGCACCCAGCTTCCCACAATGTCTAGGAGGTGAAAACTCCAGTGGTTGGGGACAAGACTATAAAGACTTACATCTTGCTGTTTCAGGGGACCAGTGGAGGTATTTACACTTCATAAGGGTCAAATCTCCTTCCCACTTCTTTGATTGTTTCAGTAGTACTTGAACAGTGTTCTGTTTTGACTCTTGTTCATTTTTACCATTCTACACTCACTCCAAGGCACATTTTACTTGATTCTGGGGAAAATTTAAGAGCTTAGAGTTTTCTGACCTACTTTTATATGGCCCCAGAATCCTCTCCCAATAGATTTATTTTAACAGAAAGTCATTACTAAAAATAAAAAAGGCTTCTCCAAAATGTTGCTTATTAAATAGATAATACCTATAGTTAGCTATACATAAAGCGTAGCTTACTTTAGGACAGTGGATAATTTAACTATCCTATGTTCCTCTAATTTATTTATAATCTCATTCTTTATGCCTAGGTCATGGACCCATTTTGATCTTATCTTGGTATATGGTGTTAAGTGTGGGTCCATGCCTAATTTCTGCCATACTAATTTCCAATTATCCCAGCAGTTTTTATCAAATAATGAATTCTTATCCCAGAAGTTAGGGTCTTTGGGTTTGTCAAACACTAGATTGCTATAGTTGACTATTCTGTCTTGTGAACCTAACCTTTTCCACTGATTCACTAATCTATTTCTTAGCCAATCCCAAATGGTTTTGGTGACTGCTGCTTTATAATATAATTTTAGATCAGGTACAGCTAGGCCACCTTCATTTGATTTTTTTTTTCATTAATTCCCTTGAGATTCTCGACTTTTTATTGTTCCATATGAATTTTGTTGTTATTTTTTCTAGATCATTAAAATATTTTCTTGGAAGTCTGATTGGTATAGCACTAAATAAATAGATTAGTTTAGGGAGTATTGTCATCTTTATTATGTTCGCTCGGCCGATCCAAGAGCACTTAATATTTTTCCAATTATTTAAGTCTGACTTTATTTGTGTGGAGACTTTTTTATAATTTTGCTCATATAATTCCTGACTTTCTTTTGGTAGATAGATTCCCAAATATTTTATGATATCAACAGTTATTCTGAATGGAATTTCTCTTTGTATCTCTTGCTGTTGGGTTTTGTTGGTGATGTATAAAAATGCTGAGGATTTATGGGGATTTATCTATTTACCTCTTTAATTTCTTTCTTATTTGTTTTGTGATTTGATTTATCCAAATCTGAGAGTGCAAGATTGAGATCAACCACTATTATAGTTTTGCTGTCTATTTCTTCGCGCAACTCTTTTAACTTCTCCTTTAGGAAGTTCGATGCTATACCACTTGGTGCATAGATGTTTAATATTGATATTGCTTCATTGTCTATAGTACCCTTTATCTCTTTTAATTAGATCAATTTTTTGCTTTTGCTAGATTTGAGAAGGATGGCTTCCCCTCCTTTTTTGACTTCACCTGAATCATGATAGATTCTGCTCCAGCCTTTTACCTTTACTCTGTATGTAGCTCCCTGTTTTAAATGTGTTTCCTGTAAACAACATATTGTAGGGTTCTGACTTTTGATCCAGTCTGCTATCCACCTCCTCTTTATGGGAGAGTTCATTCCATTCACATTAATGGTTAAAAATTACTAATTCTGTATTTCCTGCCATTCCAATATCCCCAGATTATACTTTTCTTTTTCTTGCCCTCCTTCCCTTCTTCCCTAGTATTAAACTTATTGATCCCACTTGTGTCATACAACTCTCCCTCTTTAGTATCTCTCCATCCTCCCTTTGAATCTCTTCCCCTTTCTTGTACCCTTCCCTTATTACTCTTTTTCCTTTTTCTTTTTCCTCTCCCACTTTTTAATGAAGTGAGAGAAGAATCTCTGTAAAACAAATATGTCAATTATTTTCTCTTTGAGCCAACTCTGATGAGAGTAGGATTCACACAATGTTCCTCCCCCTCTCTAATTTCCCTCAGATATGATAGCTTTTCTTTGCCTTATCATCCCATGTAGTTTCCCTCTTTTTATCTCCTCATTTTCCCTTTTTCTGACACTCCCTTTCCATTTCTACTTCCCTTTTTTATGTTATGTGGGTAAAATCAAATTATACATATGGTTTTTATGTATATCCACAACAGAAATACAATTCTCAAGAGTTCCATTTACCTTTTTCTACTTCTCTTGGGTCCTGTTGTTGGAGATCAAATTTTTTGTTTAAATCTGGTGTTTTCTTAGAAACAAATGGAATTCCTCTATTTCATTAAATGTCCATCTTCTTCCATGGCAAAAAGTACTCAGCTTAGCTGGGTAGTTTATTCTTGGCTGCATTACAAGCTCTTTTGCCTTTAAGAACATCTGATTCCAGGTCTTTTGATCCTTTAATGTTGAGGCAGCCAGATCTTGAGTGACCCTTATTGTGGCATCTTGGTATTTGAACTGTTTTTTCCTAGCTGCTTGTAAAATTTTTTCTTTAGTCTGAAAATTCTGAAGTTTGGCCACAATATTCCTTCGAGTCTTTATTTTAGGGTCTTTTTCAGAAGGTGTTCAATGAATTCTTTCAATACCTATTTTCCCTTCCGGTTCTATTACTTCTGGGCAATTCTCTTTGACAATTTCTTGTAAAACAGTATCTAGGCTCTTTTTTTTTTCAATCATAATTTTCACGTAGTCCAATGATCCTCAAGTTTTCTCCTAGATCTATTTTCCAGGTCTGTTGTTTTTCCAAGTAAATAGTTGACATTTTTTTCCCAATCTTTCATTTTTTTTGGTTTTGCTTGACTGATTCTTGATGTCTTAATGAATCAGTCATTTCTATTTGTTCAGTTCTGATTTTTAGTGAGTTATTTTCTTCATTAGCTTTTTTTTACTTCTTTTTGTATATGTCCAATTGAGTTGTTTTGCTCTATGGATTTTTTTTTTCCATCTCACTAATTTTTTTTAGTGAGTTCTTTTCTTTTTCCAGTTCACAAATTCTGTTTCCCTGCACTTCTTGGGAGTTTTTTTTACCTTTTCCAATTCACATTTCAGTTTTTTTTCCACTTTATCAAATTTTTCTTTTAGTGAGTTATATGCCTTTTCTGTACTCTCTTGCATAGCTTCTCTTTTCTTTCCCCATTTCTATTCTAGTTCTCTTTTAAGGTTTTTTAATAGTCTCCTCTAGGATAGCCTTTTGTCTTGGGGACCAATAATTGTCTGGAGACTGTCTGCCATTAGTTTCTTCAGGGCTGAAAAGCTGTTCTCTTTCTGTATAGAAACTATCAATCGTTCTTTTGAATTTTTTACTCATTTTGCTAAAGTCTGTAGGGTCTACTCATATGAAAGAGTGTTCCAAATCACTATTGATCAGAGAAATGCAAATTAAGACAACTCTGAGATACCACTACACAACTGTCAGATTGGCTAAGATGACAGGAAAAAATAATGATGAATGTTGGAGGGGATGCGGGAAAACTGGGACACTGATGCATTGTTGGTGGAGTTGTGAACGAATCCAACCATTCTGGAGAGCAATCTGGAATTATACCCAAAAAGTTATCAAACTGTGCATACCCTTTGATCCAGCAGTGTTACTACTGGGCTTATACCCCAAAGAAATACTAAAGAATGGAAAGGGATCTGTATGTACCAAAATGTTTGTGGCAGCCCTACTGGAAATTGAATGGATGCCCATCAATTGGAAAATGGCTGGGTAAATTGTGGTATATGAATGTTATGGAATATTATTGTTCTGTAAGAAATGACCAGCAGGAGGAATACAGAGAGGCTTGGAGAGACTTACATGAACTGATGCTAAGTGAAATGAGCAGAACCAGGAGATCATTATACACTTCGACAACGATATTGTATGAGGATGTATTCTGATGGAAGTGGATTTCTTTGATAAAGAGACCTGAGTTTCAATTGATAAATGATGGACAGAAGCAGCTACATCCAAAGAAAGAACACTGGGAAACGAATGTGAACTATTTGCATTTTTGTTTTTCTTCCCGGGTTATTTTTACCTTCTGAACCCAATTCTCCCTGTGCAACAAGAGAACTGTTCGGTTCTGCAAACATATATTGTATCTAGGATATACTGCAACATACCTAACATATATAGGACTGCTTGCCATCTAGGAGAGGGAGTGGAGGGAGGGAGGGGAAAAATCGGAACAGAAGCTAGTGCAAGGAATAATGTTGTAAAAAAATTACCCTGGCATGGATTCTGTCAATATAAAGTTATTATTAAATAAAATAAAAAAACAAAACAAAAACAAACAAACAAAAACAAAACAAAAAGTCTGTAGTGTCTGCCTTCAGAGCCAGGAGGTTACCAGCTTCCTCTGCAGAGTAGTGAAGGGTGTATGGATGGGTAGCTCTCCTACTAGTTGGCTACAAAAAGCAGTGAGGTACTGGAGTGCTCTGGGAAAGAGTTCCCCATCCTGGAGTAACTCAGGCTTGCAAGGTGGAGCTGGGGAAGTACCCTGCAAAGAACCCCCGCTGTGTGGTATAACGACTGCCCTGGGGCTAGACGCTGAGCAGTGAGAGTTTTACTAACCCAAGCCAAAGCCTGGCCTGGGGTTGTATGTATTTGCAGTTCAGCAGTGAATGGATTTGCATGGACCAGAAGTGTCTAACCGGGAAGCACAGTCTGCTGGGGGAGTTCTATTACCCCGACTGAGCCCCCCACTCTGCCGATTAGAGGCTGCCCAAGCTGTGCCTCCCTGCTGTGCAGATTTGTCACTGTCCCTGCAAAAGCCCTGAACTGCAGAATGTGGCTGCAGGGCTGCGTCAAAGTCTGCTGAGTCACTTCCGGGTTTGAGTGCTTACAGTCAGTTCTCCTTAGGTTCTGGCGTTTTTTAAGAGTACCCTCTGTTTTAGGGTTTAATTTCTCTGCCAATTAATGCTTTGTAGTCAAGGCAGAGATGTTAGCCTATAGCAGAGTCGTCTTTATAACTTCTGTAGCCACAGAGATCACTCCTGCCCCTGGTCTGCTCAGGACGCTAGTCTTTTGCTACGTGTTCTAGTCTGTTCCTGGCTCCTCAGGACAAACCTTTCCTGGTGATCTTCCAGATTGACTTAGGCTGGTAAATTGTAGTGCTTCTAATCTTCACGAATTTAAGCAGTGAAGAGCTATTTTTGAGGCTGAATTAAATAGTTGTTTATGAGGGGAATGAGAGGAGCTTAGAAAGTCATGTGTGCCTGCTCTGCCATCTTGCCAGGAAGTCCTTTAAAATTTTTATAAGCACTTTCAAGAAGTCTTTCTGGGTTTGAAATCAATTTATATCACACTTTGAGATTTCCCATGGAGATGTTGTGTCCTCTTCTGAGCTGATGTTTTCATCTTTTTTGTCATAGTAGCTTTCTGTGGTTAAGCTTCTTTTCTCACTAATTTTCTTTTTTTCCCCATTTTCCTATTTTGTGATTTGTAAAGTCAAGCTCTGCTTCTGAAGTACAGGGGCTATTGTTGCAAGGTTCTTATGAAGTGCTGAAACTTGGCTTTGAGCACAGTGCTTGGTGTCTTGCTCACAGCAGAAGATAGCTTTACCAGGTATCTTCAAGCAACAGTAAATTTTGAAAAACATGATGAAAAATGGTTTTAATTTCCAAAGAAAGAATTGATGATGTTTGAATGGTAGACTGAAGCATATTTTTAAAACTTTATTTTTTCTGCTTTTTATGTTGGGATTGGTTACTATGTTTTCTTTTGTAACATAGCTAATATAGAAATTTAGTTTGTATGACTGTGCTTTTACAATCAATGTTGATTTATGAGCCTCCCTCAAAAAGGGAGTAAGGAATTTGGGACTCAAAATTATTTTTTTATTGTCAAAAATTATTTCACAATTGAAACAAGATAAAAACATGCTAAATAACAAAGACAAATCCCTTCCCCCCAAAGAGAAATTATTCTAATAGGATTAAAAGAGCATATAAGTGGGCATTTGAAGGGAGGGTATGAGGGGAAAGGATAAACATGCAGAAGCAAGATGGCTGGTGAACAGGAAGAAAAGGACTATGGAGTTAAGCATGAAGTGGAACATTGCTGACCATCTTCTTGAAATAACTTCTTAATCATGCAATCATAATTCAGAAGAGAAAGGTTTCATAATGAAGATTTTTTTTTTTTAAGAGTGGCAACTGCAGGGGAAGACATTGTGTCACACATGGCAACTGATTAATAAAGGATTTTTCTTTATTAATTCCAGAAATTATCCAAGCTAACCTATCCCTAAAGAATTCTTAGTAATCATTTTTTTTTTGGACTTAGATGAAAGGGAACCCACTAATTTCCAAGCAATTCCATTTTAGGAAAGTAATTACTAAGCTTTTCTTTACTTCATGTCTAAATTGACTGTTTTTAACTTCTACTAGTTACAATTACTTTGCAACTTGTTCTCCATGTAATTGTTATGTCAATGCTGCTTTATTTTAAACAAAATTTATAATAAGAAATTCCTTTAATGAATCTTAAGATTGAACTATTTTGATTTGTTTATATTTTAAATCTATTGTTTAGATTTTTATTTTTGGCTGAGTCAGTTGGATTAAGTAACTTGCCCAGAATCACACAGTGAGGAAGTGTTAAGTGTCTAAGGCTAGATTTGAAGTCAGATGCTCCTGACTTCAGGGCTGATGCTCTATTCACTACATCAACTAGCTGCCTCTTTAGATTAGTTTTTAAATTTTGATTTGGGAATCAAATAAGATACATGAAAAATACTTTGAAAAGCTCAAAACATCATGTAGATTCAGACCTGTAAGGGAACTTAGGGGTAATGGTATACAACCTCCCCTCCTTTCTTTTACAATGAGGAAACTGAGGCCTGGAGGGTTTAAGAGCATTGCCTTAAATAGCACAAGTTTCCAAAAAAGCCAAAATAATAACTCAGCTTTCGTGACTCCTAGCTGAATTCTCTTTGCATTATAGACTAAGGTCTATAAATTTGCTTCTCAATATGTATATATATATATGAATATATTTGTTTTTTTACACTGTTACATATTTTATTTTATTCATTTAAAAACATTATCCTGACAACAGGTTTCAAAAGAGTACCAAAAGAGTCCCTGATACAGAAAGGTTAGGAAAGCCTGAGTTATATCATGTTATCTCCAGTCCTTTAATGTCAAAAAACTGTCAAGAATTGGAACTATTTGTTGTTCTCTACGTAACTAGCCAAATTCTTTCTCCAATAATACACTTTCTGGATGATAATTCTTTTTAATGATAATAGAATTCAAGTCTTTATTGGTAGTAAGTAACAGTCTAATTATGATCATCATTTGTAACTTCAATACTTTTGGGACATACTTCAATATTTGGTCTTACACATTATTATGGCATGCATGATATTTAACCAATGTAATATCTCTAGATGAAGAGTGATATAAAAATATGATGTTTATTTTTCTGGAGTTTAGATTTTTTGAAGTATCTTGGGATTATTGAAAGTGCAGAAATCTTATTTCCCATTTTTTACAATAAAATGCTAAGCAGAACAAAAAAGAACAATAGTCTTCATGTTACTTTGAAGCTTTCTTTGTGTGGTTTCCATCATTTAATAATTTTAATCAGTATTCTAGCATCTATTAACATAAATTTCTATTCTGAAGCCTCATTCTGTTGTGGAAGTCATTCTGGGTTATTGAAACAATGTTATAGTACATTTAAAAAGCTTTATTAATGTATTTTGTTTTTACATTACAGACATTTCAAACTAACTCTCTACTTATAAGATACATATACAACAAAGTAACATAAAGTAACACAGGTAAAACTAATAATGCAGTGATTTCATCTGAAAATAGATATCTTATAATTGTAAGCATCAATCAGACTTCTATCTTTTGTAATTAAGAGAAATCTATTCTTTTCCATCATCCAAATGAGGGGAAAAAAATCTTGTAACAAATATGCATAATTAAGCAGAACGCTCAATGGCTTTATAGAAAAGAAAAAAGTTTCATTCTTTATACTACAGCACTTTATAAAAATATTTTTGTAAGCATCTTTAAAGTTCTATCACAAAACATCACTCTCCTTGGAGTGAAAAGTTAGAAGTTTGTTAACTGAGAACTGTTCTTGCCTTTTGGGAACCTTTTTACCAGAAGGCTGGACATTGAATAATGATTTCTTATTCTTTTGTTGCTTATTTGGTTGGGTTTTGGCCTTATGAATTCATGAGGAAGACTATAACTAAAGCGTGAAGGATAGAAATCTATGTGGGAGTCTATACTAATTAAATCAATTGAAATAATAAGATTCATAAGAATATAATTATAGACTTAGAACTAGAAGGGACCTTAGAAATCATCTAGTCTCCTCACTTCATTTTACAGGTACAGAACCTGAGACCCAGAAAGAGGAAGTGAGTTGCTTTTTAGTCACATAGAAAGTAAATAACAGACCTAAGACTCAAACCCAGATTTTCTTACTCCAAATCTAGTGCTATTTTTACTATACGTCAAGCTTTCTATTCCTTGATGTCTCCTAATGAACCACTGAATCTATGATTGCTCAGAAAATAGCTTCTGACTTTTCTTATGTTTCAATAATCCACAGGTCTGTGTTCCTTGAAATCATACCTCGGGATAGTCTTGCAGTTTTTCTTCTACTTATTCTACTTTTCTTGTAATACTTTCCTTTGGCACAAAGCACTGGCTTTTCTATCCTGCCATATATAACCAACCCAGGGGAACTGAATTATTGCTAGCCTGACTTGGATGCTGATGTTTGGGCTATTCTCCAGGAACTCATTTTGAATGATCTTGTCTTGCCATTTATTGCTAAGTGGACCTTGTAGGTGACACTGATGGAATTGTTCTATCCTTCTGGACTGTTTCCAGGTTGCACAAAAAGTTGGACCTTATTAGTGTTCAGTGGGTCTCTCTAGTTCATACTTGAATTTATTGTATTGATGTCTATGTCAGGTAGAATTATAGAATATTTGAGTCACAAGGAGCTTCAGAGCTCCTTTAGGCTCACCTCCTACCTAAGGCAAGAATCCCTTTTGCAGGTGCTCCTGACAAGTGGTCAGGATTATATTGCAGTAAGAACCTGAGAAATAATACAGAAGATAAAGAATGAGTTAATCTTGGAGTCAGGAGTAAAAATAAAAATATAATAATAATAATATTATATAATATATAATAATTTATATAATAAATTATTTATAATAATTTATATAATAAATTTATATTTATATAAATATATAAATTTATATTTTCTTTTGAAAAGTAATGTAAATACATAATATCATTCTCCTCCTAAAGGTAGATGCTATTATTATCTGCACTTTATAGATGAGGAAATTAAGGTACAGATGAAGTGACTTTTCCAGGGTCACATAGGTGTCAGAAGTAGAATTTGAACTCGGATTTTCTAGATTTAACTCCAGTTTTCTCTCCCCTGTTCTATAATAGCTTTCTGGGTTCAAGTGCCTGGAGAATTTTCCAGAATAGTAAACTGCAAAAGAGTTATTAATATGCCTCAACTGGTAGAGAGAATTTCCTTATCTGAGATTCCCTGCATCAATGAAATCACATATCTGCACACTCTACCACCTCTTTTCACACATTTTCCCTCTGTCCCTCCCTACATGTATTTACATTTGCATAGCACATTATGGTTTTTGATGCACCTTCATATTCATTATTTTATTTGATCTTTTCAACAGAATAAGCATAATTATCCCCATGTAGCACCAAAGGATTTATAAACTCAATCGTGTACCTGTGTACCCTATTGTAATCTGAGTGATAGATACTCCCCTCTCATTTGTCTCCATTTCAGTGTAAAGTCTTAATTATCTTCTGGATTTAGCACACTAATAACAAATATCCCAATTTTCCTATCATATCCAAATATCCAAATTGTAAACAACTAGATTAAAAAGATCTAATAGCCAGCTGTATTTTAACCAAATATTTTTTATACTATCATGAACTACTTACTAAACACTCAACAGCAACCTAACCTTGAAGTGACACATCATTATATTTGTTTATTGGCACAACACCCCTGCCCACTGATTACAATGCATCATTTATAAGCAGGTCAGGCAAGTTCCTCTTAAAAATGGGCCACAGTGAACACAAGGTATTATGGAGACCATTTCTTCTCCCACAAAATACAGAACCAACAAAGCCTGTACTTGTAATGATATCAGACGAGAGGAGAAATAGGCCTATGAGACTTCATATTCCTGAATCCAAAAGAGGAATTTTTTGCAGTCTTATAAGAGTCTAGAGTGCAGTTATAATTGTCCATTATCCATTTTTTCCCTATCCAGATAAATTTCCCCATGTGGTGTACCCTTACAACTCTAATTGATTATTAAATTTCTCTTTTCCTGGTAGTTGGTAGAGATTGTTTTGAGCAGCTTGAATGTGAAGTTGAGGGATTTTCTTATTTTACAGGTGAGGAAACTTAAGGATTTACATTGTGAAGAGTAGACAATATGATGTGGACTTTTCTCATTTATATTACATTATATAAACCAGGTAGATATATGACTGATTCAAGTCTGTTCTGTGAGGATAGAAGTTATTTGGATTGATGAGGGAAACTAATTAGTATCTGTTGGCTGCAGTAGCAACATTACTTATTCTTGTATTTTCCAGTAGAACTGATTTTCTCTCTAATTAAAATCCTTAGTTCCACACCTCAATAAAATGGGATTCCTTTTATATGTGTTGTTAAAAGTCTCATGAGAAGAGGAGATATTTAAAACAACTGTTTCAAAAAGAATAACTTTAGTTATATCTTGAGTTCTTCCTCTTTGACTTGCAGAATCATCTAGATAGTTTATTAGGACTAGAGACAGAAGAAGTGTATTAGAACTCTATCCAGGGCCAAGCTGGTCATTCAGATTTATAACAGAGTCTAGACCTTTCAAAATTCAGACAAGGAGAGTAGCAAACTTTACTTTCAATTTAGGCCAGACATTTTAGAGCAGGTGGAAAATCTTTAGTTCTTTAACCCAGATTATCTGTCAGAAACTTAACTATCAAATGTGGAACTCAAGATCCAGAGAAAAGAGAAGCAGAAATGAAGGTGAATATTAATCAGGACAAATCAAGCCCCCAGATTTTCTCAGGAAGGGAATAAACTTTTTCATTATTATAAAGTGACAGGTCCTTAAATTAGACTGCAAGAATTTCTTCCATAAAATTATATCATGATACAAAGTAGGGAATGTGCTAATAAATGTTTAAAGTTTAATTCTTTTTCTAAAAAAAAGTTTGAGTCAAATCCATATTTTTAATATTTTTATATTTTTCTAAAGTCTAAACAATTGAAACAATAAATCCATCCCTAATTTATAGTTTTTTTAAATTTTTTGAGGTAGAAATGGTCATGTTGAAAATTTAACAATTTTCCTTAACCCAGACATTAACCCAGAAAAAAGACAATAATTCCAAAAAGAAATTATGAACAAAATCTCAAAAATGTTATATATATAGATAGATCAAAAAAGTCAATTAGAATTCCTAAAAGAAATAAAGCAAGATTTTTTTGAGCTAAAAATTGTAGAAATGAAACTTATAGAAAAGGATTAGAAAATAAATAAAAATTATAAAGGAGGCACTTGAAAAGAAAATGACAGCTTAAGCACAAGGGATGCAAAATTTTACCCAAACAGAATGTCCTTAAAAATTTTAATAAACTAAAGAAATGACTCAATGGGAAGATAGGAAATATTAAAACACAATTAAAAGACTGAGATAAAAGAAGAAATGTGAAGCATTTCACATAATACCTTACTTAGAAAACAGGTAATAAATAAAGCAAAAATCATAGGAGAGGAACAAACAGGCAACCTCCAGTGGCCAGATCTTCATGTGTTTCAATATAGCCCTGGACAAACAAGCATTTGGCAGTGCCAGATCTCCATGTCTGGTGTGGACATTCCTGAACAAATAGGCATCCTCCATCTGTCATATATCCATAAGGTTTAGTGTAGGCAAAAAGCCAACCTTTAGAGGCCAGAGCCCCACATGCCTTACTATCCTCCTAGGGAAAAGCAAAAACATCCTTTTGATATCAGCACTTGCCAGACATCACCCCTAGGCACTCAGTGTTGCATCAGGCAACCTGCCAGACTCCAACAACCTCTAGCATACCATACTCCTCAGCATGGCATCAGACATGAGGATCTTTATGGGCTTCAGGGAACATCAGAGCAGTATCAGGTAAACTGCTAGGCCTGCATCCACTGGCATAAGAAGCCTGAGACTATGCCTCTTCTACATGGGGTGACGAGCTCAAATTTAAAAGAAAGGGGAAAGGGGGAAAAAAGCTGAGCAAAAACAACAGCAGCAATAAAAAGATTCTGTTATCTTACCATAGAAAGTTGTATGATGACAGGGAAGACAGACAAAAACTCAGCAGAGGACAATATCAGAACACTTGTGGATAAAACCCCAAAGAAAAATCAGAACTGTTTTCAAACTCAGGAAGAACTCAAAAAGGAGTTTAAAATCATATAATAAAAGGTAGAAGAAAAATGAAAAGAAATGAAACAAGGAAAAGAATGAAAAAAGAATCAACAACTTAGAAGAAGAAAAATAACTGCTTAAAAAGTTGAGTTAGCCAAATGGAAAAGGAGATACAAAATTCACTGAATAAAACAACTCTCTAAAAAGTACAATTATCCAAATGGGAAAAAAATAAAAAAGCTAAGTTGGGGAAAAGTCCTTGAAAATCAGAACTGAGGAAATGGAAGCTAATGAATATGAAACATCTAAAATCAATCAAACAAATTAAAAATAATAAAAAAATTAAAATGTAAAATATTTCATTGCAAAAATGACCTAAAAAATAGAACCAGGAGAGACAATTTCAGAATCATTGGATCTTGAAAGACATAATAAAAAGGAAGACCTGAACAGCATCTTTAATGAAATTCTCAAAAAACAATGCCTTGATGTCCTGGCAAATGGCAAAAGAAACATTGAAACAAACAAGGTGATATCAAAATTAAAAACTCCAAGGAACACTATCACCAAATTCCACAGCTATAAGATAAAGAGAAAAATAGTGCAATTGACCAGAAGGAAACAATTCAAATATTGGTGAGTTACAATCAATATTGTATAAGATGTAGCTGCAACATTAAAAGAGTGAAAGTCATGGCACATGATATTCTGGAAGGCAAAGGAGCTCAGACTATAATGAAGAATAACCTGTCCAGTGAAATTAAACATTTTCAGAGGAAAGGTTTCATAATTTCAGGAAGAAATGATCATTTAATGAAACAGAAGGATTTCAAATTTTCATAAGACCATAATTGAACAACAACAACAAAAGATTTCTAATATCAAGACCTAAGAGAAGTCTAAAAAATCAGAATTGGGGAAATGGATGGGAAAAGAAAATTCAAGGAATTCATTGAAGCTGAAATGTTTACATCCCAACATGGGAAGATGATACTTGTAATTTTTAAAAATTATATCATTTAATAGTATAGCTAGAAGAAATACACATAGAGGGTACGAGTATAAAGTGAATTTGAGGGAATGACATAAAATATAAATAAGAGATGAGAAAGAGGAGTGTATTGGGTATAGAAGGGAAATATAGAATGGGGTAGATTATTTCATATGAAGAGGGATGAAAATCTATTAGAATTGAAGGAAAAATAAGAGGAGTGGGTATTGTTTGAACTCTCATCAATAATGTCTCTCATTAGTACTGCAGAATTTTTGTTATTGATCCACTTTGCTATTTGTTTCTGTTTTATGTAAAATTTCATTCCATTCACTATTCAAATTAGATGGAATGAAACCAAAATTAGATGGAAAGCAAAAATAGCCAGTGTCTCTGATGAAGGCATTATTTCTCAAATTTACAGACAAATTGAGTCAAATTTATAAAAATACAAGCCATTTTCCAACTGACAAAGGTTACAAACACAAGAAGAAATCAAAGCTATCTTAGGAAAAAGTGCTCTAAGTCACTTTTGTTAGAGAAGTGCCAATAAAACAACTCTGACATACTATGTCAAACCTCTTAAAGAAATTAATATATCAAGAAAAAAAAAGAATGTGATAAATATTGAAAAGGATGTGAGGAAAATGGGACATTAATGTAATGTTGATGGAGTTGTAAGCTGATTCAAACCTTCTGGGAAGCAATTTGTCACTTGGGCCAAAGGCCAATCAAATTGGATATATATTATGATTCCACAATGTAACTACTAGATTTGTATATCAAAATGATTATCAAAAAAAAGAAAAGGACCTACATGTGCAAAAGTATTTGTAGTAGCTATTTCCATGTGGCAAAATATTGGAATTTAAGAAAATGGTCATCAATTGGAGAATAACTAAACAAGATGTCATATGTGAATGTATTGGAATACTATTGTGCAATAAAAAATGATGAACAAGAAGATTTCAAAAAAGTCTGGAAAAACTTGTTTAAATAGATGCAAAGTAAAACGAATGGAACCAGTAAAATTGTATACAATATGAGCAACTCTGCGTGATCTTCAAGTATGAATGGCTTGGCTCTTCTTAGCAATGTAATTATTCATAGACAATTACAAAGAATCCTCAAAGGAAAGCTGTTTTCGCATTGTTATCGCCTTGAGTTTCACTTTGATTTTCCTTATAATTTCCAATAATTTGTTGTTGTTGTTAGCTTACTTTTACAGTATGTATTTTGACTTTCAACTCTATGTTTGCCACCTGGGGATTGTGTGGGGAAGGGATTATAGTGTCAAGTTTCAGATATTTTGGTTTTATTTTCTGAGTTAATTCTAGAGGTATGTCAGTTTATAGTTTTTTTTTTCTTTTTCAAAATGCTATAATCCAAGGGGAAGTCTTTACCGCTTTCCTCATCAGCACTCTATTATTAATCCAAGAAAGGTCTCTTCTCTTTTGTAGCCATAGGTGCTGGTCCTTCTCTTGACTCTAGAACTGAAATCAGAGTCCCTTCTCTTTTATAAGCAAACACAAGTACTCTTCTCCGCTTTGGAATGGTGACTAAATCCCTTTTTCTCATGTAGCCACAAGTGTTAGTGCTCCTCTTGTTCTGAAATTTTGACCTGGCTCCTTTTTCCTTTGTGACCAAGTACAACTGTTCCTCTCTATCTTAAAACTGAGACCTAGAACTACATAAAAGCAGAGAAACTGGATCCAGCATCAGTCAATTCATAGTCCCCTGTAATTCTTTCTGAACTATTGTTTAACCCCTTTATTGTGTTTGAGCTCAGAGCTCCCAAAGCTGTTATTGCTGCTGATGTAATTACCTCCCTTGCCCATTGCTATTGATGCTTCCATATTTGATTTAGGTTGGCCCCTACCTTGATATTACATATTTCTTTTGCTGACTTCTCAATTGTCTTAGGCTGGAGGGGTGTGGGGGGCAAATTCATCTCAATCTCTTTTTGGCTCTGACACTCCAGAATCAATTGGAGGCACTGTTTTGAAATTGTTCAAAGGGGGATGTTGCCAGAATTTGCCTGAATTCCTTCTTTTCCTCTGTTATCTTGGCTCTGCCTTCCCCTCCCTCTCAATACTTCTAAACCTGGATTTCAAGAAAAAAAGAGAAACAATAAATAATTTCATTAATTGAAAAGACAAATAAAGAAATAGCATAGTGACTATACATGTAACCAAAATGAGGACTTAGAGAAAAACAGACATTCTTCATACACTTTCACCTATATAAGAGACAAATAACCTGTGAGTTGAGTAGCATTAATTAAAGTCAACTATGTGCAAGACACTATGTTTTTCTTAGGATTTAGACAAAGGCAAAAATAGTATCTCCTCTCAAGGAGCTTATAGTCTAATTGAAATGACATGAAAACAACTATTAAAAACTGATAAAATGTCAGAAAGACTGCACTAATATCAAGGGGGCTAGGGAAGGCTTCTTGGAGACAGTGGGACTGAAACTAAAGCTTAAATAAGTTAAGAAAGTTATAGGGTAATTTAACATGAGCAGAAAATTGTAGGCATACAATTATCAGTGAAAAAACTTTGAGTCAAGAGATGGAGTATCGTGTGTGAGTCAATAAGGAGGTCAGTGTCAATGGATTAAATAGCACATGAAAGAAGACTGAAAAAGTAGAAAGAGGCAAATTTATAAAGGACTTTAAAAGCTAAAGAATTTTACATTTGCTATTGGAAGCAATATAGAAAACTGGAATTTATTGAATAGGAGGTAACATGGTAAGATTTGTACATTAGGGAGATCTCTTGACAAACTGAGGAGAGGATAGATTAAAGTGGTATAAATTAAAGATCTCTGAGGCAAAGAGATCAAACAGTACATTACTGCAATAATTTAGGAGGGGGATGATGAGAGACTGAATTAAGGGGTACTAGTGAAGAAGGAAAGGAGAAAATGGAGAGAGGAGATGCTGAAAAAGTTGAAATGACTGGAGTTGACAAATGATTAGATATGGTGGGGGGAGGTGACAAAAGTAAACAGTTAAGGATTATAATTTATGAACCTCAATGCATAAAAAGATACAGCAGTAATAGTGAAGTTGGTAAAAGAAAAATTGGGGGGGGGAGAAGTTCAGTTTTACAAAATAATATATTTGAGATGTATAAGGGACATTTACTTGAAGATGTCCAATAGGCAAGTAGAGATGTGACTCGGGAAAACAAGAGAGAATTTAGAGAGATAAATTGCTTTTAAAATCATCTATTGGAAATAATTGGACCCATGGGATCAAGTGAATGATCAAATAAAATAGAGAGAAAAGAATCCAGGACAAAAACTTGGGGGAACTGTGGTGGGCATAATATGGGTGAAGAACCAGGAAAAAAGGAGTGACTTGACAGGTAGGAGGATAAATAAGGTGAAATAATTTATACTAAAAAAAAAAAAAAAACTGTAGAAAAGAAGATCTCAAAGAAAAGAGTATTATCAATAATGACAAAAGGCTTTACTAGGGCAAAAAAGTAGTGACAAAAGTTGCAATGAGGTTAGAAATGATGAGAGTTGAGAAGAGGTCGTTATATGTGAAATGATAATTAAGAGATATTATTGTGACTTTGGGGAGATAAGTTTTAGTTGAGTAATAAGGCAGACAGCATATTTCAAAGAGCTATGAAGAGAAAAATACATATTTGATTCTTTAGTTATGCTAATATAAAAACAAAATAGATTTACTGGTGATATATGCTAATCCTTTCAGTTTAGCTGCTTATGATACTTTTCTGACAACACTGAAAATTAATGTGTTTTTAATTTATTATATATTTTAAAACTTGAGTATTTTCGCTATATCATGAATAAAGCTTAGCACAAAAAATGCTAATGTCAATATTTGTAACCTTAAGATTCTTGTGATAGGAAGTAATTTCCTTGAGAAAGCTATAATTATTCTTCTAAATGTGACAGAAGCTGCATAGAACATGTGCAAAAATTCTCTGCCTGCTTCTGGTGGATAACAGTCATGATCAGTTGTATAGGGCCTTAATACTTTGAAGTGACACATCTACTCACTTTTGGCAGCCAGTGATTTTGTAGATGTTTAAAAAAAAAATGAGTGTCTTTATTTTGTTGCTATTTTTATTCATTCCTCTAGGTGACATCATGTCACTCTGGGACTTCCAATGTTAGATTGGGGGGAAGGGTAGCATACTTTATTCCTTACTTCATTAGATAATTATAAGTATAGGGCAACTAAAGATCATCCTCTAATCTGGGCAGGTTCATTTTAGGGAGACTTCCAAAGTGGAATGGATTAATTCTTCAGGATTGCTAGTGGTAGAAAAGATAACATTTTATTAGAAGTCTGAGTCTAAGGGATCACTGTTCCTGATGGAGAAAAGACTAAAAAGGGCAGATGGCAAACTGCCTATCCTAGCTAGTCCATGATATCCTAGTGGATAGTCTGTATATCATCTTGTTTTATGTCCTTTCTCACATTCTAAAGAAGCTTACTACTTCTCACATCCATTTCAACCTGTTTCACCCTTTAGATTTCATCATAATATCCTCAATAAACTCCTTAATATATTTTTAACATTTTTTATTATACCTTTTTAAAATTTTAGCTTTTTATTTACAAGACATATGGAGGAGTAATTTTTCAATATTGCAAGTGGACAATAACAGAAAGAATGGAAATGCTATGTTGTGGTCCACACTCATTTCACATAGTTCATTCTTTGGGTATAGCTAGTTCTCTTCATTACTGAATAATTGGAAATGATTTGGCTCATCTTATTGTTGAAGAGAGACATGTCCATCAGAATTGATCATCATATAGTATTGTTGTTGAAGTATATAATGATCTCAGTATCAGTTCATGTAAGTCTCTCCAGGCCTTTCTGAAATCATCCTGCTGGTCATTTCTTACAAAACAATAATATTCCATAACTTTCATATACCAAAATTTATTCAGCCATTCTCCAATTGATGGGCATCCATTCAATTTCCAGTTTCTAGCCACTACAAACAGGGCTGCCACAAACATTTTTGCACATATGGGTCCCTTTCCCTTCTTTAAGATCTCTTTGGGATATAAGCCCAGGAGTAGCACTGCTGGATCAAAGGGTATGCAAAACTTGGTAACTTTTTGAGCATAGTTCCAAAAATATTTTGCAGAATGGCTGGATGCATTCACAATTCCACCAACAATGTATCAGTGTCCCAGTTTTCTCAAATCCCCTCCAACATTCATCATTATCTTTTCCTGTCATTCTAGCCAATCTGACAGGTGTGCAGTGGTATCTCAGAGTTGTCTTAATTTGCATTTCTCTGATTAATAATGACTTGGAGCATCTCTTCATATGGCTAGAAATAGTTTCAATTTCTTCATCTTAAAATTGTCTGTTCATATCCTTTGACCATTTATCATTTGAAGAATGGTTTGATTTCTTATAAATTAGAATCAATTCTCTCTATATTTTGGAAATGAGGCCTTTACCAGAACCTTTAGCTGTAAAAAATGTTTTCCCAGTTTATTGCTTCCCTTCTAATCTTGTCTGCATTAATTTTGTTTGTGCAAAAAATTTTCATTTTGATATAATCAAAATTTTCTATTTTTGTGATCAATAATGATTTCTAGTTCTTCTTTGGTCACAAATTCCTTCCTCTTCCACAGATCTGAGAGATAAACTATCCTATGCTCTTCCAATTTATTTACATTCTCATTCTTTATGCCTAAGTTGTGAACCCATTTTGACCTTATCTTGGTGTATGGTGTTAAGTGTGGGTCAATGACTAGTTTCTGCCATACTAATTTCCAGTTTTCCCACAGTTTTTCTTATCCCAAAAGTTGGGGTCTTTGGGTTTGTCAAACACTAGATTATTATACTTATTGACTATTTTGTCCTGTGAACCTAACCTATTCCACTGATCAATTAGACTATTTCTTAGCCAATACCAAATGGTTTTGGTGACCACTGCTTTATAATATAATTTTAGATCTGGTACAGCTAGGCCACCTTCATTTGATGTTTTTTTCATTAGTTCTCTTGAAATTTTGAACTTATGTTCTTCCAGATGAATTTTGTTGTTATTTTTTCTAGGTCATTAAAATAGTTTTTGGGAGAGTGTGATTGGCATAGCACTAAATAAGTAGATTAGATTAGGTAGTATTGTCATCTTTATTATATTCACTCGGCCTATCCAAAAGCACTTAGTATTTTCCCAATTAGTTAGATCTGACTTTATTTGTGTGAAAAGTGTTTTGTAGTTTTTCTCATAATTTTCCTGACCCTCCCTTGGCAGATAGATTCCCAAATATTGTATATTATTGGCAGTTATTTTAAATGGAATTTCTTTTTACATATCCTGCTGTTGGATTTTGTTAGTGATGTATAAAAATGATGATGATTTATGTGGATTTATTTTGTATGCTGCAACTTTATTAAAGTTGTGGATTATTTCTAATAGCTTTTTAGTGGAATCTCTGGGGTTCTCTAAGTTTACCATCATATCATCTGGAAAGAATGATAATTTGGTTTCCTCATTATATACTCTAATTCCTTTAATCTCTTTTTCATCTCCTTACTGAAGCTAGCATTTCTAATGCAATAATGAATAGTAATGGTGATAGTGGGCAACCTTGTTCTACTCCTGATCTTATTGGGAATGGTTCCAGTTTATCCCCATTACATATGATGCTTACTAATCATTTTAAATAGATGTTACTGACTATTTTAAGGAAAAGTACATTTTCCCCTATACCTATAGTTTTTTTTTTTTTAATAGGAATGAATGTTGGATTTTATCAAATGCTTTTTCTGCATTTATTGAGATAATCATATGGCTTTTGTTAATTTGGTTATTGATGTCATCAATTATGCTAATAGTTTTCTTAATATTAAACCAGCCTTGAATTCCTGGTATAAATCCTACTTGGTCATATTGTATTATCCTGGGGATGATTTTCTGCAATCTTTTTGATAATATTTTATTTAAGATTTTTGCATCAATATTCAATAGGGAGAGTGTTCTATAATTTTCTTTTTCTGTTTTCATCCTATCTGGTTTAAGTATCAATACCATGTCTGTGTCATAAAAGGAATTTGGTAGGAGTTCTTTATTCCCTATTTTTTCAAATAGTTTACATAGTATTAGAGTTAATTATTCTTTAATGTTTGGTAGAATTCACATGTAAATACATCTACTCCTAGGGATTTTTTCTTAGGAGTTGATTAATAGCTTGTCTATTTCTTTTTCTAAATTTGGACTATTTAAGCAATTTATTTCCTTCTCTGATAATCTAGGCAGCCTATATTTTTGAATGTATTCATCCATTTCCCTTAGATTATCAAATTTGTTGGCATAAAGTTGGGCAAAGTATCTTCTTATTATTGCTCTAATTTCCTCTTCGTTGGTGGAAATTCCTTTTCATTTTTAAGACTACTAATTTTATTTTCCTCTTTCCTTTTTCTAATCAGATTTACCAAAGGTTTATTTCTTTTATTTGTTTTTTTCATAAAACCAACTCTTAATTTTATTTATTAATTTAATAGTTTTTTTATTTTCAATATTATTAATTTCTCCTTTTAATTTTAGAATTTCAAGTTTAGTGTTTGACTGAGGGTTTTTAATTTGCTCTTCTAGCTTTTTAAGTTGCAAGCCCAATTCATTGATCATTTCTTTCTCTATTTTATGCAAGGAAGCCTATAGAGATAAAAATTTCCCCTTATTACCACTTTGGCTGCATCCCACAAATGTTGGTATGTTGTCTCATCATTGCCATTCTCTTGGGTGAGATCATTAATTGTGTCTATGATTTGCTTTTTCGCCCATTCATTCTTTAGGATGAGATTATTTAGTTTCCAATTACTTTTTGGTCTATTTTCCCCTGGCTTTTTATTGAATGTAATTTTTATTGCATCATGATCTGAAAAGAATGAATTTACTGTTTATGCCTTTCTGCATTTAATTTTGAGGTCTTTATGTCCTAATATATGGTCATTTTTAAATAGGTTCTGTGAATTGCTGAGAAGAAAGTGTACTCCTTTCTGCCTCCATCCAGTTTTCTCCAAAGATCTATCATACTGACTTTTCTAATATTCTATTCTTTAAGTTTAACTTGTTTTTTTATTTGTTTTGAGGTTGCATTTATCTAGTTCTGAGAGTGCAAGGTTGAGATCTCCCTCTATTATAGTTTTGCTGTATATTTCTTCTTGCAACTCTCTTAACTTTTCCTTTAGGAATTTATACATTATACCACTTGGTGCATAAATGTTTAGTATTAATATTACTTCATCATCTCTGGTATCCTTTGTAAGACAGTTTCCTTCCTTATCTATTTTAATTAGATCAGTTTTTGGTTTTGCTTGATCTGAGATCAGTATGGCTATTCCTGCTTTTTTTTTTTTTTTTTTTTTTACATCACCTGATGCATAATAGATTCTGCTTTAGCCTTTTACCTTTACTCTGTATGTATCACCTTGCTTTAAATGTTTCCTGTAAACAACATATTGTAGGATTGTAGCTTTTGATTCATCATGCACCTCTGCTTTATGAGAGAGTTCATCCCATTCACATTTATGGTTAAAACTACTAAGTGTGTATTTCCTGCCATCTTATTATCCCCAGATTATAATTTTCTCTTTCCTTTTCCATTTACCCCCCTGCCCAGTATTCAACTTAAGAGCACCACTTGCCTCACTCAGCTCTCCCTCTTTAGGATCCCTCCTCCCCCCTTAGAGTCCCTCCCCATTTCTTATACCTTTCCCTTACTATTTCTGTATTGTTTTCTTTTTAGCCTACCTCTTTTATTTTCCCCTTTCCTCTTCCACTTTTCAATGAGGTGAGAGAAGTTACTCTGTAAACCAAATATGTATAATCTTTTCTGTTTGAGCCAAATCTGATGAGAGTAAGATTCACATAATATTACTCCCCCTCAGATATGATAGGTTTCCTTTGCCTCTTCATGATATGTAATTTTTCTCTTTTTACCTCCATTCTTCCCTTTTTCTAATACAATCCCCTTGCCACTTCTAATTTCTTTTTTAATACTATAATAGTAAAATCAAATTATACATGTGCTCTTTATGTATGCTTGTAACAGAAATAGTTCTCAAGAGTTCTTTTTTACTTTTTTATGCTTCTCTTGAGTTCTATATTTGGAGTCAATTTTTTTTTTTTGTTTAGTTCTGCTTTTTTTTTTTCACTAGAAAAAACAGAATTCACCTGTTTCATTGAATGTTCATCTTCTTCCCTAGAAGAAAATGCTCAGCTTATCAGGATAGTTTATTCTTGGCTGCATTCCAACTTCTTTTACCTTTTGGAATGTCAGATTCCAGGCCTTCAATTCTTTAATGTGAAAACTGCTAGATCCCTGAATGATCCTTACTGTGCCCCCTTGGTATTTGAATTGTTTTTTTTTTTTTTCCCTGTCTGCTTGTAATATTTTTTCCTTAGTCTGGTAGTTCTGTAATTTAGCCACAATATTCCTTGGAGTTTTCATTTTGGGATCTCTTTCAGAAGGTGTTCGATGAATTCTTTCAATGGCTATTTTGCCTTCTGATTCTATTAAATCTGGGCAGTTCTCTTTGATGATTTCCTGAAAAACGGTGTCTAGGTTCTTTTTTATCATGATTTTCAGGGAGGCCAATAATTCTTAGATTATCTCTCCTAGATCTATTTTCCAGGTCTGTTGTTTTTCCAAGTATATATTTAATTTTTTTTCTATTTTTTTCATTTTTTTTCGGTTTTGCTTGACTGATTCTTGATTTCTCATCTACTCATTCATTTCTATTTGTTCAGTTCTGATTTTTAATGAGTTCTTCATTTACATTTTTAAACTTCTTTTTGTATATGTCCAATTGAGTTTTTAAATGATTGTTTTGTTCTATAAAATTTGTTTTCCATTTCACATATTTTTTAAGAAGCTATTTTCTTTTTCCAGTTCACAAATTCTGTTTCCCTGGGAGTTCTTTACCTTTTCCATTTCATATTTCAGGGAGTTGTTTTCTTTTTCACATCTTTCTTTTAATGAGTTATATGCCTTTTCCATACTCTTTTTGCAGAGCTTCCCTTTCCTTTAATCATTTTTCTTCTAGCTCTCTTTTAATATCCTTTTTAATTTCTTCTAGTTGAGCTCTGTGTGGTGGGAACCAGGTTATATCCCCCTTTCAGGTTTTGGTTGGACACTATGTGCTATTAGTCTCCTCAGGGTTGGAAATCTGTTTTCTTTCTGTATACAAGCTTTCTATGGTTAAAGCTCACTTTGTTTTTTACTCATTTAAAAAAAATCCTTGGGGTTTGCCTTTAGGGCAAAGAGGTTCCATACTTCCTCTACAGAACAGGGATGGGCAATGGCTGCTCTGTGAACAGACTATGAACAGACTGTAGAGAGTGGCTGGGCTGCGGAAGAGTGACTTCCCTGGGGAAGAGTGGCTGCATTGTGATGATGCTGAGTCACTCCTGGTGCTGGGTGGGTGTGGCCAGGTCCAGTGAAACTCTGGTATTGGGTGTTTTGGGGTATACTCTACCTTTTGTATTTATGTAACTTTTCTGCTGATCTACTACTTTGCAACCAAAATAGAGTAGCCAACACTGAGGTAGAGTCCTCCTGACAAATTTTCCTCCCGCAAATACTGCACTCTGCCCTCAGTCTGCTCAGTGTGCTGGCTTCTGGCCTCCTCCCATGCCCAATTAAAACAGACTTTTTCTGGTGATCTTTCAAATTATCTTCTGTGGTAATTTGTTATACTTCCAATATTCATGGATTCTACCAGTCAAGCACTATTTCAGAGGCTGAATTTTGTAATCAGTAGTGAGGGTATTAGGGAAGCTCAGAATAAAGTGTGTGTCCTCTCCATCATCTTGGATCCACCCCCTAAAATTTTCAAACAACATTCCTTCTACCTCCTGGCATTAAAAAAAAAAAAAAAACAAAAACAAACAAACAAAAAAAAAACTTTTCCTTCAGCAAAATATATCCCACGCAACTTTTTCCACTATGGACAATCCTGTTATTCTTTGTAACTCACAGGGCCAAGAGAGTGAACAAAATTTCTTTTCTTTGTGGGCATAGCCTAATAATAACTCTATTCCCATCATTTGTGACTATGTGATAGATTCCTATTATATTCTGGCAAAGCCTAAGGACCTCTTCTTAGAATGAAAATGAAATATATAAGACTACACAAAGAAAGCAATTAAACTGAAATATAGTTATCAAAATAGTTACAGTTTACTAATTTCATGGGTTCTCTATGAAATTTATACAATATACAACAGTCCAGTTTTGGTGCTACTAGAATGGATAGAGGGAGAATAATTACTCCTTATTATTAGCTCCCACCTTTCTGTAAGCAACATTGTGTCTTCTTAGCTACATCATATGAATGACTTTTTAATCTCTTCATTTCTAGTGCTATGTAGGTCAGGCAAGGAAGTTTCTTGTGCTTTCCCCACTTTTCCTGGAAACAATTTTAAATCAAACTGTAAAGAAAATCTGGAGAGACAAATCTACTAAAGGATGGGTTAAAACAATTTTCTAGCTCAAGATAACTTAGGAATATTGAAGGACAAGTTTCACTTAGGTAAAAGAAAAGTGCAGTTCAGTGCAGGTATTGTCTATGCTAGCCAGTGGGAAGACCCTAACCCCAACTCAGATAAGCTACTGAAGTCCTACTGTCTTAATTAAGAAGATCACCAGGACAAAAAAAAAGCCTCCAGCCCCGAGTACAGTTTGTAAATGATGAAGCCTGACTGGCTCAGATCAGGTTTGATTAAGTCAGGTTATATGTAGGCCAACTTCCAACTCTTGAAATCCTAACATAGGAGACAAACAAGACAAAGAAAAAGCTTCTGTCACCAGTGAGGAGAGTATGGGATAATGATTTCTGTGTACTAGGAGTGGAGCTCAACTGTGAAAATAATGAAATAAGTTGGAAAATGAGGAAAACAAACACCTCATCAAAGAAAGCTATAAACAGGGGAGACCAAACATAAACTCAAAAGAGGACAATTCAAAATGTCTACATATGATGTTTCAAAGAGAAATTGATAATGAATTCGTAATTGATCTCAGGTCCAAAAAGTCCTTTTGGAAGAACTCAGAAAGGATTTTGTAAATCAAAAGTAGTAGAAGAAAAATTTGAAAATAAATGAATAATGCAAGAGAATCTTGGGGGAAAGACTAAGTTAGTAAAGCAAGCACACACAAAAAAAGGAAAATAAATATAAAAATTCAATGAAGAGAACAACTCCTTAAAACAAATAGGCAAAAATGGAAAAGGAAGTTTTAAAAAAGCTAACTGAAGAAAATAATTTATCAAAAATTTGAATTGGGCAAGTTGAACTTAATGATCCCATGAGACAGCAAGAATCAATAATAATAAAAAAAAAGATAAAAAGAATGAAAAAATAAAAGAAAATGTAAAATAACTCATTAGAAGAAAATTTGACCTGGAAAATAGATCCAGGAGAGACAGCTTAGAAATTTTCAAGTAAAATTCCTACCTGAATTTTATATCTTAAGGCAATGATTAAAAAAAAATGAACCTGGGCAGCATCTTTCAAGAAATTATCAAAGAAAATTGCCCTAATATCCCAGAATCAGATATTAAAATAGTTATTGAAAATCTACCTATACCAGATGAAAAAGATTCCAAAATCAAAACTCCCAGGAATATTATAATCAAATTTCAGAAATCTCAGGTCAAGAAGAAAGCACTGCAGGCAGCCAGAAAGAGACAATTCAAATATCAAGCAGTCACAGTCAGGATAACACAAGATTGCCCATTATCAGCTCATTACAACAGGCAAAGAAAGCTAATATTAAAATTAAGAATCAACCATAGAGCAAAACTGAGCATAATCTTTCAGAGGAAAAATGAACATGTGGTGAACTATGGGACTTTCCTGATAAAAATCCCAGAGCTAAAAAGAAAATTCAGTTTTCACATACAAGATTCAAGAGAAGCATAAAAAGGTAAATATAAAAAGAAAAAGAAAACATAAACTATTCTGTAAGATTAACTTGGTTATAGCTCTATAAAAGAAGATGATAGTTATAACCTTTAAGAAATTTTGTTTCTATTAGGACAGTTAGAAAACATAAACAGAATAAAAGTAAAGTTGACATTGATGGGATGACAAAGAAAATTAAGGTGTGAGGCAGAGGATTGCACTGGGAAAAAGGGAAGGGAGAGGCAGAATGGGGTAAATGATATCATATGAACTGGTGTGAAAGACATATTCAATTGGAGGGAAAGAAAAGAGAAAAATGATCGTTGTTTGAACTTTACTGTCATCAGATTAAACTCAAAGAGGGAATAGCATAAACTCAGTTGGGTATAGAAAATGATCTTAAGCTATAGAAAAGTAGGAGTAGAGTGAGACAAGAAAAGGAGGCAGGCTGATAGAAGGAAGGGTAAATTAAAGGATATGATGATCAGAATCAAAACATTGGTGGGGAAGAATAGGATGGAGAGACAGGGAGAGAGAAGGAGAGAGAGAAAGACAGAGACAGATACAGAGACAGAGAGAAAGAGACAGAGGCAGACAAATACACAGAGATGGAGATGGAGACCCAGAGATAGAGATTCAAAAACACAGAGAGAGACACACAGAGAAGTCAAGAAATAGATACACACAGAGAGAAAGATACAGAAAGAGATAGAGATAGACAGAAGCACACACAGAGAGAGACATACACACACTCACATAGAGACAAAGAGAGGTGTATAAACAAGGGAAAAATAGGTTGGGTGGGAAATATGGAGTTAGTAATCATAACTATGAATGTGGCTGTAGTAGATGACCTCTCTCATAAAATGGAAACAGAGAGCAGAGTGGATTTAAAAACAAAAACAAACATTTTTTTTTCTAAGAAAGTCAATTGAAGCAAAGAGACACACATTGACTAAATGCAAAAGGCTGAAATAGAATATATTGTGTCAGACAAAGTTAAAAAAAAGTAAGGTTGAAACAATTCTGTCAGACAAAGCAAAAATAAAAATAGATATAATTAAAACATAAAATGAAAGTAACTGGATCTTGCTAAAAGGTATCACAGACAATGAAGTAATATCAGTAATGAATATATGTGCATAAAATGGCATATCATCCAAATTTCTAAAGCAAAATTAAGTGAATTACAGGAGGAAATAAGGAAAAGCAAAAGGCAAAAAATTGAATTAGTGAGAAACTTTAATGTTCACCTTTCAAAAGCAGATAAATCTAACCATAAATTAAAGAAGAAAAAATTAAGGAGATGAATAGAATTTTAGAAAAAATAGATATCATAGACCTCCAGATAAATTTGAATGGGCATAGAAAGAAATATGTTTTTTCTACTCAAATGTAGATGACACCTACACATAAATTGATTATGTATTATTATGACATGAAAAACCTCACAAGCATATGCAGAAAAGCAGAAATATTAAGTGCATTCTTTTTCAGATTATGATGTAATAAAATTACATTTCATAAAGAGCAGTGGAAATATAGATTAAATTGATTAGAAACAAATATAATTCTAAGGAATGAATGGGTCAAAGAATAAATCAAAGAAACAATCAATAATTTCATCAAAAAGAATGACAATAATGAGAAAAAATACTGAAATTTATGGGATACAGGCAAAGTAGCAATTTAGGAAAATTTGCACCTCTAAATTTTTACATCAATAAAATAGAGAAAGAATAGATTATGCATTGGCCATGCAACTAAACAATCTAGAAAAAAATGCATTAAAAATCCCCAATTAAGCACAAATTGGAAATCCTGAAAAATCAAAGAGATTAATAATATTAAAAGTAAGAAAACCACTGAATTAATAAATAAAATTAAAAGCTTCTTCTATGAAAAATTTGATAAGCTAAATAGATCTTTGTCTTGGATTTTGAACAAAAGAGAGAAAGCCAAATTACTGGAATAAAAAAAAAATTAAAAAAGCTTAATTTACCACCAATAAAGAGAAATTAAAGGCAATGAAAAGGAATTATTTTGCCAAGTAACATACCAACAAATCTGACAAATTAAGCACAATGGATGACTATTGAAAAAAATGTGTATATTTCCTAAAGAAAAGAAGAAATAGACTCCTTCAATAATCTCATCTCAGAAAAAAAAAATTGAACAAGCCATCAATGAGTTCCCTAAGGGAAAAAAAAAAAAAATCCAGGGCCTGGAGAATAAACAAGGAATTTCAGCCAAACATTAAAAGAACAATTAATTCAAACACTATATATACTATTGGAGAAATAAACAAAGAAAGAGTCCCACTAAATACCTTTTAGGACACAAATATTATGCTGATACCTAAAGCATTTTTTTCCCTTTTTCTTCTTTCACAACATGAGTAATTTGGAAATATGTTTTACATGACTTCATACTTGTAACCTGTATCAAATTGTCACTGTTTTAGGGAAGAGGGAGGGAAAAATTTGTAACTTTTTTCCCCCTTTTTTTGACAGAACATATGCATGGGTAGTTTTTCAACATTGGCTCTTGCAAACACTTCTTTTCCAACTTTTCCCTTTCTTCCCTCTACTCCATTCCCTAGATGGTAGGTAGTCTCATACATGTTAAACGGATAAAAGTTAAAGTATATCTTAAATACAATATATGTGAACATATTTATACAGTCCTGTGTTGCACAAGAAAAATCAGATTTAGAACCTGAGAAGAAAAACAAAAATGCAAGCAGTCCACACTCATTTCCCAGTGTTCTTTCATTGGGTGCTGATTCTGTTCATCACTGATCATTTGGAACTGATTTGGATCCTCTGATTGTTGAAGATAGCCACTTCCATTAGAATTGATCCTTATACATATTGTTGTTGAAGTACATAATGATCTCCTGGTTCTGCTCCTTTCACTTAGCATCAGTTCATGTAAGTCTCTTCAAACCTCTCTGTATTCATGCTGCTGGTCATTTCTTATAGAACATGATATTCCATAGCATTCATATGCCATAATTTACTCAAGCCACTCTCCAATTGATGGACCTTCATTCAATTTCCAGTTTCTAGCCATTACAAAAAGGGCTGCCACAAACATTTTTGCACATACAGATCCCTTTTCCTTCTTTAATATCACTGTGGGATATAAGCCCAGGAATAATACTGCTGGATCAAAGGGTATGGACAGTTTGATAACTTTTTGATCATAGTTCCAAATTGCTCTCCAGAATGGCTGGATGCATTCACATCTCCACCAGCAATGCATTAGTGTTCCAGTTTTCTCACATCCCCTCCAACATTCGTGATTATCTTTTCCTGTCATCTTAGCCAATCTGACAGGTGTGTAGTGGTATCTCAGAGTTGTGTTAATTTGCATTTGTCTGTTCAATAGTGATTTGGAACACTCTTTCATATGACTGGAAATAGTTTCAAAGACTTCATCTGAAAATTATCTGTTCATATCCTTTGACCATTTATCAATTGGAGAATGGCTTGATTTCTTATAAATTAGATTCAGTTCTATATATGTTTTGGAAATGTGGCCTTTATCAGAACCTTTAACTGTAAAAAAAATGTTCCTAGTTTATTGCTTCCCTTCTAATTTTCTCTACATTAGTTTTGTTTGTACAAAAGCTTTTTAACTTGATATAATAAAAATGTTCTATTTTGTGATCAATAATGATCTCTAGTTCTTCTTTGGTCAAAATTCCTTCCTCCTCCACAAGTCAGAGGTAAACTATCCTATGTTATTCTAATTTATTTATAATCTCATTCTTTATACCTAAATCATGAACCCATTTTGAGCTTATCTTGGTGTATGGTGTTAAGTGTGGGTCCATGCCTAGTTTCTGCCATATTATTTTCCAATTTTCCAGATGTTTTTGTCAAATAATGAATTCTTAGCCCAAAAGTTGGGGTCTTTGAGTTTGTCAAACACTAGATTGCTATAGTTATTGACTATTTTGAAACTAACCTATTCCACTGATCAACTAGTCTATTTCTTAGTCAATACTAAATGGTTTTGGTGACCACTGTTTTATAATATAGTTTTAGACCAGGTAAAGCTAGGCCACATTCATTTGATTTTTTTTTTTCATTAGTTCCCTTGAAATTCTTGACCTTTTGTTCTTCCATATAAATTTTGTTGTTATTTTTCCTAAATCATTAAAGTAGTTTCTTGGGATTCTGATTGGTATAACATTAAATAAATAGATTAATTTAGGTAGTATTGTCATCTTTATTATATTCTCTGGACTAATCCAAGAGCACTTATGAATGTTAAAAATTGTCTTTACATGTAATTGGTAAAAATTAAATACTACTTAAAAAAGAAAAAAATTATCTGATTCCAAATTTCTATTTCACTTGTTCTTTTCAGCTCTAGGTGTAGACTGTTGAGTTCCTATCCCCGAACTCAAAACTGTGGTGACCTTGGATGCAGGTTTCCAGGCTGGATGTTGCTTTTAGTCCACAAGGGAAGACTTCAGAAGTTAGGGTGCTGGGATATAAACCTAGTAAGCTCCAGATTTGCAATTTTCTAGATGGTACAGTGGGTAAAGCAACAGGCTTGAAGTCCAGAAGACTCAAGTTCAAATCCAGGCTCATACACTTAATACCTATGTGACTTAGACAAGTCATTTAAACCTATTTTTTGTTTGTTTGTTTGTTTTTGTTTTTTTAGTTTCCTCATCTATAATATGAACTACAGAAGGAAATATCAAACTACTCTAGTGTCTTTGTCAAAAAAACTCCAAATAGTCTCACAGACTGAAAGAGCTAAAAGATAGCAACAATATTGAATAAACTGTGTAGTTATAAAGCTTTGTCTTTGCAATATGGTGGGGTTGATGAAAAGAAAGATTACAGATGTGGGAGAGAAGCCCCAAAATCATAATATAAAGTTAATAATTTTTGATATTTTGGGCAATAATTCATATCCTCCCTTAACCTGAATTCTAAGTTAGCCAGTGCCACCACTGGAATTTTCCCAACCTGGTGGCCTTGATGTGGACCTATTTAAGCATTTGCAAGTTGAACACCTCTGATCTCTTCTGAGAATTCTTGTGGCATTTTGGGAGATTAGTCCAAGTTTGCGTCAGAGTGGAATCAAGATGCCTACTGAGTTGTTGGCTTGAGAAGAGTTCTGCATGGTGGACAGCTCAGATATTATCTCCTCTTGCAGAATAATGAACACAGTGGCAAGATGCCTTTATGTAGCCTTAAAGAAAGTAGTACATGAGCTCATTTGGATTCTATACTCTGCTATACTTTGGTGCCCAAAGTTTTTTATGCTTTATACAGACTCACATGCCGGACTCAAGCAACACAATATCACAATGATAATTTTTCTAAGTTGTTTAAATAACAATAATAATCAGCATTTATTTAGCATGTTAAATTTTATAATGCCTTGATAAAAGAATAATAGAGGGAAGGGTGGGTAGTGCTGAAACCTCAATCTTATAAGGAATGGATTAAAGAAGGAATAACACATATATCTAGGAATGTAAAAAGTTTTTAAATTCAGAGACAAATACAAGGGCAAGGAGATAGCATGGCTGGAAGAGAATAAAGGAGGAATTCTTAGAGGGTTGGATAGATTAAGGAACAGAGGAGCAAGGTAGCAGATAGAAGTAAACTAGAGAAGTGAGGAGTGATAGAAATAGGAAGAGAAAGGGAGAGAAGGAAAATAGGAGAAAACCACATAATAAGTAATTGTAGTTGTATATAAATTGTAGTAATGTGAATGAGATAAATTTACCCATAAAATGGAAATAATAGATTAAAATTTTGTGTAAGAAGGAAAGTGAAGACAGCAAGAAGGAAGAAAATAAACAAGTAAGTATAGCTCAAAATGCAAATTGGATAAATTCACCCATAAAATGGAAAAAGTTAGAATACTAAAACTTTGAACCCAAAATATGCTCTTTTCAGGAAATGTTACAAAAACAAAAGATAGACACAGATATGAAATAGTGGTCAGGAGAAGAATTTATTATGAATCTAAAAAAAAAGCATATTAATTGTGGTCTCAGGCAAATTTAAAACTAAAATTAGATTTAGCCAGAAGAAAAAAAAAATAAGGAATGTATATTAGGTCAACCATAATTATCAATATTGTTTTAGACTGTTCAAAATAATTAGACAGTATAATGTTGAAATACTGCAGTAGTATAGGAAATGATGAGTTGGTGAGTTAAGAAAAAATATGGAAAGGACCTTTTGTTGGAAGCCGAAGGCCCCCGCCCAGGTGCCCTTCTCATGGCCCTAGCCCAGGTGCCTTTTCCCCACCCCTTGCTGCAACAGAATCGAGCAGGTGGTCAAACAATCCTGAGAACTGCAACCGGGCAAAACGGTCTTGAGAATCAATCTTGAATTGTCACCACACTATGCTCCTGCTCACTGGACCAGCTATAGCCCATGTTCCTTACCCAGACCACCCTACTTCTCTTTCCCATGCTTTTTCCTATATAAGTTGTATCCTGAGAGCAATAAACTGAGACCTTGGCAATAATCAGCCTCGTCTCCCTCCTCTTTCTCGCCCATTTCTCCCCAGGCTGGATCCTCCTCAAAGCCCATACGAGTAACTAGGTCTCACCGGTCGAGACAACCTTTACGGAGGATAATATCAATCACCTTCAGAGAAGCAAAAGATGAGTGGAAAGAAGGAAAGAAGAAATTACATGTACATGTACGTTTGCATGAATTTAAATGTGTATAAATTTATATATTATAGAAATCTACCTCTATTTACATGTATATATACATGTATATGTGTGTACATATGTACATATACATGCCTATATATATATATTAACCTTTAATTCTTGCATTCTTAGTGGGGACAAAAGGGAAAAAATAAGTTAAAAGTGTCCAGCAGAGAACAAAAGAAAATCTGCAAGAAAACAAAGACAAGACAGACACTTCTGAACACAATATTTTGTATTTATTATATAGACTTTCTTGAAATGAAAATTTATTGTATTTTGAATCCTCTCTTATGTTCTACTTTGCACATGACATTTCTATGATATTTTGTATTCCACCTTAAAAATAAAATACATAAGTTTTCTGATGCAAAATCCTTTACTACCATTATGGCATTTAAAAAATGTAAATTAAATTCTATTTTCAGTTTCCCATCCTTGCCCATACTCCCCCCATCTAACCTAATTATTGAGAAAACAAGAAATATGAAATCCATTTTTCATGTTTTTCCATCAATTTTCAGTCATGACCAGCTCTTTATGAATTGTTTTGGAGGTTGGTTGGCAAAATACTGGAATAGTTTATCATTTCCTCCTCTAGCTTATCTCCAGATAAGAAAATGAGCAAAGTAGGATTGGTGATTTGTTCAGGGTCACATAGTTAACAAATTTCTGAGAACAGATTTGAACTCATGAAGATGAACTGACTCCAATTTTAGAATTCTATTCACTTTACCACTTAGCTATGCATCATAAAAATTCAATCATATAAAACATATCCCTGCATATCATGTTTTGAAAAAAGAAAAATAAATGCTTCAATTGGCATTATGAGTCCATCATTTACCTAAATGTCAATCACATTTTCTTATCATAAGTTCTTTAGAGTAGTGAATCTTGATCTTGAGTTACTGTTTTTAACAACTGATATTCCTTATGATATTGCTAATACCGTGTATCTTTTAATTTTGTGCATATTGGTTTTGTTTTTAGTTTAATGTAACTAAATTTATCCATCTTACCTTCTCCTAATTTCTGTACCACTTCCTTAGTTATGAACTTTCCCTCAAACAATTGATATCATAGAAAATTTTCCCTAATTTGTTCCCCTAATTTGCTTGTGATTTCAATATTTATGCATAAATCTTGTTCTAATTTTGAAATTATTTTGATATACAGTGTGAGATATCTATGTCTAGTTTTTGTCTGATTACTTCCAAGGTTTCAAAGCAGTTGTCAAATAATGAGTTATTTTCCCTACCTAAATACTGTGTTCATTTGCTCCTATGTATAATGTATCTAATCTTCAGTGATCAAATAATCTATTTCTCATTTTACAAAATAATTTTTGATGATTATTATTTTGTAATTTAATTTGAAATCTGGCACTACTAATCCTAATTCCTTCGGTTTTTTTCTTTGATTACCTTGATGTTCTTGACTTTTTGTTCTTTAAGATTAATTTTGCTAATACTTTTTTCCAGACCTAAAAATAATTATCTCATAGTATGGTTGTTAAGGAACTGAATAATTAAGTTATGTAATATGATCAATTTTATTAAATTGTCTTATCATATCCTAAGCATTTTATATCTCCAATTATTTAGATCCATTTTTCTGTATAAAATGCTTTATCATTATGCTCATATAATTTCCATATGTGTCTTTGTAAGCAGATCTCAAAGTATTTTATAAATTTTGCATTTTATTTTAAATGAAACTTCTATTTCTTTTTCTTCTTGTTGATTATTATTGGCAAAAATACAAATGCTGATGATTTATGTAGTTTATTTTTATTTATTTATTTATTTTTGATTTTTTAAATTTTTATTATACCTTTTTATTTACAAGATTTATGCATTGGAAATTTTTCAGGATTGACAGTTGCAAATGCTTTTGTTCCAACTTTTTACCTTCTGTCCCTCCACCCCTTCCCCCAGAGCATAGGTTGACCAATACATATTAAATATGTTGAAGTATAAGTTAAATACAATATATGTATACATGTCTAAACAGTTATTTTGCTGTATAAAAGGAGTCAGACTTTGAAAAAGTGTACAATTAGCCTGTGAAGGAAATTAAAAATGCAGGTGGACAAAAATAGAGGGATTGGGAATTCTATGAAGTGGTTCATAGTCATCACCCAGAGTTCTTTCCCTGGGTGTAGCTGGATCAGTTCATTACTGCTCTATTGGAAGTGATTTGGTTCATCTCATAGTTGAAGAGGGCCACATCCATCAAAATTTATCATAATCAGTATTGTTATTGAAGTATATAACGATCTCCTGGTCCTGCTCATTTCACTCAGCATCAGTTCATGTAAGTCTCTCCAGGCCTTTCTGAAATCATCCTGCTGGTCATTTCTTACAGAACAATAATATTGATAATATTCATATACCACAATTTATTCAGCCATTCTCCAATTGATAGGCATCCACTCAGTTTCCAGTTTCTGGCCACTACAAAGAGGGCTGCAACAAACATTCTTGCACATACAGGTCCCTTTCCCTTCTTTAAAATCTCTGGGATATAAACCCAGTAGTAACACTGCTGGGTCAAAGGGTATGCAGTTTGATAGCTTTTTGAGCATAGTTCCAAACTGCTCTCCACAATGCCTGGAAGTAATCACAATTCCACCAACAACGTATCAGTGCCCTAGTTTTCCCACATCCCCCCCAACATTCCACATTATCTTTCCCTGTCATTCTAGCCAATCTGACAGGTGTGTAGTGGTATCTCAGAGTTGTCTTAATTTGCATTTATCTGATTAATAATGTCTTGGAACATCTTTTCATATGGCTAGAAATTGTTTCAACTTCTTCATCTGAGAATTGTCTGTTCATATCCTTTGACCATTTATCAATTGGAGAATGGCTTGATTTCTTATAAATTAGAGTCAATTCTTTATATATTTTGGAAATGAGGCCTTTATCAGAACCTTTGACTGTAAAAATGTTTTCCCAGTTTATTGCTTCCTTTCTAATTTTCTCTGCATTATTTTTATTTGTACAAAAACTTTTCAATTTGATATAATCAAAATTTTCTATTTTTGTGATCATTAATGATCTCTAGTTCTTCTTTGGCCATAAATTCCTTCCTCTTCCACAGGTCTGAAAGGTAAACTATCTTATGCTCTTCCAATTTATTTACAATCTCATTCTTTATGCCTAGATCGTGAATCCATTTTAACCTTCTCTTGGTGTATGGTGTTAAGTGTGGGTCCATGTCTAGTTTCTGCCATACTAATTTCCAATTTTCCCATCAATTTTTGTCAAATAATGCATTCTTATCCCTGAAACTGGGGTCTTTGGGTTTGTCAAACACTTTTCCCTTTTTCTGGCACTATCACCTTTCCATTTCTACTTCCCTTTTTTATATTATATCAGTAAAATCAAATTATACATATGGTTTTTATGTATATCCACAACAGAAATACAGTTCTCAAGAGTTCCTTTTACCTTTTTCTACTTCTCTTGATTCCTGTTGTTGGAGATCAAATTTTTTGTTTAAGTCTGGTTTTTTCCTTAGAAACAGATGGAATTCCTCTATTTCATTAAATATCCACCTTCTTCCATGGGAAAAAAAATACTCAGCTTAGCTGGGTAGTTTATTCTTGGCTGCATTCCAAGCTCTTTTGCCTTTTGGAATATCAGATTCCAGGCCCTTTGATCATTTAATGTTGAGGCAGCCAGGTCTTGCATGACCCTTATTGGGGCACCTCAGTATTTGAACTGTTTTTTTCCTGGCTGCTTGTAAATTTTTTTCTTTAGTCTGAAAATTCTGACGTTTGGCCACAATATTCCTCGGAGTCTTTATTTTAGGGTCTTTTTCAGAAGGTGTATAATGAATTCTTTCAATGCCTATTTTACCTTCCAGTTCTATTACATCTGGGCAGTTCTCTTTGACAATTTCCTGTAAAATAGTATCTAGGCTCTTTTTTTCATCATAATTTTCGGGAAGTTCAATGATCCTCTGGTTATCTCTCCTAGATCTATTTCCAGGTCTGTTGTTTTTCTAAGTAAATATTTAACGTTTTTTCCTAATTTTCATTTTTTTTTTTTTGGTTTGTTTTGCTTGCCTGATTCTTGATGTCTCAATGAATCAGTCATTTCTATTTGTTTAGTTCTGATTTTTAGTGAGTTATTTTCTTCATTAGCTTTTTTTACTTCTTTTTGTATATTTCTAATTGAATTTCTAAATGAGTTGTTTTGCTCTATGGAAATTTTTTCCATTTCACTATTTTTTTTATTGAATGATTTTCTTTTTCTAATTCACAAATCCTACTTTCTTGGGAATTCTTTACCTTTTCCAATTCACAAATTCTGTTTCCCTGCACTTCTTGGGAGTTTTTTTTTACCTTTTCCTATTCACATTTCAGCAAGTTGTTGCCCTTTTGCATAGCTTCTCTTTCCTTTCACCATTTTTCTCCTAGTTCTCTTTTAAGGTTTTTACTAGTCTCTCTAGGAGAGCCTTTGGTGTTGGGGACCAACAATTGTCTGAAGACTTTCTGCTATTAGTCTCCTCAGGGTTGAAAAACTCCTCTCTTTTGTATAGAAACTACTGATTGTCCTTTTTATCTTTTTACTAATTTTTTTTAAAAGCCTGTAGGGTCTGCCTTCAGAGCCAGGAGGTTACCAGCTTCCTTTGCAGAACAGGGATAGGTGTATGGACAGGTATGCCAACTGGCTACAAAAAGCAGCGAGGTACTGGAGTGCTCTGGCAAAGAGTTCCCCACCTGGAAGTAACTCAAGTCTGCAGGGCCGAGCTGGGAAAGTGCCCTGGGAAGAACCCAGCTATGTGAGTTAATTATTGCCCTGAGGCTAGAAGCTGAGCAGTGAAAGTGTCACTAGCCCAGGCCAAAGCCAGCTGTGGGTCTGTGGGTATTAGCAGCTGACCAGCGAATAACCCCACAAGGACTGGAAGTGTCTCTGCTCAGGGAAGCAATGTCGAGCTGTGAAAGTTCTATTTCTCCAGGCTGAGCCCCCCACTGTGCAGATTAGAGGCTGCCCTGGGCTATGTCCTCCTGCTATACAGAGTTGTAACTACCTGCAGGATGGAACTGCACAGCTGTGCTGTGGTCTGTGCTGAGTCACTTCTGGTTTTGGGTGGTTATAGCCAGATCTTGTTAGGTTTTGGCATTTTTTAGGGTGCCCTCTCTCTTTGGCTTTAATTTCTCTGCCGGTTTATTGCTTTGTAATCAAGGCAGAGCAGTTAGCCTATGGTAGAGTCATCTCTATAACTTTTCTAGCCACAGAGATCACCCCTGCCCCTGGTCTGCTCCAGCAGTAGTCTCCTCTCTCCCTGCCTGTGATGATCTGTTCCTATCCCTCAGAACAAACCTGCTCTGGTGGTCTTCCAGATTATCTTCAGCTGGTAAGTTGTTGTGCTTCTAATCTTCATGAATTTGAGCAGTCAAGCACTATTTTTGAGGCTGAATTTAATAGTTGGTTGTGAGGGCATAAGAGGAGCTTAGAAAGTTATGTGTGCCTTCTCTGCCATCTTGGCTCCACTTACAGTCGGTTTATTTTGATTTACTTTGATAAAATTGTTAATTGTGTTAATTAATTTTTTAGTTTACTTTCTAGGGACATTTAAGCATATAATCATGTGAGCTGCCAAACATCATAGTGTTATTTCTGTCTTGGCTATGCTTACCCCTTCAATTTCTTTTACTTAATCTAATATCTACATCTAGGATTTCTAGTACAATATTAAATAATAATAGCTATGGGATCTTGCTTCATTCCTGATGTTATTGAAAAGGCTTAGAGTTTCTTACCAGTACAGATAATGTTTGCTCCAAGTTTTAGATAGATTGTTATTCAGTCATTTTTCATTCATGTCTGATGTTTCTTGTTCCCTTTTGAGATTTTCTTGACAAGGACACTGACATGATTTGCCATTTCTTTCTCCAATTCATTTTTATAGATGAGAAACTGAGGCAAATAGGGCTAAGTGACTTTCTGAAAGCATGAATCTAATGTTTAAGGCCACATTTGAACTCAGAAAGATGGGTCTTCCTGACTTTAGGCCTGACACTCTATCCACTGTGCCATCTAGACACACCTTTAGAAAATCATTTTAAGAAAAGTTACATTTATACCTATACTCTGGCAGACACCAGGATAGTAGTCTAGCATGCAATTCTGGTGCAGTTTTGCCAGTGCAGCCCAGGGCTTTGTCCCGGCCCCACTCTGACTTCTGAATCAGTGGCAATGCTGGGGCCTTTTAGACCTCTCAGCCCAGAGATACCAAAGGGAATTGTAAGGTCAGCAGAAAAGGTTTGTGGAGTCAGAGAGTTCAGCATGCAGGCCCAGTGCAGGCCTTGCCAGCACAACCTCAGCCTTGGTTGGACATCATCAAAGCAGGCTCTGTGGCTTTAGCACACTTGTTCTTATAACTATAGTGGTGAGGAGGCACTCCTAAAAGCTCAAAGGCATAAAAGAGTGCTTGTGATCAGGTTCCTAGAAGGATCTCAGGAAACAGCTGCACAAAATCCCTTGAAGCTTGAGATAATGCACACTCCATCTTGGAAACAGAACTTTCTTTTAACAAAGAGGTAACAGTCTTGTAATAGGCTAGAAAAATAAGCAGACACCAAAAAAAAAAAAAAATTCTGACCATTGACAGTTATTATAGTGACAAAGAAAATAAAAAGACACACTCAAAAGATGATAACAAAGTCAAAACACCTACATCCAAATCTTCCAAGGAAAATTTGAATTAGATTCAGGCCATGGAAAAATTTGCAAAAGAATTGAAAGTGGTGAAAAAGAAAATGTAAAAAGCTAATGAGGAAAAGAATACCTTCAAAAGCAAAAATGGCCAGTTGGGAAAGGAGATATGAAAGCTCACAGAGGAAAATAATTCCTTAAAAATAGAATCAAACAAATGGAAGCTAATGATTTTATGAGAAATTAAGATATAAATAAAAAAAATGAAAAAAATAGAAAAGAAAATGAAAAATATAATTGGAGAAACAAATGACCTGAAAAACAGCTTCAAGAGTGATAATTTTAAAATTATTGTTCTACCTGAAAGTCATGATAAAAAAAAAGTTGAACATCGTGTTTTAAGAAATTATCAAGGAAACCTGTTCTGAAGTTCTAGGACCAGAGAGTAAAATAGAAATTGAAAGAATCTGCCATTCACTTTCTGAAAGAGATCTGAAAATGAAAACTCCAAGTAATACTATAGACAAATAGACAAATTCTACAGCTCCCAAGTCAAGGAGAAAATATTTAAGCATCCAGAAAGAAATAATTCAAGTATAGTGGAGCCAGTCAGGATAAGAAAAAAAAAAAAGATTTTGTTAGGATTCCAAGCACGAATCACATACCCAGCAAAACTGAACACAATCCTTCAGAGGAAAAGGTAGCCACCATTCAATGAAATAGAAGATTTTCTTTTTCTTTTTTTTAAATAACTTTTTATTGATAGAACTCATGCCAGGGTAATTTTTTTTCAACATTATCCCTTGCTTTCACTTCTGTTCTGATTTTTCCCCTCCCTCCCTCCACCCCCTCTCCCAGATGGCAAGCAATCCTTTACATGTTGAATAGGTTACAGTATATCCTGGATACAATATACGTGTGCAGAACCGAACAGTTTTCTTGTTGCACAGGGAGAATTGAATTCAGAAGGTATAAATAATCCGGGAAGAAAAAACAAAAATGCAAGCAGTTTATATTCATCTCCCAGTGTTCTTTCTTTGGGTGTAGCTGCTTCTGCCCATCTTTTATCAATTGAAACTGAATTAGCTCTCTTTATCGAAGAGATCCACTTCCATCAGAATACATCCTCAAACAGTATCATTGTTGAGGTATATAATGATCTCCTGGTTCTGCTCATTTCACTTAGCATCAGTTCATATAAGTCTCGCCAGTCCTCTCTGTATTCATCCTGCTGGTCATTCCTTACAGAACAATAATATTCCATAACGTTCATATACCACAATTTACTCAACCATTCTCCAATTGATGGGCATCCATTCATTTTCCAGCTTCTAGCCACTACAAACAGGGCTGCCACAAACATTTTGGCACATACAGGCCCCTTTCCCTTCTTTAGTATCTTTTTGGAGCATAAGCCCAGTAGAGACACTGCTGGATCAAAGAGTATGCACAGTTTGATAACTTTTTGAGCATAGTTCCAAATTGCTCTCCAGAATGGCTGGATGTGTTCACAATTCCACCAACAATGTATCAGTGTCCCTGTTTTCCCACATCCCCTCCAACATTCCACATTATCTTTCCCTGTCACTCTAGCCAATCTGACAGGTGTGTAGTGGTATCTCAGAGTTGCCTTAATTTGCATTTTGAAATAGAGGATTTTCAAGCATTAGTTATGAAAAGAACAGAGCTGAAATGAAAATGTGATTTTCAAATATAGAACTTTGAAGAAGCATAAGGAACTATTCAAGAAAGTAATATAATAAGGGACTTTATTTGTTAAATGGGAAGACAATACTAGTAACTCATTTGTTCTTTCTCACTATTATGGCAGTTACAAAAATTATATAAAGACAGAGAGCATAGCTGTGAGTTGAATATTTTTTTGAAGTCATGAAATTAATGGGTGAGAGAGGAATGTAGTGGGAAAAAGGGAAAGGGAGAAGTGGAATGGTATTAATTACTATAAAATAGAGTAAGCAAAAGCTTTTAGATTGGAGGGAAAGAGGGGGAGAAGAGAGTGAATGAATGAAGTTTACTTTCATCAGAATTGGCTCAAAATGGAAGTAACATAAATACTCAATATGGATACAGAAATCTATCTTACCTTGGAAAGGAAAATAAGAGGGGAACAGGATACATTAAAGGGGGGTGGTGATAAAAGAAAGTGTATTTTAAGGGGAAGAGTGGTCAATATCAAAATATTTTAAAGGAGATATAGGGTGAGAGAAAAAAGAGAATAAATCTGGAGAAATACAACTAGCAATAGTAATTGTAAAAAAAAAAATTGAAGCAAGTCTCTCTGATAAAATCTTATTTTTCAAACATAGATGGAACTGAGTTGAATTTATAAAAAATAAAAACCATGCCCCAATTAATAAATGATCAAAAAATATGATTTGTGCCCAAAGGGCTATAAATTCATTCATGTCCTTTGACATAACAATATCATTACTAGATATAAATTTTAAAAAAAGAGTATGGTAATGTACAAAACATATTCATAGCAGCTCTCTTCTCATGGTAAAAAAAATGGAAATTGAGGGGATGCCCATCAATTGGGGAATACCTCAATTTATATGATGTGGTATATGTTTTTGATGGAATATTATTGTTTTATGGAGATTGGTGAACAGGATGTTCTCAGAAAAAAAAAAAAATCTCTGAAAAGTTCTCCATGAATTCAAGCAAAGTAAAATGTACTGTATACAAAATAATAGCAATGTTCTAAGAACAATTGTAAATGGTTTTTACTATTCTTGGCAGTGCAGTAATCCGTGACTATTCTAAAAGACTTATGATGAAAAATCCTACCCATAATCAGAGAAGGAACCTATTGTATCTGACTACACATTGAAGCATTTTCTCTCTCTTTCTCACTCATGTAATTTTTCTTGATGTTTTTATTTTCATTAGGATGCATGATCTATATGTTTTCTTTCAGAACTTGCCTTTTATGGAAATATTTTGTATAACTTCACATGTAGGTTCTTAATTGTGGGTGCAGATAAGAGAGAGAACCTAGAATTCAAAAATTTTAAAAACAAAGTAAAACAATTGTTTTCAAAGTAACTGGGGAAAACACTAAATAAAATAAAATAAATCATGAAAAAATGCATTTGTGTCATAGAGATAATTTGTTAGGACTCTCTCTCTCTCTCTCTCTCTCTCTCTCTCTCTCTCTCTCTCTCTC
>MU174308.1:169274664-169286234 GCA_016696395.1 Antechinus stuartii
TCTCTCTCTCTCTCTCTCTCTCTCTCTCTCTCTCTCTCTCTCTCTCTTTTTTCCTGAGGCAATTGAGATTATGTGACTTGCCCAGGGTCACACAGCAAGGAAGTATTAAGCGTCTGAGTCTCTATTCACTGCATCACCTAGCTGCCTCCCTCTATTTTTTTCAAATAATTTATATAACCTGGAAAGAAATTCTTTTTTAAAAAAAATGTTTCATAGAATTCATTTATGAATTTGTTTTGTTTTGGAATTTATTATTTAGGGATTTGTCTTTTTCTGGCTTGTCCCATTTAATTTCTAAAATAAAGTTATTTAATTTTTTTTTTTCTTTTGTGAATAGGCAATTCTTATTTTTGTAAATATTCATTGTACTTAGACCAGTTTTATTGACTTATAGTCAGTTGAGAAATATATCTCCTAATGAGCTCCTTTCCTATTCAACAGACAAAGTTCTATGATATCTATTTTTTCCCAAAATTTTAATTTCATTTCTGTAACTTCTTTCTTACTTGTTTTATGGTCAAAAAGAGCAAATTGAGGTTCCCAATAGTATTGTTTTGCTACCTATAATTCTTCAAATAGTTCAATTAATTTTGCCTTCAAGAATTTGTTGTGCACATGTTCAGTACTTTTGTTAATAAATTTTCTGTTAACTTTTAGTAATGTGTGTACATGTTTAGTATTTTTGTTAATAAATTTCCTATGTTAACTTTTAATAACATGTGTGTACATGTTTAGTACTTTTGTTAATAAATTTTCTATGTTAACTTTTAGTAAAATGTGATTTCCCTGATTAATCTCTTTTAATTAGGTGATTTCATAAAATTTGAAAGCTTTTACATATATTTATTAATTGTGCATTAAACATCTGTTTCCATTACTATGGTAAGCAAAACTACACTGCTTAATTAATACTTCCACTGATAACATATTTAGTTGGACTAGGCCTTTTTTGAGATGGGTAGTCTGATTATCTGAAATTACTCAGTTCATATTACTCATTGTAAATAATTGTAGTATCCATCACTTTCATTTTCATGCTTAATAGTGTCTTGAGCTACAGTAGTGCTATGATTTTTTAAGAAAAGGTGTGATGACCACATATTTAAAATCAGCCGGAGTCAGGAATTCAGGTTAAGGGAAAAATCTTCAATCTTTATTTTCTTTTGAGGTGAAGGGGGATTGCAATAGCAATATGGGCAGCTGCAACAGGAAGCCAGCCAGCAGAGGTGAATGGGGGATTGCAGGTGAAGGGGGATCAGAGGTGAAGGGGGGTTGCAATAGCAATGCGAGCAGCTGTGTCAAGAAACCAGCCAGCAGTCTCTCTTTCCACTTCCCTTTTCACTCCCCTGCCTCCCCTCACCAAAAATGTCATTTCCTATCCAACACATCAGGACTTGCACAAAGAATGGGCAGGGGCCATTCTTTTTCCAAGCATATATATTAATAGAGTATGGTTCAATTACTATTTAGCCTCATGTGCTTGGGACTTCAGTGCATCAACTCAAGCCTCAGCTCATTATATCTCCTGCTTTCTTTTGATTTAGAAAACAGGTGGTCATGCCATCCCTGACTCCTCCGGGAGGTTAGATCCCCCAAGGGGAAGTGATCACACCCTCCCTGACTTCTCAGCAAAGGAAAACATAGAAAAGGAGGTGATCACGCCCTCCCTGACATCTCAGGAAGGGAGATGAAGAGCACCAAAGGGAAATGGGGGATGCTAGTGGGTTTCTGGGCTGAAGGGTCTTATTAGAAACAGGTATGCACAAATCCATCAGCATGGGAGGTATTACACAAGCGCATAGCAATGACGCAGAGGATATTAGTGATGATTCTCCCCACAGTCAGTGCAGGCTTGATGTAGTGTAACAAACATGAATTGTACATGCAAGTAACGGTATAACAAACAATATAAATCAACATGGTGTTGTAAAAGATTGCCAGAAGTCCTAGAAGGAGGGTATGTAAACAGCAGTCACACATATACCTTCTTCAGCAGCCAAGAGATAGTCCAAAACCAATCTATTGTCCATTGCTTCACATGTCAGGGAATCCAATGATCCCCCCAAGTTTTTGAAGTCCTGCAAAAGTCTTTTTATGTGTTAGGGAATCCAGTGATTCCAGCAGATTTTGAAGTGCTATAACAGTCTTATCATTTCTCAGAAAATCCAATGATTCCTAAGGGTTTTCAAATCTTATGTCTCAAAGAATCCAATGATTCCTGAGGGTTTTCAAGTCCTACAATCTTATGTCTCAGAGAATCCAATGATTCCTGAGGGTTTTCAAGTCCTACAACAATCTTATCATGTCTCAGAGAATCCAATGATTCCTGAGGGTTTTGAAGTCCAACGATTTTCTATGTCCATGAGTCAAATGCCATAACTGCCATACTCTTTCAATAGTGAGCACAAAAAGCAACAGAACCACCCGATATTTCTTTGGTCTTCTCCTTCTTTTTAAAGGTCAGCCCCATCTCTCTGAAATGGACAAGGCAAATACAACTCATTGGCACCCATCTGATTCCTTCTCCTCCTGTAAAAATACAAGCAAATCCTCTTCCCCAAGCAGTTAACCTATCTAATTCCCTTCTATTTACCACTTCCTGGATCTCTCCACATCACCTGGTGATTATCTAAAGATAGTGGAGCTGTTTGCACTGGATACTGCCCTGTTGTGTTATAAGGCCTGTAACCTCCCCAACTGTAATCCTGATTGCCTTTCTGTTGGTTGATGACATCAGAGTCCTGAATTTCTGGGTGTAACCTCAATTGCTATCATGCCCCATCTATCTTTTGATTGATACCTTGGAGCTGGGCCCTGCCTCTCATTTCTCTGGGTCAATCTACATTCAGAGGCCCAGTGAAAGCCTCGGCTACATTTTGGACATGCGGTTTTGGGTTTTATACTCTCACCCTGTCTTCTCATTCTATCTCCATATCTACAATGAACTCTCAAATGTCCAACTTTTCCACACTGAAAGCATCTACGAGTTTCTTTAGAATTCCTTTGCCAAGAAGGATCCTGTCTTCTCATGTTTGGATTTTGGGAAGTCTGCATCATAGCCTGGCTATAAAAGGCATTTGTGACCACTGTGGCAAAGTGTCTTATGAGCTCCTCTAAAGGAGCATCCTTGTGCAGTCCTAGTATAATTCTTCTGCAAACCTCATTAGCATTTTCCTTAGCAAGTTGCCTTATCAAAATGTCTATTACTGCATTTTCCCCATTGTTCTTGTGATAGCTTTCTGAAAATATCTCACAAAGTCAGCCAAGGGTTCATTTGGCCCTTGTGTTATTTTTGTGAAGGCCTCACCCTTGTCATCTTTATTGTGGAGAGAAGCCCAGGCTTTGATAGCATTAGCAGCAATTTGCTCATATGCTGCTAGGGAATAATTAATCCGTACTGTGACGTCTGCATAGGAACCTATACCTGTTAGTAGGTCACAGGTGATTGCAATATGAACTGCACTTTGACTATTTTGTTGGGCTTGTATCCTACAGAGCTCACTGTGTTCAGAAAGCCACAAGCAGTTTTGTCCAGGCAAGCAGTTTTGTCCAGGTTCTAGGCATATCCTTGCTATAGATTTCCAGTCACTAAGGGTCAAGATTTCAAAAGCCAAATTCTGTAATAGCATCTTAACATAAGCTGATGTAGCTCCATAAAGAATGCAAGCCTTTTTTTAGGTCTTTGAGGATTTCTATATCAAAAGGAGCGTATTTTCTACTTTCTTGACCTGAAGAATTAAACTGCTGAATTACAGGAAAAATGTGATGTTGAAATTCCGAAACATCTCTCCCTTCGGCCTTGGCCTTAATTAGTCCCTTTTGCAATCTACTCATAGGAGCGGCTGAATGCTGGGAAGGAGGTGCTGGTGTTGTCACTCCCCTCCCCCCTCTTCCCCTGCCACTACCCCTCGTTCCTCCATCCCGAAGGGTGGAATTAATGGAGGGTGGAATTAATGGAGGAGAGTCTATTACCTGCTCCTTAGCACACTCCTTAAGTGTGGCTGAAGCTGCCTCAGATTCACCACACCCTTGAGCCTCAATTGGGTCTCCATGCCCTGTGGGGGTATGGTCATTAATATGTTCATTATCTTCCTCCTTTATCTCAGGCTTCCCCATTTGGCTATTCCTAAAGTTTTTTTTTTTTTTTTTCCTTTCTTCTATAACTTATCCAATTTCTTAAGGCCAACTGTATTATATTTTATAAATAGAATGCCTCGATGGAAATTGAATGAGGACCGTTTTTGTTGTAATATGCAGAGAACTGTTGCCCAATTAATATCCAATTATCTGGAGAGATTTGCTCTTCCTCTAAGAACCAAGGGGAGATGCATTTTAATGTACCCAGAAGTCTAGCTATCTGTTCCCAAGTTATAAGTAGCCCTTGTTCTTCTATCAGCTTAAGCATGCTTTCTATAGCACCACTCCTGGGTGGAGGTGGGTGGGTTGGGATGGGGGATGGAGAATCTTTAGCTAGCATCTGTCCCATTTCAGCCAAAAAAGGTTATTAGTTTAGTCTTTAAGAAAATAAGTTCTCTGTTTCTCTATTATACTCACCTAAGTTCCTGGTCACTGGAGACTTCTTCAGTGAAAGTAGGGTCCTTGGTTCCCACACTTGGGCACCAAATGTGATGACTGCGTATTTAAAATCAGCTGGAGTCAGGAATTCAGGTTAAGGGAAAAATCTTCAATCTTTCTTCTTTTTGAGGTGAAGGGGGATTGCGATAGCAATATGGATAGCTGCGACAGGAAGCCAGCCAGCAAAGGTGAAGGGGGATTTCAGGTGTAGTGGGATCGGAGGTGAAAGTGGGTCGTGATAGCAATGCGAGCAGCTGTGTCAAGAAACTAGCCAGGAGTCTCTCTTTCTGCTTTCCTTTCCACTCCCCTACCAAAAATGGCACTTCCTATACAACACATCAGGACTTGCATAGAGTGGGTGGGGGCCATTCTTTCTCCAAGCATGTATATTAATAGAGTATGATCCAATTACTATTTAGCCTCACGTGCTTGGGACCTCAGTGCATCAACTCGAGCCTCAGCCCATTACAAAAAGGAAATGACTTTTATCTTAATTTGGTCAAAAGCCTTTCTTTTTTGCTTTTTAGCAGAATTATTCTCCTTATTCTTCACCTCTCCTGAAAAAACACACAAAGAAAAGTGTCTTCCCTATTTCATTCTTCTATAAGCAAATAGATGGAGCAATAGACTTTGCTGGGTACAGAGTCAGGAAAACCTGAGTTCAAAACTTGTCTTAGATACTTGCTAGCCCTGTGATGTTGGGAAAATATCTTAATCTCTGCCTGAATCAGAGTCCTCAAATGTAAAATGAGAATAACAAGAGAATTTACCTTATAAGATAGTGTGAATATCATATGAGATAATATTTGTAAATTGTTTAGCACAGTTCCTGGCACATTTTAGGCACTTAATAAATGCTTATGTCTTCCCTCCCTTCCCTTAGCAACAAAACTTAGTGGAAAACAGGCTATGTTTTCTCTATTCCTTCTTTGTAGCAAAAAATGACAGTAGAGATCATTCCAACCTCACTTTGGCCAGTTAATCTGTTTGGCAACAAGTGGCAGTGTAAGGACAGAGTTACATTCTTTCTTGAACAGGGTTCTAAAATTTTCATTTAAGTTCTGCTTCTTTTTACTTCAACTAGGTGCTCTCTGCAAAATAAAAATCATCTTTGCCAAACATATATAGCCAAAAATATAAAATTTATAACAAAATGAATTACATTCATCTATTTATCATAGAGCAGTTCTTGTGGTCCTATTGCCTTGTATATTAAACTAAAAGATCTGCAAGTCTATAATACTTTATTTGAAATTCACTGCAGTAGTCTCTCTATTTATTCCAAGATTCCACTACCTCTTATACAAAGAGTGAACAGATACTGTCTTGCAACAGGACTTAGGGGTGACATAGTAACTGCTGCTTATAGAACTTGAGTCAGACTCATGTCCTAGAAATGTGAATTGTCTAGGCTAACTTTGTTACATATGCATATGGGTATATATAACAATCATGCTCGCACCCAGGACACCCCAAAATCAGCCGGAGTCAGGATAAGCAAAAGTCCTCAATCTTTATTCTCGGTCCCCAGACGTGGGATTGAACAGGATGGAAGCAGAATCTCTGAGACCGCCTTCTCCCTCGTCTACCATCAAGAGTGTGTCCCTGGCTAGCTTTTCTCCACCCCCTAGTCCCTCCTACAATGCTCTATACACCAATCATTGAGCCAGTACGAATAGTGGAAAGGACCATTTTCCAAGCATATGTCCATAGAGTATTGTCCTCAAGCACTCAGCAGTCCTGACCTCAGTGCATCCCAATAGTTTCAGCCCTCTACAGATATATATATATATATATATATATATATATATATATATATATATATATATACACCCACATGCATGATAATTATAGTTAGTAATTATATTTAGTACTTACTTTGAGTCAGACATTTTGCTTTATCAATATTAGCTCCTTTGATCCTCATAATAATTCTGAGAAGTGAATGTTATTATTATCTCTATTTTATAGATGAAAAAAGTAAGGCAAACAGGAATTAAATGACTTGATTTGGGTTACACAGATAAGAAATGACTGAAGCTGGATTTGAATTGGGATCTTCCTGATTTCAGACCTACTGCCACCCACTGTCCCTTCAGAAAACTAATAATCCAATGTTTCTAGATGATAGTTTTGATCATTTCATCTCAGTGTTTACATGTATATATACACCTCTGTAAAGGAGAGAAAAAAAATTTCCTACCCTTCTCATAGACAAGTTTGTAGTTATGGTACAATATAACAGTGTTGCTTTCAATTTCCATTGTTGTAGTCATTGTGGATATTGTTTTCTTGATTCAGTTTTCTTTCACTAAACATTATTTTAAATGTATTTTTATATTTCCCCAAATTTTTCATTTGTTTGATATATTTTGCTTTATTTTATACACACACATATATGTATTATATATAATATTGCATTGCATTCATTTACCACACCTTGATTAGATATTCTTAAATTAATAGGCATTTACTTTGTTTCCAATTTGTCTTTGTCTGACCTGACTTGGGGTATGTAACAATCCAGCACTAATGAAGGAAATGTCAGTTGTATGTGAGCGCTAATGTATCTGGTAAAGTTGGAAAGATGATATAGCACTATGATAAACTATATGCCTTTAATTAGAGTAGCAACCTCATCAAATTTATAGACACTGCACCATATTGATCACAGAATTTTGCTTTGTTTTACAGCCAAAGTAACTACAAAGATCAAAAGTTTATGATCTATGTTAGTGATAGCATTAATTAAGTTGATTTAATCATGCATGATTGATGCTGAAATTGAAAGAATGTAACTGTAAAATATTCAGCTCTTACTTGAATAGTTTTGCTCTTTATATATGCCTGTATTCTTTTGAGTATATTGTTGTCTTACTGTAATCAGTTTTCATATTTTCTCTGACTATACTTTATTACCACTGATTAATTAATCAAATTCAAATAAATAATTTGGAATTTAATTGAAAAACAGGAGAAAATCAGAAATTGATATACCATGAATATGGAATAATCATAAAGTCTTGTACTTGAATGTAGCAGAAACATAATAGAATAAAATTATTATGTAATTTATGTAATTTGAGAGAGATTGTGATGTGTTGGATATTGATATGGCTGTAGAATTCAGAAGACTTGCGATCATGTCTGTCTCCAACAAGTGATGGCTTTGAGATCATTGTCAAGTCACTTGCACTCTCAATGCCCAAGCAATAAAACTTTTACAGAATAATATGCATTCGGAGCAAAATGCATTGTTCAAAGGAACTTCCACATTATGAGATCTCTAATCCTAAGAAAATCAAAAGTTTTTTGAGGAAAATAGCATATTAAACTAGAGAGGTCTCAATGTTACAGAAGCACAGAATCTGAAATTTTGAAGGAACCTCAGTAGCTATGTAGTTTAACATGAACATGGAGGAATTCCTACTGTAATAGTAATTTGACAAGTAGTCATTCAGTATCTGTTTGAAGACTTTCAATGATGGTGAATTTACTACTTCACAAGGCAAGACTTTTGGATATTCTAAATGTTAGATTTTTTTTTCAGACATCAAGCCTAAATTTGCCCCTTTGGTACTTTTACCTATTGCTCCTGGTTCTGTCCTCTGTGATAAAACACAATAAATGTACTCTCTTTTCCCATGATAATCCTTCAAAGACATGAGCACATACATGTTCTCCTTAAACCTTTTTTTTAGACTAAATATATCCTTTTCTTTCAACCAATTGTCAGATGTGATGAGGTCAACTGCTTCCATCTTTCTGGTTGCCTGCTATTCCAAATGAGGTCTAGTGAGAACAGAATACAATAGGATTAGTACTTCCTTCTTCCTGAAAATTAAAACAATACAATAGGATTAGTACTTCCTTCTTCCTGAAAATTAAAACCTTCCTAAGAATCTTAGTCCAAGATTGCATTAGCTTTTCTGACCCTGACATCACAGTATGGCCTTTAATATTGAACTTGAAGTTCACCAAGGTTCACCAATATTTTTCAGAACAACTGCTATCTATTCTTAGTCCATCTTATATTTGGAGAGTTAATTATTTATCCCAAAAAAGCACTAACCCTGTTGAAAGAAACAGTCAGGGAATCTGGTTTTGAAAATTATCATTGCTACTATGACGAGCAATTTTACCTTATAAGACAATTTCTTTATCTGATAAATTGATATATGTGTTCCTAATATTTATCCCAATTATCCTAAGTATCTTAACAAATTAATAGTTGTTCCTAGTTATCTAAAAACAGGTATGTTATTAGTAATTTACTATATTAAATGTGAACTATTATTCCCTACTAGATTATAATTCTGGACAATAATCTTTTTTATTTTGTAAGATGCTAGACCAAATAGGATTTTTAAAGTTGTTTTATTTTTCACTTTTATATTCTAACACGTGGCACAATATCTTATACAAATTAGGTGCATTAAAAGCTATTTGGAGTGAATTGAACTAAAGAAAAATATTGTAAAAACCTCACTAAAACCACATATCTGAATAATGTGGAGGTAATTTAAAATCATCATATGTACCACATCTACAATGTTGTTTAGAAAATTAGTCTTTTGAACAATTAACAACAAAATTATAGACTTTTTCATTCCAGTGTAGAGTGTTTAAAATAGTAAGAATGTTACTAATGAAGGAAATTGCATGGAATAAAATATATCTTCAATTCCATCTGAAGTAGAGGTAGGGCTATTGCATTCCCAAATGACTTATGAACAATATTCAAATAGAAATTATCATTTGGTAGTACTCATCTTGGTCTCAGTCTGGTGAAAGGAAGTGAAGAATAGCTCTAATTAGAATGATAATGGTAATTGGATGAGGTCAATGCAAATTTTGAGGCAACCAAATTTGCAAGAATTATTTTCTGGTCTATTTTAGGGAATAAATATATTTCAATCACTCAGTTGGGGAGAAGAAGTAGATACTTCTCACCAAGTTCTTTAGTTAATGCCTCTCTAACTCAGTTGTAAATTTCTTGAAAGAAATACTTTTAATACTTTTATAGAACTACAAATTTTATAGAACTATGAATTAAATAGTCATTCAATAACTCTAACTAGACATTTGAATTTGTGATCTCATCCATTAGGAAGTTTACTTCTGTAAGAGAATATAACTCATGCCTGCCAATAATATATGAATCTTTCTTATTTCATATAATTAATTTGACACAGGGCATCCATTCTATGTTATTGACTTTCCTCCTTTTTTTTTTTCTTCCTCTGGCATTAAGAGGATATAAGTAGAGTACATAATAAGGGCACTTCTTAAATCTTGATCTCACCATATAACCAACCTATTTTTTTTTTTAATTTTTCTTCAGTTTCTTCATGAAATCTTTATCAATCAATAGCCCCATGATTAGAGGACTGGTCTCCAACAAAAAAGACTTGAGTTCATGACCAAGTTCAGACATTTATCAGCTACATGACCCTGACCAAAATCTGTTTGTTTCAGTTTCCTCAGTTTTAAAAGAGGAATACCTTACAAAGTTGTTGGAGGGATTAAATGAAATAATAATTATAAAAAGGGCTAGGTTCTTTACCTAGAATATAGCAGAGACTATGCAAATGATTATTCTTTTTACTCTCAGCACCCCAAATTTTTCATTTTTTATATGTTGCAACCCATTCATATCTACCAAGTGCCACTCCATTGCACTCCAAATGATATTATTTTTTTAAAGTATGTTATGTTTTCTACCATATAGTAACATTAATAGAATGTCAGTATTAACAAAAAAATAAAATGGATCTTTGCTTTTTTTTTTTATGGAAAGTCTAGAGATATTAAAGAAATTTCACAATTGCCAAAGGCAATCTGGCTTTTTCTCCCCATCCCGTTTAATTTTATATCCAACTTCTTTTTTAGTTTCTTTTTCTATGCTAGATATGCACATATACGAACAAGTTTTTGAGGTAGCCCATCAAAATGCATATTCTAATCTGGACAATAATCATTCATCTTTCCTCTGAGTTGGTTAGGCCAAACAATTTTGAATGATTACTTATTCAGTAATGACTTGGGAGTTGATGAGACCATTGCAATGTCATCCACAAATAGAAAATATACAGGGTCTTATCATTCATATAGCAAGTATTTAATTAACATTTACTACATTAAATTGAAGGTTTTGCTTATTTTATTTACAGCCAAATATTAATGAACAACTTTTCCTAACAAATTCTTGTTTATTACATAACACTGTTTAGACAAGTGTTTAAAGTATAACTTTACAGTGACTAACTAAGCTAATAACTCTAATTTTACATTCCCAGCTATCCACTAGGCATCTCAATCTGGATGTCTGTCCTGATGTTATTTCAAACCGAAAATATCCTAAACAGAACTCACTATGAAAACCTGGCTCATTTCCTAACTTCTGCACTTCTATTGATGGTGTCACTTTTTCCTATGAAATTTGATTTAAAATGTTGGGAATGCTATTTATTTTTCTTTTCTCCTTACCTCCCACATTGAATCAGCTGCCAAGATGTGTCACTTCTGCTTCCAAATTTTTTACATGTATCCGCATTTTTCCATTCTTAAAGTTTTATAGGCTCAAGACTGGATTATTGTAATAGCTTTCTTAACTGGGTTTCTTAACTCTAGTTTCTCTCCTTTTTAATCTATACTTTATGCAGCAGCCAAAGCAATCTGTCTAATGCACAAATGAATAACCACTAACTTCCTTATTGGTTCCAATTTCCTACAGAATAAAATATTGACTCCTTTGCTTGACTTTCAAAATCTTTTGTAATCTTTCTCCAACCTATGTTTATGGCATTATGTTCTAGTATTTCCATTTATAAATCAATCAAAAATTTATTTGGAATCTAACAATATGACACTCACTGTGCTCAGCATTGGGGACAAAAGACAAAAAGACAAACATGAAAAGTCTTTGCCATTGAGGGGCTTACAGTCTGGACACACACACATTCTTTCTCCAAATATATACATATATATATATA
>MU174308.1:169286634-169309683 GCA_016696395.1 Antechinus stuartii
TATATAGATATATATGCATATGTAAAATATAGTCACAATCAGTACAAGGTAATTTTGGGAGACAGCAGTCTGAGAGGATAAGGAGCATTTTCCTATAGAAGATCGTACTTGAATTTAGTTTTGAAGGAAATAGGAATTCTAAGTCTAAGTGCTCACTCTATAAAATTAGACTCCTTTTGGACTCCTGGATCTCCTTTTCCTATTGCCTTTAGTCTTTCCCAACATCAGGGACTTTTCCAATGAATCCTGATTTCTCATTATGTGACCAAAGTTTTTCAGTTTCACCTTCAGTATTTCTTCTTGCAGTGAATAGTTAATATTCAATATTGTTATATAGTAATATTATTTGATCTCCTTGCTATCCAAGGGACTATCAAAAGTCAAAAGTCTTCCCCAGGACCACAATTTCAAAAATTTGAAAGCACAGATTCTGTAGAATTAACTTTCTTTATAATCCAATTCACAGCCTTACATTGCTACTGAAAAAAAAAAAAGTGTAGGTCTCTCTCTGCCTCTCTCTCTCTCTGTCTGTCTGTCTCTCTCTCCCCCCTCTTCTCTCTTTCTCCTATGCTGTCCATATTGCCATAGATTTTCTTCCACCTGTCTTTTAACTTTGTAGCTGCAGTCACCATATTCAGTGATGTTTGTGCCCAATAGTATAAAATCTGATATTATATACATTTTTCTTTCTGTTTGGTAGGAAATGACAGGGCCAATTGCCAAGATTTTAGTTTTTTTTTTAATATTATGCTTCAAGTCAACTCTTACACTCTCCAATTTCACCCTTATCAACAAACATTTTAATTCTTCTTTACTTTCTGCCATCCGAGTAACATTATTTGTATATCTGATATAGTTGATATTTCTCCTGGCAAACTTAATTCTTTTGATTCATCTATTTGGTCATTTCACATGATATACACTAAATAAAAGTTAAATAATAAGATGTCACACAGATAGAATTCATTTTTCTTTCCTAAACTTAAAGAAATTATTTCTTTTCCCAATTTTCTTCTATATCTCTTGAGGTTTTTTTTAAGCTTTTTAATTTAAAAACATATGCCCAAATAATTTTTCAACATTGACTCTTGCATAACCTTGAGTTCAAAATTTTCCCTTCCTTCCCCTCACCCCTTCCCTTAGATGGCAAGCAATCCAATATGTGTTATACACATTAAAATATGTTAAATCCAATGTGTAAATATATTCATACAATCTCTTGGTGCACAAAAATCAGATCAAAAAGGAAAGTAAACGAATAAGAAAACAAAATGCAAACAAACAACTACAAAAAAGAACGAGAATGATATGTTGTGATCCACAATCAGTTCCCACAGTCCTCTCTCTCAGTGTAGACTCTTTTTGTCACAAGATCATTCAAACTGGCATCAGTCATCTCATTTTTGGAAAGCGTCATCTTCAACAGAATTGATCATCATATAATATTGATGTTACCATGTGTAATGATCTCCTGGTTCTATCAGTTCATGTAAGGCTCTCCAGGCCTCTCTAAAACCATACTCCTGATAGTTTCTTATAGAACAATAATATTCCATGACATTTGAATACAATTACTTATTCAGCCATTCTCCAACTGATGGGCATTCATTAAGTTTCCAGTTTCTTGCCACTACAAAGAGGGCTGCCATAAAATTTTTTACACATGTGGGTCCCTTTTCTTTAAGATTTCTTTGGGATATAGGCCCAATAAAAACACTGCTGGATCAAAGTGTATGCACAGTTTGATAACTTTTTGAATATAGTTCCAAATTGCTCTGCAGAATGGCTGGATCTCTTCACAGTTCCACCAGCAATGTATTAGTGTCCTAGTTTCCCCACATCCTCTCCACCATTCACCATTATCTTTTCCTATCATCTGATAGATATGGAGTGGTATCTCAGAGTTGTATTAATTTGTATTTCTCTGATCAATAGTGATTTGGAACACCTTTTCATATAATTAGAAATGGTTTTAATTTCTTCATCTAAAATTGTCTGTTCATATACTTTGACCATTTATATCAATTGGAAAATGGCTTGAATTTCTATTAATTTGAGTAAATTCTCTATATATTTTAGAAATGAATCCTTTATCAGAAACCTTAAATGTAAAAATGATTTCTCAATTTATTGCTTCCCTTCTGACCTTGCCTGCATTAATTTTGTTTGTATAAAACCTTTTTAACTTAATATAATCAAAATTATCTATTTTGTGTTCAATTATGAGTTCCAGTCCTTCTTTGGACACAAATTCCTTTCTTCTCCACAAATGGGATGGGTAAACTATCCCATGTTCTTCTTTGCTTATAATAGCTCTCTTTATGTCTAAGTCATGATCCCATTTTGGTTTTATCTTGGTATGTGTTGTTAGGTGTGGGTCAATGCCTAGTTTCTTCCTTACTAGTTTTTAATTGTCCCAGGAGTTTTTGTCAAATAATGAGTTCTCATCCAAAAAGTTGGTGTTTTGGGATTTGTCAAACACTAGATTGCTATAGTTATTGTGCGCTTTGTCCTGTGATCCTAACCTATTCCAATGATCAATTGGAATCTATTTCTTAGCCACAACCAATTGATTTTGATGACTGCTGCTGTATAATATAGTTTTAACTCTGGCACAGCTAGGCCACCTTCATTGGCATTTTTTTCATTAATTCCCTTAAAATTTTTTACCTTTTTTCTTCCACATTATCTTTGTTATTATTTTTCTAGGTTTGTAAAATAATTTCCTAGGAGATTGATTGGTATGGCACTAAATTAATAGATTAATTTAAGTAGTATTGCTATTTTTATTGTATTCATTCTACCTACCCATAAGTACTTGACATTTTCCCAACTGATTAGATCTGACTTTATTTGTATGAAAAGTGTTTTGCAATTGTGTTCATATAGTTCCTGACTTTCCATTGGAAGACAGATTCCCAAATATTTTATACTATTGACAGTTATTTTAAATGGAATTTCTTTTTGTATTTCTTGCTGTTGGACTTTGTTGGTAATATATAAAAATGCTAATGATTGATATGGACTTATTTTGTATCCTGCAACTTTACTAAAATTGTGAATTGTTTTTAGTAGTTTTTCCCTTGATTCTCTAAGGTTCTCTAAGTATACCATCCTATCATTTACAAAGAATGATAATTTGGTTTCTTCATTACTTACTCTAATTCCTTTAATGTCTTTTTCTTCTCTTATTGCCAAAGCTAACATTTTAATACAATATTGAATAGTAATAGTGATACTAGGCAATCTTGTTTCACTCCTGATCTTATTGAAAATGGTGCTAGTTTGTTCTCATTCCATACAATGCATGCTGATGGTTTTTTTTTTTTTAAAAATGATACTGATTATTTTAAGGAAAAATGCATTTATTCTTATTCTCTCTAGCTGCAGGGTTCCTCAAACTATGGCCCGCGGGCCAGATGCAGCAGCTGAGGACATTTATCCCCCTCACCCAGGGCTATGAAGTTTCTTTATTTAAAGGCCCATAAAACAAAGTTTTTGTTTTTATTATAATCCAGCCCTCCAACAATCTGAGGGACAGTGAACTGGCCCCCTAGTTAAAAAGTTTGAGGACCCTTGCAAGTGTTTTTAATAGGAATGGGTGTTGGATTTTATTAAATGATTTTTCTGCATGTCTTGAGATAATCATATGATTTTTGTTAGATTGGCTATTGATATAGTCAATTATACTAATAGTTTTCCTAATATTGAATGAATCTTGAATTCCTGGTATAAATCCTATTTGGTTACATCTTGGGGATTACTTTCTGTAATCTCATTGCTAATATTTTATTTAAGATTTTTAATCAGTAGTCATTAGGGAAATTGGTCTATAATTTTCTCTCTGTTTTCATCTTATAGGATTTAGGACACCAGTACCATAAATGGAATTTGGTAGGACTTCTTCTTTCCCTATTTTTTTCATATAGTTTATATTATAGTGGAATTAATTGTTTTTTAAATGTTTGGTATAATTCACATGTAAATCCATCTGGCATTAGAGATTTTTTCTTATGGATTTGATTAATAGCTTGTATTTTTTTTTTCTTAAATGAGATTATTTAAATAAGTTATTTCCTCTTCTGTTAACCTGGGAAATCTATTTTTGAAGATATTCTTCCATTTCATTTAGATTATCAAATTTATTGGCATATAGTTAAGCAAAAAACTTCTAATTATTACTCTAACTTTCTCTTCATTGGTGGAAAGTTCTTCCTTTTCGTTTTTGAGATAAACAATTTGATTTTCTTCTTTACTTTTTCTAATCAAGTTAACTAAAGATTTTTATCTATTTTGTTGGTTATATATATATAAACTTTTTATTAACAGAGCCCATGCCTGGGTAATTTTTTTTTACAACATTATCCCTTGCACTCACTTCTGTTCCGACTTTTCTCCTCCCTTCCTTCACCCCCTCCCCCAGATGGCAGGCAGTCCTATACAAATTAAATATGTTTCAGTGTATCCTAGATACAATATATATGTGCAGAATCAAACAGTTCTCTTGTTGCACAGGAAGAATTGGATTCAGAAGGTAAAAATAATCTGGGAAGAAAGACAAAAATGCAAGCAATTTACATTCATTTCCCAGTGTTCTTTCTTTGGGTATAGCTGCTTCTGTCCATCCTTGATTAATTGAAACTGAGTTAGATCTTCTCTTTGTCAAAGAAATCCACTTCCATCAGAATATATCCTCATACAGTATAATGATCTCCTGGTTCTGCTTATTTCACTTAGCATCAGTTCATGCAAGTCTTTCCAAGTATCTCTATATTCATTCTGCTGGTCATTTCTTACAGAACAATAATATTCCATAACATTCATATACCACAATTTACTCAACCATTCTCCAATTGATGGGCATCCATTCATTTTCCGGCTTCTAGCCACTACAAACAGGGCTGCCACAAACATTTTGACACATACAGGTCCTTTTCCCTTCTTTAGTATCTCTTTGGGGGTATAAGAAACACTGCTGGATATGCACAGTTTAATAATTTTTTGAACATAGTTCTAAATTGCTCTCCAGAATGGCTGGATGTATTCACAATTCCACCAACAATGTTTCAATGTCCCTGTTTTCCCACATCCCCTCCACCATTCCGCATTTCTTTCCCTGTCATTCTAGCCAATCTGACAGGTGTATAGTGGTATCTCAGAGTTCTCTTAATTTGCATTTCTCTGATTAATAATAACATTGAGCATATTTTCATATGGCTAGAAATAGTTTCAATTTCTTCATCTGAGAATTGTTTGTTCATATCCTTTGACCATTTATCAATTGGAGAACGGCTTGATTTCTTATAAATTAGAGTCAATTCTCTATATATTTTGGAAATGAGGCCTTTATCAGAACCTTTGGCTGTAAAAATGTTTTCCCAGTTTACTGTTTCCCTTCTAATTTTGTCTGAATTAGTTTTGTTTGTACAAAAATTTTTCAATTTGAAATAATCAAAATTTTCAATTTTGTAGTCAATAGTGATCTCCAGTTCTTCTTTGGTCATAAATTCCTTCCTCTTCCACAGGTCTGAGAGGTAAACTATCCTATATTCTTCCAATTTATTTATAATCATATTCTTTATGCCTAGGTCATGAACCCATTTTTACCTTATTTTGGTATATAGTGTTAAGTGTGGGTCAATGCCTAGTTTCTGCCATACTAATTTCCAATTTTCCCGGCAATTTTTGTCAAATAATGCATTCTTATCCCAAAAACTGGGGTGTTTGGGTTTGTCAAATACTAGTTTATTAAACTTATTGGTTATTTTGTCCTTTGAGCCTAAATTATTCCATTGATCAAGTAATCTATTTCTTAGCCAACACCAGATGGTTTTAGTAACCGCTGCTTTATAATAAAATTTTAGATCTGGTAAAGCGAGGCCACCTTCATTTGATTTTTTGTTTTCATTAATTCTCTTGAAATTCTTGACCGTTTGTTTTTCCATATGAACTTTGTTGTTATTTTTTTCTAGGTAATTAAAATAGTTTTTTGGGAGTCTGATTGGTATAGTGCTAAATAAATAGATTAATTTAGGTAGTATTGTCATCTTTATTATATTTGCTCACCCAATCCAAAAGCATTTAATATTTTTCCAGTTGGTTAGATGAGACGTAATTTGTGTGGAAAGTGTTTTGTAGTTTTGCTCATAAAGTTTCTGATTTTCCCTTGGCAGGTAGATTCCTAAATATTTTATACAATCAGTAGTTTAAATGGAATTTCTCTTTGTAACTTTAAGTGTTGGATTTTGTTAGTGATATATAAGAATGCTGATGACTTTTGTGGATTTATTTTGTATCCTGCAACTTTGCTAAAGGTGTAGATTGTTTCTAATAACGTTTTAGTAGAATCTCTGGGATTCTGTAAGTATACAATCTTATCATCAGCAAAGAGTGAGACTTTGGTTTCCTCATTGCCTATTGTTATTTCTTTAATCTCTTTCTTAACTCTTATTGCCAAAGCTAGCATTTCTAATACAATATTAAATAGTAACAGTGATAGTGGGCAACCTTGTTTCACTCCTGATCTTATTGGGAATGGTTGCAATTTTTCCCCATTGCATATGATGCTTACTGATAGTTTTAAATAGATGCTACTGATTATCTTAAGGAAAAGTCCATTTATTCCTATACTCTCAAGTGTTTTTAATAGGAATGGATGTTGGATTTTATCAAATGATTTTTCTGCATCTATTGAGATGATCATTTGGTTTTTGTTAATTTGGTTATTAATATGGCCAATTATACTGATAGTTTTCCTAATATTAAATCAACCCTGCATTCCTGGTATAAATCCTACTTGATCATGGTGTCTTATCCTGAGGATGATTTTCTGTAGTCTTTTTGCTAATATCTTATTTAAGATTTTAGCTTCAATATTCATTAGGGAGATTGGTCTGTAATTTTCTTTCTCTGTTTTCAACCTACCTGGTTTAGGTATCAGTACCATGTCTTTGTCATAAAAGGAATTTGGTAGGACTCCTTTATTCCCTATTTTTTCAAATAGTTTATAAATCATTGGGACTAATTGTTCTTTGAATGTTTGGTAGAATTCACATATAAATCCATCTGGTCCTGAGGATATTTTTTGAGAGAGTTGATTAATACTTTGTTCTATTTCTTTTTCTGAAATGGGATTAGTTAAGCAATTTATTTCCTACTCTGTTAATCTGGAAAGCCTATATTTTTTGGAGGTAGTCATCCATTTAACTTAGCTTATCAAATTTATTGGCACAAAGTTGGGCAAAGTAACCCCTCATTTCTTTAATTTCCTTTTCATTGATGGAAAGTTCTCCCTTTTAATTTTTAAGACTACTAATTTGATTTCCCTCTCTCCTTTTTTAAATCAGATTTACCAAAGGTTTATCAATTTTACTGTTTTTTTTCATAAAACCAACTTGGTTTTATTTATTAGTGCAATAGTTTTTTTTTTTTCTTTCAATATTATTAATTTTTCCTTTTAATTTTAGAATTTCAAGTTTAGTAATTGATTGGGGGTTTTTAATTTGGTCTTTTTCTAGCTTTTTAAGTTTCAGGCCCAATTCATTGATCTTCTCTTTCTCTATTTTATTCAAGTAAGCCCCTAAGGATATACAATTTCCCCTTATTACTGCTTTGGCTGCATCCCACAAATTTTGTTATGATGTCTCATCATTGTCATTATCTTGAATGAAATTATTAATTGTGTCTATAATTTGCTGTTTCACCCAATCATTCTTCAAGATGAAATTATTTAGTTTCCAATTACTTTTTGGTCTATTTACAGTTTTTTGTTGAATGGAGTTTTTGTTGCATTGTGATCTGAAAAGAAAGCATTTACTATGTCTTTGTTCCTGCATTTAATTTTGAGGTCTTTATGTCCTAATATTCGGTCAATTTTTGTGTAGGTTCCATGAATTGCTGAGAAGAAAGTATTCTCCTTTCTGTCATCTGTCAGTTTTCTCCAGAGATCTATCATCTATCATACCTAATTTTTCTAATATATTGTTTACCTCTTTAATTTCTTTCTTATTTGTTTTGTGATTTGACTTATCTAAATCTGAGAGTGCAAGATTGAGATCTCCTGCTATTATAGTTTTGCTGTCTATTTCTTCTCGCAACTCTCTTAACTTCTACTTTAGGAAGTTAGATGCTATACCACTTGGTGCATATATGTTTAATATTGATATCGCTTCATTGTCTATAGTACCCTTTAGCAAAATATAGTTTCCTTCCTTATCTCTTTTAATTAGATCAATTTTTACTTTTTCTTGATCTGAGATAAGGATGGCTTCCTGCTTTTTTGACTTCACCTGAAGCATAATAGATTCTGCTCTAGCCTTTTACCTTTATTCTGTATGTATCTCTCTGTTTCAAATGTGTTTCCTGTAATCAACATATTGTAGGGTTCTGACTTTTGATCCAATCTGCTATCCACCTCTGCTTTATGGGAGAGTTCATCCCATTCACATTTATGGTTAAAATTACTAATTCTGTATTTCCTGCCATCCTAATATCCCCAGATTATGCTTTTCTTTTTCTTGCCCCTCTTCCCCCCTTCCCTAGTATTAAACTTATTGGTCACACTTGTGTCATGCAGCTCTCCTTCTTTAGTATCCCTCTCTCCTCCCTTTGAATCCCTTCCCATTTCTTGTTCCCTTCCCTTATTATTCTTTTTCCTTTTCCCTTTTCTTCTCCCACTTTTTAAGGAGGTGAGAGAAGATTCTCTGTAAAACAAATATGTCAATTATTTTCTCTTTGAGCCAACTTTGATGAGAGTAGGATTCACACAATGTTCCTCCCCCTCTTTAAATTCCCTCAGATATGATAGCTTTTCTTTGCCTCATCATCGTATGTAGTTTCCCTCTTTTTATCTCCCCATTTTCCCTTTTTCTGACACTCCCTTTCCATTTCTACTTCCTTTTTTATGTTATATGGGTAAAATCAAATTATACATGTGGTTTTTATGTATATCCACAACAGAAATACAGTTCTCAAAAGTTCCTTTTACCTTTTTCTACTTTTCTTGAGTCCTGTTGTTGGAGGTCAAATTTTTTGTTTAAGTCTTGTTTTTTTCTTAGAAACAAATGGAATTCCTCTGTTTCATTAAATGTCTATCTTCTTCCATGGAAAAAAAAAATGATCAGCTTAGCTGGGTAGTTTATTCTTGGCTGCATTCCAAGTTCTTTTGCCTTTCACAATATCAGATTCCAGGCCCTTCGATCCTTTAATGTTGAGGCAGCCAGATCTTGTGTGACCCTTATTGTGGTACCTTGGTATTTAATTGTTTTTTCCTGGCTGCTTGTAATATTTTTTCTTTAGTTTGAATTATGAAATTTGGCCACGGTCTTCCTTGAACTCTTTATTTTAGGGTCTTTTTCAGAAGGTGTTTGATGAATTCTTTTAAGCCTATTTTACCTTCTGGTTCTATTACTTCTGGGCAGTTCTCTTTGATGATTTCCTGTAAAATAGTATCTAGACTCTTTTTTTTCATCATAATTTTTGGATAGTCCAATGATCCTCAGATTATCTCTCCTAGATTTATTTTCCAGGTCTGTTGTTTTTCCAAGTAAATATTTGACATTTTTTTCCAATCTTTCATTTTTTTTTTGGTTTTGCTTGATTGATTCTTGATGTCTTAATGAATCAGTCATTTCTATTTGTTCCATTCTGTTTTTTAGTGAGTTATTTTCTTCATTAGCTTTTTTTTACTTCTTTTTGTATATGTCAAATTGAGTTTTTAAATGAATTGTTTTGCTCTATGGAATTTTTTTTTCCATTCCACTATTTATTTATTTATTTTTTTAGTGAGTTATTTTCTTTTTCCAATTCACAAATCTTACTTTCTTGGGAATTCTTAACCTTTTCCAATTCATAAATTCTCTTTCCCTACACTTCTTGGGAGTTTTTTACCTTTTCCAATTCACATTTAAGCAAGTTGTTGCTCTCTTGCAAAGCTTCTCTTTCCTTTCTTCATTTTTCTTCCAGTTCTCTTTTAAGCTTTTTAATAGTCACTTCTAGGAGATCCTTTTGTATTGGAGACCAACAATTGTCTGGATACTGTCTGTTATTAGTCTCTTCAGGGTTGAAAAGCTGCTCTCCTTCTGTATAGAAACTATCAATTGTCCTTTTGAGTTTTTTACTCATTTTGTTAAAGCCTGTAGGGTCTGCCTTCAGAGCCAGGAGGTTACCAGCTTCCTCTGCAGAGCAGTAATAGATGTATGGATGTGTAGCTCTCCTGCCAGCCAGCTACAAAAAGCAGCAAGGTCCTGGAGTGCTCTGGGAAAGAGTTGCCCACCTGGAAGTAACTCAGGCCTGCAGGGCTGAGCTGGGAAAGTGCCCTGCAAAGAACCCCCGCTTTTGGTATAACGACTGCCCTGGGGCTAGACACTGAGCAGTGAGAGTTTCACTACCTCAAGCTAAAGCTGGTCTTGGGGCTGTGGGTATTAGCAGCTGAGCAATGAATGGCCCTGTAGGGACTGGATGTGTCTCTATCCCCAAGCACAGTCTGCTGGGGAAGTTCTATTGCCCCAGGCTGAGCCCCACCCTGTGCAGATTAGAGGCTGCCCAGGCTATGCCCCATTGCAGTGCAGATTTGTAACTGCCCCCACAAAAGTCCCTAACTGCAGGCTGTGTTAAGGGTCTGCCTGGGTCACTTCTGGGTTTGAATGGTTACAGCCAGATCTTGTTAGGTTCTGGCGTTTTTTAGAGTACCTTCTCTTTTAGGTTTTAATCTCTCTGCCAGTTTACTGCTTTGTAATCAAGACAGAGCAGTTAGCCTATAGCAAAGTCATCTCTTTAACTTCTCTAGCCACAGCGATCACCCTCACCCCTGGTATGCTCAGGATGCTAGTCTCTCGCTGCCAGTGCTAGTCTGTTCCTAGCCCCTCAGGACAAACCTTTCCTGGCGATCTTCCAGATTATCTTCTGCTGGTAAATTATAGTGCTCCTAATCTTCATGAATTTAAGCAGTGAAGAGCTATTTTTGAGGCTGAATTTAATAGTTGGTTATGAGGGAAATGGGAGGAGCTTAGAAAGTCATGTGTGCCTTCTCAGCCATCTTGGCTCCACCCCCCCGAGTTTTTTTTTTTTTTTTTTCATAAAAGCTACTACTAGTTTTTTTTTTTTTTATTAATTCAATAGTTTTCTTATTTTCAACTTTATTAATCTCCCCTTTGATTTTCAGAATTTCAAATTTAGTATTTAATTGAGAGTTTTTAATTTGTTCTTTTTCTAGATTTTTTAGTTGTAAACCCAGTTCATTGATCATCCCTTTCTCTATGTAAGTAAGCATCTAAATATATAAAATTTCCCCTTATAGCCACTTTGGCTGTATCCTGTAATGGGCTGAAGTTCGAGTTGATGCACTGAAGTCCCAAGCATGTGAGGCTAAATAGTAATTGGACCATACTCTATTAATATATGCTTGGAGGAAGAATGGCCCCCGCCTACTTTTTGTGCAAGTTTTGATGTGTTGTATGGAAATGATGTAGAGACAATTTTGGTGGGTAGAAAGAGAGAGGCAGAGAGAGAGGCAGAGAGACTGCTGGCTGGGTTCGTGTCATGGCTGCATGCATTCCTATTGTCATCCCCCTTCATCTCCACAAAGAATAAAGATCAGGGATTTTTCCTTAACCTGAATTCCTGACTCTGGATGATTTTAAAATATGCAGCCATCACAGTATTCTACAAAGTTTGGTATATTATTTCATTATTGTCATTCTCTTGGATGAAGCTGTTTATTGTGTGTATGATTTGTCATTATTGTCATTGAATGCCCTTCCTCAAAGATAATGGATGTATTCTGATGGAACTGGATATCTTCGACAAAGAGAAGATCCAATTCAGTTCCAATTGATTAATGATAGACAGAACCAGCTACACCCAGAGAACGAACACTAGGAAATGAATGTGGACTACTTGCCTTTTTGTTTTTCTTCCCAGTTTATTTTTACCTTCTGAATCCAATTTTTCTTGTGCAGCAAGAGAAGTGTATGGATTTGCACACATATATTGTATCTAAGATATACCTTAACATGTTTAACATGTATAAGACTCCCTGCCATCTAGGGCAGAGTGTGGAGGGAGGGAAAGGAGAAGTTGGAATAGAAGTGAGTGCAAGGGACAATGTTGTAAAACTTACCCATGCATATGTTCTGTCAATAAAAAAGAAAGATAATATTCATTTTAGCTGAATAGCTCATTATTATTAATCCAAGTCTCTTTGCCTTTTGGAATATCAGATTCCAGGCCCTTTGATCCTTTAAGGTGGAACCTGCTAGGTCCCGGAGTAATCCTAACTGTGGCTCCTTCATATTTAAATTGTTTCTTTCTGGCTGCCTGCAATATTTTTTTCCTTGGTGGTATAGTTCAGAAATTTAGCTGCAATATTCCTTAGCATTTTAATTTTGGGGTCTCTTTAAGGAGGTGATATGTGAATTATTTCAATTATTATTTTATCTTCAGATTCTTTTATGATTTCCTGTAAGATACTATCTAGGTTCTTTTTTTCATCATGGCTTTCAGAAAGCCCAATAAACTTTAGATTGTCTCTCCTAGATCTATTTTCTAGGTAAGCTATTTTTACTAGGAGGTATTTCATATTTTCTTCTATTCTTTTTCAATTTTTTGTTTATGTTTGACTGATTCTTGAAATCTTATTGAGTCATTCACCTCCATTTGTTCAATTCTAATTTTTAGTATATTATTTTCTTCAATTATCTTTTTAGCTACTTTTGTATTTGGCCAATTGAACTGTCTTGTTCATTGCATTTCTTTATCTATTTCACAAATTTTGTTTTTCAATGAATTGGTATCTTTTCTGTATCTATTTTGTTAAAGATTTAGTTATTTTTTTCCATTTCATCAACTCTAATTTTTAGTATCTTATATGCTTCTCCCATCCCTTCTTACAAAGATCTCATTTCCATTCCCTATATTTCTTCTAACTCTCTTTTAAGATCCTTTATACCATTTTCCAAGAAATCCTTGTGAAATTGGGACCAGGTCACATTTCCCTTTGGAGCTTAATCTGGAGTTTATTTGTCTTTTGGAATCTCAGGATTTGAGATCAATTCTTCTCTCTTTCCATAAAAACTGTTTATAGTGAGAGTTCTTTTCTTTTTTCTTTTTTTTTTTTTTTTTTTGCTCCTTTTTTTAATGCTTCAGGTCTGCTCTTAATGAAAGGAAGTGACAGCTGCTTTAGTTTGTTCTGGGGCAATTCTGCTGATTGACTTCTAGTACAGGGTAATCCCAGTTAGCTCCCACATTCTTCTGGGGTTCAATGGTTTATAATTTGCCTTTTGTAGAATATCTGCCAAACCATTTGCTTGCAACCAGGACCGAATAGACTAAGAGTCTCACAGAACACTTGCTGTTTCTAGTGCACCTTTGCGACTTGACTTTGAACACAGCTGTCTCCCCTTCTCCTCCCTCCCCCCCCCCCCCTTTTTTTTTTTTTTTTTTTTTTTTGGTTTGGTGTCTTGCTCACTGCAGGGGGTAATCCAACTTTACCCCTGCTTCTATTTTCTGATTTCCCATGCTGGTGCATTTACTTTCTGGCTGGTAGTAGAGGGTGCCCCACAGGTTTGCTTTGCTAATAAAGCAGTGCTCAAGTCTGGACTGCTGATCTGTTGTGATTGAAACCTTTTCACTGGCTTTCTCTTACACTGTCTGAGCTGGACAGAGCATCTCTTTAACCTCAGTGAGACTGACCTTTCTTAAAATCTTTTCAATCTTTCTTGAGTTGGAGAGTTGTTTCATTCTGTCAAACTTTGTTCAGAGACTTGGTTTCCTGTGGTTTTGAGAGAAACTGGAAAAGCTTGAGCAGCTTCCTTGCTTCACTCCATTACCTTGGTTTTAGTAAATGTTACTTGCAGAAATTAAAACCTTTTCAACTGAGTTAATGGAAAATAGTGCAAACTAAGATTTGGAAATGAGAAAAGAAAAAAATTTCAGGCATGGATGACAGCAGTGACTTTTGTCACTGCAGAGGTCAATGTCAAGAGGTTACCCACTATATGAGGCTGAATGAATCATAAGAAGATTGGAAAATAGAAAGATTATGAAAAATTTTGAATGCCAAAAATAAGATTTTTTATTTGATTCTGAAAGTAATAAGGAGCTACTGAAGTTGATTAAACACAGACTGAAACACAGGTCAAACCTGAATTTTAGGAAGATCAGTTTGATAGTTAAACAGAAGGTAAATCAGAATGGAGAGAGATTTGAAACAAAGAGATCAACCAGCAATCTATTTTAATAATCCTAATGTGGACTGATGAAGGCCTGTGTCAGGATGGTGTCAGAAGGAGGCAGCAGTGATCAAAGGAGAAGGGAAGATGCTTAAAAGGGCTGTTAGAAGGTGAAAGTGACAGGATTCAGTCATTGATTCAGTATGGAAAATGAGAGAGAGTGAAAAGAGTCAAAATGGTGGTGCCTAAGTTGTGAATTTGTTTCAGTGAAAGGAAGGCGATACCCTTGACATAAAAGCTAATAAAGTTACAGGGAAAAAATGTAGAGAGGAGAGGGTTTGAGACATAGTGTTGGGATATAGCCTATTAAGGGAAATGACAGGAATGATGACTGAAGAGAGTTAGATGAAGTTTTCATAAGTATAGGAAGAGAACCAATGGAGAGTCTTGTGCCCCAATATGAAGAGAGACTTTGGGAGGTTAAAAGGAAAATGTATTGTGAAATAACTATGTAAGAATTAATGGATCAGTGGTAAGACTAGAGAAAGCTCTTTCCTTTCAGTTACAAAGTTAGAAGCCATATTGCAAAAGTTTGAGGAATAGGCAAGAGGAGGGAAAATGGAGATCATTTTTCCAGACATTTATCTGAGAAAGAGAGAAAAGAGAAGTCAATAAAGTTCTATAACACTTATATGGAAGGTGAATGACCATATTTGTGGTAGCTTAAACAGAATTTTAAAAGAATTTTTCTTAATATGGCTGGAGGGTATGAGTCAGAGGAGAGAAGTTGTCCCTCTTAGGCTTAGCTTTCCAAACTGAATTTAATAATTTTGGTCTTTTTGTTTTTTTAAGGATTGAGAGACCTGGGCCACAAGTAATACATTAATACATGTAATCATGCATGCATGCAAACAAATATACATACATATGTGACTTTATATAGTATTTCAAACATTTTAAAGCATGACAATTGTAAGCAATTATTGCTTTCATCAATTTATACAAAACATAATAGGTACTATGTAAATGTTGAATATTGGATTAAATTGAATTGAATTCAATAAGCTCTATTTTAAAAAGTACAATTATCTGCTCTCATTAATGGAGACAAAATGCAAAACTTAGTAACCCTAAGTCTTTAGATTTGAAGGAGAAAACAAAAGTTCAGACACATTAAAGTCTTATCAGGCTATTTTAGAAGTCTAAGTATTTCCATATAAATGACAAATTTTCTTTAGAGAAATTATATTTGAAAATTGTTTTTTTTAAGCTACTAACAGCTACACTCTCCCAAGTAAACAGAACATCATATCAGATCTAGCTATCAGCAGAAAAAAATATATTGAGATTAGTCAATGTAGCAGCATGTTGACAGACCATATCCAGTTCTATTTTAGCTATCTCTCATCACTGTTGTCATGTTTTAAAATGAAGTTAACATAATAAAATATTTTAGATAAAAACTATATTCCCAGGTATGTTTGAAAGGCCTTTTAAATTATTAGAGGGGTGAAAAAAATATTAGTATTACATGTCCATGTAAATTATTTTTTGCTATTATTTTGAAAACTATTTTTATGATCCCAGGGCTAGGGGTAAAAGTGGAGCAAGTGACTCCTGACTTTGAGTTGAGAAAGTAATTAGATCTCTGAGGGCTGTACTAAGCGATTTCAATTCCCTTGCTCCTTGAATATGTCTGTCAGCTTTAGTTTAGCCAGTAGTGGGAAGTTAAGTAAAGGTTCACCTGGGAACAACTTTCAGAATGAGAAAGCAAGTGCATCTAGATAAGAACCTGGAGAAAACAGCCTAGGAAGGACCTTTTAGCATGAGTTATTAGTCCTGTGGCTGGTTTGCTGTAGGTAGGTTAAGATCTGAACTGTCAAAAGGAGCAACATCTGGAATCTACTCAAGTGGACTGGTCACATTAAAAGAAAGAATTTGCAGGTAGAAAGAAGATATACATTTTAAAGACAGAGTTATGGAGGCTAAAAATAAACAAAAGCTTCAGAAAGGTAAAATTTGGAGCAAAGCTTGGGAAGGCTTTGAGTAAAACAATAAGATTCAGTAGAATGTGGATGGGGGTTGAATTTACTGTGCTTGAAAGTAACTAAGCTTAGGGATTAAAAAGAAAATACAAAGATCATACTCAAATAAACAATAGTTAGAATTGGACAAACATGTTTTCTTTTTTCATTTTTATTAAAGCTTTTTTATTTTTGAAACATATGCACAAATAATTTTCAACATTCACCCTTGCAAATCCATGTGTTCCATTTTTTTTCCTTCTCTTCTCCCCACCCCGTCCCCTACATGACAAATGATACAAAATATATTAAGCATTAGCAGTTCTTCTAAACATTTTCCCACAATTATGCTGCACAAGAAAAATCAAATCAAAAAGAAGAAAAATGAGAAAGAAAACAAAAAGCAAGGAAACAACAACAAAAAAGTGAAAATACTATTTTGTGATCCATACTCAGTCTCCATAGTCCTCTCTGTGGGTGCAAATGGCTCTCTCCATCACAAAACAATTGGAATTGGTCTGAATTCCTTCATCTTTTTAAATGATCCATGTCCAACAGAATTGAGCATCACATAATTTTTCTGTTTCTATGTACAATGTTTTCTTGGTTCTACTTATTTCACTTAACATCAGTTCATGTACATCTCTTCAGGTTTTTATGAAATCATCCTGATGATTATTTCTTATAGATCAATAATATTCCATAACATTTATATATTGAGCCATTCTTCAACTAATGATCCACTCAGTTTCCAGTTTCTTGCCATTACAAAAAGGGTTGCCATAAACAGTTTTGCACATGTTGGTCCTTTTTAATTTTTTTATGATGTCTTTGGAACATGTAATCACAGGGTATGAACAGTTCAATAACCCTTTGAAGATAGTTCCAAATTGTTCTCCAGAATAGTTGGATCCATTCACAACTCCACCAACAATGTATTAGTGTCTTAGTTTTCCCACATCCCCTCCAATATTTATCATCATCTTTTTAACAGATTCTTTTCCAAAGGGACTTGGAATTGAGGAATAGAAGAAAGTGGTAGGTTGAAATCTTAAGGCAGTCACTGAGATGACATGAATATTGTTTGATGGAAGCAGATAATGGGATTACAAAAACCACTCAATATCAGGAGACAGAAGCAGTTGAAAATTCTTATGAAAACCCAGATGAAAACAAATATTTGAATATCTTTCTGTAGCTCCATCCCCTAAAATTATTCTAATTGTTTTTATCTTGAGTTAACATATGTCAAGAGCAAACTTTAAATTAATATATAAATTCTAGTTAAATTAGTAGGCTATGATAAAATTCCCAGAAATATACTGTCTTTATCAAAGGATGACAGCCTGTTTACTAAGAGAATTTTAAACTTCAATTTGTAACAATTTTTAAAGGCATGTTTTTAAAAAGTTTCTTGACATTCAGGATGCTGCTTGTCAGTATATTTATAGTATGTATAGAAAAATATATACATCATTATAATGTTTGTATGATTATGCATGAAATGCTCCTAGATTTTAAAATTGCCAATAATATTTTAGACATCTGGGATTCACAAGTAACCAGTTACATGAATAATGTCTTATATTTACTTGCCAATTTAAGTTAGTAACATTCCAGTTTTTGATGAAGTATTACTAAAAATTCTATAATTACAAATATAATATTAATAATATTATTTTCTTCCAGGATGTTGATTTTCTTTTTTTTTTTTTTATTATAACTTTTTATTGACAGAACCCATGCTTGGGTAATTTTTTTTTAACAACATTATCCCTTGCACTCACTTCTGTTCTGACTTTTCCCTTCTCTCCCTTCACCCCCTCCCCCAGTCCTATACAAGTTAAATATGTCACAGTGTATCCCAGATAAATATATGTGTGCAGAACCGAACAGTTCACTTGTTGCACAGGAAGAATTGGATTCAGAAGGTGAAAATAACCTGGGAAGAAAGACAAAAATGCAAGCAGTTTACATTCATTTCCTAGTGTTCTTTCTTTGGGTGTAGCTGCTTCTGTCCATCCTTGATCAATTGAAACTGAGTTAGATCTCTTTGTTGAAGAAATCCACTTTCCAGGATGGTAATTTTCAAATATTAAAACTGTGACCTTGAAGAGTCAAGTAAACAGATATTGTGTGAGTTTAAATACAGATCTATCTGGGATAAAAAATTATAAAAACCAAAAGAAAAAAAATTCATGTATTAAAGAAAAAAGATTATTGAGATTATATCAACTTTTGGAATTTATGGTCTATCAGCTATACAAAATCAAAATAAAAGATAAAAACTCAAAGTATGAAATAAATGATTCATACATTGAAATGTTAAATGATATATATTTTATTTATTAATTAATTAGATATTTTCCCCCAGTTACATTTAAATTTTTTTTCACATTTGTTTTTAGAATTTTTGAGTTCTGGATTCTGTCCCTTATCCACACCCACAATTAAGAAACCACACGTAAAGTTATGCAAAGTATTTTCATAAAAGTCATATTGTAAAAGAAAACACATCTCCTATCCTAATGAAAAAAAAAAGCCTTCAATAAAAACAAAGTTTAAAAAAAAGAGAAAGAAAATGTTTCAATCTTACATTTAGAAAAGAGGGAAGAAAACTACTTTGACAATTTCAAAAGTGGAAAGCAGAATTGACAGGAAGAAAAGAGGAAATAAATGAAATAATCACCAACATTTCCATAAATCCCAATAAACGCCATCAAGACAGGCAATTTTAAACTATAATAAAAAAAAAAAAGTTAAGTCAATAAGCATTTATTAAGTACTTACTATGCAATAGACATTGTTCTAAAGTGTGGCGATACATGCCATGTTTCCCCGATAATAAGACCTATCCTGAAAATAAACCCTCCCCTTACTGTGTAAGATTCCTCTAAAATAAACCCTCCCCTGAAAATAAGCCCTATTGAGATTGCTACTGTAGTGAAGGTGATCCCCTGCATTACATGCTACATTACGGTACCCTCTGTATGCACCGTTCCCACCCCCACCCCCACCCCCCGCCCAGTGAAACGCACGCCGAGCTCTGAGCTGCATCCAATCAGAGCTGCAGCAGTGAGCACGTCATCCTGTTCTTCCCCAGTGATTTGCTTGCTGGCGCCATTGAGAGCAGTGCCACAGAGGAGAGCTGAGGCAGGACGATATAAAAACCCGGTATGTAGGCGGGAGTGAGGGGGCATGATGGAGGATAAAAGAAGAACTCAGGGGGCATGATGGTAGATAAAAGAAGAACTCAGCCAGCACTTACCACGCTAAAGAAATGAAGAACTTCCTTGCAGAGAGAAGAATAGATCAAGTAATGATTCCTGCAGAAATGACTGCCTATCTCCAGACCCTTGATATTGCAATAAACAAGCCATTCAAGGACCACTTGCGCATGGAAGTCAATGACTACATTGAAAATAGAATGGAAATAAATCAGCGTGGAAACTTTGTGAAGACCTATCTGCAAGAAGTCGTGACTTGGGTGAAGAAGTTAAATAATAAATTTACTGACAGCTGTGTCGCTAAGGCACTATGAGCAGGTTACCTGGACAAGACATGTTCATTTAAAGAGAGCTATATTGCTGGACATGACAGATTGGGTCCACTTCTTCTGAAGGAAATAGAGACTCAAGACATCCAGGACAGAATTCAGGGTATGGACACTTATGACGATGTTGTTGAAGAAGATGACATGATCATTATTGAATAAAGGTACTTTTTTTTGTTCACATTTACCTGTTTATTAAAATTGCTGTCAATGTTCATTAAAATAAGCCCTCCCCTGAAAATAAGCCCTATGGTGTTTTTCTGTCCAAAAAAAAATTAATAATAATAAGACAGTGTCTTATTATGGGGGAAACACAGTATATGGACCAAAAGATAGTGTCTGCCCTTATGGAAATTACATTAGCACATGAAGATAGCACATGAAATGAAACTGAAAAGGAGAGAGACAGTTCTCTGCAGGAGCAAAACAGAGAAAAAATTATTTGAGTCAAAAAATAGGGTATAGACAGGAATGAAAAATTAATAAAAATACATATTGGAGGATTTTATTTAAAATGGATTCTATTCAGAGAGGAAATGACAAATAAGAGGAAGAAACTACAAGGGTTAGAAATTTCCCTGAATGAGAAAGCTGAAGTGGTTGTTGTTCATCTTTTATCTCAAATGATGACTGATCACATCACATATGTGTGTTCTTTGATTTGGGTGTGCTTTGGATTTGAGTATGGCAGAGTTGTACAGATCCTTACTTGTTTCTCCAGTGTGCAGTGGCAAGATAAAAGTGAAAATGATTAGTAATGACCCAGGAGCACTAAGTATGGGGAGCCCAAGGAGGGAGGTTGGACACTGGGTTATTACAGAGTAGTAGGAGAGAGGTTGGGTACAATTCTCAGAAGAAGGGACCTTATATAATGTTGGGGTATTTTTAAAAATAATATGTTACTTTCTTCCAATTACATATAAAAACAATTTTTAACATTTTTTTTGGCTTGAATTCCCAATTTTATCCTTCCCTTTATCCCCATACTCCTCCCTAACATGTAACTCCAGATACAATCTGATATAGCTTATGTGCAATCAGTAAAACATTTTTGTTAGTAATTTTATGTAAGAAAACTTGAACAAAAAAAGAAAGTGAAGTAGTATACTTCAATCTATAGATCAGTTCTTTTTCTGGAGGCTGATATTTTTCATAAAGAGTTCTTTGCAATTGATTATCTTAGATCATTGTATTGCTGAAAAGAACTGTCATTCATAGTTCTTCTTTGTACAGTACTGCTGTTAGAGTGTTCTGTTGGTTCTGCTCACTTCACGTTGTATCAATTTTTATAATTCTTTCCAGCTTCTTCTGAAATCTTGCTTGTCATTCCTCAAAGCACAACAATATTTCATCACAATCATATGACTGCAAGTTCAATGCTCTAACCTCTGTGCCATATCTCTGTCATAAAGAGCTCTTCTGTTACAAGATTGTAGCTTGAGTTTGTTGAATGTTACCTGAAAGTTATCTAAATAGTAATTTTCATTCACTTTATCCTGCCTTTCCATTACAAACTGGTAGCAGGTACTAGAAGTTCTAGACATTTAGAGGCTGAAGCAAAGAGGAAAGATGATTTTAAATAATTACATCACAGCATACTTGTAATCAAGGATATTAGAACAATGAGTATGGAAGAGATTAATAAAGAATTTAAATGAATACCTTCCAGGTGAACTAAATCACTCTTAATCTCTTTATGGTAATTTTGGTATTTTAATCCAAGAGCCAAAGTTTTCCAATATCAAAGAAAAATAGATGTGTCAGAATAGTTTTTTTTTTAAAGCTGAGTAATAAACACATTTCCCTACACTCTCCTTTAAAAAACAAAACAAAACAAAACAAACAAACAAAAATACTATTCCTCTCAGTTATAGATTATCTCATTTGAGATGTAGTTGGAAATGTGAGATTGAAGATCAGCAGAAATACTAGAAATACTGGGCCAGGAAAGAAAGATTTGAGAATCATCTATTTAGAGATTTTTAAATTAAGAATTGCTGAGGCTACTAATAAAGTGGTAATAGAAAAAGAAAACAAAAAGATCCAGGAAATAACTTTGAAAAACTTATGGTTAGAAGTTATGATCTGGAAAAGAATTCAGCAAAAAAGACAGAAAAGGAGTCATCAGATGGGTAGGAGGAAAAAAAACAAGAGAGAGTGTGTCCTGAAAAGTTAGAGAGGAAGAGAAAGGGATCAACAATATCAAAGGTTATGTCAAAGAAAATGAGGCTTTTTTTTTTAAGCAATTGGATTTGGTAATGAAAAGATCATTAATAATGTTGGAAAGAGCAGCTTTGGTAGAATGAGAAGGTCAGAAGCCAATTTGTAAAGGGTTCAGAAAAGAGGAAAGAAAATGGAGACACTTATTAAAGACAGCTTTTTCACTGGGACACTGATACATTGTTGGTGGAACTGTGAATGAATCCAACCATTATGGAGAGCAATTTGGAACTATGCTCAAAAAGTTATCAAACTGTGCACATCCTTTGATCCAACAATTGGATGCCCATCAACTGGAGAATGGCTAAATAAATTATGATATATGAATGTTATGGAATCTTATTGTTTTGAGAGAAATGATCAACAGAATGATTTCAGAGAGGCCGGGAGAGACTTACATGAATTGATGCTGAGTGAAATGAGCAGAACCAGAAGATCATTATATATGGCAATAAAATTATACAATGATCAATTCTGATGGACATGGCTCTCTTTATCAGTGAGTTGATTCAAACCAGTTCCAATTGTCCAGTAATGAAGAGAGTCATCTACCTCCAGAGTGGGGACTATGGGAACTGAGTGTGGACCACACACAACATAGCATTTTCATTCTTTCTGTTATTGTTTGCTTGCATTTTTCTTTTCCTGCTAAGGTTTTTTTTTCTAGATCTGATTTTTCTTGTGCAGCAAGATAACTGTATAAATATGTATACATATATTGGATTTAACATATAATTTAACATATTTAACGTGTATTGGACTACCTGCCATCTAGAGTTAGGGATGGAGGAAAGGAGGGGACAATTTGGAACAGAAGGTCTTTCAAGGGTCAGTGTTGAAAAAATTCCCCATGCATATGTTTTGTAGATAAAAATATATAATAAAAAATAAAGATAGCCTTTTCAAGGAGGTTAGCTAGAAATAGCAGAAGAGACAGAACAATACTCAAAAGGGATGGAAGATTCAAATGATATTTTTCTGAATTGAGGAGCCATTGGTATGTTTGTAAGTAATAGGAAATAGGAAATAAGGCAAGGGAGAGAGAGAGAGAGAGAGAGAGAGAGAGAGAGAGAGAGAGAGAGAG
>MU174308.1:169309693-169349879 GCA_016696395.1 Antechinus stuartii
GAGAGAGAGAGAGAGAGAGAGAGAGAGAGAGAGAGAGAGAGAGAGAGAAAGAGAATAATGAAAGGGAGGAGTGTGACAGGGAGCAATATATTGGAGACAGAGTGGAATGGTTCTATTTGAACAAGTAGAGGATAGTCTTGATGTAAAGCCACTTTATCATGTGAGACCAGGTGAATAAGGAGAAAATGGCAGCAGAAAAATAACAGGAATTGAGGAAGAGGGAAAAGAGGGCAATTCAGAGCAAATGGCCTCATTTTTTTACTGTCAAATTGGAGGTAAGGTTTTCAGGTATGAGACTAGGGGAAGGGAGAAATATGGGTAATTTTAAGCAGGATGAAAAGGTTTTTTTTTTTTTTTTTGTTTGTTTGTTTGTTTTTTTTTTAAAGGTGAAAAGTGCTTTTGTCTTGGTCGAGTTGGATAGAGAGAGCTTTGTTAGGAAGGGAACACCTGTACTTGGACCTGAAAGATGATGGCTCATAGTTCAATACAAAAAAGATTGTGAAAGAAAATATTCCCAAAACAGTCAATGGTGTGATCGAAGTCACCATAGTGAGAAAAGGAAGGGTGATTTTACTGAATTATATCACCATGCTTTTCCCTTTTACTACACACACTAAATAGTGTGTGTGGGGGGAAGATAAGGGTTGAGGAGGGAGATGTAACAGAACATTGTTTGGTTTATTATTCTTAGCTCAGCAGCATGCTTGAAGAATTTTCCTGACTGGGGTAAATCTTGACCTAAATGTGTCAGTTTAGATTATCTTTTGCAAGATGAGCACAAGAAACATCTTTCTTTTAATGACATTAGAAAGGAAACACCAATTAAAGAATTCTACATAAAAACTTCTAGATTAAGAAGAGACCAAAAGGCAGCATAAAGGGTCTGATTTAGATAGTATTTGACTAATAAATTAGGTGGTGGAGGAACAAGGGTTTTGATTTTCTGGTAAATGACCCCATGTAAAATGCTATAGGATAGCAATATCAGGTAGGTCATAAAATGCTTCTGACATCAAATAACTCATTAATGTAACAATTGTCTGGAGCTCCTTGGCAAATGAGGACTTTCATTCATGGTAATGCATACAGTTTCTATTTTTGTTGTTTTCCTAAAATGTATTATTCAAAAAGAATTAAAGTCAACATATCCCCTTCAACCATGAGGCTGAATTCCTAACAGTTGCTCAGGGAGTGGTAGGAGACACTAAATATCTTTTTAAAGTTGAATACTTAGTAATGGGGAAAAGAAACTTCAAATAAGTTCCTCTGCAGGGCAGAGCCCCAGTTGCGATTCTGTTGGCTTTAGAGTTCTGCCTGCTGTGCTTGGTTATTTCCTTTCAATAACGAATAACATTGTTTAGCCCAAACCTACCCTGGTGTGGAGCAATTGTGTATCCTATAGCACTATTCAGCAGAATGCTGGACACGGCACTGAGAAAACTTGTATGCCCTTGTCCACCCACAACACAGCATTAAGCCTAATTCATTGGAATAATGAAAAAACACAAGTATTCCACAAGTATCAAAACAATGTCTCTGGGCAATTAAACAAATCTAAAATGGTTTGAGAAAAGAATTGCCCTTTAATCTTAAATATCCAAATGTATAAGTATTTTTGTTTGGGTATTTCTAACTGGCTTTTTTTTTTGAGAGAATGACAAAAAAGAGACATGAATTTATCCATATTTAAACATTTTGATAGTTTATTTCCAGTGTTGGGATTGTTGACTCAACACAAGATCTCAGGGCTCTTAGATACAAATGTCCACATAAGTTTTCTGACTAATTAACTATATTCTAGCTAAGTCAGTTTAAAGACATACAAAATGAGTACATGCCATGAATTAAATAAGGTAACATTGTGTACCTCATTCTGAGACAAATTGATTAATCTCTCAATAAGCTAGCCAATTAAATGGTAAATTGCAGAGAAGGTCCTGACCTCCATTAGAATTTCTTCATTTATACCAATAAAATCAGCAGTGCAGTTACTGTACCTATAGTCTAATATGATATAGTAGAAAAGATATTAGATGAAGAAGACCTGGATATGCATTGAAACTATATCATTTGTCCTCATGTCATGAGATTATGAGCAAGTCACCTGATTTTTATGGACTACAGTTTCTTGATATATAATATCACAATAATTCTTATACTACTTGTTTCCCAAGGATGTTATAGGACTCAAAAGAGATTTTATATAATAAACAGAAATAAAATATACTTCATAACAATAAAGAATTATGTAAACATTTTTCCTATTTGGCTATATTATTTCATCAGCATAAAGAGTATCCAGTGTAGATGCTACATCCACAAATACAGATTGGTACATTCTGCCAACTAATACTAGAAAATTGTTTGGGGCACCGAGAAATTGAATGATTTACTTTACTTTAACACAGCAGTATATATCGGAGGCAAAATTTTAATCAAGGTATTCTTTACTATTGGAATCCTAGTGTTAACTCAATGTAATTGATACAATGCTTGTGTTCACACCTTTACTGATTGGAGTTCACAAGTATGGGAGTTTCACAAAGTAAACTTTGTAACTTTGTGAATTCACACCTCTCTTGAAGCTGTTAGGGCCAGAGAGCACTCTGAGAAGAAACCCATAATCCCTCTCTCTCATATCCCACAATTCCTCTCTCTTTTATATAAGAAACAGATGGAGGCAAGAAAGATTCATTACAACTTAAACTTGGTGCTGGCTCTGGAGGTTGAAGAAAGCAGAGGCAGAAGCAAAGGACAAAGTTGCAAGAGCTCTTGGAACCAAAGAGAGAGAGAGAGCCCTCTAAGAAAAGCTAACCAAGCTATATTGGAGATTGAGAGCCAGAAGCCCTCTCTCCAAGGCAAGAGAGATCCATTCTATTTTCCACTTGGCTGGCTGGAGGACTGAAGGACAAATCTTTGGATTTGGAGACATTTGGAGGGAGCTCTTGAAACCAAGCAGAGAGATAGACTTCTAAGCTAATCAGGCTATATTGGAGACAATAAAAGATCTGAACTTTTATCACCTGGCTGCATTTGGGGTAATTATTGATCTGAACTGATACTAAGGCTGTCTCCAGAAAACCTCCCTGAGAAACCTGCTTTCTCCTAGAGAGAACCATCATATTTTATTATATTTTAAAGAAGAACAAGAAACATCACATTTTGGTACCTGAACAGAGACTTGAACTCTCTCCCAGACAGAACCGTTATTATATTATTTTAAAGAAGAAAAAAGAACACCACACCTTACTTCAAAGGCAGTTTTCAATTTATCATGTACTTATCTCTGTAAATAAAACTTTCAATATGAGCAGTTTTGAATTACAACTTTTAAAAAAAATTTTTTTTGCTATTCTAAATGTGGCAGAATGCTAACAAATATGAGTATTCCTATATTCAAAGAAGAAAAAAAAATATGATGGTTTATGAAACCATGAATCTGATTATATATGCTCTGTATTTTATTTAGTAAATTGTGTAATGAGGCCTTTCTTTTCCTTACAGTATGGGATACAGTACAGTATCATTATGTTGCTCAAAGGGAAGCAAAATAGAAATATCTAATCTCTTTTTTTTCAACCCTTCTCCAAAGGAGAATTTTAATTTCGGTGAGAGGTGAAAACAAGAGGTTGAGGCTGTTGCCCATTATGCTCTTTTTATCTTAAGCAGATTCTTTGCTAGAATTATAGCTATCTGCTCCTTTAACTATTGTTGATCTAAGATGAGAAATTTTCAGATTTAATCTAGTTTATGATTACTCTTTTATTATTGATGGAAGAAGAACCCTAACCTCTATATCCATGTCTTGTCATCATTCTCACCAAAACCCAGTTCTACAATGAACACAGAGAGTATTTAACCAAGAAATCCAATTATTAATTATTCAAATTTGTTCAAAACAAATCTGAAATGATAAACATTAGGAAATATATATTCACACACACACACACACACACACACACACACACACACACACACACACATATATATTATACTTGGATTGAATTTAAGTGAGGCAACTATACAATGTTGTCAGCCACACTCTTTTTTCCAGAGTTATCTAACTCCAGTCATAAAGACAGTTTAGGTGACTGACACAGAATATAGTAAATAACTTTGATATCTCTAATTTCTGCCCAAGTTCAAAATACTTACTGTAATCTGCTTTAGTTGTCTTCATGACCAGTGAAACAAATTATTCTCATTCAACCAAGAGAAATTTTCACATGCTTGGGATAGACAACCCCATAATTCACAATGGATTTGAAGTCTATCAAATATCCTTGATCTGATTTAGCCTGTTTTCTGAAACAATTTTACTGTTACACACACTACAGGTTCTTGGAGCCACAGGTGGGAAAGTTGGATGACAGAGGACACCAACTGTAGAAAATTATCCCTGAAAATGGCTCAGCAAGCCCTCTTCACCAAAGTTGCTAGTCCTCTCTGAACACTGTACACTCACTATAGTGAGATAGCTCACTCAAGCAAGGAAGATAGTCCTAAATTTCACAGAGGGGAAGTTTTCTGAAGTATCAAGTATAGGAAACTGTAATTAAAGACACGATCAAGACTTCCTAAACTTCTCATGTTTTCTTCCAAGAATTTTTAACTCCACCAATCTAAACTATCTTTTCTCTTGAAGCTGGAAGCCAGAATCACCAGGTACAACTGCAGAACCCAAAGCAACTTATTGCTTCAATGATGTGACAGAAATTGAAAACTGAGTATCTTTCCCCTTTCCAACTCCTTATCAACTCTTACCAACTTTTCCCAGGCCCTTATATAGATAAAGGGAATTGATCTCCACTAGAGAAGAAATTTTCTTGTTAATGAGCTTTGGGACTAGGGTTATAGAAGCAGTTCATTATGTTACTTCCAAAGTTGCCATGCTTGTCCAAATATTGACCTCTTAAAGCACTTTCCATTTTTTTCCCCATTTTCTTTAAATGTTTCCATCGCACTCTCTCCCTTCATCATCAAAAACATTTTTTGGCCTTTTGGTATTTGCTAGAGGAAGTTTCAACACCTGTACCCTGTTAATTCAGATTTAATGTTAGGATAATAAGCTACTTTAAATTCATTGAAGAGTTACCAAAGGCTTACTTTTCCTTAACATAGAAAGCATAGGCCAAGAATATTTATGTGCTCATCTGGTCAAAATATGATGAAAGATATAACTCAACTGACCTAGACATAGAATCAACTTTTCATTCGTCCTAGTCTCTTCCCCAAATTACTGAGATTGGAAAAAGGAACCATCTCTGTCTGAATGCCAGTGCTCTTTTCTTCCTTCTGATCTGATGAAACTTCCTCTTTTCCCCTCCTTTTCAAAACTGGTGCCTTGCTCCTCTTGCTTCTGTTCTTTAATTCTCTGCCTGAGCACTACTGCAATGTTGAATACTTCCACCCCATGTAGAACACACCTTCACTTTCCTATATTTCCATTTAGTTCAGGAGGAGTGGGTAGGATGGGTGGGAGACTAGAGCACTATTGCTTAATCCAGAAAAATAATAAAATGTAGGTAGGAACTAGAGTATATAATCCCTACAATTAAACCCAAGTCTTTTAGTAGAAGACATACTTGATCATAAGCATCTTTTTTGAAATATTATATTCCATTTTTTTCTTTTTTTGTAATAATGATAGTTGTCATACATTGACTGTGGTTCCTTGTCATTCGAATTCTTTTTCTTCTTGAATTTTATTTTTCATTGACCAGAAAGCTTAAGTTTGTTTATGGGATTCCAAGATGTTTTTATTTTGAGATTTCTTTCAGGTGCATTATTTTTAATTTTCACATATTACATTATTTCCTAGAACAATTTCCACATAAGATTTTTGAAACAGTGGCATCAAGCTTTCTTTTTTCTTGAATTTTTCTTCTTAACTGTTTTGTCAGATGTTCTTCATAGTAGATACTTTGTATGTTTTGTTTTTTTAATTTTCAATCTTTTGATTTTGCTCTATATTTCTTGTCTCATGAAGCCACTGAGTGACTCAATCCATTTCATTTTGCAGGTCTGTTACTTGGTTATACTAGATCATCTTTTATTCTATGTTAATTACATTCTTTCTATTTACTTTGAGGAAAGTTTTTTTTTTTCATCCATAATATGATTTTGAAACATTTTGCTTACCTTTAGTTTAATTTCTAGCTCTTCTATTTAAAACTTCTCCCTGCTTGAGGTTTTGCTGTACTTGTTATAATGCTGTTCTACTCTTCTAAGTCTACCTTTTGTTTATCACAATCCGTATTTCTTTATCATAAAAGATATTATATCATCTCTTCTTATTTTCAATCATAGTGCTCTTTCTGTATGTATGTGTGTGTGTCTTTATGTCTGTCTGTGTGATAGCTAAACCCTTGCTCCCTTCTGTACTCTTCTTTGAAATGGTCAGTTCCTGTTTCATCCTGACCTCAATTTCCTGGATTTCTGCTATTTATTGCCACCTCCCCTTATGTGTTTGTTCTCAAAATATTTGTAGAAGAGTTCAGTGTCTTTGGTCAGCACTGTTCCTGGTCTGGGGACCACTGGAGGGTTCTATCCACTATTAGGTCTCCTTAATCCAGGTACTGCTAAAGGTCTTTTTGGCTTTTGTGCTAACTTTCTTAGCAAGAAACACTCCCCAGGACTCACATCTTTGAGTTGCCTTTTTTTTTTTTTTTTTTAGTAGTCCTGTACTGAAAGATTAACTTATTCCTGTTTCCTTTGGATTCTTGATCATTATTATATCTGATGACTATAAGGCAATTTCTGGTGTATTTAGGACAGAGGTGGACTCTTTCATAACTTTTCACACCTACTTTTAATCTAAAGTATATTCAAATGATCTCTTTTGAATGACCTACATGATCTCTTCTTAATTTTTTTTCAGGTCAGTAGTTTTTAATGTATGTACTCTATATTTTCAGAAATTTGTATATCTTGTTTCATTTCTTGTAGTTGTTTGGCCAATCCACATATTTCCTTACCCTCTTCTTATAGTCTTGTGGAATTATTTTCTTCTTCTGAGTTGCCTTTTTAAACTTTTCTTAATGTGCACTTTTTCCTTCATTGTGTTCCACATTTTCTTCTATTCAGTCATATTGTTAGATTTTGTGCTTGGTTTGGGAAGACATGTCTGACCTGGTTCCTTCTAACTCTCCTGGTTTGGTTGGACTCCTTTGTCTTTTCCTCTTCATAGCCTGAATTTTACTGCTGCCACTAATCTAGATGAAGTAGATATTATTAATCCTCACTCTCTACCTCAGTCTCTCACTTCTATCTCAATTTTTTGGTGGACTACTACAGGTGTAGTCTGATCCAGCCTCTCCTTTTACTCCCATTTATAAGTTTTTTCTAGTCCCTACTACAGCTATGACAATTTACCTTGCTCCGATTGACTTTTTTGAAGCCATGCTGGCTTCTGATCATCTGTTTAAGAGGTTATAGGCTCAATGGAGAGCTTCCTTCTTTTTCTTTTCTGTTTTCTGAATAACTAAAATTTATGAGTTCCTTTTCAGATATATGTTAGATATATACCTAGGAAAGATTGGCTTCGCAATGATGTTTGACAGTCACATTATTACTAAAGGTTGGGCTCTAATTTAAAAACAAATAAACAAACAAAAAAACATTGCATGATTAAATTTTTTCTGCTGAAAAAATATTGGCTCTGTAATCAGAGGACTTGGTTTTGAATACCGGTTCTGATGGTTATTTCCAGTATAATTTTGAGCAAGTTGCTCTATTTTCCTTATTTACAAAATGAGATAAGCTATGAAACAATGATGCTATAAAATACATCTATTTCTTAATTTCACTTTAAAAGTGTACCATATCTGTGTTAATTCTGTGGGAATAGAATTTTGGCATTATATTTCATGGAAAGTCAACAAATATTTAAGATAAGAGCTTCAGGTATTTTCCTCAAGTGAAGTCTGCAAGCATTAAGTGCTAACTATGTGCTAGTCATTACACAAGTACTGGTAATACAAATAAAGACAAAGGGGGAAAAACGGTTCTGATTTCAAGTTGCTCACAGTCTTATGGAAAAAGCCACATGCAAACAGCTAAGTACAAGGGAAGATATATAAAGATAAGTTGAAGATAATCAATAGAGTGAAAACACAAAGATTAAGGAAGATGGGGATTCTTGTAGAAAGTGGCATTTTAGATAGTACTTAAAGAAAGTTAAGGAAATCAGGAAATTTCTCCAACTCCTGAAGAAATATATGAATGAAAGAAAATTACATAAATAAATGAAAAAAAACCATTTTGTTAATTGAATTGCCTGTATCAAAATTTGTGCCTGTAAATAGTATATATAATGACAAAAGAGATGGTAGCTGTCCTGGGATTCCTTAAATCACAATACATGGATCTAACTTCAAAGGGCTCAATTATTAGCTGATGGGATAAGTGAAGGATTTTTGCAAACTGTCATGCATTGCCTCAAAAAGCAATGTCTCAAGTCACGGCACATTATCTATAGAAGACCTTGCAGGAAGCTTTTGAACTTGCTGTCAAAATAGCAAGAGATGAAGCTAGGCAGCTGAGCCTGGCAGACACATCCTTCTTTTCCTTATCCCAGCCTCAAAACTAAGAAAAAAGAAAGAAAAGTGATAGGAAGGATAGTTGGGCTCTGTGGCTAGTTTTCCAATAAAAAAAAAATAAAAGAAAACCAAAAATGAATCTCTCTAAGAAAGATGAATGAATTAGTTCTCTCTTCAAAACTTGAGGAAATTCAATGAGATTTCACTCTCTATCCAATTTATCTTGTCCTATGGATAATTGTTACCTGGCATCTGTATATAACATTCCCTTGACTATTCTAAATTCATAGAAAATCTATGGTTGATTATAAAAATTCTACATATCATGTTACTACATTAATGTATTATAGAAGTAGTTTATGTATCTATATATGAATAGTTGGTTGAAATTGACATATGAATAAAAAAATGGATCAATGTAGTCAATCCTGTTCTAGTGACCTGATCTCTTGCCTGATCTAGTTCTTAAAGTTTATGTTAAAAATTAATAATTATATAGACTTCCCAGTAGACAAAAGTTAAGAATGTACCTGAGATTTTATTTTGACCCTGATTAGTAAATCTATTGTTTTGAGGTATGTCTGATTAAATCTCCAGCCCTGGTTCCAGTCAGATGATAGCACCAAGCTTGGAACCAGGAAAATCTAAGTTCAAATACAGCCTCAGACACTTACTAGATATGTGATTTTAGACAAACTACTTAACCCTGTTTTTCTTAGTTTTCTCTTCTGTAAAATGAACTGGAGAAGGAATGCCAAACCACTCTGGAATCTTTACCCAGAAATACCAGATGGGGTCATGAAGAGTCAGAAGCTGACTGAAATGGCTGAACCATTATAACAAAGACAGAAAACCTTGGTGCAGAAGAAAAGCAAAGATAATACACAAAACAAATTCATGTGGTTGGAAAAAAAATTGTTTTGGACCAGAACTCTGAAACAAGGATTCTTACAAGGTCTTAAGTCAGTGGAATTGATATAGACAATGGTTATCTAGTTTAGCACAGTGCTTAATAGTTCTCTAATTCAGTACATGTACTTAGTATTTAATATAGCTCAACAAGATTCACAACTATGATAATGTAATTATAAGAGAGCATATAATCTTGGACAAACTCAGCCAGAGTCAGAGCCAGAGAAAACAAACACAATGGAGGTAAGAGCTCAAGCTCTCAGAGCCAAGCCGAGACAGATTCATTCCATCTTTGGTGAGGCTCTTGGTGGCTGGCCTCCTTCACTTCCCCCACTAAGATCAAGGCCAGTCTGAAAGGCTCTCAAGAAAGCTAGCTGAACCCCAGGCAAGGAAACTAGATTCTGAAGATTATAAAGGATTTAGACTTTAACACCTGCCTATACAGATGCCAGGTAACAGTAATTACTCAACTGAAAGGAAAGCTTCTCCAAAGACCTCAGAAAACAAATAAGAACACTACGGAAAATGATATGCCCAATTAAATTACCAAAAACAAATCTTACTGAGTTAAACAAAAAATACTAACAATGTTCATTTGAAAGGACAAAAGATCAGGAACTTCTAAGAAATCAGGAAAAAGAGATATAAAGGAAGCATATTAGGAAGTATCAGGCCTTAAACCATATTATAAGATGAGAGCATTATTGAAGTGTAAAATGGATAATTTTATTATTTTATATTACTATTTTCTTATACACATAAAATTTATGGAGTTAAAAACAAAAAGAATGCATAAAATTGGTGGTGGTGGTGGTGGTAGGGCGGTTGCATAGATAGATTGGCTTGGGAAGACATGTTTGATCCACTTCCTTTTAACTCTCCTGGCTTGTTTGGACTCCGTTGTCTTTTCCTCTTCATAGCTTGAATATTATTGCTGCCACCAATCTGGATGAAGTCAATATTATTAATTTGATATTATCCATTTGAGAAATGGAATGTTATTGGGTTAGAATCTTGTTGTGGTATACAAAATGATGAGCTAGTTAATTTTTAAAAAAACATAGAAAGACTTGAACATATGAAGGAAGATGCTATTCACCTTCAGAGAAACAATTGACAAGAGAAAATAAGCATAGTAGTATGGTCTTAAATAAATGTGCATGAGTGTATGTATATATGTTTATAGATATCTATGTATATCTATGTATGAATGTATGTGTGTATATGAATGTGCATATCTATGCCTATCTATTCATCCCTCTATCTCTATGCTTAATTGTAGAATTCTTTGGAGAGGAAAGGAAAATAAAGTAAAATGTAGAAAACAAAAGAGAACCTATGAGAAAGCAAAGAAAGATTAGACAGCTTTGAAAACAATGTGTAATATTTATTATATAGGTTTTCATGACATGCAATAAAGTTGAAAACATCTAAAAATGAAAAAAAAGTGGAAGATGATGATTTACTTTTCATGAGTTATTTATTTGAAAGGAACAGTTCATGGAAAGTGAATCATTATCTTCCATTTTTTTTTTTTTTGGATTTTTAGATGTTTTTGTTGGCTCTGTTTGTAAAAAAAAAAAATCCTCACATTCTCTTGAGTATTCTTATTTTTCTATTCAACAATTGAAGAAGCCATTATTAAGCATTTAATTCATGACAAATACTATAATATATCCCAAGAAAACAAAGACTAAAATGAGAGTACCTTCCCTAAGGGCATTCTTTTGGAGGAGAATTGGCATGTGTATGTAAAAACCATGTTTGTCTAGAATATGCCAGGTACGTCTATATATTTGAGATATTCTTAGACATCAGAAAAACCCTAAGTCAACATGAACAAACAGCCAGCAAATAGACAATTTCATATACTAAAATTCTTAAGAGGCAAATCAGAAAAAAAAAGTTGAGGTATCAATTATGTCTTTCTATATATTATTAATTCCCAGCAAATATGCAATATACAAATTCTAATCCACATGCTTTTCTTGTTTTCTGATATTTCCTCTTGGTGGCGTTAGAAACACAATGGTCTTATTTTTCATTTTCTCAGACAAGAGGGCACTATGAACACAAGTTCCTTCACATTAGGAATATTGAAAATGGGAAGCCATCTAGTTTACATGCACGTAATTATCATATCTTGGATGAAAATTTAGATTTACTAATTCTCTCTCTCCTTTTAAAACTTCATTTATTTATTTATTTATTTTTGGGAAAAAAAAATTTCTTTACATTATCCCTTGCACTTACTTCTGTTCTGACTTTTTCCCTCCCTCTCTTCACCCCCTTCCTCAGATGACAAGCAGTCCTATACATGTTAAATATGTCACAGTATATCCTAGATACAATATATGTGTGCAGAACCAAACAGTTCTCTTTTTGCCCAGGAAGAATTGGATTCAGAAGGTAAAAGTAACCCAGGAAGAAAAACAAAAATGCAAACAGGTTACATTCATTTCCCAGTGTTCTTTCTTTGGGTGTAGCTGCTTCTGTCCATCATTGATCAATTGAAACTGAGTTAGATTTTTTCTTTGTTGAAGAAATCCACTTCCATCAGAATACATCCTCACACAGTATCATTGTTTGAAGTATATAATGATCTGGTTCTGCTCATTTCACTTAGCATCAGTTCATGTAACACTAAATAAAATATTAATTTCCAACTCTCTCTGTATTCATCCTGCTGGTTATTTCTTAGAGAACAATAATATTCCATTACATTCATATACCACAATTTACCCAACCATTCTCCAATAGATGGGCATCCATTCATTTTCCAATTTCTCGCCACTACAAACAGGGCTGCCACAAACATTTTGGCACATACAGGTCTCTTTCCCTTCTTTAGTATCTCTTTGGGGTATAAGCCCTGTAGTACTACTGCTGAATCAAAGGATATGCACAGTTTGATAACTTTTTGGACATAACTCCAGATTGCTCTCCAGAATGGTTGGATTCATTCACAATTCCACCAACAATGATTTGCTAATTCTCAGTCCAGAATTTTTTCCATTAAGCCAGACAGACGTTGTTGATCAATCTATTATTTTACTCTCTCCGGGCTATCACACTATTTATTTATTTAGTATAACTTTCTCATGAGGAGAAGTTAGATTTTGCTTGTTTTAATGCAGAGAATGACCTTGCATTAAAGCTAAGAATTCACATGGGAACAATTTCTATTCTATTGCATATGTATGTTACTTTGATCCTGTTCCTCTCCATCTAAGTATGGATCATGTTCTATTTTGAGTGTTTCATTTCAAGGATAAAGAGTGAAGTAAGAATGTGAAGAGAAATAATATTATGCTTATGAGGTGAGAGTAGCAATTCTTCGAAGTATAAGTTGCAAGGCACATATGACAAATTCAGAAGGGCTTTCTCCTTGCCAACTTTATTTAAAAGAAGAGGTTACAGACAAAATGAAGAGGTAAAATAGCATCAGAATCATTAATATATAATAGAGTCAGAAGAGCAATATATTTAAGAGCATAATTGTAAAGAATATTATAAAAATACCATAATTGACAAGGTCAATAAATCTGAAGAAATCAAGTCAGGCATCTATTACAAAGGGGTGCTATTTTTTTTTTACCTCATCAATACTTCTGGTCTTATTAATATTTATGCTCTTTTTCAAATGCTAAAATATCCTTGTTTTGGTATGCCTTTATAGGAAATAAGTACCATCAGTAATTGCCTATATCTACATCTAGTTATTGCTTAGTTTTAATATAAAAAGTTCTTTTTATCATTAAAGCTTTTTATTTTCAAAACATATGCATGGATAATTTTTCAACATTGATCCTTACTTAGCCTTCTATTCCAAATTTTCCCCTCCTTTCCCCCTACTCCCTCCCTGAGATGGCAAATAATCCAATATCTGTTTTACATATTAAAACATATGTTAAATCCAATATATGTGAACATATTTGTACAATAATTTTGCTGCACAAGAAAGATTAGACCATAAAGGAAAGAAAATGAATAAGAAAACAAAATGCAAATGAACAATAACAAAAAGAGTGAGAGTGTTATGTCATGATCTACACTCAATTCCCATAGTCCTCTCTTTGGGAGTAGATGGCTCTCTCCATCACAAGTCTATTGGAACTGGCCTTACCCACCTCATTGTTGGAAAGAATCATGTCCATGAGAGTTTATCATCACATAATCTTGTTGTGTATAGTGTTCTCTTGGTTCTGCTCATTTCACTCAGCATCAGTTATCCAGGCCTCTCTGAAGTCATCCTGTTGGTCGTTTCTTAGAGAACAATAGTATTCCAAAACATTCATATACTATAATTTATTCAGCCATTCTCTAGCTGATGGACATCCACTCAGTTTCCAGTCTTTTTGCCACTACAAAAAGGCTGCCACAAACATTTTTGCACTTGTGGGACACTTTCCTTCCTTTAAGATCTTTTTGGGATACAAGTCCAGTAGAAACACTGCTGAATCAGAGTATGGGTTATACTGACAAAGCAGCAGAAAAGCCTGAAGAATTGGACAAGAAAGGAGTTAAGTACAGTGAGATGAAATGAAGGAGTGTGGTGCTTCTCAGTCAGCACCACCCATGTAGCAGCTTTGTCCACCCCTTATTATAGAGGGTCTGGGAGAGCCACCACAAGGCTATAGAAGATAGAATGTCCTTGACTGACTTTGTCCTTGGTTTAAATACCCTATTACAATTACGTCAACTGTATAACTATTACATCACTATGCTAAGTACTAAGTATATATAAACTAGATAACCATTGTCTCATTAATTACACTGAGTTAACACCTTGTTTCAAGTATACTTCTCCAGAGTTCAGGCTCTCTGCAATAGGGTGCTACTTTATTTACCTGGAAATAAATTCAGAGGCTCAAGCAATTACAAGACAGAGTCATAAATTAATGAGCAACTTATATTTTCAGGATATATAGCTTTTAAGGTATAAGGGAGGCAGAGGCAGGATTTATGCAGTAAGGGAAGGAACCAGGGAAGAGTTTCGTAAATAGAAGAGAGGAATCAAGGAAGAGCCAGGTGGAATCCACTTGGTTGACCAGGTGCCAGATCTATCTAAAAATGTAGTAATCAAGATCTCAAAGGTTGCTTAAAGATGCTCAGAGACTGGAGGGATAGACAAAGCAGCTAATAAAGAATTCCATCCTTTCATCATTCTATACAAACAGGAAAGTCTGGGCCTTGCTTATAGCTGATAATAGCCTGATTGTCTTCTTTCTGATAAAGGAAGAGAGTGTGTTTCAAAGTCTATATCAATATCACATATTATCGAATTTTCACAAATAAGGTGTTTCATAATAAATTATTGTCTGCATTCTTTATAATAGTTAAATAATGACTTGGACCCATAAATGAAGGGAAGGAAGGAAAGAAGGAAGAAAGAAAAAAGAGAAGGAGCAGATTAGGCCAGGTTAAAGATAAAATGCTTCCTAATCCTAAAATACTTTTTAGAACACATATTCTTAATAATATCCTACAAAAGCAGCTAGATAGAACCCAAAAGATGGATTCTATCCATCCAAAGATATGGATTGAATGTCTTTAGTCAGAATTTCTAAGTTCAAAGCCTGATTCTTGATACTAGGCTTGTGATCCTAAGCAAAACATTTTAATACTAGACGGCCTTGGCAATTCCCTAGGACTTTTTTTCTAATAGCTCATATTTTTTTAATTAAAAATATTTATTTATTTAAAAGCTTTTTATTTTAAAAACACATGCATAGATAATTTTCAGCATTCACCCTTGCAAACCTTGTGTTCTATTTTTTTTCTCCCTCTCTCATCTCCCTTCCCCTTGATGGAAAGAAATCCAATATATATGAAATATGTACAATTCTTCTATACACATTTCCACAATTATCATGCTACACACAAAAAGAAACAGACTAAAAAGGAAGAAAAATTTAGAAAGAACACAACAAGCAAATTACAACAAACAACAAAAGTGAAAATACTATGTTGTGATCCACAATCAGGCCTCACTCTGGGAGCACATGTTTCTCTCCCTCACAAATCTACTGAAAATTTTTTGAATCACCTCATCAACAAAAAGAGCCATGCTAAGACTAATTTACTAAATTACACATGTTCCCATTTGCAAAATTAAATTTTTCTACACTAAGCACTCCTATACTAATAGAATCACTGTATATTTGTATTTATCCCATGCTATTTAAATACTGGACAGTGCAATCTCAGTACAGGTAAATAAGAGGGCAGTGGAAAGATGTGTGTGAATATAAATTAGCTGAAGTATATTGTCACTAATGATTTGTAGTCACTAATATAGTCAATCATGGTTCAATAATAATGAATAACAGATGGACAAATTGGGTGCTACTCTGCTATCCATGAAATGATTAAAAAAAAGGGGGGGGGATGATTGGTTAATTTCTTTATGAAACTTTCTTAGACCATCTCATTCCCTTCCTCCAAAAAGTCTTCAGTGTCTTTTTATTGTTTCCAAGATAAAAACAAACAACAACAAAACAAAACAAAATTCCTCAATTTGGCACTTATGCACCTGTTAAATTTAATTTCAGCTTACCTTTCAAAGCTTATCCCACATTATTCTCTTTAATCCATTTTAAGTTCCAAGAAAACTGGCCAACTGCTATTCTTCAAATTCAATTTTTTATCTCCTGCCCCCAGGTTTTTGCACAAACTGTTTGGCAAGTTGGAATACGTTTCTTTTGTCTATTTTAATTGTTAACTTCCTTTGTAGCCTAATTTATCTGGCACCTTTTAAAGGAATTCTTTCCTGGTCCCCTCTCCAGTTGTTAATGCTTTCTCTATACCCAAATTATCAATGCCCCTCCATTCCTTCTCTCAATACATAAATGCGTGCACACATGCGGGCACACACACATACACATGGGCACACACACACGCGGGCACACACACACACACACACACACACACACACACTAAAGTAAGGAAAGGGACCTGTATGTGTCAAAAATGTTTGTGGCTGCCCTTTTTGTAGTGGCTATAAACTACAAAATGAATGAATGCCCATCTATTGCAGAATGGTTGAGTAAATTGTGGTATATTGAATGTTATGGAATATTATTGTTCTCTAAGAAATAACCAGCAGGATGAATATAGAGAGGGTTGGAGAGACTTACATGAACTGATGCTAAATGAAATGAGCAGAACCAGGAGATCATTATATACTTCAACAACAATACTGTATGAGGATGTATTCTGGTGGAAGTGGATATCTTCGACTAAGAGAAAATCTAACTCAGTTCCAATTGATCAATGATGGACATAAGCAGCTACATCCAGAGAAGGAACACTGGGAAACGAATGTAAACTGTTTGCATTTTTGTTTTTCTTCTCAGGTTATTTTTACCTTCTTACAGAGTGATATTTACTTCCTCATCTTCAAATAAAGACAAAAGGAAAAAACAAAAGTGAAACATTTTTTCTTTCTTTTTTTATTATAACTTTTCCCTTCTTTAGTATCTCTTTGGGGTATAAGCCCAGTAGAGACACTGCTGGATCAAAGGGTATGCACAGTTTGATAACTTTTTGAGCATAGTTCCAAATTGCTCTCCAGAAGGGCTGGATGTGTTCACAATTCCACCAATAGTGTCCCTGTTTTCCCACATCCCCGCCAACATTCCCCATTATCTTTCCCTGTCACTCTAGCCAATCTGACAGGTGTGTAGTGGTATCTCAGAGTTGTCTTAATTTTCATTTCTCTGATTAATAACGATTTGGAACATATTTTCATATGTCTATAAATAGTTTCAATTTCTTCATCTGAGAATTGTCTGTTCATATCCTTTGGTCATTTATCAATTGGAGAATGGTTTGATTTTTTTATAAATTGAAGTCAATTCACTATTTATTTTGGAAATGAGGCCTTTATCAGAACCTTTGACTGTAAAAATGTTTTTCCCAGTTTGTTGCTTCCCTTCTAATTTTGTTTGCATTAGTTTTGTTTGTACAAAGGCTTTTTAATTTTATGTAATCAATTTTTTCTATTTTGTGATCAGTAATGATCTCTAGTTCTTCTTTGGTCACAAATTCCTTCCTCCTCCATAAGTCTGAGAGGTAAATTACCTTATGTTCCTCTAATTTATTTATGATCTCATTCTTTATGCCTAAATCATGGACCCATTTTGATCTTATCTTGGTATATGGTGTTAAATGTGGTTCCTTGATTAATTTCTGCCATACTAATTTCCAGTTTTCCCAGCAGTTTTTGTCACATAATGAATTCTTTTCCCAAAAGTTGGGATCTTTGGGTTTATCAAACACTAGATTGCAATACATATTCACTATTTTGTCTTGTGAACCTAACCTATTCCACTGATCAACGAATCTATTTCTTAGCCAATACCAAATGGTTTTGGTGACTACTGCTTTATAATATAGTGTTGGAATCTTTACAAACTGATAAGTCTCCTCTGAGGGAGGGATTAAGGGAGGTGTGTATTCACAAAGAAAGAAAGTTAACTTTGTGAATCTCCCATACTTGTGAACTCCAATGAGTACTTAAACACATTAGTGAGTTAGAGCATTTGTTAAGTACCATGCTAAATTAGGCAACTGACATCACTTTGTAAGGATTCCAACAATATAGTTTTAGATCAGCTAGGCCACATTCATTTGATTTTTTTTTTTCATTAATTGCTTTGAAATTCTTGACCTTTTGGTCTTCCATATGAATTTTGTTATTATTTTTTTCTAGTTCAGTAAAATAGTTTGTTGGAGTCTGATTGGTATGGCACTAAATAAATAGATTAGTTTAAGGAGTGTTGTCATCTTTATTATATTCACTCAGCCTGTTCAAGAGCACTTAATATTTTTCCAATTATTTAAATCTGACTTTATTTGTGTGGAAAGGGTTTTGTAATTTTGCTCATATAATTCTTGACTTTCCTTTAGTATATAGATTCCCAAATATTTTATGCTATCAACAGTTATTTTGAATGTAATTTCTCTTTGTATCTCTTGCTGTTGGATTTTGTTGGTGATGTATAGAAATGCTGAGAATTTATGTGGATTTATTTTGTATCCTGCAACTTTGCTAAAATTATGAATTATTTCTAATAACTTTTTAGTAGAATCTCTGGGGTTCTCTAAGTATATCATCATATCATCTGCAAAGAAATATAGTTTGTTTCCCTCATTATCTACTCTTAATTCCTTTAAATCTCTTTTTCAACTCTTATTGCCGAGGCTAGCAATTCTAATACAATATTGAATAATAATAGTGATAGTGGGCAACCTTATTTCACTCCTGATCTTACTGGGAAAGGTTCCAATTTTTCCCCATTACATATGATGCTTATTGATGATTTTAAATATATGCTCCAGACTATTTTAAGGAAAAGTCCATTTATTCCTATGCTCTCAAGAGTTTTTAATAGGAATGGATGTTGGATTTTATGAATGTTTTTTTCTGCATCTATTGAGATGATCATATGGTTTTTGTTAATTTGATGATTGATATAGTCAATTATGATGATAGTTTTCCTAATACTGAACTAGCTCTGCATTCCTGGTATAAATCCTACTTGGTCATGCTGTACTATCCTGGGAATGATTTTCTGTAATCTTTTTGCTAATATTTTATTTAAGATTTTAGCATCACTATTCATTAGGGAGATTGGTCTATAATTTTCTTTCTCTGTTTTCAACCTACCTGGTTTAGGTGTCAGTATCATGTCTGTGTCATGAAAGGAATTTAGTAGGACTTCTTCAATTCCTAATTTTTTAAATAGTTTATATACCATTGGAGTTAATTGTTCTTTGAATGTTTGGTAGAATTCATAAGTAAATCCATCAGGTCCTGGGGATTTTTTCTTAGGGAGTTGGTTAATAGTCTGTTCTATTCTTTTTTCTAAAATGGTACTGTTTAGTCTATTTACTTCTTCCTCTGTTAATCTGGGCAAGCTGTATTTTTGAAAGTATTCTTCCATTTCATTTAAGTTATTGAATTTATTGGCATAAAGTTGGGCAAAGTAAGTCCTAATTATTGCTCTAATTTCCTCTTCATTAGTGGCGAGTTCTCCCTTTTCAAATTTTAAGACTAACAATTTGATTTTCCCCTTTCCTTTTTAAAATAAGATTCACTAAGGGTTTGTCTATTTTGTTGTTTTTTTCATAGAACCAACTCTTAATTTTATTAATTAATTCAATAGTTTTTATTTTCAATTTTGTTGATCTCTCCTTTTATTTTTAGAATTTCAAGTTTAGTGTTTGACTGGGGATTTTTAATTTGTTCCTTTTCTAGCATTTTTAGTTGCAAGCCCAATTCATTGACCTTCTCTTTCTCTATTTTATGCAAGTAGGCCTCTAGAGATATGAAATTTTCTCTTATTACCGCTTTGGTTGCATTCCACATATTTTGGTATGACCTCTCATTACTGACATTTTCTTGGGTGAAGTTATTAATTATGTCTATGATTTGCTGTTTCACCCAATCATTCTTTAGTATGAGATTATTTAGTTTCCAATTATTTTCTGGTCTATTTCCTCCTGGCTTTTTGTAATTTTCATTACATCGTGGTATGAAAAAGATGCAATTACTATATCTGCCTTACTGCATTTGAGTTTGAGCTTTTTATGGTCAATTTTTGTATAGGTTCCATTAGAAGAAAGTGTACCCCTTTCTGTCTCCATTTAGTTTTCTCCAAAGATCTATCATATCTAACTTTTCTAGTATTCTATTTCCCTCTTTGACTTCTTTCCTATTTATTTTGTGGTTTGATTTATCTGAAAGTGCAAGGTTGAGATCTCCCACGATTATAGTTTTGTTGTCTATTTTTTCTTGCAGCTCTCTTAATTTCTCTTTTAAGAATTTAAATGGTACACCACTTGTTGCATATATGTTTAATATTGATATTGTTTCATCATCTATGCTACCCTTTAGCAAGATATATTGGCCTTTCTTATCTCCTTTAATTAGGTCAATTTTTGCTTTTGCTTGATTTGAAATGAGGATGTCTACTCCAGTTTTGTTTTACTTCATTTGATGCACAGTAGATTCTGCTCCAACCTTTTATCTTCACTCTGTATGTATCACCCTGCTTCAGGTATTTTTCCTGTAAACAACATATTGTAGGATTCTGGCTTTTAATCCAGGCTGCTAACCACTTCTTCTTTATAGGGGAGTTTACCCCCATTCACATCTGTGGTTAAAATGACCAATTCTGTATTACTTGCTGTTTTGTTAACCCCTGCTTATGCTTTTCTCCTTTCCTTCCCCCTTATCCCCCTCCCCAATATTAAACTTATGAGCACCACTTGCTTCTCACAGCCCTTCCATTTTAGTGTCCCTCTCCCACCTTAGAGTTCCTCTCCCTAACTTATCCCTTTTCCTCACAATTTCTGTATTCCCTTCCACTTAGCTTACTCCTTCCCTTTTCACTTTTCCCCTCCCACTTTTCAATGAGGTGGGAGAGGTTTCATTATAAATTGAATATGTTTAATATTTTTCTCTTTAAGCCAATTCTGATGGCAGTAAGATACACACTATGTCTGTGCCCCTCCATTTTTCTCAAATATAATAGGTTTCCTTTGCTTCTTCATGAGATGTAGTACCCCCACTTTACCCTTTTTGGGGTACAGTTTCCTTTCCACCTCTAGTTTCTAGAACAAAGTATACATGTGTTCTTTATATGTCTTTTTTAAAATATATTTTTTTATTTTATTTTATAATAACTTTATATTGACAGAATTCATGCCAGGGTAATTTTTTTACAACATTATCCCTTGCACTCACTTCTGTCCTGATTTTTCCCCTCCCTCCCTCCATCCCCTCCCCTAGATGGCAAGCAGTCCTATTTATGTTAGATATGTTGCAATATATCCTAGATACAATATATGTTTGCAAAAATGAACAGTTCTCTTGTTGCACAGGGAGAATTGGATTCAGAAGGTAAAAATAAGCTGGGAAGAAAAACAAAAATGCAAATAGTTCACATTCATTTCCCACTGTTCTTTCTTTGGATGTAGCTGCTTCTGTCCATCATTTATCAATTGAAACTGAGTTAGGTCTCTTTATCAAAGAAATCCACTTCCATCAGAATACGTCCTCATACGATATCGTTGTCGAAGTGTATAATGATCTCCTGGTTCTGCTCATTTCACTTAGCATCAGTTCATGTAAGTCTCTCCAAGCCTTTCTGTATTCCTCCTGCTGGTCATTTCTTACAGAACAATAATATTCCATAACATTCATATACCACAATTTACCCAGCCATTCTCCAATTGATGGGCATCCATTCAATTTCCAGTTTCTAGCCACTACAAACAAGGCTGCCACAAACATTTTGACACATACAGGTCCCTTTCTTTACTTTAGTATCTCTTTGGGATATAAGCACTGCTGGATCAAAGGGTATGCACAGTTTGATAACTTTTGGGGCTTAATTCCAGATTGCTCTCCAGAATGGTTAGGATTTGTTCACAACTCCACCAAAAATGCATCAATGTACCCGTGTTTGCATATCTCCTCCAACATTCATCATTATTTTTCCTGTCATCTTAGCCAATCTGACAGGTGTGTAGTGGTATCTCAGAATTGTCTTAATTTGCATTTCTCTGATCAATAGTGATTTGGAACACCCTTTCATATGAGTGGTAATAGTTTCAATTTAATCATCAGAAAATTGTCTGTTCATATCCTTTGACCATTTATCAATTGGAGAATGGCTTGATTTCTTATAAATTTGAGTCAATTCTCTATATATTTTGGAAATGAGGCCTTTTTCAGAACCTTTAACTGTGAAGATGTTTTCCCAGTTTGTTGCTTCCCTTCTAATCTTGTTTGCATTAGTTTTGTTTGTATACAGGCTTTTTAATTTGATATAATCAATTTTTTTCTATTTTGTCATCAGTAATGGTCTCTAGTTCATCTTTGGTCACAAATTTCTTTCTCCTCCACAAGTCTGAGAGATAAACTATCCTATATTCCTCTAATTTATTTATAATCTCCTTCTTTATGACTAGGTCATGTACCCATTTTGATCTTATCTTGGTATATGGTGTTAAGTGTGAGTCCATGCCTAATTTCTGCCATACTAATTTCCAGTTATCCCAGCAGTTTTTATCAAATAATGAATTCTTATCCCAAAAGTTAGGATCTTTTGGTTTGTCGAACACTAGATTGCTATAGTTGACTATTCTATCTTGTGAACCTAACCTTTTCCACTGATCAACTAATCTATTTCTTAGCCAATCCCAAATGGTTTTGGTGACTGCTGCTTTATAATATAATTTTAGATCAGGTACAGCTAGGCCGTCTTCATTTGATTTTTTTTTTCATTAATTCCCTGGAGATTCTCAACTTTTTATTGTCCCATATGAATTTTGTTGTTATTTTTTCTAGATCATTAAAATATTTTCTTGTAAGTCTGATTGGTATAGCACTAAATAAATAGAGTAGTTTAGGGAGTATTGTCATCTTTATTATATTCGCTCGGCCTATCCAAGAGCACTTAATATTTTTCCAATTATTTAAGTCTGACTTTATTTGTGTGGAAAGTTTTTTGTAATTTTGCTCATATAATTCCTGACTTTCCTTTGGTAGATAGATTCCCTAATATTTTATGCTATCAACAGTTATTTTGAATAGAATTTCTGTTTGTATCTCTTGCTGTTGGATTTTGTTGGTGATGTATAAAAATGCTGAGGATTTATGTGGATTTATTTTGTATTCTGCTACTTTGCTAAAATTATGAATTATTTCTCATAGCTTTTTAGTAGAATCTCTGGGGTTCTCTAGGTATACCATCATATCATCTGCAATCTTTATATGTCTTTGTAGCAGAAATACAGTTCCCAATATTTCTTTTTACCTTTTTAGGTTTCTCTTGAGTTCTATATTTGTAGATGAAACTTTTTGTTTAGTTTCATTTTTTTCATCAAAAATAGATTAAGTTCACTTATTTCATTGAATGTCCAACTTCTCCCCTTGAAAAAGATGCTCATTTTGGCTGGGTAAGTTATTTTTGGCTGTATACCAAATTCCTTAGCTTTTTGGAATCTCATATTCCAGGCCCTTTGATCTTTTAATGTGGATGCTGCTGGATCCTGGGTAATCCTTATTGCGGCTCCTCTATATTTGAATTGCTTTTTTCTAGCAGCTTGCAGTAATTTTTCCTTCGTCTGATAGTTCTGGAATTTGGCCATTATATTTCTTGGTGTTTTGATTTTAGTGTCCCTTTCAGTAGGTGATCGATGAATTCTTTCAATGTCTATTTTACCCTTTGTTTCTATAACATGTGGGTAGTTCTCTTGGATAATTTCCTGGAAAATAGTGTTCAGGCTCCTTTTTTTCATCATATTTTTCATGGAGTCCAATAATTCTCAGATTGTCTCTCCTAGATTTATTTTCAAGTTCTGTTGTTTTCCCAAGAAGGTATTTGACATTTTTTTCCATTGTTTCATTTTTTTTGGTTTTGGTTGACTGATTGTTGGTGTCTCCTCAAGTCATTCAATTTCATCTATTTGATTCTGATTTTCAATGAAGTATTTTCTTCACTCAATTTTTAAATATATTTTTCTCCTTGTCCAATTGAGTTTTTAAGTGAATTGTTTTGTTCTATGGAATTTCTTTTTCCACTTCACAAATTTTATTTTTTAGAGATCTATTTTCTTTTTCCACCCCAATAATTCTATTTTTCAAGGATTTGATTTCTTTATCCACTCTATCTTTAAATGAGTGGTTTGACTTATCCAGACTCTTTTGCCAACCTTCTTTTTCTTTTCCCATTTTTCTTCTAGCTCTCTTGTAAGAGTCTTTTAAATTTCTTCTATGAGAGTCTTGTTTGTTGAGGACCAGATCATATTCTCCTTTGGGGATTCATGTGGAGACAATCTGTTTTTAGTCTCCTTAGGGTTTAAAGTCTGCTCTCTGTTCATATAGAAACTATCAATATTTAAAGTGTGCTTTAATTTTTTGCTCATTTTGTCAATGAAGAGTCAAAGAAAAGAAACTAACAAGAAAAACAAATGGTCTTTTTTTTGGGGGGGGGGGGGGGGGGGGTAATAATTTACTTGGCTTCCTCTACAGACTGGAGGAGGCAGCAGCAAGGCACTAACAGGACAGCAATGGCTGTGCTGCATCTGTGCTCTAAGACTCTGTGAGTGTGCTGAGAAACTGTGGGTGGGTGTGGCCAGGTCACAAAAGACCCTAGCTTTTCAGGGTTCTAATCTTCACCCCCTGTGTTTTTAGCTTTTTTGCTTGTCTACTAGCTTGCTGCCAGGGCAAAGTAGCCAACACTGTCTTAATGCTCTCTCCACAGAAACGGCTGAGTTTACATCCCCCTCCAGTCTGCTCAGCTGTGAGCTGCCTGCCTTACTCTGTCTGCTGTGCTGCTGCTGCCTGCCTTCAGTCTGTGTCTGATCTAACCGTCCCCACCTGTGACTATTCTGGTGAATTTCGAGGATATCTTCTCTTGGTAATTATTTGTGGGTTTTTTTTTTTTCAGTCAAGCACTAATTCTGAAGCTTGCCATGAAATAAATTATTCTGAGAGAAAACACAGAGCTTAAGTAGATGTGTGTGTCCTCTCCTCCATCTTGGTCAGAAGTCAAACCAGAAACTTCTAAGAAACATTCCATAAGCTTGTTAAAAAGATTTCCTTAAAGGAATACAGATTTCTTCTTGCATTCCCATTATAAAGTTAATATAAATGTCACATTCACTTAGGTAAGGGAAAATTGAACCTCATATTTCAAATCTTAATTTAGTAACAATAATCTTTATTAGAATTTGGGGACTTATATTGGCTATTTCAAAATCAGACTTAGTGCTTCTAATAATATAACTTCTGTATGAGTCAAATTTTCTTAATTTTTTCAGCAACAATAATTTTATTAATCATTAGATATACACGAATGATTTCAAGACAATGGTTTAAGCAAAATCACATTAAACTTTTGCTCCTTTATCTCATGAAATCTTTCTCCAATGACATCAAAATATCCTTTGGAATCAATAAATAGAGAATTCTTAATATATGCTAAACAGAGACAGATACTGGAGATGTCAAATATTAGATCTTCTTATTCAGGATTCTATTCATGATTCAGAATTGCAATAATTAGAACCTAACTGAATATTGAATATAGAATGTTATTCCTCAGATCACAGTCTGTTAATTATCTAAGCAGATGATTTCTTAATCTGTATATTCAGTGTTAGTATCTCTCCTGACTTTCAGTCATTAATGAACAGCTGCTATTTGAACATCTCAAACTGGATGGTCCAAAGGCATTTCAAATGCAATATGTTCAAAACAGTTTATCTTTGCTCTCAAGATTGTTGTGCCACAGTTTCCCTAAATTATACTGCCTTAGTTTCCTTAAATTGTTCTGCCTCGGTTCCTTGAATTATTCTGCCTCAATCCCCCTGGTTGCAACCTCCTTTTCCTGTTTATTAGAGCTGAGATAATTAGAGCTATAGAGATCTGGCCACTCTGGTATTCCAAAAGATAGAACTTCAGATGTCCTATCTCATATATCTAATTGGTATCCTCTATCACTAAGTTGCAGACTTCCTGTCTCTAAATGACTACCCCTTTGCTCCCAGTTTATCAGAATGGTCCTACTCCCCACCCTGTTAGAAAAGAATTCTTTAAAACGGTGACAGATGAATTAGGCTATAAAGGAAGTTAGAAATTAAAATAGATAAAAGAAACATATTCCAACTTGCCAAACAGTTTATGTAAAGACATAGGGACAGGAGATAGGACAAATGGTCTGTCCCTGAAAATTCCAGCTTTCACTGGTCTGACTCCACTTCCTTGTCTTTTTCTCTCCTGGTTGCTCAGAGCCACATATAAAAATCACTAGGATCAGACATTCAATGCTGATGCTGATGCTTTAAGACATCAGCCCCAAAATGGATCTTTTGGTCCCAGAAAATCTCTTTCTCTCAGAAATCCAAATAAAATATTGAATCTTCCTGACTTCAGGCCTGGTACTCTGTTCACAGACCAACTATATGCCCTTTGCAAGATACTTGACATATATTATGGTTTAATTTTCACAACAGGTCCATGAGGTAGATGTTATTGTATCAACATTTTATAAATAAAATTGAGATTGTTAGTAAAAGTAGCAGAGTTTTTCCTATTGCAATAATAGGTCTATCTGGTTAAAAAAAGCACAAAAAATAATTTTCTTTTATAAGATTTTCAAAATATTTGTCTTAGATTTATAAAATCTTCAAAAACTTTTTTTGCAGTGGGTAATACAAACTATTACAAACAAATTTATAATACAAACTCTTCTTTTGGAAGTTATGTAGTTCTGGAACTTTAATTGACTTGACTGGGATAACATGAATAGTCAACATGAGAATTCTAATCCAAACACAGGTATCCTAATTTGAAGGCCAGCATTCTAATATCTATACCATATTTTTACTACATTTAGCTGTTGTTTATATGAAATTTGTTATACTTTATTTTTCAACCAGAAACAAATGCAGTAGAAATGGACACACTAGTTAACAACATGTAGGCTATAGTAACCCAGTGTTTTTTAATCTTGTATACTTCATAACTCTTCTTGTAGTTATCAGATTATCCCTACTTTACTTTTATTCCTTTGCATTGAATATTCTTGTTTCCTTCTATTTTATGCTCTTATCTATAGACTGCTTATTGCATTATGTGGAAAAATGAGACACAAGCTTTTTACCAACCTTGTTATATTTTGTTTTCTAGACAGAAGCAAGTCATCATGACACATCATGAACATGTGTTCTATCTGAAAAAAAAAAACGGAGATTATTTAAAGTTTTTCTTTTTTTTTCTTTTTTAAAGGATTTTTGAGTGCTACCAAGAGTGCAGAAATAATAAATACAAATTTTCTAAACTAACCAAATTGTGTTAATCCAATTATTTTAAATTTAATAAAAATCTGAAAATAATGTGAAAATAATTTCTTACAGGATATTTGTAATGGGCTGAAGCTTGAGTTGATGCACTGAGGTCCCAAGCACATGAGGCTAAATAGTAATTGGACCATACTCTATTAATATGTGCTTGGAGAAAGAATGGCCCCCACCCACTCTTTGTGCAAGTTCTAAGTATTATATAGGAAATGATATAGAGACAATTTTGGTGGGTGGAGAAAGAGGGACAGGGAGAGAGGCAGAGAGACTGCTGGCCAGGTTCGTGTCACTGCTCACATTCCTATCGCTATCCTCCTTCATCTCCACAAAGAATAAAGATCGAAGATTTTCCCTTAACCTGAATTCCTGACTCCAGCTGATTTTAAAATATGCGGTCATCACAGATATTGAAATATAAAAAATCATAATAGTAGAGTTGTATTTCTAATAATGATATATTGTTCTAATTAAAAGGGATCATACTGTCAATTCTTTATTGTAGTATTTCAGTGGATCTAGGATCTCAATGATGTGGATCTATTCCCACATTCTCATGTGCCACTTATTCACACATTTTCCTTATCAGCTATTTTTACTGGGTTCCATTTATAAAAACAAATACTTAAAAAATCTTAATAAGTCTTTATATTTTGGGTATGTGAACAGTAGGTAGTATTATATATTTCTAATCTTACATTTCCTAGTTGATATCTCTTATATTATTTTTTGTATGTGAATCATTATTAGTAATATGCAACAGCTTATCTACATACAACAGTTATGTCTTCCTTTTTGCATCACCCATGCTTTTAATCCTTTTGGAAATTTTAGTAGTCTCTATATCATAATCTATTCTTTTCCTATTTGTTATATTATTAAAACAGAAATATGTTTATATGTGACAAATTTATATTTGGCAAATTCAAAAGTCTAATAGAAAATAATTTTTATGATGGTATGTAAAAGAAATGAAGATAGTTTAGTTTAGAGAATAAAATCGTGGTCTGACAAACACTGTCATCAAATATGTGGAGATTTTCTATAAAGGGAAGTGAAGAAAGCAGTTTTGTTTCATGCTCTCAAATAAAGATTCTTTAAAAAATAAAATGTTGGTGATATCTGTTGTATATGTGGATATATATATATATATATATATATATATATACACACATATATATGTATATATATAGATATATAGATATACATAGATATAGATATATATATATATCATTTTTCACCAATTACATGGAAAAACAATCCTAACAATAAATTATTTCTTTTTTCTACTTTTCTACTTTTTCTACTCATTTAGAAAGGCAAGCATTTTGATATATATGTAGTCATAAAAAACATTTCCATTTTAGTTATTTTATCAAAGAAAAAAGATATCAGACTTCCCCACCCCCAAGAAAATTTAAAAAAATAAAATATGTATGTTTTTATCTGTTTTCAGACATCATCATTATTTTCTGAAGATGGATAGCATTTTCCTTTTTCAGTCCTCCAGAATTGTCTTAAATGATTGCATTGCTGTGAATTTCTAAGTCATTCAAAGTTGATTATCATACAGTATTGCTATTACTGTGTACAATGCTCTCCTGGTTCTGCACAGTTCTCTTTCCATCAATTCATGTAAGTCTTTTCAGATTTTCTGAGAGCATATTCTAGTCATTTCTTATATAGCATAATGTCCATCACAGACATGTATCACTATTTGTTCAGCAATTCCCCAATTAATGAATATGCTCTCCATTCTCAATTTTTTCTACCAAAAAAAGTTTCTATAAAAATTTTAAACATATGAATCATTTCAATACTATCTCTTTGGTGTACAGATAAATTAATGGTACTACTTTGTCAAATAGTATCTATTGTTTCATGGTCTCATTAGTGTCTCATTTCCATGATAAAGATTTGTATTATTCAAAAGCTAGATTAAGCTATATGATTTAGGGGGTCAGTAAGATATCATGAACTGATTTCCACCACAGAAAGCAGGATAGTTGTGTAAATAAATTTTGTATTATAGCAGAAAAAGCACCAAAGGCAGAGATGTGCTAATAAATATCTAGCTCTTCAGAAAAACAAACACAAAAAAATGCACCCATAGCAGGCTTTTAAATTCCATCTACATCATTAATTGTTTTATATAATTTTCTTAAGTTTAAGCAACCAACAAAAACAACAAATCAAGCCTTGATTTATAGTCATTTTTCAAATTTCAAGATGTACAATGTTAACACTGAAAAAATTTGGCAGTGAATTAGCTCTAGCATGGAAGGGTGATGAGACTTGGTTTCAAGAAATCTGAGCTCTAGCCTTAACTCTGCTTGGGACAAGCTATTTAATTCAACAAACATTTATGAAATATAGACTATGGACCAGGCTGTGGATATAAAAAGACAAAAAATGAAGCAGTCCCTGCTTTTAAGCTTCTGTTTTAAATTAAATTTTTCTCAGCCAAACTCATTAAAAAAAGTAGTGTATGTTCATTTTCTTCACTTTTCATCCTTTCAATTATTTTTAACCCTTTGCAATGTGGGTTTTAACTGCAACATTCAACAACCAATTTTATTTTAATGCAGATTTTTCATAGTTTCTCCCATTTCAATATTAGGACTTCCTTCTTGACATCAATTGGAGTTACTTGACCATGTCTTAAACCCAAATCACTCTGACTTTCATTGATTGGTCCCTGATGGGCCACAACCTAAGCCTCAGTTGGTCCTTGTTTGGGTTATGTTGGCTCAGAGTGAGTTTATATAATGATTGTTTCTGTTATGGCCAGAAACTCTGAGTGTCTTCCTCTCCCAGACTGATTCTTTTGTGAAGGCAAACTACACCATGTTTTATCCCAATTCTCACCTAGACTTTTATTACTGAGTGGACATTGTAAGATGAACTGAGACCAGTGAAAGACCTTAGCTTGTAAAGGCCAAAGTCTCACCAATGCATCTTGGGGCCATTGCTAGTCTTCCTAACCTTTTTCTCAACACTAGATTCCATGTCTCTAGGAGAGAGTAAAGCTTATGATCTTGCACAGTTTCATGCAGTCACTTACAAATCAAAATATCATCTTGCTGATGTCATAAATTCTCTTTAAGAATGAAGGAGGAAAAACAATCACTCAATGATACCTCTTCTTTCCAATGCTCTTATATTCATGCAAAGAAGTTTGTTTATATTTGAACTTATTAACCTTATACTTATGATATTATACATTTTATATGTATTTGTTGTTTTGCACTTCATTATTGTCTTTTTTGTACTTATATCTGCAGCACTTAGCATAGGCCCTGACATTAAAAAAAAATACTTGATTTATTGGCACATTCTTTCTTGATAGGGATTGTGAAACTGATATAATTTCTTAAATCCATTCTAGTTTTATGATTGTTTAGATTATATGTTAGATTTTGCATCATCACAAAATTAGCTTATTTTGGTTTCAGAAAATCACTTTATTCTTTGCAAAACAGAAGTTGTATAACCTCAGAAGGCATAGTATTCAAATATATACATATAGATGGTCTTCAGAGTTCAATTAGAATTTCCTCAGTTACTAAAATATATATTTTAATTCTCTTATTTAAAAATTTCCTTATACAAATTCCTAAATAATTAATTTTTTCTAGTGTTATTAAATTTTTGCCAATAATGGGGAATTTTAAGCTGAGGGTTTAAAAATGAAGCAATGAGTATATCCACTATAGCAGTGATATACATATCAGTATGACTGTCATTGTTTTGACAGGTAAGTCCAATTTCCTATCTCATTTACAAATCGCTTCTCTCCTGAAAGAATGTGTTGTGGTAATATCGATAAAAATTTGATAAATTAAAAGCCCATGCATAACAATACATATCAGAAGCTATTAGGTTTATTTTCCAATTTGTATTTGTTTCTCAATAAATTCTAGATAAATCTCTCCTGAGTTTAGGATTAAGTTCTTCAATAAATCCTCATTAAATACTAGTGTTGAATTGGAGTTCGTGATTTACTTCTGTCAAAGCTTCAGAAAACATCCTGCCATCATTCAGTCAGGGAATGATGTTAATATGCAGAATGAACATTTGTTCAGAGCATTTAGATTTTGCATTGAAGACAAATACGTTTCATTTTGTGAGAGAGATGGATCAAAAAATTTTGAATACAATGCAAGTATTTACAATGTAATTATCTACATAAATGGATTTTTGAAATTTGTCTAACGCACTTGTCCCCTCTGGGAAACACAGAAACATGTACAAGTAGCAGTCTTAACACTTAAACACAGTTATTTCTGTCCAGCCTTATTTCCAGCTTAATCAAAAGTTATGTATTAAGAAGATAAATGCCACTACACAATAACTTGAGACTTAGTTTCACTAGAACTTCAGTGTCCGTATTCCCTTACATATAGCACTAACTACCTACAATTATATATAGTAATAATTTATGTTTATATGTGCTATAAGGTTTTTTAAAGGACTCTGGTAATACTACCTCTTCTGGTTCTCGCAACAATGATAAGAGATAACCGCAATTATAATCTCTATTTTATACTTTCCATTGTTCTGTTAATTGAGGTAAAAGCATACAGTGGAAAGAGCAATGGATATTCAAACTCCTGGTTTTGAATATGCCCTATGTGACATCTTGACATTTAACTTCCTTGGGCTCATTTCCTCAGCTATAAAATGAAAGTTTTAATTAGGTAGCTTCTAATGTCTTGCACAGATCTAAAACTTGTATGCTATGAATGCTCTCTTTAATTCTGGGCCCAATAATGATTATTGCTTTTCTTTTTAATTTATGGAAGAAAACCAGATTTTTCAGAGCAGTATAATAAAAAGATGATTGCATATGAAACTGTAAATTTACTATGTATAACTTGTTATGCCTTTCAAATACACAGCAAAATTATCATGCAAATTTCTTTTTTTCTTCCCTCCCACCCTCATCTTTATAGATGGCTACAATTAGAAATAAATAATTGTGTGTGTATGTATGTGTGTATACATATATATATGTATATATATATATATGTATATATATATACACATACATATGTGTGTGTGCATATATATACATATAGCATTATATAATTATTCTATTATGCTTCAATTCATGAGTTCTTTTTCTGAATGAAAATAAAATTTTGATAGTAATTTAAAGTTAATTTAAATATTTTTAATAGGCAAAATAATTTATTCACTTTAAGTCGTTCTTTAAAATAATATTGCTCATTTCTCCCCATTATTTTATGCAAGTCATTCCATGTTTTTTTTTTTCCTAAAATCATTGAACTCTTTATTTCTTAGAGCACAGTAGTAATTCAACACAATCATTTTCCACAAATCTTTCAGCCATTTCTCAATTAAAAAATCTTCCTGAAATTTACTCTTTTTTTTTGCACCACAAAGAGATGTTATTGATAAAAGCATTTAGAGATATGTTTTCCTCTAATCAATGCTTTGCTGTGTCCTATAGGTTTTGAAATGTTGTTGCATCACCGTCATTCTCTTTAAAGTAAAATTTGTTATTGTTTTGTTACTTAAAAGGACAGGGGTTTTTAGACAAGTAAAGTGTTCCATAATATTTTTGCATATTTTCTTTTTTATTTCTTTATTTTTTATTTCCCCCCATTACACATAAAAACAATTGTTTTTGGTTATAAGTGCACATTCATTTTTAGCATGTTTTCTTATGACTCATGTTTACAGAGAAAAATCAAAACAAACTGGAAAAACCATGAGAGGCAAATAAATCAGAAGAAAAAAAACAAGTGATCATAGATGTGTTGATTTTCATTCAATCACTCTCTGGACACAAATGGAATTTTCCATGCAAAGGTTTTTTTTTTTTTAATAAAAATTTTAAAATATAAAAAATTTTTATTTTTAATACACATTGCTTTGTGAATCATGTTGGGAGAGAAAACTCAGAGCAAAAAGGAAAAACCATGGGAGAGAAAAATAAAATAAAATAGAAAAAAAGAGTGAACATAGCATGAGTTGATTTACATTCAATCCCCATAGTTGTTGTTGTTAGGTTGTTTTTTGTTTTGTTTTGTTTTGTTTTGTTTTGGATGAAGATGGCATTTTCTGTCCAAAGTCTATTGGGATTTCTTTGGATTACTGAACCACCAAGAAGAACCAAATCTTTCATAGTAGATCATTAACATTATTTTTTTTTATTAAAGCCTTTCTTTCCCCAAAATATATGCATAGATAATGTTTTGACATTAACTCTTGTAAAACCTTGTATTTGAATCTTCCCCCATTTCCCTCTCCTCTCTCTCTCCTAGGTAGTAAATGATCCAATATATGTTAAATGTGTTAAAGATATTTGTTAAATCCAATATATGCATACATATTTACACAATTATCTTGCTGCACAAGGAAAATCAAACCAAAATGGAAAACAAATGAGAAAGAAAATATAATTCAAGAAAACAACAATGAAAAAGAATGAAAATACCATTTTATTATCTACACTCAGTTTCCACAGTCCTCTCTGGGTGTAGATGGCTCTCTTCATTACAAGATGATTGGAACTGGCCTCAATAATGCCATTTAGTGAAAAGAGCTATGTCTATCAGAATTGATCATCATATAATCTTGTTGTTGCCATGTACAATGATCTCCTGGTTCTACTCATTTCACTTAGCATCAGTTTATGTAAGTCTCTCCAGACCTCTCTGAAATCCTCCTGCTGATCATTTGTTTAACTAAAGCTTTTTATTTATAAAGCATATGCATAGGTAATTTTTCCAACATTGATCCCTGAATAATCCCCTGCCACAAGTTTTCCCCTTCTTCCCCCCATCCACTTCTCTACCCAGTAAGCAGCACAATACATGGCAAATATGCAGAAATACATGCCAGATCCAATATGTGTACACATATTCACATAGCCATCTGGTTGTGCAAGAAAAATCAGATCAAGAAGGAAGAAAAAGAAAAACAGAGAAAAAAAGAAACAAAATGCAAGCAAATAATGACGGAGAAAGTGACAGTGCTATGCTGTGTTCCACCCTCTGCTCCTGTGGTTCTCTCTCTTGGTGTAGATGGTTCTCTTCATCACTGCGCAAGTGGAACTGGTCTAAATCATTTCAATGCTGAAGATAGCACGTCCATCAAAATTGATCATCATATAATCTTGTTGTTGCTCAGTATAATAATCTCCTGGTTCTGCTCATTTCACTTGCATCAAGTCATGTAGTTTTCTCTAAGTCTGTCTGAAATCATCCTCCTGCTCATTTATTACAGAATAATAGTATTCCATAGCATTCATATACTATACTTTATACAGCTCTTCTCCAATTGATGGGCATCCAATTTCTTGCCACTACAAAGAGGGCCACCACAAACATTTTTGCACATATGGGTCCCTTTCCCACTTTTAAGATCTCTTTGGGATATAATCCCAACAGAAATATTGCTAGATCAAAGTGTATGCACAGTTTGTTATCTTTTTGAGCATAGTTCCAAACTACTCTCCAAAATGGCTGGATCCATTCACAGTTCCACCAACAATGTATCAGTGTCCCATTTTTCCCACATCCCCTCCAACATTCATCATTATCTTTTCCTGTCATCTTAGCCAATCTGACATGTATTTAGTGCTATCTCAGAGTTGTCTTGATTTGCATTTCTCTGATCAATAGTGATTTGGAGCACCTTTTCATGTGGCTACAAATAGTTTCAATTTCTTCATCTAAAAATTGTCTGTACATATTCTTTGACCATTTATCAATTGGAGAATGGCTTGAACTATTATAAATTTGAGTCAATACTTGATATATTTTAGAAATGAGGCCTTTATCAGATCCTTTGGATGTAGAAATGTTTTCCCAGTTTATTACTTACCTTCTAATCTTGTTTGCATTAGTTTTGTTTGTACAAAAACTTTTAAACTTAATATAATCAAAATTATCTATTTTATGATGAATAATGATCTCTTGTTGTGATTTTCTTCTTTTAAATATAATGAGTTAGCAGTTTGGTCACAAATTCCTTCTTCCTCCACATATCTGAGACGTAAACTATCCTATGTTTTTCTAATTTTTATAGTATCTTTTTTTTTTATGGCTAGATCATGGATCTTGGTGTATAGTATTCAGTGTGGGTCCATACTTTCTGCCATACTAATTTCCAGTTTTCCCAACAATGTTTATCAAGTAGCGAATTTTTATCCCAAAAGGTGGGGTTTTTTGGTTTATCAAATATTAGATTATTATAGTGATTGGCTATTTTATTTTCTGTGAACCTAGCCTATTTCACTGATCAACGAGTCTATTTCTTAACCAGTACCAAATGGTTTTGATGACCATTGCTTTATAATATAGTTTTAGATGTGGTACAGCTAGGCCACCTTCATTTGCTTTTCTCTTCATTAATCCTTTGAAATTCTTGACCTTTTGTTCTTTCAGTTGAATTTTGCTGTTATTTTTTCTAGTTCAGTAAAATAGTTTCTTGGGAGTTTGATTGGTACAAATCATTTATTTAGAGAAATAAATAGATTAGTTTAGGTAGTATTGTCATCTTTATTATATTTGCTCAACCTATCCAAGAGTACTTGATATTTTTCAATAGCTTAGATCTGACTTTATTTGTGTGAAAAGTATTTTGTAGTTTTGCTTATATAGTTCCTGACTTTCCCTTGGCAGATAAATTCTCAAATATTTTATACTATTGACAGTTTTTTAAATAGAATTTCTCTTTATATCTCTCTATTTTATGCAAGTAAACCTCTAGAGATATAAAATGTCCCTGTATTACTGCTTTGGCTGCATCCCACAAGTTTTGGTATGTTGTCTTATTATTGTCATTCTCTTGGATGAAATTTTTAATTGTGTCTATGATTTGTTGTTTCACCCATTCATTCTTTAGGATGAGATTATTTAGTTTCCTTTTTGGTCTATTTTTCCTCTGGCTCTTTATTGAATATATATAGCATTGTGATCTGAAAAAAAATGCATTTACTATTTCTGCCATTCTCCATTTGATTTTGAGGTCTTTATGTCCTAATATATCATCAATTTTTGTATAGCTTTCATGAACTACCAATAAAAAAAGTGTAATCCTTCCTGTCTCCATTCAATTTTCTCCAAAGATCTATCATATCTAGTTTTTCTAGTATTCTATTCATCTCTTTAACTTCTTTCTTATTTATTTTGTGATTTGGTTTATGTAGTTCTGAGAGAGCAAGTTTGACATTTCCCACTATTATAGTTTTGCTGTCTATTTCTTTTTGCAGCTCTCTTAACTTCTTCTTTAGAAATTTAGGTGCATATGTGTTTAATATTGATATTGCTTCATTATCTATAATATCCTTTAGCAAGATATAGCTTTCTTCCTTATCTCTTCTAATTGATCAATTTTGTTTTTGCTTGATCTGAGATGAGAATGGCTACCCCTGGTTTTTTTTTTTTTTTTTTTTTTTTTTTTTACTTCTTCTGAAGCATAATAGATTCGACTCCAGCCTTTTTCCTTTACTCTGTATGTATGATTCTGCTTTAAATGTGTTTCTTGTAAACAAGATATTGTAGGATTCTTGCTTTTAATCCAGTCTGCTATCTGCTTACATTTTATGGGAGAATTCACCACATTTACATTTATATTTAAATGTACTAATTCTGTATTTCCTGTCATTTATTAACCCCAAATTATTCTTTTCCCCTTTTCCTCCTCCCCAGTATTTTAATTATGAGCACTACTTGTCTCAAGCAGTCCTCGCTCTTTAGAGACCCTTCCCTTTTCTTATATATTTCCCCTACTATTTCTCTTTTCCCTTCTATTTAACCTACCCTTCCCTTTTTCCCTTTCCCCTCCCACTTTTCTATAAGATGAGAGTTGTGTTTTGGTGATAGCAGATATATCATATTCTTTCTTTGGGTCAAATCTGATGAACGTTAAGATTCACACATTATTCATCACCCTCCTTTTTTCCCCTCAATTATAATATGTTTTCTCTGCCTCTTCCTGAGCTGTAATTTCCCTTATTTTACCTCCACTTTCCTTTTTTTTTTTCTGTTACAATTGCCTTTCCATCTCTAGTCTCTTTTTTATAATAGTAAAATCAGATTATACATGTATCTCAATGTATACTCATAACAGAAATACAGTTCTCAAGATTTTTTTTTCTTTTTACCTTTTAGTGCTTCTCTTGAGTTCTGTATTTGGAGATCAAATTTTTTGTTTAGCTTTGGTCTTTTCATCAAAAATACATGGAATTTACCAGTTTCATTGAATGTCCACCTTCTTCCCTGAAAGAAAATGCTCAGTGTAGCATGGTAATTTATTCTTAGCTGCATCCCAACACCCTGTGCTTTTCAGGATATCAGATTCCAGGGCCTTCTATCCTTTAAAATGGAAGCTGCTAGGCCCTGAGTAATCCTTATTGTGGCTCCTCGATATTTGAATTGATTCTTTCTGCCTGCTTGTAATATTTTTTTCCTTTTCCCAATAGTTCTCAGATTTAGCCACAATATTCCTTGGGGTTTTAATTTTTGAATCTTTTTTCAGGAGGTGTTGGTGAATTTTTTCAATGGTCATTTTACCTTCTGTTTCTATGATATCCAGGCAGTTTTCTTTGATAATTTCCTGAAAGATTGTGTTCTAAGCTCTTGTTTTCATCATGTATTTCAGGGAGTCCAATAATACTTAAATTGTGTATCCAAGATCTATTCAGTTGTTTTCCCCATTAGATATTTTACAGTTTTTTTCTATTTTGTCATTTTTAAAATTTTGTTTGACTGATTCTTGTTGTCTTATTGAGTCATTCATTTCCATTTGTTCAATTCTGAATTTTGATGTGTTATTTTCTTCATTTACTTTTTTTATTCCTTTTTGTATTTGTCCAATTGAATTTTTGAATGAGTTGCTTTGTTCTATGGGGTTTTTTTCCATTTCACAAGTTCTGTTTTTTAAGAAGTTATTTACTTTTTCTGTTTCACAAATTCTGTTTTTCTGGGAATTGCTTTCTTTTTCCAGTTGATCAAATCTCTTTTTATGAGTTATATGCTTTTTCCATTTCACTGTCTATTTTGTGTTGCCTTTTCCAAACTCCCCTGCAAAGTTTTCATTTCTTTTCTCCCTTTTTCTTCTAGCTGCCTTTTAAGATCCTTTTTAAATTCTTCTAGGAGAGCCTTGTGTGATAGAGACCAGATTATATCACCATATCACCTTTTTGAGCATCATTTGGAGACAATCTGACTTTAGTCTCTTCAGGGTTTGAAATCTGTTCTCTTTCACCATAAAAATTGGCAATTGTTAGAGTCTTCTTTACTTTTTTTTACTCATTTTTTAAAATTTAAAATCTGTGGGAGAGGTTAGTGCTGATTCACTGGTGCTGGGTCTGCCATGTTGAGTCAGCAATGCTCCAGGGCTCTATGCTATCTGCGCTGGAGTTTGTGGTCAGCTGCTGGGGTCTTGCTGTGTCTCTACTGCTTCCAATTGAAACAGATCTTCTCTTGTCCATTTCTTCCTTCAAACTGTCTGCCCTGGGTCTCTGATCTGTCTGTGCTGGCATTTGTACTGGTTGCCCTGGCTGCCTCTCTCCTATTTCCGATTGAAACAGACTTTTTTTCTGGTGATTTTTTGTTGCACTCCCAATATTTATGGGTTCTGCCTGTCCAGAGCTAATTTGTGAGGGTTGTAAAGAAGGTCAGAGAGAAACATGTGTTGTCTCTTGGCTCCCCTTCCCTGCCAATATATTTTTTTTGTAGCTATTCCTTCACTTCACTTAGATTATCAAACTTATTACCATATAGTTGAGCAAAATAATTCCTATTTATTGCCCTAAGTTCCTCTTCATTGCTGGAATGTTCTCCCTTTTCATTTTTGTAATGAATAATTTGATTTTCTTCTTTCCTTTGTCTAATCAAATTAAGTAAAGGTTTACTTATTTTGTTGGTTTTTTCATAAACCCAACTCTTAGTTTTATTTATTAATTCAATAATAATATTCTTACTTTCAATTTTATTAATCTCCCCTATTCTCTTCAGAATTTCAAATTTGGCATTTATTTGGGGGGATTTAATTTGATCTTTTTCTAACTTTTTTAGTAGCAAGCCCAATTCATTGATCTTCTCTTTTGAAATGGGCTGAAGCTTGAGTTGCACTGAGGTCCCAAGCACATGAGGCTAAATAGTAATTGGACCATACTTTATTAATATATGCTTGGGAAAGAATGGCCCCTGTCCACTCTTTGTGCAAGTTCTGATGTATTGTATAGGAAATGATGTAGGGACAATTTTGGTGGATGGAGAGAGACGGGCGGGGAGAGAGGCAGAGAGACTGCTGGCCACGTTCGTGTTGCGGCTGCTCATATTCCTATCGCAATTCTCCTTCACCTCCACAAAGAATAAAGATCGAAGATTTTCTCTTAACCTGAATTCCTGACTCCGGCTGATTTTAACATACGTGGTCATCACACTCTTTATTTTATGCAATTCAGTTTCTAGAGATATAAAATTTCCCCTAGTATCTGCTTTGCTTATATCTCACAAATTTTGGTATGTTGTCTCATTGTTGTCATTCACTTGGATGAAAAAAAAATTGATTATGTCTATGATTTGTTGTTTTACTCACTCTTTCTTTAGGATTATATTGTTGAGTTTCCAATTAATTTTTGGTCTATTTTTCCCTCACCTTTTATTGCATCGATTTTTTATTGCATCATGATCTTAGATAATGCAATTACTATTTTTGTCTTTCTGCATTTGATTTTGATTTTGAGATTTTGTGCCCTAATACATGGTAAATTTTTGTATAGGTTCCATTAACCACTAAGAAAAAAATATATATTCTTTTCTGTCTCCATTTAATTTTCTATAAAGATCTATCATTTCTTTTTTTTTTTTTTT
>MU174308.1:169350279-169379016 GCA_016696395.1 Antechinus stuartii
TCATGGACCCATTTTGATCTTATCTTGGTATGTGGTGTTAAGTGTGGGTCAAGATCTATCATTTCTAACTATTCTAGTATTCTATTTACTTCCTTAAATTCTTTCTTATTTATTTTGTGGTTCAATTTATCTGGTTTGGAGAGAGCAAGGTTCAGATCCCCCACTAGTATAGTTTTCCTGTCTAATTCTTCTTGCAGCCCTTTTAACTTATTCTCTTGGAATGTGGTTGCTATAGTACTTGTTGCATATATGTTTAGTTTTGACATTACTTCATTATTTATGGTACTTTTAATATGATATAGTTTCCTTCATTATCTCTTTTAATTAGATCTACTTTTGGTTTTCCTTGATCTGCGATCAAGATTGCTACCCTTGCTTTTTTTTTTTTTTTTTTAACTCAGCTAAAGAATAATAAATTCTAGTCCAGAACTTTACCTTTACTCTAAATGTGTCACTCTATTTTAAGTGAATTTCTTGTAAAAAACAAATCGTAGAATTCTGGCTTTTAATCCAGTCTGCTATTCCTTTTCATTTTATGGGAGAGTTCATTTCATTCACATTCACAGATAAATTTCCCATTTCTGAATTTCCTGCCATCTTGCTTTCCCACAGTTATATGTTTCTCTTCCCTTTCCCCTGTTCCCTCCTAACTTATATTTTCTCACTGATCACTCCTCCCTCAAACAACACTTCCCCTTTGCAATCTCTCTCCCTTTCTTATACCTTTCCCCTTCTACTTCTATTTTCCATTCTATTAGCCTCTCCCATTTTTCCCCTTCCCCTCCTACTTCTCTATAGGGTGAAACAAGCTTCTTTGTGAAACTAAATAAATCTGATATTATTTCTGAGCCAAATCTGATGAAAGTAAGATTCACTCAATGCTCATCTCCCCTTTTTCAATCGTCATAGGTCTTTTTTGCCTCCTCACAAGATGTAATTTACCCCATTTTAACTCCCGTTTTCCTTTTTTCAGTAGAATCACCCTTCCTCCTATAATTTATTTTTAAAATCATTACAATAGAATCAAATTATACCTGCATCCTCCATGTATAACCATAACAGAAATACAGATCTCGAGTTAAACGTATCATCTTCCCATATAGGGATGTAAGCATTTAAACTTTTAAAATAAAGTTATTTTTTCTTTCCTTTTTATGTTTTTATTTTTCTCTTTAGTTTTGTATTTGAAGACCAACTGTTCTATTCAGCTTTGATCTTTTCATGAGAGATAGATGAAATTCACTTGTTTCATTGAATGTCCATTGTTTTCCCTGAACAATGATCAATTTTGCTTGATAGTTGGTTCTTAGCTTCAATTCAGGTGCCTTTGCCTTTTGGAATATCAGATTCCATACCTTTGATCTTTTAAAGTGGAAGCAGCTAGATTTTATATAATACTGAGTGTGGCTCCTCAATGTGAGTTGTTTCCTTCTGGCTGCTTGCAATAATTTCTCCTTGATTTGATAATTCTGAAATTTAACTATGATGTTCTTTGAAGTTTTCATTTTGGTGTCTTTCAGGAGGTGATCAGTGAATTCTGTCAGTGGCTATTTTACCCTCTAGTCCTAGGACATCTTAAAAGGACATCTAGTCCAAGGACAATTTTCCTTTGTGATTTCCTGTATGATGTCTGGGCTCTTTTTTTCATCATGGTTTTCAGGAAGTCCAATAATTCTTAGATTCTCCCTTCTAGAACTATTTTTGAGGTGTGTTGTTTTCCAATGAATTTCTTGTATTTTTTAATTTTTTGATTTTGTTTGATTTATTCTTGATGTTTTATTGAGCCATTCACTTCTAGTTGTTCAGTTCTAATTTTTAGTGAATTATTTTCTTCAGTTAGCTTTTAATCTCTTTTTGTATTTTGCCAATTGAACTTTAAAATGAGTTTATTGCATTTTTTTTTCCATTTCAGAAATTCAATTTTTCAATTAATTGTTTTTTTTTCATATCTATTTTGCAAGGAGTTATATGCTTTCTTCATTTCCTCAAATCTATTTTGTAAGAAATTATATGCTTTTCCCATTTAATTAAATCTATTTTAAGGTGTTTTCTTCAGGTAATTTCTGTTTTTTTTTCCTTTTTCCATAGCCTCTTGCAAAGATCTCATTCCCTTTCCTCATTTTTCTTCTAATTCTCTTATGATTTCTTTTGAATTCTTCCAAAAAGAGACTTGTGAAATGGGGACCAACTCATATCATCCTTTGGGGCTTTATATAGAGCTGGTTGGCCTTTGTAATTCTTTTTTTTTTTAAATAATAACTTTTTATTGACAGAACCCATGCCAGGGTAATTTTTTTACAACATTATCCCTTGCACTAGCTTCTGTTCCGATTTTCCCCTCCCTCCCTCCACCCTCTCCTGTAGATGGCAAGCAGTCCTATATATGTTAAAGAGTCAAGACAGATTCAACTTGGTGCTGGCTCTGGAGGCTGAAGAAAGCAGAGGCAGAAGCAAAGGACAAAGCTTCAAGAGCTCGTAGAACCAAGGAGAGAGAGAGGCCTCTAAGAAAAGCTAACCAGGCTGTATTGGAGATTGAGAGCCAGAAGCCCTCTCTCTGAGGCAAGAGAGATCTATTCCATTTTCCACTTGGCTGGCTGGGCTGAAGGACTAATCTTTGGATTTGGGGACATTCAGAGGGTTTTCACAGAAGGAAATGCTTTTTCAGAGATAAAATAATCAAGGCTGAAATGAACAGGAATTCCTACTAAATGTGACAGACAAGTATATTATGTGGGAAGCCCTATGGTATAGAAGAATCCTATGTCCTTAGGAAGGCTGTGGTGCTTTGACACTGCTAGTGCCTCTGGCCATTTTTCTTGTATGTACATAGTTTGTATATTGTCTTTCCTGTGGTGTTCTTTTTCTTCTTTAAAATATATAATATGAGATGGTTCTCTCTGGGAGAAAGCAAGTTTCTCAGGGGAGGTTTTCTGGAGGCAGCCTTAGTATCAGTTCAGATCAATAATTACCCTAAATGCAGCCAGCTGATAAAAATGCAAATATTTATTTCTCCTTCCAAGTCTTGTCTCTTTCCTTGGGCCCAGATAGTTAGATTCTTAAAGGCCTGTCTTTCTGCTTGGTTCCAAGAGCTCCCTCTGAATGTCTCCAAATCCAAAGATTTGTCCTTCAGCCCAGCCAGCCAAGTGGAAAATGGAATAGATCTCTCTTGCCTCAGAGAGAGGGCTTCTGGCTCTCAATCTCCAATACAGCCTGGTTAGCTTTTCTTAGAGGTCTCTCTCTCTCCTTGGTTCTATGAGCTCTTGCAGCTTTGTCCTTTGTTTCTGCCTCTGCTTTCTTCAGCCTCCAGAGCCAGCACCAAATTGAATTTGTCTCGACTCTTTAACATATATAGGACTGCTTGCCATCTACAGGAGAGGGTGGAGGGAGGGAGGGGAAAATCGGAACAGAAGCTAGTGCAAGGGATAATGTTGTAAAAAAATTACCCTGGCATGGGTTCTGTCAATAAAAAGTTATTATTTAAAAAAAAAAAAAAGAAAAAAACCAACCAGCTCTATATGAAGCCCCAAAGGATGATATGAGTTGGTCCCCATTTCACAAATCTCTTTTTGGAAGAATTCAAAAGAAATCATAAAAGAGAATTAGAAGAAAAATGAGGAAAGGGAATGAGATCTTTGCAAGAGGCTATGGAAAAAGGAAAAAAAAAACAGAAATTATCTGAAGAAAACACCTTAAAATAGATTTAATTAAATGGGAAAAGCATATAATTTCTTACAAAATAGATTTGAGGAAATGAAGAAAGTATATAACTCCTTGCAAAATAGATATGAAATTGAAAAATTGAATTTGTGAAATGGAAAAAATGCAATAAACAAAATACCTCATTTTAAAGTTCAATTGGCAAAATACAAAAGGAGATTAAAAACTAACTGAAGAAAATAATTCACTAAAAATTAGAACTGAACAACTGGAAGTGAATGGCTCAATAAAACATCAAGAATAAATCAAACAAAATCTAAAACTATACAGTAAAAAATACAATTGTGGGCTTCTGTATCTCCCAGAGTGCTCCTGGCTCTCAATCCAATTTAGCTGAATTCTCTTCACTGGGCCTCTGATTTCTTCTTATATACCAGAGAGAGGGATTAAGAAGTCCTCCTTTAAAATTTCTTATTCACTGGACCAAAATGAAAAAAAAAATGAAAAAGCATCATTTGTCTGGAAGAGAATTATTCCAATCCAATTTGAGCCACAAATTTTGTTTTTAACATTATTTGCATCATTGTACATTTAGATTGTAAGTCTGACTTTTGTTGTTGCTTTAGGAGAAGTTGATTCCATTTTTTTAAAAATGACCTTTTGAGGGATGTGTTTAGTTTATTCAGGCTTGGCCACTGCCATCTAGGGAAAAAAATTATAATCTCCATTTTAATTCAATAATATATGTACTTAAATTAGAAGAAAAAAAATTCTATAGCTTGAACATGAGATTATTAAGAATAAATACCAAAGTAAAGATCTTAAAACATTTTTGGATAGGAAAAAAAATACCTGTAATGCCTTTACCTTCAATATATCTTAAGTTCCTGAAGAATAATTTACCATTTGCCACAATATTTATATAATTTGAATGTCACATGAGGTTCTTAACTCTCATGTGCCCACCCAGAATCTGACTTGGGAAAAAAATCCTCAAACTCCAGCTCATTATGATTGATCTTTTCCTACAAATTAGCACTAGGACTTCAAAAGCATTGCATGTATTTATCAAGTATACAAAATTCACTACAAAATATGGGCAGACAAAATGTTTGTGGCAGTCCTATTTGTAGTGGCTAGAAGGTGGAAAATGAATGGATGCCCATCAATTGGAGAATGGTTGAATAAATTGTGGTATATGAATGTTATGGAATATTATTGTTCTGTAAGAAATGACCAGTAGGATGAACACAGAGAGGATTGGTGAGACTTACATGAACTGATGCTAAGTGAAATGAGCAGAACCAAGAGATCATTATATACTCCAACAACAATACTGTATGAGGATGTACTCTGATGGAAGTGGATTTCTTTGACAAAGAGATCTAATGCAGTTTCAATTGATCAAGGATGGACAGAAGCAGGTAGGTACACCCAAAGAAAGAACACTGGGAAATGAATGTAAACTGCTTGCATTTTTGTTTTTCTTCCCGGGTTATTTATACCTTTTGAATCCAATTCTCCCTGTGCAACAAGAGAACTGTTCAGTTCTGCACACATATATTGTATCTAGGATATACTGCAACCTATTTAACATGTATAGGACTGCTTGCCATCTGGGGGAGGGGGTGGAGGGAGGGAGGGGAAAAATTGGAACAGAAGTGAATGCAAGGGATAATGTTGTAAAAGATTACCCAGGCATGGGTTCTGTCAATAAAAAAGTTATTTTAAAAAAATAAAAATTAAATAAAAATTAAAAAAAAAATAACAACAACAACAACAACAACAACAACAAAAAACCCAACAACAAAATATGGGCAGAAAATGAAAGGACTATCTATATTTAGCCACTGAAATATAGACTATTAATGTTACTAATCATAATGAATTTCAGCTATTTTTCTTTACTACCCCTCCCCAAAAGCAAGGTAGTCATCACATACCCTTCCATAACTTGTGATGTTGATCGGTGAAGTTGATGTCTAGTTTATTCTGACCATTAGCTTTGGAGAAAGTCTATGCCATGCATCTCTGTTTCTTTTCCTTTGAAACATGGTGCTGACAGCATGGACGGAGGTTGGATTATATCATTTTCCTCTTCATTCTTCCTGCTTCTTATATTGAAGTACAGCTTGCACTGCTGCTGATACTTGCACTGCACTGATACCTCTCTATTTCTTTGTTGTTCAGTGAGCTTTCTCTTTTGTCAATAATGAAGTTCTTGTGGCTATCTTCATCACTCTGAACCACTACAAAGATGACTTACATTTTTCTTGCAAAGTTTTTTTTCTCCCTCTCAGATAACATTTTCTCATATATTTTGTTATAAACTTCATCTTACAGTGTTATGGGATTTGTGCAATCTTTCAGGCATCTCAGAATGGTTTCATAATATCAAGAAGGTTGAAACTTGGTTCTGAGAAAGTTAAGCTAACAGCTCAACCAGCAAAAACTACAGTCTAGGATCTAGTAGGATGGACATAAGAATGACCTTATATCAGAAAAAAAAATCTTTGGAAATGGCTAGAAACTGATATTGAGATCTTTTTATAGCTAAGATAATGCAAAACTTTTCCTAACACATCCCATTGTCCTAAGAGCAGTTTTCAAGGTTCCAGTGAAGATGAATAATGAGAAAAATCAAGAGTAACAATGGTAAGGTTTGGGAATAGAGAAAAAGTTTTGTGGAAGCCTAATACAGTTTAAGATAAGCTATAATTTTACTTATCAAGGCCCAGCATCAGAAAGAAAGATTTAAAAAAAAATTATATTCTTGTTGAAGGTCCTGGAACTAGCTAAAAAAGATTCTTAAAATGTCGAAAGTACAGGGATGATTCTTCTTTTATTCCTATCAGTCTTTGCCTTGATTCATTTTTGTGATTCTTTCTTTCTTTTTGATGAATAATGTCTTCTTCTAGAAAATAATGGGGAGAAAATTAAACAGAGAAGCAATGGGTTATACTCAATTCTACCTACATATGAAGGGTCTTTTAGAATAATTTTCCCTGACTCAGAAGTAATATGCATTAGTTAAGGACCATCAAAACACAAATGGAATGCCACCTGTACTTCTGCAATCATCAGTATCATTAGTATTAGTAGTCATCATTTCTTGACATTCAATTCCTAACCTGATGAGCCATGTTACCATCTAGTTATATAGTAAATCTTGGAGTAGTTTGTTTTATTCCCTCCTCATTTTTGTTGGGTAGTTTAGGAAAGAAATGTGTGTGTATTAAATATATTTATTAAAATTAAAAGTAAGATATATTCAAAAATATATTCATTACCATTATATTTGGATTAAAAAAGATTGCACATTGTGCATTTATAGCTATAATGTTTCTCTAAAACTAGAATTGTAAAGAAATATTTGAATTTTCTTCTTCCCATGAGTTGAAAGATGTAATTAAACAACAGAATGGAGCAATATTTAGAGAGAGAAAAGTTAACTGAATGTATTAAGCTATTATTATATTACCATTTGCATGAGAAATTCTCTTATTTAGGTAATATGATATTTTATCTATGTTTATATCTTTTGTATATATGTGTTTATAGATGTATTTTACAAGTGTGTGTATATATATGTAATTGTCCAATATCTTCAATTTCATAATATGGAAAGTGGATCATAATGGTGGCTGCTTGTTTTGCTAAAGTCTTAGAATTTTAACTCAATATAAAAATTTATAATTTATTTTAAATATATATATTTAATCCCCCAATCTATAATACATAGTCATTGTTTCACTTTTCTTTATCAGATTATAGCAATAAGGTTTATTTAAAGAAGTTTATATACGTGGCAAATGATGTCTTAGGCATAAGAAATATCCAGGAAACACATGAATAGGGGAAAAAAAAATGAGGATCAATTATGTAATAGCAAAGAGGGATTGCATATAGAGAGCCCAAGGTCTATACAGATACACACAAGATGCTAAATGATCTACAGGCATAATATAATGGGTAAATCACAGGTCTAAGAGTCAAGAAAATCTGAGTTCAAATCAAGTCTTACTAGCTGTTTGATCTTAATCAAGTCACTTCATTTCTGTTTGCTTTGGTTTCATCAAATATAAAATGTTTGAGAGAGTTACTTCTCACTGCTGTTGGGAAGATTAAATAAAGTATTATTTATAAAGTCTTTGGTATTGTGCCTGGTACATATTAAGTTCCATGCAAATTATAGCTATTATTAATATTGTCTTCCCTTTTGGGCTTTGTTTCTGACTCTAGACTTCATCACAATGCCCATTCTACTTGGGTACTTTTTCTCCCCCATGTTTTAGCTCCCACTTATATATCTTCTCCCATTAGAATATAAGCTCTTTGTGGGTTAATGGTATTTTTCCTTTGCCTGTATTTGTATCCCTAACACTTATGACAGTGACTGATACTTAGTAAATCTTCATATCTGATTGTTGACTGATTGATTAATATGTTGGATAGATATATTTTGGATTTGTGGTTTAGATCTGGCCAAAAATCTCACAGTATGAGAAAAAAGTGGCATTTTTCTCTCTTTCCTGGTCTAACTCATACCCACATTAATGAAATCATGAAATAGATATATTGAAATAATTAAGTATAGCAATGCCATGTATTGTTAGAGCTAAAAGGTAATTTTTAGAGGCAGCATTATGTAATAGAGTACTCAAGAGCTTATGTAGCTCTGGAGTACAGAGATCTGGATTGAGTTATAACTCTTATATGTAGTATCTATGTAAAATCTCACAGTTTTAGTTTGATTAGTTACAGAATGAGGATATTTATATAATACTACATAATTTATTGTAGATCATCTTCAAGCTGCTAGTATATAAATACAAGTCATGCAGTTCTATTTCCTCATTTAAAAATGAGGAAATTAAGGCTGAGGAACATGAAATGACTTACTGATCACATAGAAATTAAGTTAGAAACAACTCAATACAAATCTTCTGGATCTCAGGCTTTTGAATTTTTTTTCTTTGAGATTGATTCTCCCTGTTTTGCCTCGGTATGAAGTACAACAGCCACTCAGCAATCATTTTTAGCCACAAATATCTCTACTGATTGACTCAGGAACATAGGCATACTCTGTTTTTGACCTAGACCAATTCATCCCTCCTAGAAAGTATCCAAAAGCCTGGTGTAGTAATGCCTACCAATAATGTGAAGACTAAAGCAGGGGCATTTCTTGAACTCAGGAGTTCTGAGTAGGCAATATGTCTGAGCCAAACCTGCCATCAGTAGGATAAGGAACAAAAGATCTATCTAGCTTTTAAAGGAGGGATGAATTGATCCAGGACATTTGGTCAATAATGAAATAAGTTAATAACAATAGAGAAATACTATAATGGCTACTTTCAGTGTGTGTATAATTGTGCTATTACTTTTCATCCTTTATAGATAGCTTCATTTTTATATGTTTAATATTATGTTTCTAGTGCACCAGTAGCTCTCATACTGGGACAGTGATTTCATAAACACTGTCCCAGTAATTTCATAAACACTATTAATAAAATTAAAAAATATCACCCTTTACCAGACATTTTTTAAAACACATTTTACTTATCCTCTCATTTAAAAATAACACACCGTCTTGTTTTAGCTCTTGTACAGTTATTATACTTTGTTCATAAGATTATAGAATTTATAACAGAGAGAGGCCATAGAGATCACTAAATTCTACTACCTTTTTTTGCAGATGAGGAAATGGGGACTGACAGTGACTTGCATAAGACCAGTGATACAGTGATTATTAAAGCCAGTAGTTAAAAATATGTGTTGTTTTTCATTCCTTTCTATAAAATCAGAAAAATATTTTGTTGTCTTTTTGCTTTTGCCTCAATCATTCTTAATGAGTTCATTTTGATTTAAAAAAAATCCTTTTTCCCAATAAAATATAATGGAGCAAAATAAATTAACATATTGGCCACATCTTACAACATAGGCCTTATTTAGAATATATCTATCTATATCTCTATCTCTCTATATATCTATATCTATATCTACCTATCTATCTATCTATCTATCTATCTATCTATCTATCTAATTATTCTGCCTTTCCAGTGAGAGGAGAGGAGTCTGTAACCCATAGTTCATTGAAACGGCCTAGTTTGCCTTTATATTATGATGAATTGTGTAAATTAATATATGACTTTTACTCACTTGACTGGGGATCAGTTTACACTATCTTCCTATTTTTCCCTGAATTTTTGACATTTTGACATTTACTATTTCTACATTTGATTTTGGGGGTTTTATGCCCTTATATAGGGTTTTTGTATAGGTTCATAATTCTATTTACCTCCTTAATTCTTTTTTTAAAATTTATTTTGTGATTCAATTTATCTAGTTCTAAGAAAGCAGAGTTGAAATTCCTTGTTAGTATAGTTTTGCTGTCTAATTCTTCTTGCAGTTCTCTTAACTTTTCCTCTAGGAATTTGGATACTATACCACTTGGTGCATATATGTTTAGTATTGCTATTACTTCATTATTTCTGGAAACCTTGAGTAGGATGTAGTTTCCTTCATTATCTCTTTTAATTAGATCTATTTTTGCTTTTGTTTGATCTGAGGTCAGGATTGCTACCCCTGTTTTTTTTTTTTTTTTTTTTTAAACCTCAGCCAAAGAATAATAGATTTTCTTTCAGACTTTTTATGTTTACTCTAAATGAATTACTCAGCTTTAAATAAGTTTCTTGTAAAAAACACAATGTAGGATTCTGGGTTTTAATGTAGTCTGCTATTTTCTTTCATTTTATGGGAGAGTTCATCCCATTCACATGCACTATTTCTGTATTTCCTACCATCTTGTTTACCCTTCCATAATATTTTTCTCTTCCCTTTCACTCTTTCCCTCTTCCCCAGCATTTTGTCACTGATTACCCCTTCCCTCATACTGCCCTCCCCTTTTACAGCCCCTCCCCCTTTCTTATACTTTTCCTCTTCTACTTTTATTTTCCTTTCTATTATCCTTCTCACTTTCTCCCCCATCCCCTCCTACTTCCCTATAGAGTGAAACAAGCTTCTTCGTGAAGCTAAATGTGTCTGATAGTCTCTCTTTGAGCCAAATCTGATGACAGTAAGATTCACAATGCTTATTTCCCTTCCTTCTTTCTCTCTATTGCAATAGATTTTTTTTTACCTCCTCATGAGTTGTAATTTATCTCATTTTACCTTTGTTTTCCTTTTCTTCCAATAAAATCACCATTCCTCCTCTAATTTCTTTGTTAAATCATTAAATATATAATCAAATTATACCAATAACAGAGATATAGATCTCAAAAGTTAAATACATCAGGGATATAAACTTTTTAACTTTTTTCAAAAAAGTTATTTTTTTCTTTCTGTTGTATGCTTCTCTTGAATTATGTGAATTCTCTTGAATTATTTGAAGATCAAGTTTTCTATTCAGCTCTGGTCTGTTCATAAGAAATAGATGAAATTCACCTGTTTCATTGAATGTCCATATTTTTCTCTGAAAGATGATGCTCAATTTTGTTGGATAATTGATTCTTGGCTGCACCCAAGTTCCTCTGCCTTTCATAATATCAGATTCCATGCCCTTTAATCTTTTAAAGTGGAAACTTCTAAGTTCTGGGTATTCCTAATTGTGTATCCTCAATATTTGAGTTGTTTCTTTCTGGCTGCTTGCAATATTTTATCCTTGTTTCAATAATTCTGAAATTCAATTATGATGTTTCTTGGAGTTTTCATTTTAGGATCTCTTTCATGAGATGATCAGTGAATTCTTTCAATGGCTATTGTACCCTCTGGTTCTAGGACACATGGACAGTTTTCTTTGATGATTTCCTGAAATATGATGTCCAGGCTCTTAGACATCCTGGTTTTCAGGAAGTCCAATAATTCTTAAACTGTTTCTCCCATAATTATTTTCTAGGTCAGTTGTTTTTCCAATTAGGTACTTTATATTTTCTTCTATTTTTTCATTGTTTTTGGGTTTGTTTGAATTGCTCTTAAAATCTCATTGATTCATTTACTTCCATTTGTTTAATTCTAATTTTAGTGAATTATTTTCTTCAGTTAACTTTTTATTTCTTTTTACATTTAGCTGTTTGAACTTTTTTATGAAATGTTTTTTAATTGCATTTTTTCCATTTTACATATTTTATTTTTCATTGAATTGGTTTCTTTTTCATATCTATTTTGTAAAGAATTATATGCTTTTCCCATTTCAACAAATCTATTTTTAAGGAGTTCTCTTCAGATGATTTCTGGTTTTCCTTTTACATACCATCTTACAAATATCTTATTTTCTTTTCCCATTTTTCTTCTAACTCTCTTTTAAGGTCCTTTTTGAATATTTCCAAGAGAGCCGTGTGAAATGGAGGCCAACTTTTGGACTTCATCTGGTGTGATTTGCTTTCAGGATCCTCAGGATTTGAGGTCTGTTCTTTTCTTTCTTCAAAAAAGATGTCTGTGTTCCAAATTCTTTTTTGCTTTTTTGCTCATTTTTTTAAAGGTTGAGGTCTGCAATTAAGGCAAAGAAGCAAAAGCCGGTTTAGTTTGCCCTGGGGGGCTGGTATTGCTGACTGACTTCTGGACTAGGTAATGTGAACTAGTCTTGTGTTCTTCCAAGGATTGGTAGCTTACAATTTGCCTTTTTTTTTTTTTTTTTTTTTTTGGTGGGGTGGGACTTTTGGGTGTCTTGCAGTAAATCTGTTAAATCACCAGTTTACAACCTGAACCGAGTAAAACCTTAGAACCTCACAGAAGATTTCCTGGTGTGTGGATGCCACAGAGCTCTGGCTCCTCCACCCCAGCTCCTTGCCATGTCCCAGCATTGTAGTCAGGTTCAATAGCCTCTCCTCCTGCCCGATAGAAACAGACTTTTCCTGAAGTTCTTCCAAAGTATCTTCTTCTGCAAATTTGTTGTACTTCAAATATTTGTGGGTTCTGTCACTCCAAAACCAGTTTAGAGGCTTAATTTTCTGTTAATTTGAGGGAAGCTTGGAGGAGGTCACACAGACACTTGTCTATTCTTCTGCCCTCTGAATTTTTGACATTACTAATTTATGTATTTATAATAATATATTCTGTTGCATTCATGCACAACAAATTGCTGTCATTCTTCAATCAATGGAAATTCACTTTTTTCTAGTTTTATGAGTTTTTATTTTTAATAAAAATAATATTAAATGTTTTCAAATGTTCAGTATAAATGAATTGATATCATTTATAACTTTATTTTCTCATAGAATTACATGTACATTATGCCTTAATTGCAATGGAATAATAAAACTGTCATACAAAAATATATTTTAAATGAAAAACATTCCTACATTTCTATTCTCACAGATGAGGGAACTGAGGCTCAGATGAATTATATGATTTGTTTTTGTTAAGTATATGAGTTGCTAGAAAAAAATTTTTCTGTAATAATGGAAAATTTTGCTTCTAGTTCATCTGCTGAAAAAGTTCAAAGCTTCATTGAAAAGCTCACTTCAAGAAAATATATGTTTTAAAGAATTATTATTCTATTTTTTATTAATAGTGGTGATGTGATGTAGTAGTGATGATGATGGTATTTCTTTAGAAAATTCATACACACAAGCATATATATATATATAATTCACACACACACAAGTATATATATATATACACACATATACATATATACATGCATCTTTATAACCATTAAATCTTTTGATCTTTACAATAATCTTATGGAGTTGATTTGACAGGTATGAATTCATTGAATTGGTATTTTTTCATTTATTATTTGTATGTTAATTTTCCAATCTCTTCTGATTAAACTCTAATACTATTATTCACCTTATAAGCTTTACTTTGTCAAGAGCCATTCAGTAAGTGTCCCCTATTTCCAATTATAAAAATAAGTTCCATGTATTTTAATTTGTTTCTCATTAATGAATTCCTTTAAAAAGTACTGTCAATCACATTGTGAACTAATAATACTTCTATGGAATAGTATCTTAAAAATGAAAGTCCAGACCAATTACATCCCTTTCTTGTAACACCTACTATTGTATTTACTATTTGATTGTGATTTCAGTATTGGTTTTGGTCAATTGGTAGACTCTTTTCTGTGAATACTTGTTCCAGCGATGAAGACTGAAATTCATCTTTTCCCTCTTATCCAGAGATTTAGATGTAGAATGATCTCTAGGATCCATCCTTTAATGTGGCATTAAATCATCCATTGATGTCCCTTAGTTTTTGCTAAAGGAGCAGCCTAATCGCCTATTCATACTGAATAAAGTTTAAAGCTTCAATCACTAAGATCTTAGCTTTAGAGATGGACAGATTCTATTCTTCAGTACTACTAATGCTATTACTCATCATTTTTTTTTTTCTTTTTAGAATGTAAGCTTTTCTAATGCAATATTTTTCAAACTATATCATTTTTCATAGACTCTAAAAACAAATCCAGATCTACACATCTCAATGTGTTCTAAACTTGGTTGTCCAATACTAATTTTAAGAAAATGACTATCTGATCAAACCAGTTTGGTTATCATAAACGTTTCTCAATATATTGAAAAAAAAAAACTATGTAATTTTGCTATTTTCTCCATAAAAACAAAAACAAAATCAATGTTGGATAAAAATATATCATTTTACTTTAGAGGTTGACTTCAAAAAATATAAGTACTTATTGAGCAATTATGCTAATATAATCATATTTATAATTTCAAGAATATTTTTAAATGGTCCTTTTAAGCAGCATATTTCCACTGGGTCTATTTATTGCTTATTGACTATCTGCATTAGCAAGCCATTTGGAATCTGATTATTCTGAAGCTTATTGTTTTTGTAATAGAAAATACATTTGGTCTCTCAAAAGACTACTTTGTAGCCAATAAATGTTTGTAATTAAACAGCGCTAAGTGGTCATTGAAACCATGGCATTAAATAACATTTGATCTAGTACAAGTGCTGGAAAAACAGAATATTATTCATACAACATCATTAGTTTGTATTTTCATTGACTTGTTTTAAACTTTTAAATATACTTTATATTTAATACATTCCTTTAAAAACTCTAATGTAATACACTTTATGAAAAATAATCAAATACTAAAGTAATTGGGTATTTCTAATATTGTTCAGAATTTTATTAAAGTTAAAAAACAGGGAAGTCATGGGGAAGTTAAGAGACACAGATGAATAGATGATAGATATGCACAAAAATGCATGTATACATATGTATGCATGCATTTTCTTGTGTTATCTAGTTCCTTTTTTCTTCACATTTGAAGGGAATCTGATCCATACTTCTTTTGGATTTTTCCATTTGTACACTGTTATAGATGAGAAGAGTAAAATGATAGTAGAATTGGGTGTGTTCCTAAGAAATTGTGGAGTTCTATTTGTGGATCCATATGTAGAGTAGTCAGAATAATATGGACTAGAAAGAGGGGAGACCAAAGAAAATCTCTAATTAGTAAGACAAGAATGCCATAAAGTCAAAGTTAAAGTGATCTTGAGAGAAATCAATTTCTTTTTAAAATTTAATTTAATTTTTAATTTATAAAATAAAACAAGCATTTCCATAACAGTACAATAAAAAATGATTGCATATGAAACTACAAATCTACTATCCACAGCTTGATATTCCTTTCAAATATACAACAAAATTATTGTGTAAATTCTTATTTCATCTTTCTTACTTCCCTAATACTTTATAAAGATGACTATCATTAGACACAAGTGACATGTGTGTTTCTGTCTCTGTATATATATATACATATGTAAACACATTTTATATATCTTTCAATACTCTGGATTCAGATTGCATCCTTTTCACAATGTTATAGTTAATTAGGGTATTTATAATTATTAAAATAACTTATTCACTCAAAAGTTGTTATTAAAACAATATTGCTATTACTCTACATAATGTTCTCATCACAAATGTCAGCTTATTAATAATAACAGTTAAGAAGTCCAAACTTCAGTTTCCACCACCACCACCACTTTATTAATTTCTTATAAGTAGGACCCCAATAAATATCAATGGATTTTAAAATTTTTCAAACTCTCCCAACAAATCCCTAACACTTCAATTGAATGTTGCTGGTGTTTTTCTTCTTTATAATATAATCATTCTCTCTGGGAGAAGGTTTCTTGGGGAGGTTTTTTGGAGGCAGCCTTAGTTGCAGTTAAGAATAATAATCACTCAAAATGCAGCCAGCTGGTAAAAATGCAAACGTTTATTTTCTCCTTCCAAAATAACCTGGTTACTTTTTCTTAGTGTCCTATCTTTCTGCTTGGTTCCAAGAACTCCCTCCAAATGTCTCCAAATCCAAAGGTTTGTCCTTCAGCCTCCAGCCAGCCAGATGGAAAATGGAATGAATCTCTCTCTTGCCTCCTAGAGAGAGCTTCTGGCTCTCAATCTCCCAGAATGCTCTGTGTCTGTCCCAGAGTGCTCCTCTCCAATCTAATTCAGCTAAACTCTCCTAACTGGGCCTCTGCTTTCTTCTTATATATCAGAGAGTGGGATTATGGGTTTTTTCCCATAGTGCTCTCTGGCCCTAAGAGCTTCAAGGGAGGTGTGAATTCAAATATCATATACTAAACCCTGAAATCTCCCAAATGTGTGAACTCCAGTGAGTAAAGGTGTGAACACAAGCATTGTATCAATTAGTTCTACTTAGTACCTTGTTTCAGATTCTGGCCCAAAACATCTCCTTGTAAAATTAGATCAAAGATACTGAACCATGCTAAATTAGATAATTATTGCCTCTAATTCTAATGACTTAACAGTTTGTAAAGATGCCAACAGAATGTGACAATGTCGAACAGGGATTGTCAAGCATTTTTGCTCTCTGGACTCCTTTATGCTCTTAAAAATCACTAAGGATTCTCGAAATACCTTTTGTTTATGTAAGTTATTATTTGCTGATATTAACCATTCTAGAAATTAAAATCTAACTATCATTATAGAAATTTTTTTTGTCTCATGAGCACCATAAAAAGATATTGGGTACCAATAATTTCTTTACAATACCTTGAGTACCCCCAAGCTACAGACACAATTCCCCCTGCAGATACATTTTAAAATAAGACTATAATTATTCAATTATATTCTGTGTTTTTTAATTTTTTTCTTTTTTTTCTCTTCTTTTCAGACTAATAAATACTTTGTAATTGTGTAAGAATTCTGCTTCATCTTTTTATCCTCTCTCAATTGCATTTTTTCTCCCTTCACCCAGTCCAATTTGATATTAACCCAGAGCCTTGTCCTCTGAAGAGTTTAGTATACTTTCTATGAGCCTTTAGCTACAACCAAAACTTCTGATTGTGACCTGAATAAGGTGATGGCCCACTCCTTCTCTTGAACAACTCTTTCAGCTGACATTTCTAAGATAGTAGCCTTTGATCTGAAAAGTTGTCACCACAGGCAGAGCCAGGCCAAATTTGAGAATAGGAATTTTGCAAAGATATAAAAGAACCAAAGACAACCCTATGATCAAATGAAAAAAATATGTATTTATTCTCAAAACATCCTTTTAAGGGAAACAAGAAGACATAAACTTCAAATATGATGTTGACCATGGAATATCTGTCAAAAACACAGAGCACAGCAAGGTTCTTGGCAGCATGTGGCAAAAAAAAATGACTGAACCTTGAGAAGGAGAAACACTAAAGCCAGCCATAAACTCTATTTGAATCCACATCATCAATGGAAGTTTCTTAAAAAAAAGAAAGAAAGAAAGAAAGAAACGGGTAACAGCTAAATTTAAAATATCAATACATTTGATTTTGGTTTTGGTGGCTACAGGAGCCTCCTGTGTTACTCTCTGTTGTATTCTTAATTTTAATCCTATTTTTTTGTAGAATACTTAATTCATAACTATAATTTATATATATTTATACACAAATGTATACACACACACACACACACACACATGTCCATATACATATACATACAATAAAATATACACGATAAAAATTAAGATTTTTTTAAAACTTGTACATATATAAAATACTATTTTCCCTCTAAACTTGCTACAACATTTCATATTTTACCTTTAAAAATATGATAATCTAATGCAGGAAAAAAGGAAATAGAAACATTTGGTTTAATTAAAACATGTACAATTAAAGTTACTGTGGAATATTACAATATTACTTCCTATACTGATTTTTTTCATTGATTTAGAAAGGAAATTTCCCTTCTAAAAATTAGATCTGTTATGAATGTTTTGTTTCAGTACTGAGTATAGATATAGTTTTTGGATACTGAACTCTGTCTTGGATTCTCTCTTTTACTTACAGAAATAAAGATGTATTACAAATGAGTCCAGTGTAAAAGTAGGCCCTGTTGTTTGAAAGAGCATGAGGCACAAGCTAAATATATGGTATGGATAGAGATGGCATTTGTGATTCCTCTCTCTATAAAACTCCTGGTAGAGGACTTTCTCCACCAATGTGGGGCATTACCTACTTTACAACTCACAGAGCTATTGAAATAATTGCTCAGAACCCTGAAATATCAAACCAATATGTGTAAAAAGGTGGAAATTTTTCAAGCTCTAATAATTATGGCACACTATTTCCCCCTACACAAATGTAAATCAGTCTAATCTCACAAACAAAAGGTCCTTCTCTTCTTTGTCAAGAAGTTTGGCAGGATATGACGATGAAATTAATAAAGGAGCATTTTTTTTTAATTTTTAAGATTTAAAGTGAAGAAAAGAAGAAGTTTTGAAAAATTGTTTTTATTCTTAGTTTTCTTTTCTTCCTTTTTCCTCCTTCTCTTCAGAAATAGATTAGCCCATGATATTTCAGACTGCTTGTACCCTCATAGCCATCTTCTTATATTGGCAATGTCTTCAATGGTAATGATCTATTCAAACCTGTACCAGTCCATGATACTCTAAATTATCCTTTCACTTTACTTACACAAATACTTTCCCTAGTCTAATTCTACATTTTTTGCTCCCCTGTATTTTCTTCCCTCATTAAAAAGTAGGCATTTTGAGGTAAAAAAATGCCTTTGTATTTGTATTTGTAATCCCAAGCTTTACAAAGTTCTTGGTACATAGTAAGCATGCAGTAAATGTTTTATCTATATTATTCATCTCTCTCTCTCTCTCTCTCTCTCTCTCTCTCTCTCTCTCTCTCTCTCTGTCTCTCTCTCTCTCTCTCTCTCTCTCTCTCTCTCTCTCTCTCTGTCTCCTTCTCTCTTTATCATCAGAGGTGAACAGAAGGGTGGGTGAAAAAAGAATAAATCATTAGAAGTATGAGGAAAGAAGTTTTGCCATATTTGATATTGATACTGAGCAATTAAGACTACTAGATTCAAAGCAATCTGGCTTCATATTCTGATATCAACACTTACTTTATGAAATTGCGTCTCTTTTTTATTTTGTAAAATGGAGATTTGTATACAGCACTGTTGTAAAGAAAGTACTTTGGGATAATGGAATACCATATAAATACAAGCTATTATTATTCCTGGGTTAGGCTGCTATCCCAGATTTATACAGAGACAAGACTTTTTATTTTGTTTCATTTGGCTCCATAGGTTGCCTAAGTATTTTGCCTTTCTGTGTAATAGCATTTTTGGCAGTTGTACCTACCTATTACTTTAATGGCAATTACTTTGCTTCTGGAGGTTAAACAGCTCCTTTAATTTCCAACACCCTGGTGCCTGTTCTTATTTTTTGCTATCCATGTCTATGCCTTCTCATTTTCCATTCTCTTGGCTTCTGCTGAGCTTTTTTTTTTTTCCTAACATTTACTAACCCCATTATGTTTTGAGCTACCAAGTGATGATACTGGTGGGCTGGCAAAGTAACAACTGTGTCAAAGTACCACATGTAGTGTTTATTAGGCTCTTACAAAGAAACAGTCCATGCCTGGTTGAGATTCTGCCCTCAATAATAGAAAGGAGAAACATTCACTTCATTGATGCTTCTTTTCACTGTAATCCTATGCTTATATTTCCTTTTATTTCAGAGACAATTATCCCTGGTACAGGTTCTCTGTTTCTCTCCTTTTTTGTAATCAAATAATACTTAGTGATATATAATACAGATTAAGCTTTATAATCAATTGATATAAAAATAATCAATATAGAAATTATCCTACTTAGAATATAAGTTCCATCAAAGGAAATACTATAAATTACCAAATTTTTATAGGTCTTCCAGCACTTAACAATTTTTTAATGGAATTGCTTGAATTAGGAATGTTAATTTAAATTAGAGATTGATAAAATAATAGAAGAGATGATGCAATAAATCCATACATCATCTAAAAATGTCATCTCAGCCATTTGTTTTAACTTGCTTCTCCAATAAACTTGTATCTAAAAAGAACTTTGTAAATTTGACAGATTTGAATTTTGTTTTTGTTCCTTTCTCCATATCACAGCAGAGATACTTAAGAGAAATATGGTACTTTAAAGAGAAAAATTAGACTGGAAAGAGGACAGAAAAAATAGAGCTAAAATGTCCAAAGTATATTATCAACTTTGGATAATAATTCTTTCAAAAATTCTATCATCTCTTTGATATGGATATATTACATAAAACTGGTGCAGACTTAAATTTGTTCATTAATCTTGGTAGGTTATTTCTTTTGTTTGGTAATTACTTCCCCTACATATATCAAATGGAGGATTGATCCCTGATTCTGGGGAGCTTTGTCTAGGAAATCAGCATTTTTTTAAATAAGAGGGGCTAAAGGGAAAGGAAGAAATATCATTGTATCCTTAAGACTGTTTCCCTTTTGTTTTTCTTACAAATTTAGGCTAATTGCCATTTCTTTTAAAATGCAAAGCTTAAGCAGTTCAGCCAAGGCCATGGAACAAGGGAGCATTTTGTTAAAACATTCTAACATTCCCCTCAAAACAGCTTAAAAATATATCATGAGGATGTCTGAGAGCAGAGATGAAAGAGTAAGCAGTAAATCACCATAACTCTCCCATATTCACTAATAAACAACCATAAAATAGCTTTCCAAAACAAATCCTGGAGCAGAAGAGCCAGCCGAGTATAATAATATTTTAGTTCTAAAAATCTAAAAGTTCAGCAAGAAAGGTCTGCCCCAGGTAAATGGGAAACTCATTCCAGGTCAGGAATATCTCAGGAAGCCAGCATCAAGCCCCACCTTAAAAAACCATTGAGGGATCCATAACCTCATGGAAAGGAGCAGATGAATGCCAATACAACCTCACCATACTCACTCCTGTACCCCCACATACTTATTGTAATCAGGAAAATGGACATACTGCAGTTCCTAGAATCTTCACATACTTCTGTATAGCCCCCCAAACCAGGAAGGTTCCAGAAGCCAGAACTTCACATACTTTAGCAAAGTCCTGGAGAAAAAAGGCAGTCTTTGGCTGCTAGATAATTATGAACTTCAGTGTAGCCCCAGAAAAATGCACAATCACCCCAACTGCCCCAGCACATTCCAGACTCCCCAAGTAGGACCCTGTTCAGCACTAAGAAGTCAAACTTCTACAATTTCCAGCATTACCAACCACCACCACGCAAACTCCTCAGTTCAGCAAAAGACATGAGGGTACGTGGAGGGACTCAAGGAAAAAGGTATGCAGTACCAGGTAAATAGCCAGTTGGGACAAGAAGTTGGAAACAATACTCCTTCCATACCAGGGGCAGAGTTTCAATTAAAAAAAATAAAGGAGAAAAACCAAAAGAGTTGAGAGGGGAAAAAAAACTAAACAGAAAGTAAAATAGAAAATTATTATGGCAGTAGGGAACATCAAAACACAAACACAAGATAATAATGGATAAGAAAACACTTTTGGGCAAAACCACAATGAAAAACAGGAAATGATCTAAAGCCCAGAAAGAATTCATGGAAGAGTTCAAAAAGGAGCTTAAAAATTATTGTAAAATAGAGGTAGAAGAAAAAATGTGAAAATAAATAGAATCATGCAAAAAGAAAGAAAATATTCAGTTTTGAAATGTACTTTAAAAGTAGAACTGGTCAAATGGAAAAGGAGATACAAAAATATACTCAAGAAAACCATGCTTTAAAGAACATAATTGTCCAAATGAAAAAGAAAGCACAAAACCCAATTGAGGAAAATGCATCTTGAATGTTAGATTTAGCTGATGGATGAGGGTCTTTTCAACAGCAATGTGATTCAGGACAGATCCAATAGATTGGTGATGAAGAGAGCCATTTGCACCCAAAGAGAGGATTGTAGGGACTGAGTGTGGACCACAATATAATATTTTCATGTTTTTATTGTGATTTACTTGCATTTTGTTTGCTTTCTCATTTTTTTTTCTTTTTGATCTGATTTTTTTGTGTGTGTGCAGCCTTTTACCTTTACTCTGTATGTATAGTTATGCTTTAAATGTGTTTATTGTAACATATTGTAGGATTCTGGCTTTAAATCCAGTCTGCTATCCACTTCTACTTTATAAAAGAGTTCACCCCATTCACATTTACAGTTAAAACTACTAAGTCACTATTTCTCACCATCTTATTTATCCCAAATTATACTTTTCTCTTTCCTTTTCCCTTTCCCTCCTCTCCAGTATTTTACTTATGAACCCCCACTTGCTTCAAGCAGCCCTCCCCCTTTAAAGCCCTTACCCATTTCTTATTTTTCCCCCTACTATTTCTGTTTTACCTTTTATTAGTCTACTCCTTTCCTTTTCCCCTTTCCCCTCCCACTTTCCTATAAGTTGAGAAAAGTTTCTCTGTGAAGCCAAATATGTCTAATATTTTTTTCTTTGAGCCAAATCTGATGAGAGTAAGATTCACACAATGCTCATCTCCCTTCCATCTTTCCTTTAATTATATTAGGTTTTCTTTGCCTCTTTATGAGATGTGATTTTCCTCTTTTTATCTCTACTTCCTTCTTTTTCTGGGTACAATCCCCTTTCCAACTCTAGTTTCTTTTTTATATTATGACAGTAAAATCAAATTATACATACACTCTCTATGGATGTATACCCATAACAGAGATACAGTTCTCAAGAGTTTTTTTTTTTTTTTTTACCTTTTATGTTTCTCTTGAGTTCTATATTTAGAGGTCAAATTTTTTGTTCAGTTCTAGTTTTTTCATTAAGAATAAATGGAATTCACCTGTTTCATGAATGTCCATCTTTTTTCCTGAAAGAGAATTCTTGGCTGCTACCCAAGTTCCCACCACCCCACAGAACCTCACCTTCCTAGGGTCTGTGCTGCCTGCACAGGTGTGTATTTGATCTTGGCCCATCTCCTTCCATGCCTGATTGAAATAGATCTTTTCTGGAGATCTTTGAAATTATCTTCTGCTGATAATTTATTACACTCCCAATATTTGTGGGTTCTGTCAGTCCAGAACTAATTCAGAGGCTGGATTTGCTAGTTAGTCTGATGGTTGTGGGAAGAGGTCAGGAAAAAAAAAAATGTGTGTTCTTTTCAACATATTTAAGAATCCTCTTTTCCAAGAAGGGATTGCTATTTCACGAGGCCCAGAAATGAGTATGTGAAGTCAATGGAGAATTATTCACTATTTTTTTTTGTGGATGAATTTGTATTAAAGGCATATTCAGTATCCTTGAATAGATATACACAAGAAAAGAATTTTAGCTAATAGAGACATAAAGAAGGTAAATTTGAACCTTGCTGTTAAGTAAAAACTTATTAACTTAAAAATCTACTTCTATGTTTTTTTTTATACTTTCAGGTTTGGCTGGATTCTTTATATTTTTCTATAAATATTAATAAGATAGCTTAGACAATTCTCCCTTATGTCTTGTCAAGTTTACAGAAAAGAACTCCTATCTTCCACCAATACAGAGTTGTATAGTTGGTCTTTTTCCTTGTAGACTTTTCAGTCCATTTTATTTAAGCCAGATGTACTAAAAAGGAAAGTTTAAATGATTTACATTCAATTAAGGTCATGTGCTCTCTCCTCAGTTGTTTAATTGATGTTATTAGGCCCTATATTTTTGGTGACCAATTTCTAGTCTAAATCTCCCTTTGATCAAATCAAATTCTAAAGCAGCATAATCAACAGAAGATGAGACTGAGACATATTTTTTTTTCCCAGCCAAGGATAATTTAGGAGGATAGAAGGAGAAATCTATGATACTGGATAGAGGCTGGCTGAAAATTAAGCATGGTACTAATATGAGCTATAAACTTTAGAGGTGGAAATATACTAGCAATGTACAAGGTAGAGTACCAGCAATATTGGGAGCTCTCAACTTAAAGAAGCTAAGGAAATTAACATTTCTCTGAAAGAGATTGGAGGTCCCTTCTGCTAGCATCATATTCAGGAATAGATGTCATTTATCTATTACATTGCCCATTACATAGTTTGGGTTCACAGTTCCATGGCAGAGATGAGGGTCAGCATTTGTAGTCACAAGGGAGCAGGGACCCTATATGAGCACTGGTTGCAATTTCAGGAAAGAGAAGAATTGCAGTAGAATAGAGTAGGGATATTAAATAGATAAGGATCTGTGTTCATATTAGGAGATCAAATTATCACATCTCTTTCTGTAACACATCACCCTAGAATCACTGAAAATCCAGAACCCCAGAACTAACTGAAAAAAGTAGGAGGAAAAATCCAGGAGCTTAAAAAATTCTGAATTGGTCAAATTGGAAAAGAGGTACAAATCCTCACTTAAGAAAACCATTTCTTAAAAATTAGTTTGGGTCATGTGGAAACTAATGGAACCATGGGACACAAAGAAACAATAAAACAAAGTCAGAAGATTTTTTTTTAAATAGAAGAAAATGTAAAATATTTCATAGAAAAAAAATTCTCCTAGAAAATAAATTGAGGGGAGATAATTTATAAAAAATTGGACTTATGAATATCATGACCAAAGAAAGAATCTAGATGTCATTTTTCAAGAAATTATAAAGTAAAACTATGCAGGTGTATAAAAACCAGAGAGGTAAATTTCAAAACAGACATTGAAAGAATTCATCAATTACTTCCTGAAAGAGATCCCAAAATAAAAATCTTTAGGAATATTAAAACCAAATTCTAGAGGTTCCATGTTAAGGAGAAAATATTACAGTAAAAAAGAAATAGCTTAAATACCTCAAATTCATAGCTTTGTTTTGAAGTTGCAATGAAAGGAGGTGAGGAAAAATGACTTTTGACTTTTTGGAAAGTAAAGAGAGTTATACACTAAGAGTAGAAATTTTAATTCTAATTAATAAACAGCGCACAGAACAGTACCAGCTGCCATGGCAACTTCAGCAGCAGAGGCTTCTTGGTATGAGGTGGAGGTGGGGAGGGTCAAAAAGGAGATTATTCTGGAGCAGCAGTGGCACTACCTCGAAGAAAAGGAACTGCTCATGTACATCATGGGCAAGGAATGCTCATCAAGAAGTTCACACTTTGGGTCTAGATCTACTTAGGCTATGCAGGACAGGTATGTGGAAGTCAGTGGGAACCTAAGAAACTTATGATGACAAGAATAGGTTAAGGAAAAAGGACATCTGTGCTATTTCAGGACCAAATGAATTAGCAGAATTTTATAATAGACCCAAACAGATAAAATAATTCCACCAGAATCACCCAAATGAGATTTGTGTGCCGATATCAGTAGAATTTAAGGAGCTCCTAAAAGCCAGAGAAAATCCTAGTGCAGAGGCTCAAAACATGATGGTGTTCACAGATGAAGAAGGATATGGCTATTACCTGGATCTTCATGATTGCTATCTTAAGAACATTAACTTAAAAGCATCTGAGAAATTAGATTATATCAGATATTCTTAGGGAAAGGAAGAATGCAGAGAATAAGAGGTATCCATAAATGCTGCTGGAGTACCTCCAGGGCTACATAAGGTGAAGTTCCTACAAAATCAGGATGAACTGTTTGGGAACATTCAGAATTAATTTGAAAAGAAATAGGACAATGGTAGCTTCCCATTCTGGCCAAAAGAGACAAGCAGTGCACTGACCCATGCTGAAGCCATTCTTGATCTCTCCACCTTGCCCTCCTGGGAGGAATTGGTCTCCTTGGGTCTGGATAGACTGAAATCTGCACTCTTGGCTTTAAGACTGAAATATGGCAGTACATAGGAATAGCATGACCAGAAGCTGTTCAGCACTAAAGGCAAGTTCCTGGAATCACTTGACTCCTCTCTGTTTGCTTATAATCCCAAATCAAAGGGAACCAAGAGGAACACTGAGAGGAATAAAGACATTGCGTTCCTTGAAGCCCATATCTATGAATATATAGAGATTCTTGGGGAATAGTGACATCTCACTTATGAAAATGTGCAGTGCAAATAGATTCAGACAGGAGAAGAGAGGAGGAAAAGAAAGAGCAAATAAGTGAGAGTGAAAGTTATGATGAAAAGAATGAGAATATCTACAACCCCAAAAACCTGCCTTTGGGTTGGGGCAGCAATCCCACTTCCTACTGGTTATATAAGATACATGGTCTCAAAATCAACTATAACTGTGAGATCCGGGGCAACTACATCTCCCAAGGCCCCATGGCATCATGCTCATGGCATGAGGTGCTTGGGCATTCCAAATACAGCTTACTTGGCCAATGTGACTCAGATTGAAGATGCTGTCTCTTTGTGTCAAAAATTAAAACTTCAGAAGGCTTTTGAACAATGGCAGTCTGACACAGAGGAAGGCTAAGAAGATTCCAGTGGAAATATTGTGAATAAGAACATATGAGGATTTGAAATGTCAGGGACTGCTCTAATGATTGAGGACAAGCTCTGTGACTGGTTAAGCAGTCTAGGAGTTGGCATTTTTTTTATTCCACAGAAGCACATGTATCCAAAGACTCTGCTATGTAATCTAACATTCTAGCATGTGTCTTGTGAAGACAAGAATTGAGGACATAGTGAAAGTAATTTACAAGTTATATGTATGGAAAATTTTACAACATTGACAATTGCCAAACCTTTTGTTCCAATTTTTTCCCTCTTTCCCCTCACCCTCTCCCCTAGATGGTAGGATAACCAGTAGATGTTAAATATATTAAAGTATAAATTAGATACACAAAAAGTATACATGACCAAACCATTATTTTGCTGTACAAAAAGAATCTGACTCTGAAATATTGTACAATTAGCCTGTGAAGGAAATCCAAAATGCAGGCAGGCAAAAATATAGGGATGGAGAATTCAATGTAATGGTTCTCAGTCATCTCCCAGAGTTCTCTTGCTGGGCATAGCTGGTTGAGTTCATTATTGCTCCATTGGAACTGATTTGGTTCATCTTATTGCTGAAGATGTCCAGGTCCATCAGAAATGATCATCATATAATATTGTTGTTGAAGTATATGTGGATCTCCTGGCCCTGCTCGTTTCACTCAGCATCAGTTCGTGTAAGTCTCTCCAGGTCTTTCTGAAAACATCCTGTTGGTCATTTCTTACCGAACAATAATAATCCATAATATTCATATACCACAATTTATCCAGCCATTCTCCAATTGATGGGCATCTATTCAGTTTCCAGTTTCTGGCCACTACAAAGAGGGTTGCCACAAATATTCGTGCATATATAGATCCCTTTCCCTTCTTTATGATCTCTGGGATATAAGCCCAATAGTAACACTGCTGGATCAAAGGGTATGCACAGTTTGATAATTTTTTGAGCATAGTTCCAAATTGCTCTCCAGAATGACTGAATGCATTCACAATTCCACCAACAATGTATCAGTGTCAGAGTTTTCCCACATCCCCTGCAACATTCCGCAATATCTTTCCCTGTCATTCTAGCCAGTCTGACAGGTGTGTAGTGGTATCTCAGAGTTGTCTTAATTTGTATTTCTCTGATTAATAATGACTAGGAGCATCTTTTCATATGGCTAGAAATAGTTTCAATTACTTTGTCTGAGAATTGCCTGTTCATATCCTTTGACCATTTATCAATTGGAGAATGGCTTGATTTCTTATAAATTAGAGTCAATTCTCTATATATTTGAGAAATGAGGCCTTTATAAGAATCTTTGACTGGATGGACTTCCAGTTAAGATGGCGGAGAGGAGGCTCACAGCTGCATAAGCTCCATGCTTTCTCTCAGAACCCATTTCATTACAAGCCTCTGAATTAATGCTTGACTGAAAAAAAAAAAAACCCCACAAATAGTTACCAAGAGAAGCCATCCTTGAGATTCGCCAAGAAAGGTCTGTCTTTACTGGAGGGCTGGGATGGTTTTAGATCGGGCGCAGGCGGCGGGCAGCGACAGTGAGAGCACGGGAGCAGACTGGAGAGGGGGCGGGGAGTGATCGCAGCCGTCTCTGCGGGGAGAGCTTCGCTACAGGTTTGGATACTTTGCTCCGGCAGCAAGTCAGCAGCCCAGCAGAGAAGCTAAAAACACCGGGGCTGAAGAATACAATCTCAAACAGCTGGAGTCTCTCCTTCCCCTCCTTCCCCCCCCTACAGTGACTCAGGACGCTCTGGGATCTCAGTGCGCAGGCGCAACACAGTCGGGCTAGTGCCTCACTGCTGCTCCCTGCAGTCTGTAGAGGAAGCACGATAACATACCCAGCCCCTCCCCCAAAGAAAGACTCCAGTTTTTTCTGTTTTTCTTTGGTAGTTTGTCTTTGATTATTAGACAGAATGAGCAAGAAGCTGAAGAGGACTTTAACCCTTGACAGCTTCTATACAGATAGAGAGCAGACTCTAAATCCTGAGGAGACTAAAAACAGACTGTCTCCAGTTGAATCCCCAAAGGAGGAGATCATCTGTTCCTCAGCACAGATGAACCTCATAGAAGTAATTAAAAAGGCTCCCACAAGGGAGCTAGAAGAAAAATGGGGAAAGCAGAGTGAGGCTTGGCAAAAGGAGAGGGAGGCTTGGCAAAAGAGCCTGGAGAAAGTTAAAGAGAGAGTGGATAAAGAAGTAAAATCCTTGAAAAATAGGATTAGTGAACTGGAAACAGAAAACAGCTCTCTAAAAAACAAAATTGGCAAAATGGAAAAAAATCGCACAGAACAAAAGAACTCAATGGGACAATTAGAAAAAGATTTTAAAAAAGTGAGTGAAGAAAATACTTCACTGAAAATCAGAATTGAACAAGTGGAATTGAATGACTCGAGGAGACAAGAAGAATCAGTCAAGCAAATCCAAAAAAATCAAACAATGGAGAAAAATGTGAAATACCTTCTGGGGAAGACAACAGAC
>MU174308.1:169384016-169491438 GCA_016696395.1 Antechinus stuartii
ACTGCTTGCCATCTAGGGGAGGGGGTGGAGGGGGGAGGGAAAAAAAATCGGAACAGAAACGAGTGTCAATATAAAGTAATTATTAAATAAAAATTTAAAAAAAAAACAGAAAAAAAAGAACCTTTGACTGTAAAAATATTTTCCCAGTTTTATTGCTTCCCTTCTAATCTTGTCTGCATTCGTTTTGTTTGTACAAAAACTTTTCAGTTTGATATAATCAAAATTTTCTATTTTGTGATCAGTAATGATCTCTAGTTCTTCTTTGGTCATAAATTCCTTCCTCTTCCACAGGTCTGAGAAGTCAACTATCCTATGTTCTTCTAATTTATTTATAATCTCAGTCTTTACGTATAGATCATGAACCCATTTTGACCTTATCTTGGTGTGTAGTGTTAAGTGTGGGTCAATGCCTAGTTTCTGCCATACTAGTTTCCAATTTTTCAAGCAATTTTTGTCAAACAGTAAGTACTTATCCCAAAAGCTGGGGAATCTGGGTTTGTCAAACACTAGATTGTTACAGTTATTGACTCTTTTGTCCTTTGAACCTAACCTATTCCACTGATCAACTAATCTATTCCTTTGCCAATACCAAATAGTTTTGGTAACTGCTGCTCTATAATATAATTTTAGATCTAGTACAGCTAAGCCACTTTCATTTGATTTTTTTTTTCATTAATTCCTTGAAATTCTTGACCTTTTGTTTTTCCATATGAACTTTGTTGTTATTTTTTCTAGGTCATTAAAATAATTTTTTGGGGGCAGTCTGATTGGTATAGTGCTAAACAAATAGATTAGTTTAGGTAGTATTGTCATCTTTATTATATTTGCTTGCCCTATCCAAGAACATTTAATATTTTTCCAATTCGTTAGATCATACTTAATTTGTGTGAAAAGTGTTTTGTAGTTTTGCTCATAAAGTTTCTGATTTTCCCCTTGGCAGATAGAATTTTAAGTATTTTATACTATCAGTAGTTACTTTAAATGGAATTTCTCTTTGTAACTCTGACTGTTGGATTTTGTTAGTGTTATATAAGAATGCTGATGATTTCTGTGGGTTTATTTTGTATTCTGCAACTTTGCTAAAGGTGTGAATTATTTCTAATAACTTTTTTAGTAGAATCTCTGGGGTTTTCTAAGTATACCATCATATCATTAGCAAAGAGTGAAAATTTGGTTTCCTCATTGCCTACGCTAATTCCTTCAGTCTCTTTCTCAACTCTTATTGTCAAAGATAGCATTTCTAATACAATATTGAATAGTAACAGTGATAGTGACAACCTTGTTTTTCCCCATTACATATGATGCTTACTGATGGTTTTAAATAGATGCTGCTGATTATTTTAAGGGAAAGTCCATTTATTCCTATACTCTCAAGTGTTTTTAATAGGAATGGATGTTGGATTTTATCAAATGCTTTTTCTGCATCTATTGAGATGATCATATGTTTTTTTGTTAATTTGGTTATTAATATGGCCAATTATATTGATAGTTTTCCTAATATTGAACCAGCCCTGCATTCCTGATATAAATCCTACTTGATCATAGTGTATTATCCTGGGGATGATTTTCTGTAGTCTTTTTGCTAATATCTCATTTAAGATTTTAGCATCAATATTCATTAGGGAGATTGGTCTATAATTTTCTTTCTCTGTTTTCAACCTACCTGGTTGTACCATGGTACTGGACAGTACCATATCTGTGTCATAAAAAGAATTTGGTAGGATGCCATCATTCCCTATTTTATCAAATAATTTATATAGCATTGGGGCCAGTTGGTCTTTAAGTGTTTGGTAGAATTCACATGTAAATCCATCTGGTCCTGGGGATTTTTTCTTAGGCAGTTGATTAATAGCTTCTTTTATTTCTTTTTCTGAAATGGACTATTCAAGCAATTTACTTCATCCTCTGTTACTCTGGGAAGCCTATATTTTTGGAGGTAGTCATCCATTTCACTTAGGTTATCAAATTTATTGTCATAAAGTTGGGCAAAGTAACTCCTTTTTATTTCTCTTATTTCCTCTTCATTGGTGGAAAGTTCTCCCTTTTCATTTTTAAGACTACTAATTTGATTTCCCCCCTCCTTTTTCTAATCAGATTTACCAAAGGCTTAACTATTTTATTGATTTTTTCATAGAACCAACTCTTAGTTGTATATATTAGTTCAATAGTTTTTTTTTTTTTTTTACTTTCAATATTATTAATTTCTCCTTTTAATTTTAGAATTTCAAATTTAGTATTAGATTGGGGGGGGTTAATTTGGTATTTTTCTAGCTTTTTTAGTTGCAAGCCCAATTCATTGATCTTCTCTTTCTCTATTTTATTCAAGTAAGCCTCTACGGATATAAAATTTCCTCTTATTACCACTTTGGCTGCATGCCACAAATTTTGGTATGATGCCTCATCGTTGTCATTATCTTGAGTGAAATTATTAATTGTGTCTATAATTTGCTGTTTCACCCAATCATTCTTTAAGATGAGATTATTTAGTTTCCAATTACTTTTTGGTCTATTTATCCCTAATTTTTTGTTGAATGTAGTTTTTATTGCATTGTGATCGGAAAGAAAGCATTTACTATTTCTGCCTTTCTGCATTTAATTTTGAGGTCTTTCTGTCCTAATATATGGTCAGTTTTTGAAAAGGTTTCATGGACTGCTGAGAAGAAAGTATATTCCTTTCTGTCTCCATTCAGTTTTCTCCAAAGATTTATCATATCTAATTTTTCTAATATTCTATTTACCTCTTTAATTTCTTTCTTATTTGTTTTGTGGTTTGATTAGTCTAATTCTGAAAGTGCAAGGTTGAGATCTCCCACTATTACAGTTTTGTTGTCTATTTCTTCTTGCAACTCTCTTAACTTCTCCTTAGGAAGTTAGATGCTATACCACTTGGTGCAGATATGTTTAGTATTGATATTGCTTCATTGTTTATGCTACCCTTTAGCAAGATATAGTTTCTTTCCTTATCTCTTTTGATTACATCAATTTTTGCATTTGCTTGATCTGAGAGAAGGATGACTACCCTTGCTTTTTTGACTTCACCCAAAGCATAATAGATTCTGCTCCAGCCTTTTACCTTTACTCTATATTTATCCCCCTGCTTTAAATGTGTTTCCTGTAAACAACATATTGTAGAGTTCTGACTTTTGATCCAGTCTGCTATCCACCTCTGCTTTATGGGAGAGTTCATCCCATTCACATTTATGGTAAAAAAATGACTAATTCTGTATTTCCTGCCATCTTTTATCCCCAGATTATGTTTTTCTTTTACTTGCCCCCCCAACCCTCTTTTCCAGTTTTAAACTTATGCACCCCACTTGTATCATGCCATTCACTCTCTTTAGGATTGCTCCCCCCCACTTTGAATTTCTTCCCCGTTCTTGTGCCCTTCCCTTATTACTCTTTTTCTTTTCCCTTTTCCTCTCCCCCTTTTCAATGAGGCAAGAGGGGATTTTCTGTAAAACAAGTATCTCAATTATTTTCTCTTTGAGCCAACTCTAATGAGAGTAAGATTCAGACAATGTTCCTCCCCCTCTCTGAGTTCCCTTAGATATGATCAATTCCCTTTGCCTCTTTGTGGGATGTAATTTCCCTCTTTTTATCCCTTCTTTCCTCCTTTTCTGACATTATCCCTTCTCCATTTCTACTTCCCTTTTTTATGTTATATCAGTAAAATCAAATTATACATGTAGTCTTTTTGCATATCCACAACAGAAATATAATTCTTAAGAATTTCTTTTACCTTTTCTGCATCTCTTGCGTCCTATGTTTGGAGATCAAATTTTTTGTTTAATTCTGTTTTTTTTTTTCCCCTTAGAAACAAATAGAATTCACCTGTTTCTTCCCTGGAAGAAAATGCTCAACTTAGCTGGGTAGTTTATTCTTGGCTGCATTCCAAGTTCTTTTGCATTTTGGAATCTCAGGTTCCAGGACCTTCAATCCTTTAATGTGGAGGCAGCCAGATCTTGGGTGATCCTTATTGTGGCACCTTGATATTTAAATTGTTGTTTTTTTTTTTTTTTGGCTGCTTGTAATATTTTTTTTCCTTAATCTGATAGTTCTGAAATTTGGCCACAATATTTCTTGGAGTTTTTATTTTAGGGTCTTTTTCAGAAGGTGTTCAATGAATTCTTTCAATGCTTATTTTACCTTTTGATTCTATTTCCTCTAGGCAGTTCTCTTTGATGATTTCCTGTAAATAGTGCCTAGGCTCTTTTTTTCATCATAATTTTCAGGAAGTTCAATAATCCTCAGATTATCTCTCTTAGATCTATTTTCCAGGTCTGTTGTTTTTCCAAGTAAATATTTAACATTTTTTCTATTTATTCATTTTTTAGGGGGTTTTGCTTGACAGATTGTGCTTTTTTAAAACTTGTTTTTATTAGTTTTCCTTGGATAAACATTTTTATGCCTCTTTCAGCAACAAAAAAATAATTACATATGAGAAGAAATGTAAGAAATATCTTACATTTTAATGAATTTAGAGATTGAAAAAGAAATACAAATGACAGAAAATACAAATTATAAAAAGTTTATAAATCCTTGTTCAAACTTCCAATGAAAACTCACTTCAAAGGGTGGCAAGCCACAATTAAATAGAGATGAGAATTTGTTTACATTTTCTCTATGTTTCACTTAAATGCGTTTCTTTATTTAAAAAATTAAGTTTAATTCAAAAATTATCAATTAATTTTAAGCAAATAAATTACTATCACTATGCTAAATATTGCTTAGCTTTACCTTACCTTGAATAGAAGAGGTTTTCATCATCAAAGGACAATGGATAATTAAGATGGTGATCTGTATGACAAGAAAATAAATAGCCCAGGATCTATTATACAATTTTTTATACCTTTTTCTTTACAAGATATATGCATGGGTAATTTTTCAGCATTGACCCTTGCAAAACCTTCTGTTCCAAATTTCCCTTCCTTCCCCCCACCCCTAGAGGGCAGGTAGACCAATACATGTTAAATATATTAACATATATGTTAAATTCATATCCATACAGTTATTTTCCTGTACAAGAAGATTCCGACTTTGAAATAATGTAAAATTAACTTGAGGAGGAAATAAAAAATACAAGTGGACAAAAAGAAGGAGTGGAAATGCTATATTGTGGTTCATACTCATTTCTTAGAGTTCTTTTACTGGGGGTAGCTGGTTCTCTTCATTACTGAACAAATGGAACTGAGTTCCTCTCATTGTTGCAGAGAGCCAAGTCCATCAGAATTGATCATCATATAGTATTGTTAAAGTATATAATGGTCTCCTGGTCCCGCTCATTTCATGCAGCATCAGTTCATATAAGTCTGTGCAAGCCTTTCTGAAATCTTTCTGCTGGTCATTTCTTACAGAACAATAATATTCCATAACATTCATATACCATAATTTATTCAGCCATTCTCCAATTGATGGGCATTCACTCAATTTCCAGTTTCTAGCCAATATAAAGAGGGCTGTCACAAACATTTTTGCACATACAGGTCCCCTTCTCTTCTTTGAGATATCTTTCGGATATAAGCCCAGTAGTAACACTTGGATATAAAGGGTATGCACAGTTTGATAATAGTTCCAAATTGCTCTCCAGAATGGCTGGATGCATTCACAATTCCACCAACAATGTATCAGTGTCACAGTTTTCCCACCTTCCCTCCAACATTCAGCATTATCTTTTCCTGTTATTGTAGCCAATCTAACAGGTGTGTAGTGGTGTCTCAGAGTTGTCTTGATTTAAATTTCTCTGATTAATAATGACTTGGAGCATCTTTTTATATGGCTATAAATAGTTTCAATTTCTTCATCTGAAAATTGTCTGTTCATATCCTTTGACCATTTATCATTTGGAGAATGGTTTGATTTCTTATAAATTAACATCAATTCTCTATATATTTCGGAAATTAGACCTTTATCAGAACCTTTGACTGTAAAAATGTTTTCCCAGTTTATTGTTTCCCTTCTAATCTTGTCTGTATTAGTTTTATTTGTACAAAAACTTTTCATTTTGATATAATCAAAAATTTCTATTTTGTGATCAATAATGACAGTTAATTCTTGTTTGGTCACAAATTCCTTCCTCCTCCACAGGTCTAAGAGGTAAACTATCCTATGTTCTTCTCATTTATTTATAATCTCATTCTTTATGCCTAAATCATGAACCCATTTAGACTTTGTATTGGTATACAGTGTTAAGTGTTGGTCAATGCCTAGTTTTTGCCATACTAATTTCCAATTTTCCCAGCAGTTTTTGTCAGAGTGAACTCTAATTCCAAAAGCTACCCTTTAGCAAGATATAATTTGCTTCCTTATCTCTTTTTATTATATCAATTTTTGCTTTTGCTTGATAAGGATGGCTACTCCTTTTTTTTTTGACTTCACCTGAAGCATAATAGATTCTGCTCCAGCCATTTATTTTATTCTGTATGTATCACCCTGCTTTTAATGTGTTTCCTGTAAACAACACATTGTAGGGTTCTGATTTTTGATCCAGTCTGCTATCTGCCTCCACTTTATAAGAGAATTCATCCCATTCATATTTACAGTTAAAATTACTAATTCTGTATTTCCTGCCATCTTATCCCAGATTATGCTTTTCTTTTTTTACTCACCCTTACTTCTTTCCACAGCATTAAACTTATGGGCACTACTTGCCTCATGCAGCTCTCCCTCTTTAGAATCCTCTCCACCTCCTTGGAGTTCCTTCCACTTTCATATACCTTTCTCTTATTATTTTTTTCCTTTTCCTTTTTCCTCTCCCACATTTTAATGAGGTAAAAGAAGTTTCTCTGTAAACCAAATATATCTATTATTTCTCTTTGAGCCAAATATGATGAGAGTAAGATTCATACAATATTCCTCCCCCTCCCTAAATTCCCTCAGATATGATAGGTTTCCTTTGCCTCTTCATGGGATGTAATTTCCCTCTTTTTAATCCCTGCTTTTTGCTTTTTCTGATACTATTCCCTTTTTATATTATATCAATTAAATCAAATTATACATGCACTCTTTATGTTTGTCCATGACAGAAATATAGTTCTCAAGAGTTCTTTTTATCTTTTTCTGCTTCTCTTGAGTCCTATAGTTGAAAGTCAATTTTTTTAGCTCTGGTTTTTTCCTTAGAAACAAATGGAATTCACCTGTTTCATTAAATGTCCATCTTCTTCCCTGCAAGAAAATGCTCAACTTAGCTGGGTAGTTTATTTTTGGCTTCATTCCAAGTTATTTTGCCTTTTGAAATGCCAGATTCCAGGCCCTTTGATCCTTTAATGTGGAAGCAGCTAGTTCCTGAGTGATCCTTATTGTACCTCCTCATTATTTGAATTGTCTTTTTCTGGTTGCTTGTAATATTTTTTCCTTAGTCTAATGGTTCTGAAATTTAGCCACAATATTCCTTGGAGTTTTTATTTTAGGGTCTCTTTCAGAAGGTGTTTGATGAATTCTTTCAATGCTTATTTTACCTTCTGATTCTATTACATCTGGGCAGTTCTCTTTGAAGATTTCCTGTAAAATAGTGTCTAGGCTCTTTTTTTCATCATAATTTTCGGGAAGTCCAATAATCCTCAGATTATCTCTCTTAGATCTATTTTCCAGGTCTGTTGTTTTTCCAAGTAAATATTTAACATTTTTTTCTATTTACTCATTTTTTTTGGGGGGGGGGGTTGCTTGACTGTTTCTTGTTGTCTCAACAAATCATTCATTTCTATTTGTTTAGTTTTTATTTTTAATGAGTTATTTTCTTCATTAGCTTTTTTTACTTCTTTTTGTATATGTCTAATTGAATTTTTATATAAGTTGTTTTGCTTTATGGAATTTTTTTTTCCAATTCATTGATTTTTTGTTTTTTTTGTACTGATTTATTTTCATTTTCCACTCCACAAATTCTGTTTCCCTGGGAGTTCTTTACCTTTTTCAATTCACATTTCAGAAAGTTGTTTTCTTTATCCACTTTATCCAATTTTTCTTTTAGTGAATTATATGCCTTTTCTGTACTCTCTTGCAGAGCTTCTCTTTCCTTTCCCCATTTTTCTTCTAGCTCTCTTTCAAGATTTTTTATAATTTCTTATAGTAGCATCCATAGATGTGGCTATTTTTTCACTTCACCTAGCAGGGATCTCATCCATCCTGGGAGCCATTAACTTTATTACAACAATCATCAACATTAAGCCTCCTGCAATATCCCAATATCAGACACCATTGTTCATCTGATCTGTAATAATTACAGCAGTACTACTTCTTCTATCTCTGCCAGTTTTAGCAGCCAGTATTACAATACTCTTAACAGAACACAATCTAAACATAACATTCTTTGACTCTCTTGGAGGAGGAGACCCGATCCTATACCACATCTATTTTGATTCTTTGGACATCCAGAAGTTTATATTCCAATTCTATCAGCATTCGGAATTATCTCTCATATTGTTATATACTATGCAGGCAAAAAAGAACCTTTTGGTTATATAGGAATAGTGTGAGCAATAATATCCATTGGATTCCTAGGCTTCACTGTATGAGCTCACCATATATTTACTGTTGGGCTAGATGTAGACACATGGGCATATTTCACATCAGCTACAATAATCATTGGTATCCCTACTGGTGTTAAAGTATTTAGCTGACTGGCTACACTACATGGAGGGAACATTAAATGATGTCCAGCCATAATGTGAGCCCTGGGCTTTATTTTCCTTTTTACAATTGGAAGCCTCACAGGAATCATACTTGCTAACTCATCCCTAGACATCGTCCTTCACAACACATATTATGTTGTAGCACACTTCCATTATGTAATATCTATGGGAGCCCCGTCTTTGGAATTATAGGAGGCTTCATCCATTGATTCCCACTATTCATAGGCTATATACTAAATGATCTATGGGCAAAAATCCATTTCTCTATTATATTTGTAAGGGTCAACATAACCTTTTTCCCTCAATACTTCCTAGGCCTTTCAGGAATACCTCGATGGTACTCAAAGAGTACCCAGATGCTTACACAGCATGAACCGTATTATCTTCATTGGCTCATTTATTTCTCTTACAGTAGTTATCTTAATGATCTTCATTATCTGAGAAGCTTTTGCATCAAAATGAGAAGTTTCTTCTATAGAATTAACCACTACTAATATCGAATGACTCTACAATTGCCCTCCCCCATACCATACATTTGAGCAACCAGTATTCATTAAATCTTAAAACAAGAAAGGAAGGAATTGAACCCCAAAAAAGTTGATTTCAAGTCAACCCCATAACCATTATGACTTTCTCAAAAAGCTATTAGTAACAATCATTACATAACTTTGCCATAGTTAAATTATAGGTTTAAGCCTTGTGTATCTTATCATGCCTTATCCTATACAACTGGGCTTTCAAGATGCTACCTCTCCAATCATAGAAGAACTTATATATTTTCATGATCACACACTAATAATCGTCTTCTTAATTAGCTCACTAGTTCTTTATGAGTTAATTCTCATACTCACAACAAAATTAACCCATACCAGCACTATAGATGCCCAAGAAGTTGAAACCATTTGAACCATTATGTGTGATGGTGACCAAGTTACATCCCACTTTGGGGTTTTGTCTGGAAACTGTCTGCTATTAGTCTCCTTAGGGTTGAAAACCTGCTCTCTTTCTGTATAGAAGCTATTGATGGTCCCTTTGGCTTTTTTACTCATTTTTTAAAAGTCCTTAGGGTTTGCCTTCAGGTTGAGGAAGTTACCAGCTTCCTCTACGGACTGGGATAGATAGATGAACAGTAGCTGTCCTGCAAATGGATTGCAAAGAACAAGTAAGCTGTGGAAATGACCCAGGAAGAGCCTGACAGTGGAAGTGTCTGTGCCCTGGGAAGCATGGTGAACTGCAGAAGTTCCACTGCCCCGAGTAGAGCTCCCCCTCCCCCTTTGTGGTACAGATTTGTGACTTCTCTGGGCAAAAGCCTTGTGCTGCAGAATGTGGCTACACAGCTATACTGTGGTCCATGCTGAGTCACTTCTGGTGCTGGGTGGATTTAGCCAAGTCCTGTTAAATTTTGGCATTTTTTTGGAGTACACTCTACCTTTGGCATTTGTGTAACTTCTCTGCTGATTTACTGCTTTGCAATCAAAGAAGAACAACCAACCTGTGATAGAGTCCATCCTGCAAATTCTCCACCCATGGAGACTTCCCCTGCCCCAGTCTGCTCAGCATGCTAGCTTCTGGTTCCTCCTTCCTGCCTGCACTGCTCACTGATCAAGGCAGACCTTTTCTGGCAATCTTCCAGATTATCTTCAGCTGATAATTTGTTGTACTCCCAGTATTTGTGGATTTTACCAGTCAAACACTATTTTGTTAATTAGTAGTAAGGGTAGAAGGGGAGCTTAGAATGACACCTGTGTCTTCACCATCTTGGCTCTGCCCCCCTACAATGTTTTAAGACTGAAATGTAATATCATATGAAAGTGCTTTGAAACTTTAAAAGCAATCTACAAGCAGCAGTTATTATTATGACTATTTGCAAACTCAAGACACAAATAAAATTGTCTAGCCATTAGAGTTAGAATTTCTAATTTTCAGTTCTGAGTGATTAAGTTACTGTAGAAGATACAATAGGCACTTGTCTTACATAATACAGCACGAAATTCTGTACTTTGACCATAATCAGTACATATTTTGAGAAAACTATTTCAGCTGAATTTTCATTCTGAAAGTTTCATTCTTTCTATCTCTTAGCATTTAGACAAAAGCAAGGCATTTTAACAGAAATTCTATATGTCATGACATTATATAGAAGCATAATTTGAGCTTTTCTTTTGTTACTGATGATTTAAAAAGCAAACTTCTCCAGAGAATGGAAATTAATCTTCTTAATGGCAAAACTGAAATAATTTAGAATCAGTAAATATCATCTATGTAATTTTGTGAAAAATTGCAAAAGCTTGATAATTATTTTCACTATCCACTTCCCATTGGCAGTAAAGACTCTGTCACAAGATGTTTTGTTCATATGAATTCAGCAATTTACTTCCCTGCTAATATAGGTGAATCCAAATGTTTTTTTTATTTTAAAAAATTGTAAACCTAAGAATAGAAGAATACTCACAGTTACATGTGAAATTTGTTTTTAAATAAATTAATGTTTTAATAAATAAATAAATTGAAAACATAAAATCTCCACAAATACGGAGATAAACAGTTCAAAACTTAGCTTAAAAATGTATTTTCCTATAAATTCATAGTAATTTTTACCCATACGTAATACTAAGATCCGATCAATAGGAGCCTAACTCTAATAAGATGCCTAGTGTACTTTTTACTTGCTGACAGATTCCATGGAAGAAGCTGGGTAACTTTTAAAAAGGTTTGTGATGATACATAATGGAAAGATCCTTCTTCTCCATTAACAGCCTTCACAGGTATTCTGTTTCTGGTCCCTTTATTGCCTGAAGAATAAAAACCTTTTGATTGGAATCAAGGAATACATTCAAACGGGAACACATTCAAAGTCATAATGAGCTATTTCCCTCCTTTCTCCAGGTGAATTCTATTCAAGTGAAGAGACAAAAATGGTTCTAACTTTCTAATGGGGATTAAGCCCTTGCAATATAACACATACAAGAATGATGGTACTTATTCCAATTCCCACTTTCACAGATGAGTCCCTAAGGTCGAATCTTTCACTATAAGGTCTCTAGGCAAGTCTTTGATGTGTTGGTTAAGATTTCTTTTCTTTGAAGCTATTAGCTAAAATTCTAACTCTATTGTGTTCTCCCTTCCCCACAAAATTAACCACCAGTGAATTATACCCTATTATCATTTAACTATCAGTTGTTCATCAACTAAAATCAATTATATTTATAGAGAGATATTAACTGAAAAATATAGCAAGACATACAAACATTCATTCATTTTCTTCTCACAGCACTTGGATACATATTCATCCGGATAGTCCTTCAGTCCTTTAGGATAGTAGTTTAAACAAAATAGTTGCTACAAAGCATTCATCTCTACATGTTTGAGTCTGAATTCAGCGGCCAATGGAGAGAGTGACCTCCTCACTTGAAGGACTTCCATTTGAACTTCAAGTTAAGTCATTATGAAATGTCCTTGCTACTCGTCAGCATTATGCTGACAGAATACACCAACCTAGACTTCAGCTTCTGCTTTAGAACCTTGCCATCCTGACTTCCAGAAGCTCAAAAAGTTATAGTTTGTTCTATTGCATTTACAGTTTTCCATGTAGAGCAAGAACAGACAAAATAGTAAGAGAAAAAAGAGCAATGCTCTGTGTTAATGTGACATTTAAAGAGGCCGAAGTAGCAAAAAAAAAAAAAGAAAAAAAAAGAAAAAAGAAAAAAGAAAAAAAAAAGGCTGAGGTCTTCTTCTCCCTTAGAAAGCTCATAGTAGCCCTTAAATACTTCTCACTGTAAGATAGATAGCAGAGAAAGAAAAAACAACTAAAACAAAGGAAAACATGGCCATTCATAATTTTTTGAAGACCTCATGGCTCAGCAGCCCATCAAAAGGATCCTCTCTTTTCAAATAAGAAGAGGAAAAAAACCAGTAAGATTATCTGTATATGCTCTGAGGATGGTATTGTCATTCACCAGGCTACTGTTACATTCTTTAGCTATGGTTATAGAAACTTGACATGAACTACAATAAAGATTTCAGAGATCCATTTGAATAAATATTTCACTTTTGAACAAATTTGCCTATTTCATTGATAAGCACACACATACACTGTTATTAGAGATTGCAATTATTCAATACTACATTACAATTTCCCAACTTGCTTGATATCTGTTCCCACTTACCCTGTTTCCTAATATGTAACTTCAGTCTGGATCACTTTTCTGAATTCCAGACTTGTTTCTTCAGTTGTTTACTGAAGTTTTTTACATCCTTATCTGACTATCTCTCCAGTACCTGAAACTCAAAATGTCTAAGACTAAACTTTTATTTCCCTCTGATACCTTCTCTTAGTTAAGTTTTATTATTTTTGCTTCAGTTACAGATGCACATTTTTCTCCTCTGTTCCAAACATTTTGGGACTACTTTTCAATTTGCCCTCTCTCTCAAACCATATCTAATCATTTGCCAATTCTTGTTGATGCCACTTGCATAGCATCCCTTGAATGTATCACCTTCTCTCTGTTTATGTCTCTTTGTCTCTGTCTCTCTCAATTACTCTTTATCTCTCTGTGTCTCTGTCTCTTTCTTTGTTTCTGTTACACACACATACACATGCATTCATTCTCTCTCCATCCCCCTCGTTATTATCATCCTAATATATTTTCACCCTCCTAGATTATTAAAAAAAATCTCCTGGATAATCTCATCTTCTCTCTCTTCTACTTCCATACCATTCTTTATACTATTGACAGAATAACCTTTGAGTACATGCTTCTTAGCAAAGTTAGAGAAAATCCCACAACTGTTTTGTCTGCCCTCAGTGCTTCTAGGCAATCCTGTAATATTTGTTATCAATTTACTATTCAACTTTCTACAGTGTCTATTCTAAATCTTTTTATTTCTCCTCATAACCTACTTAACTCCCTTCCCTTCACTTTTAGTTCTGAAAACCTTCCCTCATATTTTATTGAAAAAAATGGGGTTATTATCTTCTTGATATTACTCCTAACCCTTCTATCATTCAGATTCTTTTTGAGTTTCCTCTTTCATTCCTGTTTAATATGAAGTAACCTTACTCCTTACCATTCTACTTGTTCAGATAATCCATTCTATCCAGTCTTCTCCAACAAATTGCCCTTCTGTCATCTTCATTCTTTTACTGATTTTTAAACCTCTCTCAGTCTTAGCTCCTTTCTTACTGCCTACACTCTTTCCCATATATGCTCCATCTTGAACAAAAACAACAAAAAAAATTGCTTCACTTGATTTTTCTATCCCTGTTAACTATTATCTTACATCTCTTCTGCCTTTTGTAGCTAAACTCCTGGAAAAAGTCTATTTATATTAGATAAACTCCACTTTCTTTCCTGTGGATGTCTTCTTAACCATTATAATCTGACTGCCAATCTTATCATTCCATGGAAATTGCCCTACTCAAAAATTACCAGTGATCTAGTAGTTGCCAAATTTTGAGACCTTTTCTCAATCCCTATTCTCCTTGATTTCTCTGCAGCTTTTGAATTGTTGACCACCCTTACTTCCTTGATAATTTCTTCTTTCTAGGTTTTTGGGATATTATTTTTTCCTGTTTCTTCCTCTTACTTATTTGACCGCTATTTCTCTGTCTTCCTGCTGGATCCTTTTCCATATGATGGCCTCTAATTGTAGGTTTCCCTTAACATTCTGTCCTTGGTTTTCTTCTATTCTCCCTCTATTTGATAGTTTTATAAACTCCTATGGATTTAATTACTATGTCGATGATTCACAAATTTATCTTTCCTGCCCAGATCTCTCTGCTAACTTCTATTTTCACATTTACAATTGCCTTTCAAATCTTTTGAGGAAGGTATCCAGTAGACAATTTGAACTCACTACATTCAAAACATAACCATTACCTTACCCCTAAACTCTTTTTCCTTCTACTTTTCCTGTTCCTATAGAAGGCAACAATATCCTCCTAGTCTTTAAGATTTGCAACTTAGGTATTATCTTCAACTCTCTCTCATATTTTGCTAAGCCTTTTCATTTTCACCTTTGCAACAACTCTCAAATGTGCTCCCTCCTCTCCTCTGATACTGCTATCAGTCTAGTGTAAACATATCATTTTATGCCTGGATTATTATAATAGCCTTTTAGTGGGTGGATTAGCCTTCTTCAAGTACACCCCAACTATAATTCCTTCTTCATTCATCCATTGAAGGGATTTCTTCCCTTCAGTTGTTGTGTGTGTGACTATATCACTCCTCTCCTCAATAAATTTTAGTTGTTTCTTAGTGCTTTAAGGACCTAATACAAAATGCTGTTTGGCATTCAAAGTGCTTCATAACTTAGCTCCCTTCTACCTTTCCAGTCTTAGACTTTATTCCCTTACCCAAACTCTTCCTTCCATGAAGCCTTCCTGACTGCTCCAAAAATTAAGCATTCTTTTTCTTCATTTCAGGAATTTTCTTGGACTATTTTCCATTCCTGAGATATTCTTCCTTCTCCACTTTATTACTGATCTCCCTGCCTTCCTTTAAGTCTCAGGTAATGTTCCAATTTCTACAGGAAGCCTTCTCTAACACTTCTAAATTCATTGCTTTCCTTCTATTAATTATTTTAAAATTCATCTTTTAGGTAACTTGCTTTGTAAATATTTGTGTTTATGTTATTTCCCCTATTAGATTGTAAGAGTTTTTAATCCAGTTCTTAATGCATTTTCTGACAGTAGATGTTTAATAAATGTTTATTGATTAATTCATTGACATAGATATGGTCATATAATTTTTTATACTCAAATATTTTCTAAACTAAAATTCAAACTCCTCATTTTCTACAACTTCTAGTGTTTTCTTCATCCTTCCTTTGTGGACATTTCATGGAATATCTCTTCACGTACTCTATACTCCAGTCAATTTTTCTACTCTATTTCTCTTCACCTTACTACAACATTTCTTCACTCCTCCTTGCTTTGGTTCATATTGTTCCTTCAAAATACCTTCCATCTCCTCTGTACCTATTAAATTCTTACTGATTCTTTGTTACACTCAAATATTCCACTTCTATGAAATTCTTTTTTTTTAAACAGCTAGGCAAGTAAAGACTTTCTTCCTTGGACTTCATTCTTCCATACAATTCTAGTGTAAAATTGTATTTTATAGTTATCTATGTTTGTTTTGACCTTCTACTAAAATTTAAACTCAAGCATGTACATTGGTATTCTAGGCTGTTTCTAATCTTTTTACTATTTGGAAAAAAAAATAGCCTTTTGATTGGTTACTGAGATAAAAGGAAACATGCTTTATTTAAAAGGCTGGCAGAGGCTTTTTTGTTGAAATTAACTATGTATCTTGCCTAGCTCTCATCAAAAGTTTTTGAATGAATAAATGAACATAGCTTACATGGATCTTTTAGTATAGTTTCTGTATTAATTACTCAAGGCTAAAAAATATAAAGTTAAATACTAAGATTCTAGGGTGGCAGAACCTTGGAAATTAATGGTCTTCACAGTGTGGATAACTATGTATGAGCCACAAAGTGGCTTTGACTGAATAGCATGACTTGGCAGTGCTGTATAATCACATTGTCAAGATGTTTCTTCCTCAATCACAGTAAAAGCTTTTAGACCATTATTCTTACTTGATTCAATCCCTCACTTCAGGACACTGTGATCAAAGCTACTGATTTTTTTTTTATCTTCTGACTGCTTCCATGGAGAAAAAGCACAGCAGATCCATTCCACTGAAAGTTAGAGTTTGCGTCATTCAGGAATGGGTTTTGTCATATTCAGAGAAATAATGTGAATGTTCAGTGAGCAGAACTGTCCACTGGGATATTAGAGATGTCTATATTAAGCTAAATTGGACTTTATTTGACAACTTCATTTCTTATCTGGCTAAATATCTAAGCAGTCATACTTTCACTAAATTTAAAATTTTCAAGAACTGAGAATGAGATATTTATACAATGTCCTAAATCTTAAGTGACATCTTCAAAGTTTTGAATGCCTGATACAGATGAGCATAAATAATCTGAAGTACTTAATAAAGAAAACAAGGAAGCAGAGGACTCACCTGAGCTCACACCCAAACCCATCCAAATATCTCCAAAAAATCAAACAAAGTCTAGAGTGGGAGAACCCACAAAAAAAGAAAAGTGAAATAAATTTTTAGGCCAAGACAACTTGCAAGGTCATAGGAAAGTTCTGTTGCACCAAGGTGAGAATGAAAAGTAATTCAGTTCAAGATGCCCAAGTGCAGAAAAGGCCCAGCAAAGCAAAAACAGATGTTAGGATGACTGAATCAGTTGCAGAAGTGGCAGTTTCCAGATTTTTTGGCCCATAAACAGTAAGGGGATTGGGCAACAAATTAGAAAAAAGATTTAGAGGGGTACCTTTGTTTTTGTTTTTATTTGTTTTTTGTGCAGCTGTTTTCAAGAGATAATTCCAAGGACTTTATTGCATTGCCTGTACTTGGAATTGAGTCACAGGCTGGAAAATGAGCTAACAATAAGCATTACATTCAGAATATTTCTTTCATCTTCTAAATAAAATTAAAAATAAGGCAAAAAAATATTAGTGACTATATTGGACTGAAGGAGAAAGAATATTTTTTCCATTTTTATTTATTTTTATTTATTTTTTTTTATTATAGCTTTTTATTTACAAAACATGTATGGGTAATTTTTCAGCATTGACCCTTGCAAGACCTTCTTTTCCAACTTTTCCCCTCCTTCCCCCCACCGTCTCCCATAGTTGGCAGGTAGACCAATACATATTAAATATGTTAAAGTACATGTTAAATACAATCTATGTATACATATCTATATAGTTATTTTGCTGCACAAGAAAAAAATGGACATAGAAATAAGGTAAAATTAACCTGAGAAGGAAATAAAAAATGCAAGCGGACAAAAACAGAGGGAGTGGAAATGCTATGTTGTGGTTCACACTCATTTTCCAGAGTTCTTTCACTGGGTGTAGCTGGTTCTCTTCATTACTGAACAAATTGAACTGATTTGGTTTATCTCATTGTTGAAGAGAGCCACAACCATCAGAATTGATCATCATGTAGTATTATTGTTGAAGTATATAATGATCAAAGAGAAAGAATTTCAAGAATATAATACAATAATGAAATTTCCCACCACTATGGTGTAATCATAATTTGTTTCCCAAATTGTTTAAGTAGTCTTAAGTTTACTCTAATGAAAATGTTTCCCTTATTTCTGTCTCTGTTGCTCTTCAGTCAAAATCTCTCTATCATGATCCCTTTCACAGTTTACAAAATTTTCTAAACCTAGATAGCTCTTTTTAATATACAATACTTCTTCCACATTTCTTGCATCTTTTTCTTAAGATATATTCTTCTTGTGTTTTATTCTGAATAAGAATCTCATTGCATCAAATATAAGTAAGATTACTTTAGATTCGAATCTTTAGTTCCTTTTGTGTTGCTAATACTTTTTGCATTTGTACATAGATATCTAAGGCCAAAAATTTTATTGTTGACTACTCCTGTGAATTCTTAGGCATCTACAATGATATTTTTCCTATGTTGTAGCTATTCTTTATTATTTTTCACTCAATGAGATAGGCAAGATACTTATTCCCATTTTTGCTTCTTTTTTAGGCTAAAGTATTCTCTATTAACTTTGTAAAATTTAAGAAAAATATATTTTCCCAGCTTTTGTTAGGTCCTATGGCCAGAAACTCATAATTCTTATATTTTAAGAAGTTGTCTTTGAACCTAAACCCCAATATTATATGTGATCTTAGATTTCTTTTTAATTTCTATATCTGCTGTTATTTTCTGAAACCCTCTCTAAGATGAGAAATAGTGAAGAAAATACTACCTCTCTCCCTTAGGTTTGTTTCATGCCTATGACTTCTTTATTTTTACAAATATTTTCTAAATTTATCTTTTGTATCTAAACAAATCATCAAAATAGTTAATTATATAGTTCAATAAATTTAGGAAAATTCTTAAATAATTTTAAGTGAATGAATAAATTATTCAGAAGTCTAAAGAAAATTTGTTGAAAACTAAAGAATAAATATAAGTAAAACTATATCGCCAAAGAGCTATGACATATATTCAGACATTAAACAAATTGAAGGCAAAAATAAAATATGGCTTTTTTATCCTCATATACAAATTAGTTTGATTTTATTTATTACATATCTATACTTTGCAAGGTGATTTTTAGATACACAGGATGAAAAATGCCATTGTTTCTGTCCTCTAAGAGTTTATAATCTAATAGAGGCAGTAAAAGCAGGTATACAGATACTCTATGAAGAAGAACATAATGGATTAAAGAAGAGACAAGGAAAGTTCTCTGAGAATTTTGAAAAGTTGTATTAACAAAACTTAAAGACCCATTAAGACAGAGATATACATATGAATAACAAAATATTATGACTACAAAGAAGAAATCATCTTAGAGGTAATTTGCCATCACATAATAAAATAAAGTACTAGCAAGAACAATTTAATAGTTCTGTTACGACATTCAAGTAGGTTAAGATAATGACAGTATTGTCAAAGGCTGTTTGTATGTATAACAACAGAATGAAATTGGCTATGGATAGTTGATTACAGGTTTTAATTCAACATGATTTCATATGAAAGTTATATAACCAATAGAAGTAACATTTTAAGCCTCTGTATCTTGTAAGGCAAAGATTGTAGACAACAACAACAACAACAACAACAACAACAAAACATCTATCTGTATCTGATTCTGTTGTGCCTGTATTGAGAAATTTGATACTTGACACATCATAGGAAGCATCAGAATTCATTGTGAACTTCTCTGAAATACTAGGTTACTCTTAAAATCCTAAATCCCATGACTAGTTTTATTTTTTTTTCATTAGTGGTACTAATTCATATATTGTATTTAACTTATACTTTAACATATTTAACATGTATTGGTCGACCTGCCATCTGGGGGAGGGGATGGGAGGAAGGAGAGGAAAAATTGGAACAAAGGGTTTTGCAGTTGTCAATGCTGAAAAATTACCCATGCATATATCTTGTAAAAGTAAAGTAAAGTTATGTAAAAAAAGAAAAAAAGAAAAAAAGGAAGTAGTACTAATTGAAAATGTGCTAATTTAGTTAAACAACATTTTGTTTCTTATAATATATAACGCATTGGCTTATAGTACTGAAAATTGACGTTATTCTATTAGCACTAGAATAATCACTTGTCACCTTCCCTAAAACAAAGAATTTTCTAAAGGCAGTTATACCCTGTAATTGTTCTCTATTGACTTTGACATTGGGAATATCACAGTTATGGCACAAATACTTATCCAATGTGATATTGAGGATATTCTCTTAAGAACCCCTAAAATAAATTTTAATTTTATGTCTCCAGAGTAAATAAACTAATAAATGAAATGGTAGAAATGTGATTTTCTACTTTTACATGTCTAAAACTTTTACATAAGTTCTCAACTAAGTGTTACTAATGAAAGCAGAAGAAAATATCAGGAAGTCACTATGAATTTTGTGTAAAATATGACCATCTTTTAGGCTTAGAAGTTTTCCAATTTATTATAATTTCACTGTGCTTTCTGGCTTAGGACTTGTGATTATAAAAGGTTGTAAAAGAGAAAAAGAACTCCATGGGTGAGAAAGACTATATGATACAAGAGTAATTTGAGCATAATGTGCTTCTTGACTGATGGGCTCATTTGATAATGTCTAACATTGTTAGATAAATTGGATTTTCAAAGAATAGTTTCTTTTGGATTGAGCAGTAATAATTAAAGTAAAATTTAACTACATGTAAAGATCCTCCTAGAAATCCCGAAGAAGTCTATTTAAGTGATGCAATACATATTTATTAAGTGCCTACTGTGTAAAGAGTGTTTTACTAGGCCTTTGTCAGTAATTTTTTAAAGTCTTAAACTGTCATCTGAAAGAATGTTTCACCTCCATAGACAATATTTTATCTCAGGTAAAGGGGTATCAGAACTACTGAGGCAACTGAAATGAAAAAGATTTTCATGGCAAATAGGGAAAATGATCATGGAAATGGCAAGGGGCAGTAATGAATTACACAATCAGGATCATGGAGAAACAGAAAAGAAATAATCCAATCCTCTTCATCTCCTGCAAAAACTGATATTTCTTTTTTTTTAATAACTTTTTATTGATAGAATGCATGCCAGGGTAATTTTTTTACAGCATTATCCCTTGCATTCACTTCTGTTCCGATTTTTCCCCTCCCTCCCTCCACCCCTTCCCCCAGATGGCAAGCAGTCCTTTACATGTTGAATGGGTTACAGTATATCCTAGATACAATATATATGTGCAGAACCGAACAGAAAAACTGATATTTCTATCAATAAAGTACAACAGGAAAAAAAGTGGGACAAAAGGCAAGATCAGATAATAACGTGTCTGAAAGAGGAAACACAATATGTACTTATAATCTTTTATTCCATGAGAAATACAGAGAATGAAAAAGGAATAAGTATAAGATCCATGAATTTAAGGATAAAAGCCTATTATAGAAAAAAAAAAATGAAGAGAACAAGGTAAAGAAATCTCTTTTAGGAAAAATGCAGAAAAATACAATCCAATAAAATAAGATGAAAGGGAAGAAAGGGAGAGAAAATTACTTTCCTGGAAAATTACTTTATTGCTTAACTCAGAGAAGTCCTGAAGGGTTACTAGAGCTAAAAGATGTCTGTTTTTTTCTAAACTAATTCAAGAAAATTCAAAATATCAAGTTGCATATATACCATAGATAACAGAATGATTTGATAATGGGTAAGAAATCTGCATAATTATTCAGATCAAAATACAGTGTAAAGCATCTCTATCAAACTTAAAGCAAGCATTATGTGTGATTGGAATAATACTTTCAGTCTTCACAATAAATATTGGAATCAATTCAGGAAGTCCACTTCAGTCCATCTTCCAATTAATCATTAAGTTGATCTTCCTGGAATGCAGGTCTGATCATGTCAGTCCTTGTACTTAATATACTCTGATGGAGGTGTATGGGTTGTTCAGGAATTACTAACACCTCTGGCATAAGGGCTTGCTTAGCCTCCTTCACAGCTTCTCATTCACCTTTGGAGTCCATCTAGCATTCTCACCTGTGATTCTAAAGAGTTCTAACAAGTACAGCAGCTAGAGTTCAGTAAAATTGTCTCACAACAAACAATAAACCAGATTCACGGTACTCAAGCCCTTCAGTGAGTTATAGTTGTTTACTTCAAGCAGGTGAAGATTTTCTCAGGGGAAAGATGGTGAGGGAGGCAAATGAGAAAAAAAAAAAAGTATTCTAATGACCATGAAGGTAGCTGAAGTAGATACTGAGGAGTACTTGGACCTTGGTCAGACACCAAACATCCAAGGACACCCACTGAATCCTGGGCATATTTAATTGTTTTGACTTTTGTTTTGGCATTGGACTTCAATAACTCTGGAAGTGAGAGTGAGATTGATAATTTTGTGCAACTCTACCTTACATTCAAGTCATAGGCAAGTCAGCATATTACCCTATGATGCCATTGGTGATCTTTGCAAATGAAGGATGAACAATACTACTAAGAACATTCAAGTGGCTCTCCATCATTTCCAGAATTAAATATAAAAAATATGTTTGGCATTCCAAAGCCTACGTAACCTATGTTTCCCTACATCTTACGACCCTCAACTTTGTGTATTTTTTAATCTGCTTATACTAACTTATTTTCTGTACTTTATATACAAATTAAAAAATATTCAATTTCTAAGCTATTCTTTATAAGAATGCTCTCCGGCATTTTAATCTGTGCTTCCTGGCTTTTTTAAAATCCCACCTAAAATCCCATCTTTTTCAAGAAGCCTTTGTTTTTTGTTTTTGTAACTTCACTTAAAGCTAGTTAATTATCACCTCTGTTGATTATCTTCAACTTTTTACAAAACATGAATTATTTAGAAATTCCCTATTTAAGGAAAAATTAATTTCTGGGACAAAGAAAAATCAGTATGGCAGAAATTAGGCTTATAGTAACACCTTATGCCATTTCCCAATATATTTTATAATTAATATGTCATTAATATTTAAAAAAATTAAAAACAGAAAAGAGGCAGATCATTTGTCTTTCATGGGTATAAGTTTGAGATGCATTCTTAAACAAAAAAAATTAATAGAGGAAATAATAAAAACAAAAGTCATAACTTTAATTTCATGAAACTGAAAAATACTTTCATATAAATAAAATTAAGACTTTGAAGATAAAAAGCAATCAAATGGGGCAATTGTTTGTCATATTTCTCTGAAAGTTTATCTAAGATATATAAACAATGAACAATTGACATTTTGGTACACAACAAAAAGAGTAAGTATATATACAAAGGTATATACATGGTCATATATATAATGTGATATTTGAATGCAATCATTCTTTGCTTTTTCTCTAATCAGTGATAATTTTGAGAATTCTTTGTTCATATCCAAAGTATAGGAACAATTATTAAAAGAAGAATTGGAAATTATTAACAACCATGTGGAAGAAAGCTCTAAATTATTAATATTAAAATTTACAAATCAAACGGTACCGGAGTTTTGCTTGATACAACAATGAGAGTTGAAAATGTTCTTAAGTTTGTTGAAAGATAAGCACACAAACATTATTGATATAGTGGTGACTCAGTATGCCCACTTTGGAAACAATTTAGAATTGTGAAGATGAACTACAATATCCATATCCTTTCACCCGTAAGTTTCTATTTTAGCTTTATAACTCAAACAGGCTGTGGATAAGAAGAAAATTTCTATCTTCATAAAGATATTTATATCAACTATTTGGGGTAGCAAAGAATTGGGGGGGGTAATTATCCACCAATTAAGGAATGGCTAAAAAATGGGTACCTGAAAGTAGAATATTATTATTCTGCAATAAGTGACAGATATAATGAATACAAAAATTGTGGGGTTACATGAAATGATTCAAATTGGTATATAGTGAAGACAACTACATACACAAGAATAAGAAAAATGCAAATGAAAATGAGCACAAAACAATTAAAAAGTATTATAAAACTACAAAGAACAAGTATCATTTCAATAAAGTTATAAGAAGATATTCATCCTATTTCTTTACAAAAGTGGGAGAGGTACAAGGGTGTCATACTTGCACATATTTTCAGACTTTTTATGTGACCTTTTTTTTTTCTTCACAATATTATGTATTATATGGGATGGTGCTTTGTGAGGGGAAAAGGAAAGAATACAATTGAAATTTGATTTATGTAAAATATTAATAAAGATTATTTTAATAATTGACTGTAAAATACTCAGAAGACAGAAAAAGAAAGTTCAATAGAAGACTTAGATAAATAGTACTAATTTAAAACAGCCTCAACAAATTAAAAAAAAACACTTTATATTATATGTAATGTAATTATATATTATATATATGATATAATGCCTATATTATGTTAAAATAGATTTTGGAACTCAACTTTTTTGTGAATGTATTTAATTTATGTGTTAATGTGCTTAACTTGTGTTAATTGTGTTTATAGAATATTTCTGTCTTTCTACTTAAAAAAGACTACCCTGACCACACTTAGAATATGGTATTCCTATGCAAAGAATCTAAAGAAAGTCACTGACAAACTTGGTTCTAAAGAGTCTGGGAAAAAAAGTCATTCATCCATAGGGATGAAATCACAGGTTTGGACCATTTTTAAAAAGAGAGATTTCCCCTTTTGCTTGACTTTTCTTCTCTCCTGCTACCCATTTTTGTTTTTTTCACAGTTTTAAGACACAATGACTTCATTTTTCTTACCCTCATCAAAACTTGTTCTCAAAAGTATACAGTATAAATGTAAATTTTCCCATGGTTTGGTATTTTTATAGGAATTTTAAAGAATTTCAGACATCATTGATGGGAAGAGGAGGAGATTTTAGGTTTTAATGCAAACAGCCTTTTAGATAATTTTGAAATTACATTTGAAAGGCAATCACATTTTCAAGCTTTGTTAAAGAAGCAAAAAAAAATACTTTTAGTGTCCTTTGCTTTTGACTACACTAATAATTTTTTTGTAAATCTACACAAATATATGACTGTTGCATTTCTTTGGTACATCTTGTCATAAAATATGCACAATGCAATTTATATATAAATATAATGAAGCACATGCAAGTAAATATAATAAGAAGCATTTATTAAATTTCTATAATATATAAGCCACTCTTCTATCACTAGTGATACAAAGACAAAACAAACATTTGCCCTAAAGAAATTAAATTTTACTGAAGGGGGGTAAGGCACAAATTTTTTTTGGCACACTGTAGAGTTTTCATAAATGTAAGTGTAATGTCTAATAATTTCTGACCTAAAAGAAAAGACAGTGGATGCAAAGTGATAGGCCTATCCAATATTGAGCCTTCGTTGAGCAATAGTTTTAACTATCACTGTGTCACACACATACTCCACCTTCTCTGAAGTTATCTATCCCACCTTTTGTTTGTTTCTTGGGTTAGCCATTCAAATACTACTAACTTGGAGCATTAAAAACATTACCAGAGTGTTTGGAAAACCTATGTTCAAATTACAGTTCTGCTACTTACTAAATATATGCTATTAGGCAAGTCATTTAACTTTTTGCATCATCTTCATCTAAAAATAATTGATTTGGAAGGTGACTTCTTTATGGTTTACAAGAGTTCTAAATTTATCTTATGTCACATCACTTCTTTTTCAGAAATATATTTCTTCTGACCATCTTTATCTCTTTATAAAAATATTACTCAATGTCAAATTTAGGAATAATCATAATCTAACACTTTTAGGCAGTTTGTCTTTAGATTAAAAAAAAACAGAAATTTAAGACATGTTAATTTGTGTTTCATTTATAATTCCTCATATTGCATACCTTTTCAATAAGAAAATTAAGCTCCCATTATCTCAATCCTACTTTTTCATCATGTTTATGGAGAATAATTCTCACTTAGTTTCTAACCTAAGGCTTTTTCCCCAGAAATAGAGGATAATATAAGGAATTTTTAAAAAGAGTATTCAGAGGATAGCTATGAAGCAGTTATAGAAGAGGTGTTTTTATTTCCACACAGAAAAGCAATTGTTAATAAAAACAAACTAGGAAGGAAGGAAAGAAGGAAAAAAGGGGGAAGGGAGAAAGGAAAAAAAATAGTTAGGCATTGATTTTGCCTCTTTTGGCATTCCAAGTATCTAGCACTATTTCTAATATACAGTAGGTATTTAATAAATAAATGTTTACTAGTTAATTCTCTTACTCTGTGCCAAGTACCATATAAGTTACACATATTATCATATTTGATAACATAAAAACCTTAAGAGTTAGTTGGCAATATTAACTCCATTTTATAGATGAGAAAATCGAGACATGTAGTTGTTAAATGACTTTCCCAAGACAGTGAGTGTCTGAGGGCAAAACTAAAGTCTTGTCTTTCTGAATTCAGGCCCATCCACCACACCATATAAAACTGCCTCTAAGAAAAAAAAAAGTTCATTGCTTTAGAAAGTAATAATTCAAGCCTCATTAGGACATTTGCTATAATGTTGCTCATTAGCTATTTTACATTTAACCTCCCCTGGGTACAGCCTGATCAATGCCAAATGGGCTTTTAAATTTGATGTTTTCTTTCTTTGCTGGTGACTCTTTTCTTACAGGCCGGTCTATTTCTGTTACTGCTAATGTTGCTGAGATAACTGCTCTACTAGCAATAAACCTTTGCTCATTGCCTAGTAGATATGGGGGAAAATACTAAATACTTTTTCATCTCTCACAAGGCTTCTTTATTGTTGATGACGTCTAAAATGTCAAGAACTCAGTGTTTTCAGCCCTTTGTGAGTAAAGGCATTCCCTTTCTCTATTCCATTACCCAATACCACATACACACAGAGCCATTGGAGCTCCCATAATTATAAAATTAGGATTTTTCAGTAGGGTAATTTAAGGAATCAAACATTTTCCTCTTGTATATCTGGAGTAAGATGGTAGTACTCTTCTCAGTCTGGTCCCTAATTCCAAGCAGGCACTAATTACAAGCTTCCAACTCACAAGAGAAGGAAAGGAGTGGATGACTATTTGATAGTAATTCCCAAAACAATATTTGTTCCACCACAAACACCAAGAGACAAAGTGATGAGAAACTTTAAATCAGTTAACAAGGCCTGCATAGAAGGTAGTAATAGAGCTAGCTCGTGAAGGTCTTGAGAACCTGTTAAATTTTCAGTGAAGGTGTTTCTACCTTATGAAGTCACAGATGAAGTCTTGGTGTATTGTTTCATTATCTGTTTATACTTAAGAAAATGATAGAGAAACTGTAAATAATGCAGAGTAAACTTAAAGTTGCAATTCTGTTTTTTTTTTTTTTGAACTGGTTGTTAAACATTTACCTGTAATTGTAGCTTTAAGATTACTTTAAAACCATTTCAAATTTATTGTTCAGTTGTTATTTTATCATGCATTTGGGCAGGGCATTAATATTCCCTTGGCCCTTGATACACCTGTCATAATATTTTTCTTGATTTCCTAAGATAATTTTTTAAAATGAGTAATATGATTATGCTTTATGTTAACTTTATTACTTGCTAACCAATTTTTTTCTGTCAAGAAAATCTTAGTTTTAACATCTCAAAAATTTCTAGATCAAATTCAATCTAATAATTTATAAATAGATAAACTGGGACAATGTTATAATCCATTTGAATTAGAGTCCTTCTGATATCCCTATAACTTGAAGATAAAGAAATAGTATCTTTACAATTGAAGATATGTACTTAAGGAAAAACAGTAGACTAGTTTTCTGAGAGTTCAAGGTATTCAATGAGTACTTTTTTTCTCTTACTGCTCATATTGCTTCTGAAGATATGAGGATCTGGGGGCAGGATGCAAGTTAAGCTATCAGAAAACCCAAAGATAGAGATAACTTGATTTTATCTTACTGAAAACAGTTTGAAGCTATGAGAAGTTAAACACTTCTCCAAAGAACATATAAAGAAGGGAACCAAATAAAGACCAAAATAAATAAATGAGGGAAAAATAAAGTTTGGAGTAAGAGATAGAAAGGAAGTGGAGTATAAGATACATCAGTCAGAGTCAACTCCTTCTTGCTTATCATCTCTGAATATTATCCTTTTTTTTCATTTTTCAAGAAAGTTTTCTTTCTCTATAAAATGGAAACAATTCAGTTTCCTGGCATGGAATTTCTGTCCTGTCCAGGTTTCACAGGCATATGACAATGACATCAGTGCAACAGCTCTGTAGACCTTCAGTTTGTTATCAGTCTATTAAGTCTCCTCTTCCACACTTTCCTTCCAAATCTCGCAAACACTGACCTAACTCTAGTAATGCGTTTGACAATCTCATTGGAATACCAAGATGCTGAGGTCTTTCTGGAACTAAACTACCAAGCATTCTAACTCTACTGCAGAAAGCACAACTCTGTTGGACTGGCTATATTGTTCAAATGCCAAATGTATGCTTGCTGAAAAAGATTATTTTATGGAGAGCTCACACAGGGCAAGTGCTCAGAAGGTAGTCAGAAAAAGCAGTACAAAGACATGAGTCTCTCTTAAGAACTTTAGAACTGATTATATGATAGGGAAGACACTGGCACAGGATAGCCCAGGATGATGTGCCATCATCGGAAAGGTCTATGAACAAAGCAGAATTTAATTAATTCAGAAGAAACATGAGTTGCACAAAGTTAAAGTCCACCCCAATGTTCATAGAGACTATTTCTGTCCAACGAATGGCAGAGCATTCTATGCTCATATTATTTTGATCAGTCATAGTAAGATACACTGTAATTCAATGTTGATATAGTGATATCATTTTACTCCTCTCTGAGAATTAAAAACAACAAACTTTCCATTTAATCTATCCTATTTCTGTGGGAATTTAAATCCATATTTTGCCATTTATTTATATCCTGTCAATTGGAATAGACTCATTCTGGGGAAATTTTTTTAAAATCATTTTATGTGATTCTTATGTGATATTCATTGTACATTTTTATGCTTGTATAAATGCATGTGTTGCTTTTTTTCTTATGGCAATTTGGTCTTCATGACAAAAATCTATATACATGTCTAAAACACCCTCAAAAAACAAATGAACACATATTTATTAAACATTATGTGCCAGGGACTACAGATAGAAATACAGAAGCAAAAATTAAATACTTGCCCTCAAGGAATAGGATTTACATTTTACATGTGCACAAATGTGTAAATACAAAGGAATTTCATGGAGGAAAATAATTTGTAAATTATGGAAGGCCTCAGCTGGGGAGGCTGTACAAATCTGAGCTTAAGATTCTACAAGCCTGAGTGAAACTTGAACAAAGACAGTAATTATACAGTGCTGATAAGAGGCATGAGAACTATCTGTATTTAAGGTTTAGGAACAATCTGTATAAGAGTATGGAGATAAAATGAAAGAATAGGCAAGCTTTCACAAACAGTGTACTGCAGGAGACCACATCCTTATAGTCAGACCAACTAAAATCTGTGGAGAATACAAAATTTTATAATGTTTATTTTTTTGCTGACTATAAAAGGAATTTGTTTTCTTTCTTTCTTTTTTTATTATAGCTTTTTATTTACAAGATATATGCATGGGTAATTTTTCAGCATTGACAATTGCAAAACTTTTTGTTCCAACTTCCTCCCCCCTTCCCCCAATACTTTCCCCCAGATGGCAGGTTGACTAATACATGTTAAATATGTTGAAGTATAAGTTAAATACAATATATGCATACATGTCCAAACAGTTATTTTGCTGTACAAAAAGAATTGGACTTTGAAATAGTGTACAATTAGCCTGTGAAGGAAATAAAAAATGCAGGCGGACATAGACGGATTGGGAATTCTATGTAGTGATTCATAGTCATCTCCTAGAGTTTGTTCTCTGGGTATAGCTGGTTCTGTTCATTACTGCTCTATTGGATCTGATTTGGTTCATCACATTGTTGAAGATGGCCACGTCCATCAGAGTTGATCATCACAGAGTTTTGTTGTTGAAGTATAATGAGCTTGTGGTCCTGCTCATTTCACATAACATCAGCTCATGTAAGTCTCTCCAGGCCTTTCTGAAATCATCCTGTTGGCCATTTCTTTTTTTTTTTTTTTTACAGTTATTATTATTATTATTTTTAATAACTTTTTATTGATAGAACTCATGCCAGGGCAATTTTTTACAATATTATCCCTTGCATTCACTTCTGTTCCGATTTTTCCCCTCCCTCCCTCCACCCCCTCCCCCAGATGGCAAGCAGTCCTTTACATGTTGAATAGGTTACAGTATATCCTGGATACAATATACATGTGCAGAACCGAACAGTTTTCTTGTTGCACAGGGAGAATTGAATTCAGAAGGTATAAATAATCTGGGAAGAAAAACAAAAATGCAAGCAGTTTATATTCATCTCCCAGTGTTCTTTCTTTGGGTGTAGCTGCTTCTGCCCATCTTTGATCAATTGAAACTGAATTAGCTCTCTTTATCGAAGAGATCCACTTCCATCAGAATACATCCTCAAACAATATCATTGTTGAGGTATATAATGATCTCCTGGTTCTGCTCATTTCACTTAGCATCAGTTCATGTAAGTCTCGCCAGTCCTCTCTGTATTCATCCTGCTGGTCATTCCTTACAGAACAATAATATTCTATAACGTTCATATACCACAATTTACTCAACCATTCTCCAATTGATGGGCATCCATTCATTTTCTAGCTTCTAGCCACTACAAACAGGACTGCCACAAATATTTTGGCACATACAGGTCCCTTTCCCTTTTTTAGTATCTTTTTGGAGCATAAGCTCAGGAGAGACACTGCTGGATCAAAGGGTATGCACAGTTTGATAACTTTTCGAGCATAGTTCCAAATTGCTCTCCAGAATAGCTGGATGTGCTCACAATTCCACCAACAATGTATCAGTGTCCCTGTTTTCCCACATCCTCTCCAACATTCCACATTATCTTTCCCTGTCACTCTAGCCAATCTGACAGGTGTGTAGTGGTATCTCAGAGTTGTCTTAATTTTCATTTCTCTGATTAATAATGATTTGGAGCATATTTTCATATGTCTATAAATAGTTTCAATTTCTTCATCTGAGAATTGTCTGTTCATATCCTTTGACCACTTATCAATTGGAGAATGGTTTGATTTCTTATAAATTAGAGTCAATTCTCTATATATTTTGGAAATGAGGCCTTTATCAGAACCTTTGATTGTAAAAATGTTTTCCCAGTTTATTGTTTCTCTTCTAATCTTGTCTGCATTTGTTTTGTTTGTACAAAAACTTTTCAATTTGATATAATCAAAATTTTCTATTTTGTGGTCAATAGTGACCTCTAATTCTTCTTTGGTCTGTTGGCCATTTCTTACTGAACAATAATATTCCATAATATTCATATACCACAATTTATTCAGCCATTCTCCAATTGATAAGTGGTCAAAGGATATGAAGGATAAGGCATCCTCTCAGTTTCCAGTTTCTGGCCACTACAAAGAAGGCTGAAACAAAGAAGGAATTTGATTTCTTAGAACAAAATATCATTCTTAAAAATTTTCTCTTCCAATAAACTCTCCAAACATGAAAATATTAAGATAGCACAATATTCTTTGAGATACAATAGAGATAACTTTTTTGACAATATTCTGCTTCTTAATATAAACCCAGACAAAAAACATGTATATGTGTTACTTAATAAATGTACTTGTCATTATTATATAGGATTGCCAGTGGAAAGTCCAAATGGAAGTTTTATTTTTGTTTGTTTTGTTTTGTTTTGTTTTGTTTTTTTCCCAAATCTGTTGAAATCTACCAGATGTTCCTATTTGTAGATGACATTGTACTAATTGCATCAAAATCTGAAACAACACTGTGTCAATGTTCATGCTTACCTGGGTCTTGATATTAGAAGTCAACTTTTTGGTTTAGTTCTAGTCTTTTTATAGAAATTTAAAATCCTTCTGTTTCATTGAATGACTATTTTGTATTATGCTTAATTTTGCTGAGTAAGTGATTCTTGGTTGTAACCTTAACTGCTTTGCCTTCCAGAATATTGTGATCCATGAACTTGAATGTTTTTGTTGCCAAGTCCTATTTAACCTTGGTTATGGTGCCCTTATATTTGAATTGTTTCTTTCTAGTCGTGACATTTTTTCCTTGACCTGAGAGTTCTGAAATTTGGCTATTAGATTCCATGGAGTTTCTATTTTGGGACTTCTTTCCTGAGATAATCAGTATACGCTTTTAGCACCTATTTTGCCTTCTGGATCCTGGACATCAAGACTTTTTTTATAATGTCTTTAAAGATACTATTCAGTTCTTCCTTTTGATTATGGCATTCAGATAATCCAATGATGCTGATTTTGTATCTCCTGGATCTATTTTCTAGGACAGTCATTTTGAATTTATTTAATTTATTCTTTTTAAATATATTTTAAAATGTTTATTTAAAACTGACTACAAAATAAGAAAAGACAAAATAGAAAAACAGAAAAAGAAAATAAAAACAGAACATTTTCATGTGTCTAGCAGAACATCGATTCAAAATATATAACAATAAATTTCTAGTTTAAGCAAGTATATATAATAATAGAAGAGATTATATTCATGCCTGCCCCATCTTTTCTTTGTTTCCTTGTAGTTTATTCTTTTGTTCTTTGTTGTGCACTTTTTAGTTTAATTTTTCCCCTTTCATGTCCCCACCTCTCCTAAGCAGGCTACAGTTAAGCATGGGGATATTTATATAATACATATATATTCATGTCCACATACATTCATATAACACATACATCTGTCTTATATATACACATGTATACAAACACAATTACATATATGTACACATGCATCTAAAATAATATTAATATGGCTGACACATTATATAAATTTCTCTCTTGATTGAATTTGACTTTGTCTAAGATAAACTATTACTAGTTCTTTTTTTTTTTTCTAATAGAATATGCTCCTGATCCTTGTTATAATATTTGTGTATATCTGTTATTTCTTATCCCTCCTAACTCTTCTACTATAATTCTATTACTTAACTGTAATGTTCTGGTTATCTTTCTGGAGGTCTTGGGAATAATCTTCATTTCAGCAGAATAATCACCACGAGAATAGTCAGGGATAAAATCCAAAGTTTTTATTCTCTCTTTCAGTCTGTCTCCTTCACCTGAGGCCTGGCTAGCTTTCTGGAGGCCCTCTTGGATCTTGGTTTCAGTGGAGGAAATGCAGGAGGACAGACCACCCACCATGATGGTGAGAGATGGAGTATCTCTCTCCCAGTCCTTATTGGCTCTCATATACTCTATCTCAAATACATCATCATAGGTGTCAATCTTATAGATTTATATTAAGTACTAAGTACATGTAAACTAGAAAATCATTATCATAACTCAACTGAATTAATAACATCTTGTTGTAATGTTATGGGCCAGAACTCTACTTGGAAAAAAAAAAAAGGATTCTTACAAGGTGCTAAGTGGAATTGATAATTGACCTCCCATTATTTGTTGTACGAGTAAATCAATCATACTAAACCAGAGAACTATTAATCACCATGCTAAACTAGATAACCATTATCTTACCAATTCCATTGAGTTAACTCCTTCTTTCAAGTATACTTCTCCAGAGTTCTGCCCTTTACACTTAACTTGTCCTGTTATCACTTAACCTCCCACCACCCATGGTTCCCTCACTTATCTTCTCCCCTCATGCTTTCCCTCCCTCTTTATTCCTTTCCCATTAATCTACATACACACCTTATCCCACTGTCATAAATCTATATATTCATATATCCTATCTTATCCTATTCACTCCCTCCTTATTTCTTTATAGATTTTGGAGGATGCTATACTCTTATGGTACACATGAGAGTATAGCATATCTATATATGTGTACTTATATGTATATACATATATAAATATGCATATGTGTATGTACATGTATATATGTATGTGTCTGTGTGTATGTAATGCATGTGTATTCACAACTATATATATATAGTTTTCTCTTTAACCCATTCCTGATGTAAGTAGGTTTTCAGAACTACAAACCCTCCTCTCCCCTCTAATAACTCCATTAGTTTTTCCTCTGCACCTTATTTGTAAAGCACAATTATTGTTTTTTTTTTTTTTTTTATTTTGTTGTAGATAGTTTTGCTTTTTAGAGACAGATCATATTCAGCTCTGCCCCAATCTTTCTTCTTGTTGTTGCTGTTGTTGTTGTTAAATATTAGTATTAGTTTTGCTGGATATGATATTTTTGGATCTATAGGCCTAATTCTTTTGATGGCTGGCATATATTATTCCAGAACCTGTGGTCTTCTATTGTAGTTAAAGATAAATCCTGTATTCTATGTAGCTCCAGCATATTTGAATTCTTTGTTTTTATTGTTGTTGTTCATCTGTTTGTTTATTGCTTGTAAAATTTTCTGTTTGGTCTGGAGATTTCAAAGTTTAGCAATAATATTCCTATATGTTTTTCTTGTAGTATCTCTTTGAGGTAGTGATCAGTGGATTTTTTCTATTTTTACTTTCTCCTCATTTTTATCACTCCAGCAAATTTTCCTTAATTATTTCTTGTATTATTGTGTTGAGATTCTTTTTCTTTTTCTTTTTTTTTTTTTGGGGGGGGTCATACTGTTCCATTATCCAATTATGCTTATGTTTATTCCTATTGATTTCTTTTCCAGATCTATTGCTTTTTTGTGTGCTTCATATTTTCTTTTACTTTTTTCATTTTTGTATTTTGTTTTGTTATTTCTTCCTCTTGCCCAATTCTAATTTTCAAAGAGTCATTTTCTTCTTTAAGACTCTGGACTGTTTTTCTAGTTGGTTGACTTTCTGTTCATAATCTTATTTTTCTTGGGTGGTTATTTAGTTTTTGTTTTTTCTTCAATTAAATTTCATTCAATTTTAAAGGTTTTTTGAGCTCTATAAATTATTAAAGGGCAGGTTGACATTTATATTATTCTTTGGGGGTAGAAGAGACTTTTATTTTATTTTTTACTTCAGTGTTCTCCTCTGAAGATGAACCCCAGTCTGCCCTATTCCCATATGGAGTTTCTATGGTTTGGTTCTTTTTTTGTGGGTTCATTTTTTAAAATGGTAAATTTAATGTCATCATCTTTAATACTAGGGTGAGGGTCATAGTGCCTCTAGTTTCACTTGAGTTTTCCCTTCTGATCTGGAATTGCAATCCAAAAGTTCTTACCTCATTCAAGTGCCAGCAACCAACAGCTCACTGCCTCTGCACTGAGCAGGTGTGCTGGTTCCTTGTGCCCAGGCCATTTCTTCAGTAAAGCCAGGCCTGAAGGGCTTAATCAGCAGAGTTTCCTTCAATCTTTCCTGATGGGCTCCCAACTTTTCAGACTGTCCTGTGGTTCTAGGATTCCCCATTTGCTGTTTCTTCAGAGGTAATCTGGAGATACTTTCACTAAAATTCCAGTGCTAGGGTCTTTCTTTGGATCTTCTCAGATTTTCTCTGGAGGACTTCTGTTCTGCCCCAAGTCTCATTTTTTTCAATTGGTCTTTGTTCTCCCTGAAGCCCAATCTTGTTTTGTTGGTGAGGGAAATATGGAGAGCTTGGAATTTTCTGACCTATTCTGCTATCTTCCCAGAATCCTATCTCTATTTAATTGATTCTTGTTATCTCATAAGAGTTATTGGCATTTACTTGTCTAATTCTAATTTTAAATTTGTTTTTTTCCCTTCAATTAGCTATTTTCCTTTCTTTTCCATTTGGTCAATTGTATCTCCTTTTGCCATCTGGCCTATTCTAGTTTTAAGCAGGTTTTTGTTTTCATAATTCTCTTGCATCATTCATTTTTTCCCTAATTTTTCTTCTACCTCTCATGTAATTTTAAGTTCTTTAAAAATATATGAGGTAAAAGAAAAGCTCTTTTTTGAGCTATTTCATAAGTTTTTTTTCTGTTTTTGTTTGTTTGTTTGTTTTGGGGGAGGGCAGGCAGAAGGGGGTGTTTATTCATAAGTATTTTGACATTGTGGTCTTCTGATTTTGTGTGTTGGTCTTCCATGTTACCATAATAACTTTGCATGGGTAGATAACTTTTTTCATTATGTTATGCTTTCTTTTGGTTGGTAGAAAGACCTTTTTTCTTTAAAATTTAGGTTCTGCTCCCAAGATGGAAGACATACTGTCTCAAGCTTCTTGTGCCATTGGCTGAAGGCTGTGGCTGTTGACTTGGTGCTGTACTGATATTACTTTGAGCTCTGTGGGACCCTCATGTTTGCTGATGTACTGGCAGGAGTCCTCAAACTTTTAAATAGGGGGCCAGTTCACTGTCCCTCAGACTGTTGGAGGGCCAGACTATAGTAAAAACAAAAACTTTGTTTTGTGGGCCTTTAAATAAAGAAATTGCAGAGCCCTGGGTGAGGAGGATAAACACCCTCAACTGCTGCATCTGGCTCATGGGCTGTAGTTTGAGGACCCCTGTGAGGGAATGGGAGAAGGAGGTAGGTGATAGTTCTGAAAGCTCTAGGGGTCTGTTAGCTTGCTTGATGTTATGTTGGGGTCCTAGTGTTAGGGACTGGTATCTGTTGGGGTTTGGCAGGTTGTTCCTTTATTTCCCTGGGACTACTCAGGCACTTGATAGTCTGGCATCTAGAGGACATCTACCTGCCCCAAAGTATCGAGACCAGGAATATATCTCCTTATGTGGGGCTAAGCCAAAGTTTGGGGTGATTTTCAGAGGTGGATTCTACCAGTTTCACTGGCATGTAGGGAGTCCTATTATTGTTGTTCATCTGCTCCATCACACTGGGTGTCAGAATTTCCAGCTAATTTGCTGAATTGCAACTTACTATTGGTTCTCTAGGAAGTTCTGTCCTGTGCCCTCTTCCCCTATTTCTCCCCCACCACCTTTATCTGATTGAGAGATCCTCCTGCTAATCCTGTAAATTTCCTGGATTAACAGATTGTTTCATCTCATATTCAAAATCTATTATATGACACTATTTTATGATAGCCTGGAGGTGAACATGAGAGGGTTACAATAATTCACTAGTTACTCCCCCATCTTAACTCTCAGTGCACGTGTTTTTAAGAAACTTTGATGTGTTCAATTTATCTAAAAATAAATTTTCATGCCTTACATTTGCACTGCTAGTGAAAATATAGTTGTGTTAATCTAACAGACATAGTTATTATTAGCATTAAAGGCCAAAGAAGCTAAAAGAAAGAAGGAAAACTTGATAGAATGAGAAATGTATCCCTGTATGGTACCAACCAAGCTTTTGTTATTTCTCTTCACATTATTACTATATTTTTCTAATACTACCTTTTCTTCCCTTTCTTCTGATCATTTCATTCACCCTGGATTAGGGGGAGGTTTAGAGGTCCAATAGGTGGGTGAACATCCAATTGTCAGTGAAGCTAATGAGGCTGTATGTTAGCAACATAGAGAGATAAAAGAAAGAACAAGGTTTATACTTAATTTGGTCTGACATTTTATGTCAGGTAACTATTTCAGAAATCATATGAAGAATGTTGCTGCTCTTTTCTCCTCTGAGTTGAAAGAATATATTCTATCAAGGTCATTTGAGCAAATCTTACATCACAGCACTATTCTCATTATGCAGGGAAGAAGTTAAGACAGGAAAATGGAACCTGAGAAATGGAGGAACTCATGGTAATATCTCTATCAGGCTACTTGGAGATTCAAGGTATTTGTCCTTTTTTCTCCTTCCTTATTGGGTATATATTGAAATCCAAATAGGAGGAGTAGGGAAGGTGGAAGCTATAACCTTAAATGCTTTCTCAAAACAAACAAAAACAAAAATGAAAAATAAAAAACTCATTAATTCACAAAGTATTATGATCATTACAGAGGTGAAAGCTACAAATCATGATCACAGGCATAAAGTACTAATCAGGATTCACTTAATTCAACCCCCTACCAGATTGTGTTGGGTGAACAAGAGATGCTAAACTATCCAGAGATGTATGGTGGGGAGAGTGGGGAAGGGAATAATATACCCACTCTGCCTCTGTGAAATCATGGCTTTATTTTCTTAATTATTTCCTTCTAATCTCCAAGAACGAGGGTGACAACAACTACTACATTGCTATTGCCAGAGATTTGACAGGAAAAATAAAAATTGCTTGTGCTTTGTATAGTTGCTATCTGGGGCTTATTATCAACTTGTATCTCAGGAGATTCACCCTGAATATAACTAATTTTTCACTCTTTATTATATTAATTTCAGTTAAAACATATGTATGAATACCCAGAAAGTTTAAGTTGACAAATCTAAATTGGGGCTATAAAATCTTAATGATATCAAATTGTTTCCCTTCTGGGTTTGACCATTACTAACATTCAATAAGTAGAATTGATCCAGGTTCTAATAGTTTTTTGGTTTTTAATATGTCATTTAGTATATACTGAAAATAAAAAATACATATACATAAACAAATTCAGTTTGTTGTCTGAAAGTAGATGGCTGCTCCCCTCAATAGCAATACAGAAGTAGAAATAATATGGCTACTTTTCCACTCTCTCTGAGGAAAGGATAAGTGAAGGTGGCAAGAAGATAAGGCTGATAAAAATGGAACAAATCCCTATTTCCAAAAATATGTCAGGAGGTAAGGCAGAGAGGGAGGAAGAATGTTCAAGATGTTCGAAACAACATATTTCATTCCTGCATCTCAGTTGGATGCACAGAAAGAAATATTCATTTCTGTTTTTCATGGCTCTTTTCCAATACTTATTTTGTTGAGGAGAAAAAAATAGGACTTATGGCTACAGATTAATCCATGATAAAAGAAACAAAAAACAGCATAGGTAACCAGGTTATGTCCTCAATCCAATTTATACTACCTTCAAAATCAATATCTTCTTTTCCAAACATGTGAGATTGAAATTTACCATTTAAAATATATATATATTAAATTGTAGATGAAAATGCCAGCATCTCTGTTCAGTTTCCATAGTTTCCAGATATTCCAAAGATAATCCCACCAATATGTGAGATGAACAATCCTTCATTTATCCCTGGAGCCAGAAATTTTGCAGTACCTTAAAAAAAGCCTGATGTTATTCTTCATAACTGTTAAAGCACATTGAAACATAAAAAATAAATGCCTGTATCTAACAGAAAAAGAATGATATACTCCTTGTCCTAAAAACATCTAAAAACATTTATCATTAACAAGTTTACAACATTTGCAAAATTCAACATATTCAGCATTCAAATAAGAATTTGCATAATGATTGTGTACAAGCAAAAAAAAAAATGCAGTAGCAAAACAAATATAAAAATAGCAATAGGCCTACATAATTATTAAGCACATCTAAGTATTAGCATTTCTTCAAATAAACAGGAAAATTATTTATAACTAAACAGAAAATGAAATTATGTTGATACATTAATAGAGAATCATGTAAAACATAAACAGCAAACTAACAAAACAGAAAAGTACTTACAATATGGAATAATTGATGTATAATAATAAACATATATTATCTACAAAGCACACATGAGATAATTAGAACTTTATATTGTCTTATGGCTACATGTACAACTCATTCAGTTTTGTTTGTGACATCATGTTAGTCTTGCTAAAATTTGAATAAATATAATTTTTGTGATTTGCTAATTTATATACTTAAAAACTTGGCCTAATTATATGACCTACTAATAATGATTATCAGAAAAAGTGAACTACTTTCCTAATCCTGAGTTAATTGAAAGGTTCTATTCTGTGAGATATATGTTCAGTAAGAATTATCACACATGAAGTTGTATCAGAAAATGTGTTGTGCCTGGATTCACTACTTTTCCTCATCTGAAATGGACTTCTCTTCATTGTGATGGAATGCCTTTAGTTTTAGTGAAGAAAGTAATATGCATTTGAAATATCACTTGTTAAATCATTGATATAATCAGAGAGTCTTTATATCACTGCCAAGTCATCTCTTTTTATTTAGTCTGTTGAACTAGTATTGTCAATCAATCAGTTAATTTATTAACAAATTAGGGTAGTTTATGGAAAAAAAAAAATTTACAAAGGATGGTGTCTTATCCATATGAAATCCAAAGCAATTTTATAAAGGAGCAGTCATCAAAACCAGTTGGTACTGGCTAAGAAATAGATTGGAAGATCAGTGGAATAGATCAGATACACAAATACAATAATCAAGACCTATAAAATACCCAAATTCCAACTTCTGAAATAAGAATTTGCTATTTGACAATTTTGGGGGGAAACTGGAAAGTAATATTCAGAAACGTGGCATAGATCTACATTTCACTCTCCATACCAAAATAAGGTCAAAGTGATTTGGACATGATTTGGACATAAAAGATGATACTATAAATGAATTAAGAGAATAAGGGATAATTTACCTATCAGATCTTTGGAGAAGGGAGGAATTTATAAATAAAGAACAATTAGAGAACATTATGAAAGGCAAAATGACAACTTTGATTACATTAAATTAAAAAATTAAGTTTTGTACAAACCAAATAATAGAAACAAGATTTAAAGAGAAGTACAAAGATGTAGAAAAATCTTTATAGCCAGTGTTTCTGATAAAGATCTCATTTCTAAAATATATAAAGAACTGTGTCAAATTTAAAAGAATACAAGTTGTTCTTCAATTGACAAATAATCAAACCATATGAGTGGATAATATTCAGATGATGAAATTAAAGTCATTTATAGTTATATTTTTAAAATGCTCTAAATCACTATTGATTAAAGAAATACAATTTAAAACAACTTTGAGGTACCGCCTCACAACTCTCAGATTGACAAAAATGACAAAAAATAATAATAATAAAGTTGGAGGGGATGTGGGAAAACTGGGACACTAATGCATTGATGGTGGAGTTGTAAAATGATCCAACCATTCTAGAGAGCAAAGGGTTATAAAACTATGCATACATTTTGACTTAGCAGTGCCATTACTGGGTTTGTAGCCCAAGGAACTCTAAAAGGAGGGGGAAGGACCCACATGTGCAAAAATGTTTGCAGTAGGGCTTTTTGTAGTAGCAAGTAATTAAAAATGTGTACATGCCCATCAATTGAGGAATTGTTGAACAAGTTGTGGAATATGAAGATAATGGAGTATTATTCTTCTATAAAAATTGTGAACAAGTTGATTATAGAAAGGCCTGGAAAGATTTACATGAACTAATGCTGAGCAAAGCAAGCAGAATCAGGAATACGTTGTACACAATAACAGCAAGAATGTGCAATGAATAACTATGAAAGACTTGGTTCTTCTCAGTGGTTCAGTGATCCAAAACAATCTCAACAGAATTTAACCAGAAAATGCCACCCACATCCAGAAAAAGAATTAAAGAGAATGAATGTAAATCATCACATGCTATGTTCCCTTGTTTTTTACTGTTTTTTTTCTCTCTTCCATGATTCTTCTCTTTTGCTCTGATTTTTCTCTCCCAGCATGATTCATGAAACTATGTGAATAAATAACAAATAAATTTATTAGAAAACATATTTTAAAAGAACTTATGATGAAGTAATAATTTTATTAAGTGCAAGTCATATAAAGAAAGGTGAAAACATAAGCTTTCCTCAAGATGCTCATTTTCTAATTCAAAAATGTACATATAAGATATGGGAGGTAATTTCAGAGGGAATGCATTAGTAAGTCAAGAGGATGAGGAGACAAAGGAGGAGAAAGAGAAGGAAGAATAGAATGAAGAGGAGAAGGAGGAAAAGAAGGTAGAGGAGGAGGCGATGATAGAAGAAGATAAGGGAGAGGAGGAAGATGAGGACAAAGAAAAGAAAGAAGAGGAGGAGGAGAAAAAAGAAGAGAAGGAAAAAAGGAGGAGAAGAAGGAAAGAAGATAAGAAGAAGAAGATGATGATGATAATGAAGAAGACAAAAAGAAAAAAGGATGAGGAGCAGACCAAAAATTAAAAGAAATGCAAGCAATTCTCCATATAGAAAATATACACAGGATAAATTAGAAAGAGGTAGTCTTAGAAGAAATGATAGTTCCTCCTACTTAAGAAATATTTGTGGTAAATTATATTTACAAGTTTTCCACATCTCAAAGCATATTTTGTAAATAGTGATCTTGCTCTATCTCTATACAATTAATATATTATAATCTGCTCCATGTGTGTGTTCCTTGAACACCAGAGTTTCACATATAATCCCATCATCTTATTGAATATCTTGACAATGACATTTATTGGAATTTTTCCAAGATGACATCACAGCTAATTGGTAAGCTTTTCTTTTTTTTTTCATATTTACTCAAACAAGAATGCTTTTTTTGTGAATATGCACATACTTTGAATCTACAAAGAATAAATTAGTAGGCAGATGGGGCACTCCACCAAATATTAGCAAGTATTGTGCGAATTCTATGGAGTCATTCTATAGGGGACCACGGATAATGGGGGAACTTTCAGTGAGTATAAGATCCTTCAGTCCAAAGGGAACCTGCTCACAATGTTTGGTTCAGTTCTCATCTCCCTTTGAGAATGTGTTAGCCTTCCTGAGAAGTCAGGGAAGCATGACAATCTTCTCCTACTTTACTTGCAGTAAAGAGGTATTTACATATTAATAGCAGGGTGCTTATAGGTAGCACATAGGAAGTGTGCTATGATGATGTAAGTGTATTATAGTTAGCATACTCTCAGTGTGCAGAGGTGATGTAGTTGTACTAAGGTATTTGAGGTTGAGAGAACTTGAAATAAAAGGACTCCATCTTTAACCATCCTTCTGGGTGTCCTGCCTTCTTCACTTCTCCACTAAGACCAAGAACTCAGGCTGGTCTGGAGGTCCTCCAGAGAGCTAGTCCAATGGAATATTTTGGAACCCCAGTGTGGGGGCTCTAGAAAGCACACTACATCATTCCTGTGAAATTGTACACATATATTTTTATAAGATACCACATGTCAAATATACTGAGAATTTGCTCTGATCTCAGTATTCCCACATATTGGCTGTTCTTCAGTTGTTTCAGTTGTGCGTTCAGTGTTTCAGTTGTGTGTTCAGTTTTTGTGACTCTATTTGGTGTTTTCTTGGCAAAGATACATGAGCAGATTACTATTTTCCTCACATCATTTTGCAGATGAAGGAGCCAACGCAAGAAGAGGTAAATCACTTGCCCAAAGTGCCTGATGTCAAGAGTTGAACTCAGAAAGATGATCTTTTTGTCTTTAGATCCAAAACTCTGTCCACTGTGCCATCTAGATGCCCTAACATAGTAACTTGTGATAAAAACATTTGAATTTTGTGTCTCCCTATAGAAGGGAAAGTATAATTTTAGAATTTTTTATATATGCCAAAGTTAGTATCTCTTTGAGTAACATGTTGTTGAAGTGTCTGCCTTGGTTAACATGGATCCTGGCAGGAAATCCATACATAGAAATTATTCTACTAAAAGTAAGCAAATGTGGATGCTTTCTAATTCCTTGCTAGTAAACTTGGGCATACTAGGTGAAATACTTGATAACTATTAATATGTGATTCATGGTCTTATTACATTAAAGACATGCACACAATTTCAATTGTGACTAATTCCTAATGTTTGCTTATATTCTCTTTATTTTATCTCACAACTCCTATTCCAAAACCCATTGTTATGGGACTCTGTCCTAACTGGTGGATCTGGAAGTCATGCAGTACGGAGAGGAAGAATTAGCAAAAATGGAAGTATTCTAGTCTTCTCAGTTTTTGAGGCTTTTATTTTTTGAGTCACTGAGTCTTTTTGGACTTCCAGCACTTCTAACAACTAGTTCAAGAGAGAAGATTAATGGGGCAATCTTCATTTAAGATTACTGAAGTAAAAAAAAAAAATCTAGGAATAAGCTAGAATGAGAGAAGCTAACAGTCTCCATCACATTCCTATCCCCTGCTTTTTAATATTTCACTGTAGGTAAGGGAAGAGAGACATCTAAAACTTTCTCTCTTGTCTGAATTATCTTGCTCCCAATCAGAGCACTCTTTTGTTTGTTATACATTCTCAAATGTATACTTTTTCTGATTTCTGTTTTGATATAATTTGGATAAATACTGTTTTTATTGTATGATCATTGGAATACTCATTTGGTGGGAAAGGGGTCAAGCTTTGTAAATGAAACTAAAAGTTTTCCTTCCCCCTAATATGATGGAGCAGTTAGAAGTTAACTTGAACCTCAAAATCACAGTCCCTAGAATTAAAAAAAAAATTAAGCAAACAAGATAAATATGCTAGCCTAATGCCTACTCTACTCTTTAAGAGTGAAGAAAAGGAATGATCTCTGGTCCCAATGTACTATTCTTTCTTCTTGGAGAAATTAAAACTCTGTTGAAGAGGGATAGAAGAACAAGAGTCTAGAGATATCTATTCTACCTTCCTTTCAAGCCACATAACATTGCATGTTATATGGTCTGTGTGTGGTGGTGGTGATGGTCATGGGGAAGCCCTCACTATATAATAAAGATATAAAAGATATGACAGCACTTTTCTTTACAAACAACAGCACCAGCCTCATATTTCTTCATGATGCTTGCTGTCATTTTAAACCAATTAATTCTATTTCTTGTAAGCTCTAAGGGTCTCTCTTGACTCATATGTCCAAAATTATTATATAAAACGTTTGTGCCCATACAGTAATACTGATTATTTGGCACCAATTGCCTCCTGTGTTATATGATGCATTTGAATTTCCTTGGAGCAAGTTCAGATATTTCTTGCCAATCATCTGCCCAGAAACTTGTAGGATATGGGGAAGGAGGAGGAAGGAATGTGCCTTTGACTATATATATATTTTCTTTCTTTTACTTATTTATTGTTTTATTTTTCTGGCTATATATATTAACTTTTTAATTGCACATTTTTTATGAACCATGTTAGAAGAAAAAAACAGAACAAAAGGGAAAAATTACAAAGAAAAAAAGCAGACAAAAAGTGAACATAGAATGTGTTAATTTACATACAATCTTCATAGTTCTCTTTCTGGCTGCAAAAAAAAAACCAAGAGACATATGGTAGACTGCTTATTTTAAAAGATTAAAGACTCGGGATTTGTACAAAATCACACTACTCAGCAATTTAAGGTCCTGAAGTATTTCAGGTAATTTCAACTGAATTCCAAAAGTTGGATGGAGGAAGGGGCAATTGCTCCACCTGCATTTCACATGAACAAATGTCTACTTCTGGGTTTTTTGTGCATATTATTTTTAAGTGAATGATTATTCCATTGTGAATGAGTCCAAGACTATTGGAGATATTAGTGTTCAAAAAGGTCTGAAGGTTTTGTAAGGATTTTCATTGAGATTGCTGTAATGTCCTTGGTAGTGGCAAGAATAGAATGGTAGCAGAGAAGGAATTTCTTGCAACCACTTCAATGAACTTAAAAAGATTTTCATCTCCAGGAAAGGAGTCAGAGATGGCCCTTTTGACCACTAGAGTTAAACTATATTATTGGGACTTATCTGATTGGAAATATAAAATGAGTCATGAATAGAATTTCAAAATAATATATTACCTGTTGAGAGCTAATAATAGATATCCCAGCAGATTGTAAGAACAGTCATAAGTAATCTAGTCATGAAAAAATTGCTCTAAATCACTATCATTTAGAGAAATGTAAACTAAAACATTCTAAGGTAGCACCTCTCACATACCAGATTGGTTGATGTGACAGAAAAGGAAAAGGACAAATATTGGAGAAATTGTGAGGAAATTGGGATACTAATACACTGTTTTTAGAATTGTGAACAGATTTGACTATTCTATAGAGCAATTTAGAATTATGGATACTTTTGAACCAGCAATATACTACAAAATTTATGCTCCCTCCTCCTTCTCTGCCTCCTCCCCGCAAAGGGAGAAAGAACCTATATAGACAAAAATATTTATGGTCCTTTAGTGGTGGCAAATAATTAGAACTCAGGGGATGTATGTCAGTTAGGGAATGGCTGACCAAATTATGGGATATGATGGAGATTTAATATTGTTGTTCCATTATAAGAAATCATGAGTAGGATGCTCTCAGAAAAACCAGGAAAGACTTACATGAACTGATTAAAAATGAAGTGAACAGAACTAGGATAACTAGTAATAGCAATATTGCAAGATTATGAGCTGTGAGAGTCTTAGTCTCAGGAATACAATAATCTAAAACAATTCTACAGGACATAGAATGAAAAATGCTTTGCATCTCCAGAGAAACAACTAACTAGTGAAGTCTGAATGTAGATTGAAGCATACTTAAAACAAAACAAAACAAAAACCTTTCTTTTTCTTGTTTTGTTGTCTTTGTTTTTGTTTTTGTTTTTGTTTTTTGCAGTTAGGGGAGTTTGTAAGAGGGAAGTCTGTGTTGTTGTTGTTTTTTTCCCCCACAACATGATTAATAACAAAAATCCTTTGTATGGCTACACATGTATAACCTGTATCAAGTAGGAGTTGAAGAGAGGAAAAAAGAGAATATGTAACTCAAAATTAAAAAAAAAAACCCTAAATAAAATAGTGGTTTTTTAAAGATTAATTATAATTTAATCATGTTTAAATTCATTCTCCTGATTATAATCCTTTTTATGTTTAGTATTTTTTGTGTAAGAACAAACTACTTAACCCATGTGTTGACCAATATCCTAACCCTTCTCCAGTGAAATTTAGAATACATTTTATTAAAATTTATTGAAATATCCTTGAATCTAGATTTTATTGACTTATGGGACTGATGACTCAGTTTCCTGATACCAGTTTCTAGTCACCTGAGTACAAAAAAAAAAAAAAGTATTCTAAGTGCTCTCTCTCTCTCTCTAGGTATAAAGTTAATGGAAAACTATGTTTGACTTAAGCAAGGAAGATTTGCTCAGCTGAGTCACCTTAAAATAGTTTTAATACTAATCTTATTAAATAAATTTATCCTACTAAAGTTATATCAATCTGCTTTTGTTAAATTTTGAATGACCTATGTATGCTCAATATTCCTATGTTAAACATAAACTATCACAAGATTAGCTTTTGGCAGTCTCAGCCCAAAATGTACACCATATATGATTCATGATGCTCCTTGTTTATGTCACTTAACTACAGCTTTTGGGAATATCCACATGAACAATAAACTAAACAATGATTAAAATTATTCCCTATGACAGTAGAGTGGGAATTGTGATGAACAAAAAGTGTTTTTTTTTTTTTAAAGGACAGTCTAATATTGACAATGTTTTCTCAAGTTCTAAATATAGTCCCCATGTGCAGGTTCAAGACAGGAATAGGCGGATCCCCAGATTTAAATTCACAGTAATATTTTCTATATGCTAGACATAGTAACAATTTAGTGTAATGGAGAGACTTGAGAAAAGAATGGAATTAGAATTATTCCATTATCTCAATAGTAATTTGCCTCTAAGGATTTAGAACTCAAGTCCTTTTTCATCACTACCTCACTTCTTGATTTATTTAACTCCTATGAGTCATTTATCTGCCATCTGCTTTCATTGGAAATTATCCACAGACAACTTGCAAAGAGATTTGTTGGCTCAATGTATCATGTTTTCTGCTGGCATGTAATCTGGGATAAATCTCAGATTCTCAACTGCTATTTTCTTGAAGACTAGATCCTCCAGAAAATATTTGAAATTCATTTTTTTCTCCTTGAGTATTTCTTTTGTTTTAATGTCACTTACATTTAGAATGGGCCATCTATATCCATATTAGGCTTTCTTCTCTTATTATGACTACTGAACTTCTAATTGAATAGTACAAATATGCAGCCTTGTTAAACACCATATAACATGGGTCTGGTCAAAATATTCATAGGATTGTTGTCACTATACATTTTCAACTTCATTCCATACACATAGTATTTTATTTTCTCAATAACATCTCACTTCAAAAGCAAGAACTGTAGCTTATCTTCTATATATGTCAATATTATTGATACATGTATGACACAAATGACAATTTTTTTTCAAATTTATCTGCTGATTAACTACTAAAGGGTTATATGAGTTTTAATACAATTCAGCCTTTTTTGTTTTCTTTTCTAGTTCTCTTTAATCAATTTAAATGACAGAGGTCATTTAATAGTCTAGCATAATTGCACCATAAGTCTTTTTTTTTTTTTTAAAAAAAGGATAATAAACACTAAACCAGAGAAAATTTGTTAGATTCACTGAAACTTGTAAATGATAAAAGGGAATAGGTGGTTTTCTTTGTTATTGTTGCTTTGCTTTGGTTTTGAGACAGGGTCTTACTATCTTGCCAAAGTTAGAAACATAGCAAAGATTCATGATCTGATCCATATACTCATGCTCACACAATCTGGTGTCCCTCCAATCCCAAGATCTTACTATGCGGATTATAAACTTACTGTAGATGCCCAAGAAATAAGCTATATACCTCCTATAATTCTGAATTCTATCCTCCATCAGTAGCAGAAATTTTAGATGTGGGTCACAAATCTTTACTTATAATAAGGTGAGGTTTTTTTTTTTTTTTTGAGGGTGAAAAAAACCTAGGCTATTGAACATGCAAAAAATTCTCCAAATTGCTAACAATCAGATAAATTAAAACCAAAATAATGATATTGACCTTATTCCCATCATATTCTAAAAGTTGATATCAATAGAAAAGAATTGTATGTGGAGTCGAGAATTGAACTCAACATTCTGGAAAGCAATTCTGGGTCCCTGAAGAGATCAAAGAAAGAAGTGCTCATATGTACAAAAAATATTTATAGCAGTTCTCTTTGTAAGGGCAAAAAAATCCAATTAGAATGAATGGAATAATATGCTTAAAAGTTCAATAAAGCTCAAATTGGGCCTGAAGGTGACATATTATATGAATCTAAGTCTAACTATTAATGATAAAAAAGATAAATTTTCAGTAAAAAACAAAGAGGGGAGTGGAAATCCAAAGCATGAATATTAAGAAAACTAGACCTGAACAAATTATTTGACTTTCAAGTATCCTAGACAAAAATTCAACAAAGATTAACAAATACAGCAATCAAGTTATTAAATAAATTATCCCAAATTGGGGAAAAAAACTAAAAAAAAAAAATAAAAGTACCTATCACATTACTAATGAAGGAACAACCAAAAAAAAAAAAAAACAGAGAGAACATTAAGAGTTTTTTTTTTCTTAAAGTACAATAGAAAACAATAGTGAAGGTGGAAATTAAACAGAAAAATGTGATGATGGACAAATGGAAACATCATGGAAATGGAAAATGGAAGCATCTTACCTATATGTGAATCATTGTTTTTCAAGGACCTCAGAAGGCAAATGTGATGGTGAGTGAAAGAGAAGGTTAGAAAAAGAACATAGAATAGATTAAATGTGGGAGGAACTCTGAAACAATGCTTATAAATGAAGGGAAATAAGTTTTGTGGTCTCTCAAAAGAAAGAGACCTTTAAGAAAATGGATAAAAAATCAAGTGATTAAAATCAAGAGAAAAAAGAGGGAGTTCTTTCAGTAACAGTAATAGAAGGTGATAACACTGAAGAATGTTTATATGGGGAAAGAAAGGCAATTCTGGTTTGCTTAGTTTATACTGAGGATAACTAATGAATAAGAAAGGTATACATAATTGCATTTAAGCAGCCAATAATTTAATCTCAGAGGATGTCCTAGAGAACTGGATTTCTAGAAAGTTCTTCTAGAAAGTGACTAAGTGTTCAGCAGAAAACTATCAGACAATCAAAGTCTCTTTCTTTGTAGTCAAGAACAATGGTAAAAAGTATATCAGTATATAAAGTTATTTGTGAGGATGCAGGACTCTTGAAATCATCATTAGCTCATTGTTCTGTTAAATGATTCATGTGAAGTCATTATAAGAAAAAAGGAGGTATCCTTTCTGTCAGTCAGAGTATAATGGGGAAGGGAAAGAACCTTTAAATGAATCTTAGTAATTAACCATACTCCTGCATTACATATGGGTAGTGGAAGCCATTTCTGACTCTGACAGTTCCTTGACATTGGGAAGCAAGTTCATTCTATCTGGCAAAGTTCAGCTACAGGAGAACTGGGTATGAGACCAGTCTGGCTTCAGTGTATCCATTATTCTTCCACTATTCATAAACTTAAGGTCAAGTTTCTGTTCTTCCACTCAATAATGTTGAACTGGAATTTGACACTATTCTTGGATCAGTGAAATCCCCAAATGCAGCAGATAAAACCATCAGCACTCTCTGTCCAATTCTCAGACCTCCAGAGTTCTCTCTAGTCTCTGAGAGTGCTAAAGGTGCATTTCTGAGTTAATATCTTTATCTAAGGAAGGTACCTGGCATTATTGTGAAGATGAAATATTTTGCTGAAGACAGCTCCTGCTGTCACAAGATATTATAAATACAAAGTAGGCAGTTCCCTGCACAGAAATGTCCAAGCTTGGGAAATCATCCAAAAATGTCCAGCTTTCAGGACTGCCAAGTATTCCTGGTATTTTTCATGGGTAAAGAACTCCATCTATTTAGTAAGAGGATCCAATTATGGTCAGAAGCAAATAAATCTCCATCCTCAGCAGAAGCAAAAAGTTATGATGACTTTTGGAAATTAAAGTTTTATAGTTACATATCAGTTTTTGGAATTACATTATTCTGCTTGATTAAGACACAAAGCAGTTTTCAAACAAATTTACAATAAAAATGTTCACTTCAATAATCCATGCGCATACTTCAGAGACGATGCTTTAGAATTATAATTATAGTCTCATTTATTTCTTGATAGTAAGGAATATTTCATGATTTGTTGATTTATTAAGAAACTATTTTTTGAATCTTGTTTCAAATGTTTTCTTTTTTTAACCAATTAAATGTTCTGATTCATGATTTGTTCTGTTCAGAAAAAAAAAAAAAAAACAAACAAACAAAAAGAAAAAAGAGCAACAATATTCTTCACCTTCTAGTCATTAAAGGTTAGGTTGATAATATTCTCCAAATATAGCTAGATTTTGTAATAGACCCAAACCAGAAACCCATAGAGCTCTTGCACTATTGTCACATTCTTGAAAAACTCAAGCTGACCTCCTCAGCAGGGTGAAACATTCATGAAGAACTACAATGGAGGAATGCAAAAATAACATCTAAAAAAAGTTCCTTCTGGACACAAGGACCTCTGCTAACATTGAATGACTACAAGAATCCAAAAAGAAGCTAACATTTCAGATGAAGATCTCTGACATCCTGGCAAACAATGATAAAAAAAAGTCAAGTCTTTAATATAAGTTGATGTGCAATTTAGAGTATATTTTACATGTGGATATATTATCTGTAATGAATCAAAACAAAAAGACAAGATCGAAACTTTTTTTTTTATAAAAGGTAGAATTTTTCAAGGGAATTAACAAAAAAATGCAAATGCAAAAGCTGTAGCAGACCTAAAACTATATTATAAAGCAGTGCTTATCAAAACCATTTGGTACTGGCTAAAAAATAGAGTAGTTGATCAATGGAATAAATTAGGTTCACAAGAAAAAATAGTCAATAACTATAGCAATCTAGTGTTTGACAAATCCAAAGACTCCAACTTTTGGGATAAGAATTCACTATTTAACAAAAACCTTTGGGAAAATTGAAAACTAGTATGGCAGAAACTAGGCATTGACCCATAACTAACATTTATAACAAGATAAGGTCAAAATGGGTTCAAGATTTAGACACAGAGTCATATTATCAGTAAATTAAAAAAAAAAGTAAGTTGAAAGATCTCTCTCATCTGTGAAGAAGGACTGAAGTATATTGTTGAATACAAAATAGATAATTTTGAATGTATTAAGTTAAAATGTTTTTGTACAAGCAAAACCAATTCAGGACGCAATAAACTGAGAAAAAAAATTTACAATGAAGGGTTCTGATAAAGGCCTCATTTCCCAAATATAGAGAAAATTGACTCAAATTTATAAGAATTCAAGCCATTCTCCAATTGATAGTCAACAGAAATCAACAGACAATCTTCAGATGAAGAAATTGAAACTATTTCTAGTTATATGAAAAGAGGCTCCAAGTTACTATTGATTAGAGAAATTCAAATTAAGTCAGCTCTGAGGTAACCCTGCACACATCTCAGATTGGCTAAGATGACAGGAAAAGATAATGTTAGAGGGGATGTGGGAAAAGTGGGACACTAATACATTACTGGTGTAATTGTGAACAGATCCAAACATTCTGGAGAGTAATTTGTAATTATCCTCAAAAAATTATCTAACTGTGCATATACTTTGATCTAGCATTTTTTCTACTAAGCCTATATCACAAAGATATCTTAAAAGAGGGAAAGGGACCCACATGTGTAAAATTATTTGTGGTAGCCATTTGTGTAGTGGCAAGAAACTGGAAACTGAATAGATGCCCATCAGTTGGAGAATAACTGAATAAATTATGGTATATGAATATTATGGAATAATATTGTTCTATAAGAAATGATCAGCAGGATGATCTCAGGGAGACCTGGAGAGACTTACATGAACTTATGCTAAGTGAAGTGAACAGAATCAGATCATTGAACATGACAATAGCAAGATTATACAATGATCAATTCTGATATACATGGCTCTCATCAACAATGAGAAGATTCAGACCAGATCCAATGGTCTTATGATAAAAAGAGCCATCTACACCCAGAGAGAAGATTGTGGGAACTGAGTGTGGACTACAACATAGTATTTTCACTTTGTTGTTGTTTGTTTGTTTACATTTTGTTTTCTTTTTTCTTTTTTAATCTGATATTTCTTGCGCAGCATTATAATTATGGAAATATGTATAGAAGAACTGTACATATTTAACATCTTGAATTACTTGCCATTTATGAGATGGGTTGGAGGGAAGTGAGAGAAAACATTTGGAACTCAATGTTTTTCAAAAGTGAATGTTGGAAATTATCCATGCATATATTTTGAAAGTAAAAAGCTTTAATATAAAAGAGAAATTAATGGTTTTTTTTTTCCCCAAAGGCTTTGTTTGAACTTCTACTCAGCATCCAATTTATGCACTGAAATCACCAACCAGGTATGATAGTTGTTTAGTCTGACATTAAGAAAATATGGGAGAAAATCTAAAAATTGTTGTTTTAAGCAGTTTGTTGTATTATATTTCTGATATGCACAAGAAAATGTATTCTGGAACAAAAAGTTCTAGAATAGTAAGAGAATTAGTTATAGCATGACCATGTGCATATAATTTTTCTTTCCATCTTAGTCACATTATGGTTTAATAAGAAAGAGGAGTACATATTGTACCTTAGGGTAATAGAAAATTGGGAGATGCAAAGACCTCCACAATATGGGGGTGGAGTGATATTTCTCAATATTTCTCTGAGTTGCATTCCCATCTTATTTCAAAGACTTCTAGACATCATGTGATCGAAGATCCAAATGTTACATGAGAGGAAACTGTGGTTGACAAGAGTTAAATGACAGAGACTAGATTTAAACCCAAGATGTGTTAAATTTTAGTGGGAATTTTTTCCACAATATTATGCAAAAAATATTGGAGTAGGCAAAAGAAAATGTCAGTAAAAAATACAGGACTTTTTCTATTTGTAAGCCTCTTTCCCCATCTTACATTTTCTTGTCCCTCCAACATAGATGCCAAACAAAAATTTATTTTCTTTAATGTTTTTGAGAAAAGGATACATTAAGATATCTCTTTCCCTAGATCTGTAAACAGTGTTTCTCTAAATATAGTTCAAATTCCTTGGAGTTAGTATTTTGTCTTTGTATTCCTAGTGCCTAGCACATAATTGGAATTTAATAAATTTTTGATGATTGATTTATTGTTTAATAGATCACAATCTATTTCAACTTATTATTAAGACATGTTAAATTGTGAGTTTATCCAATTTGAAAAACTCCTGGCAATCCACGCTACTGAAAAACCCCATCTCCAATGTGATATTGCCTTAGTTATGTGGCATTAGCATAATGGAGTCTGCTTTTTACAGAAACAGACAAATATGTTTAATTCTGTAGTTAGCTGCATAACCATACAGTTCTTATAGTTAATCATACAGTTTTTTTTTTACTTGACTTAGAATTCCTAAGCAACAAAAAGTACATAATTATAAGAAAATAATTAATTATGTGCTATCTAAATAGGAGGCCTTAAAAAATTTATCTGGGAGTCAAGAAATTCCTAGGTATAGAACTGATCCAATTTCAGGAGTTTTATAAAGTACACAGGTTGAATTTTTAAAGCCCTTCCTTTTTTTTTTTTCTTGGTGAGTGATTATAGGAACAAATGAAATAACACATAGTTTCTGTAGGATTTTTAAACTCCAGTCGGACCAGTTTCATCCAGATGAAGATATAGAAACTCTGGACTAAGTATCTTGATATTTAGTTTGAATTTTGTGACACTTGCAGAGTCAGGATGCTTCTTAGAAAATGTAGCATCATAGTAACTTCATTCCTTATGGCTGGCCTCATGGCAGATTATCATTCTGCCCAACATATTGCCTTATTCTTTAAAATTATCCACTTCACACTTTAGTTCAAAATTAAGAGTGTCCAGTGTACACTAATCACAGTTTTCTGGTAGAAGGAAAAATATTTCTTATAAATTTAAATTCATAGTAGCATGAAAATGCTTGATAAACTATTGTGTTATATATATCAGGGCCATCTTCATTTTTAGAAAAGATTGTGGGAGAAATGAATCTTCAATGGTATAATTTTGGCAGATGATTAGGGAAGATATTTTGGGGTTTTCTTGGCATCCCGCAAATTAGAGCACTGCAGCAACCACCTACACTACACATTTGTAAGACCAAACCTTGACTTTCCCCACACCATTTACTGTAGTTTTATTCATTCATTTAATTTAGGACAACAGTCAAACAGAAGTTAGCAAGTACACTATTTTCTAGGAAGATTCTAAAATTTCAGTGATTTCAAACTTGGATGAATAACAACTACACAGCAAATAACTTAAATGTTTAAAAAGTATGACAGGTACCAAAAGGATAAATAGTGTTGAGGATTGATAAGATGTAATTGAATTTGCATGTGGCTTATATAGGTGATATGCTATCATTTGCAAGAAGCATCAGTAAACTTAATTGTCAGTCAGGATTATTATTCATTGGATTGCCTCTTTTCATTGGTAGCAGAACTTAAAATGCACAATCTGTTCTACCAGTAGTAAAAGTTTTGAGTTCCAAAGTTTTTTTTTTTTGATTATTCCATTTTTTTCTTAATTTAGGGATGAAAGGAAATCATGATTTTAAAAAAAATAGACATAGTTCCATTACTGTAGAGAAAAATACACAGTAAGCTCCCTCTGCTACAGCGATATAGTAATAAATCTAAGTTTGTATTTTGCACTATACCTGATTCAGTTTCAAAAGTAAAACAATAAGGTATGTTAAAAATTGATATTAAGGTAATTTCAGGAAAACTTGGCTATTGTAGATTTTGCTAATTTCATCATCTAAAATTTTCTATTATCATATTTCATTGTGGCACAAAGTCACTCTGAGCTCTTTAAGGCTCTTAGCTTTTGCATATTTTAGGTAGTTAGATACTCTTTAGTCATATGACCATTATTCAACTTATTATTATTAAATTATTTTATTTATTTAAATTATTTAAATTAATTAAATATAAATTATTAAACAAATAAAAAATAAATAAAAATAAATAGAATTAAGTTACAATTATTTAAATTAAATTATTATTATTCAACAATAGAGTTACTTGTTATTTGAGGCCCTAAATTGGACCTAAATTTTCTATTCTATGAAATGAGAAAGGGAATTGGTTGACTTGCATATAATTCTGTAATTCTACATCCCATATTTCCAAACATTGATAACTTCAAAGAAATACATCATCCCAAAGTTGGCCACAAGATGATGAACTTTTGTTATTGTTCCTTGTTTGTTTTCATTTTTAAAATGTCTGGTTTATCTATTGAGTTTTGTCTTTCTTTTTTTTTTTATTTTCCTACTGAAAATCATGAAGACTACTAAACTGAGAGAGGGCTGCTATACTCTTAGGCCCAAGAAGTACCCAGTCAAAGAAAATCAAAATTCCTTGATGTTAGTTAAATAAAATATGTATGTAGCAAATGTTTAAATGTTATTCCCTTTCCTCATTCTTCACTCTTTGAGTGACTGGGAAATAATTTATCTGTCCCAAACATATACTGTATTATCATAGGTTAGTAGCCAAACTGAGAAAGGATGAAGAACAACATGTATTATCTTGTAAAAACAAAGTGGAAGAAAGAAGAGAAGAAACAAAATAGGTTTACATCAAGGACATAGCACTGAGATATATTAAACAAACAAATAAAAACCTCTCTATTGGGAATTACATTCACTGACCTAAGAAACTGAGTTCTTAATGGCCATGATATAAAAGTAAGAGAATTAACTGAAAGAAAAGAAACAAAACATGAAGGTGTACCACTTTAGCAATAGTAAATGGATAGGGGATAGAAGCCAAAATCAAACAAAACAAAGATCTTTTTAACAGAAAGGATCTCATTTTTCTAGATAATTCTGGGCCCTGATTTCCAGGGATGGAGCCAAGATGGTGAAATAAAACCAGGAAGCTGCCCAGTTTCCCTCAAAAACCACATGAAACCAAACTTCTGAACAGAGTTTGATGGAATAAAAGCATTTGCAAACTCAAAATAGATTGAAAAAAAAGTTCAAGAAAAATCATTCTTACTGGTGTGAAAAGGGTATTCAGCCCAAATCAGATAGACTCTGGGAAAGCTGGTGAGGGAATATTAATCACAGCAAATTGGCAACTAAGACCCTTAGTCCTGGCTCAGGAAAGGAGCACACTGGCAGAGCAGCCACTAGTTTCAGCTCAGAAGGCAAACTCTAGGAAACCAGATTGTTTCCTGAACAGTGCTCTGTAGTACTGCTCCAGTAGCAAAGCAATTCCCTGAGAATACAAGGAAGTACTGTGCTCAAAGCCAAAGCTCAGAGCTGTCCAGTAAGTTGGGAAGAGCGCCCCCTTTATTCAAGGAGCAGAGCTCCACATTCAAAGCGAAAAAGAGGAAATACCAAAAGAAAAGGAAAGAAAATGAGCAAGAAACAGAAAAGAACATTGATCATAGAAACCTACTATGTTGATAGAGCAGACCAAAACATGAACTCAGACAGAAGAGAATGTCCACAGAAGAAATCTCAAGAGTGATGTGAATCAGTTTCAGGCTTCTTGGAAGTGTTCATAAAAGACTTCAAAAGGCAAATAAGAGAGGTAGAAGAAAAAATGAGAAATAAAATTAAAATTATGCATGAGAAAGTCAACAGCTTGGAAAAGGAAGGAAAAAATTGTCAGAAGAAAACAACTCCTTAAAAAGTAGGATTAACCAAATGGTAAAAAGAGATACAAAAGATAACTAAAGAAAATCACACTAGATTTTAAAAACTAGAACAGGCAAATAAAAGCTAATGACTTTGTGAGACAGCAAGAATCAGTCAAACAGATGAAAATGAAAAAAAAAATGGAAGAAAATGAGAAATACTTCATTGGTAAAACAACTAAACCGGGAAGTTGATGCAGAAGAGACAATTTAAAATTATTGGCCTATCTGAAGCCATCACCAAAAATTTAGCCAGGACAGCATTCTTTAAGAGATCACTGGGGAAAACTGCCTTGATATTCCAGAAATAGAGGGGGAAATAACTCATTAAAAGAATCCTTCAATCACCTTCAGACAGAGATTCCCCAACAAAAACCCCAAGAAATATTGTTGTGAAACTTCAAACCAACAATCTCAAGGAAATAGTACTGCAAACTGCCAGGCAAAAATAATTCAAATATCAAAGAGCAACAATTAATTTAAATTAGTTCACATCAAGAGGCCCCAAAGACCTATTACAGTGGAGGGAAAGAAGAAAGAAGGATGAGCATTGAAAAAAAAAACTCATTAGTTTTGGCCCTAAATGTACAAACAAGGGAGAAAATAGGAAGAAAATACAGAACTAGTAATCATAACTTTGAATGGGAATGGGATGAACTCCCCCATCAAATGAAAGCAAATAATAGAGTAAATTAAATAACAGAATCTTAAGATATGTCATTTACAAGAAACACATTTGACAAAGAGGGACACATACAGAATAAAGCTAAAAGACTGGAACAGAATTTATTATGCTTTAGCTGAAGTAAAAGAAGGAGGCATAGGAATTCTGATCTCAGATGAAGCAAAAGTAAAAATAGTACTTATTAAAAGTGATAAGGAAGGAATGTACATCTTGATTAAAGATACCATAAATAATGAATTAGTTATAATATCAAATGTGTATGCACCAAGTGGTAGAGTAACCAAATTCCTAGGGATTTTAAGCCAGTTACAGGAACAAATAGTCAGCAAAGCTATATTTGTGAGGGATCTCAAACTTCCCCTCTCAGAATCAGACAAATCTAATACAAAATAAAAAAGAAAGAAAGGAGGGAGGTTAATAGAATCCTAGAAAATCTAGATATGATAAAAAATTGAATAAGGACATAAAGGAATACACATTTTTTTCTCAGCAGTACATGGCATCTACACAAAAACTGAGGACATATTAAGGCATATAAACCTCACAATTAAATGCAGAAAGGCAGAAATAATAAATGCTTTCATTTCAGAATATACTACAATAAAATTATATTCATAAAGGGGCAGGGAAATATAGGCAAAAACTAATTGGAAATTAAACTATCTAATTCTAAAGAATGAGTGGGTCGGGACTTCTGGCCAAGATGGCGGAGAGGAGGTGCACAGCTGTGTAAGCTCCGCATTTTCTCTCAGAATCCATTTAATTACAAGCCTCTGAATTAAAGCTTGACTGAAAAAAAAAACAAAACCCACAAATAGTTACCAAGAGAAGGCATCCTTGAGATTTACCAGGAAAAGTCTGTTTTTGCTCAAGGGTGGGGAAGGTTTTAGATTGGGCACAGGCTGAGGGCAGGAGGCAGCAGCGAGAACCCAGGAGGCAGCTCCCAGCTGAGCAGACCAGAGTGGGGTGGGTTGTGATCTCCACCAACTCTGTGGGGGGAGCTTTGCTACAAGATTGGATATTTTGCTCTGGCAGCAACTCAGTAGCCCAGCAGAGAAACTAAAAACACCGGGGGTGAAGAATACAACCCCAAACAGCTGGAGTCTCTTGGGAACTGGTAACCCCTCCCCAACAGTATATCAGCACGCTCTCTCGGAGTCTCAGAGTGCAGGCGCAGCACAGTCCTGCGAGTGCCTCATTGCTGCCTCCGCAGTCTGTAGAAGAAGCTCAGTAACACCACTCAGCCCCTGCCCCCCCCAAAAAAAGCAGTCTCCATTTAGAGGTTTTTTCTTTTTTTTTCTTTGCTAGTTTGTCTTTGATTCTTCTCTGACAAAATGAGCAAAAAATTGAAAAGGACCTTAACCCCAGCTTCTATATGAATAGAGAGCAGATTCTAAACCCTGAGGAGACTAAAAACAGACTGTCTCCAGGTGAATCCCCAAAGGAGGATATCATCTGTTCCTCAGCACAGATGAATCTCATAGAAGAAATTAAAAAGACTCTCACAAGAGAGCTAGAAGTAAAATGGGAAAAGGAGAGGGAGGCTTGGCAAGAAAGTCTGGAGAAGTCATCCCACTCATTTAAACACAGAGTGGATGAAATTAGTTCCTTGAAAAATAGGATTAGTGAACTGGAAATAGAAAATAGCTCTCTAAAAAATAAAATTGGCGAAATGGAAAAAAATTCCATAGAACAAAAGAACTCAATTGGACAATTAGAAAAAGATATTTAAAAAGTGAATGAAGAAAATACTTCATTGAAAATCAGAATTGAACAAATGGAATTGAATGACTCGAGGAGACAAGAAGAATCAGTCAAGCAAAACCAAAAAAAAAAAAAAAATCAAACAATGGAAAAAATGTGAACTACCTTCTTAGGAAAACAACAGAGCTGGAAAATAGATCCAGGAGAGACAATCTGAGAATTATTGGACTCCCAGAAAAGTGTGACCAAAAAAAGAGCCTGGACACTATTTTCCAGGATATTATCAAAGAGAACTGCCCAGAAGTCATAGGAACAGAGGAAAAAATAAACATTGAAAGGATTCATCAATCACGTACTGAAAGGGATCCTAAAATCAAAACACCAAGAAATATAGTGGCCAAATGCCAGAACCCTTAGATGAAGTAAAAAATACTGCAAGCAGCTAGAAAAATCCAATTCAAGTATCGAAGAGCTACAATAAGGATCACCCAGGATCTAGCAGCTTCCACATTAAAGGATTGTAGGGCCTGGAATGTGATATTCCGAAAGGCTAAGGAACTTGGAATGCAACCAAAAATAACTTACCCCGCCAGAATGAGCATCTTTTTCCAAGGAAGAAGATGGACATTCAATGAAATAAGCGAATTTCACCTATTTTTGATGAAAAAAAACAGAACTTAACAAAAAGTTTGATCTACAAATATAGAACTCAAGAGAAACCTAAAAAGGTAATAATAAATCTTGGGAACTATATTTCGGCTATAAAGATGTATAACGAATACATGTATACCTTGTTCTAGATACTAGTTGTGGAAAGGACATTGTACTAGAAAAAGGGCAAAGTGGGGGTACTACATCTCATGAAGAGGAAAAGTAAACCTATTATATCTGAGAGAAAGAATGGAGGGGGATGAATATAGTGGGTATCTTACTGCCTTCAGAATTGTCTTTAGGAGAAAAATTTTAGACATATTCAATTTATGGTGAAACTTCTCCCACCTCATTGAAAAGTAAGAAGGGAAAAGTGAAAAGGGAAGGAATAAGCTAAGTGGAAGGGAATACGGAAACTGTGAGGGAAAAGGGTAAGATGGGGGAGGAACTCTAAGGCAGAGGGGAGGGATACCAAAAAGGAAGGGCTGTGAGAAGCAAGTGGTGCTCACAAGCTTAATACTGGGAAGAGGGAAAGAAGGGAGAAAAGCATAAACAGGGGTTAACAAGATGGCAAGTATTATAGAATTGGTAATTTTAACCATGAATGTGAACAGGGTAAACTCCCCCATAAAGAGGAAGCAGGTAGCAGAATGGATTAAAAGCCAGAATCCTACAATATGTTGTTTACAGGAAAAACACCTGAAACAGGGAGATACATGCAGGTTAAAGGTAAAAGGTTGGAGCAAAATCTACTATGCTTCAGGTGAAGTCAAAAAAGCAGAGGTAGCCATCCTGATCTCCAATCAAGCTAAAGCAAAAATTGATCTAATTAAAAGAGATAAGGAAGGGCACTATATCTTGCTAAAGGGTAGCATAGATAATGAAGCAAGATCAATATTAAACATATATGCACCAAGTGGTATAGCATCTAAATTCTTAAAAGAGAAATTAAGAGATCTGCAAGAAGAAATAGACAGCAAAACTATAATAGTGGGAGATCTCAACCTTGCACTCTCAGAATTAGATAAATCAAACCACAAAATAAATAAGAAAGCAGTCAAAGAGGTAAATAGACTACTAGAAAAATTAGATATGATAGATCTCTGAAGAAAATGTAATGGAGACAAAAAGGAGTACATTTTCTTTTCAGCAGTTCATGGAACCTATACAAAAATTGACCATATATTAGGACCATCAAATGCAGTAAGGCAGAAATAGTAAATGCATCCTTTTCAGACCACGATGCAATGAAAATTACATTCAACAAAAAGCCAGGGGAAAGTAGACCAAAAAATAATTGGAAACTAAATAATCTCACACTAAAGAATGATTGGATGAAACAACAAATCATAGACATAATTAATAACTTCATCCAAGAAAACGATAATAATGAGCCATCATACCAAAATGTATGGGATGCAGCCAAAGTGGTAATAAGGGGAAATTTCATATCTCTAGAGGCCTATTTGCATAAAATAGAGAAAGAGAAGGTCAATGAATTGGGCTTGCAACTAAAAATGCTAGAAAAGGAACAAATTAAAAACCCCTAGTCATATACTAAACTTGAAATTCTAAAAATAAAAGGAGAGATCAATAAAATTGAAAGTAAAAAAACCTATTGAATTAATTAATAAAACTAAGAGTTGGTTCTATGAAAAAACTAACAAAATAGACAAACCTTTAGTAAATCTGATTAGAAAAAGGAAAGAGGAAAATCAAATTGTTAGTCTTAAAAATAAAAAGGGAGAACTCACCACTAACAAAGAGGGAAATAGAGCAATAATTAGGAGTTACTTTGCCCAACTTTGTGCCAATAACGACAACTTAAATGAAATGGAAGAATACCTTCAAAAATATAGCTTGCTCAAACTAACAGAGGAAGAAGTAAATATCCTAAACAGTCCCATCTCAGAAAAGGAAATAGAACAAGCTATTAACCAACTCCCTAAGAAAAAATCCCCAGGACCAGATGCATTTACATGTGAATTCTACCAAACATTTAAAGAACAATTAACTCCAATGCTAAATAAACTATTTGAAAAAAATAGGGATTGAAGGAATCCTAACAAATTCCTCTTACAACACAGACACGGTACTGTTACCTAAACCAGGTAGGTTTAAAACAGAGAAAGAAAATTATAGACCAATCTCCCTAATGAATATTGATGCTAAAATCTTAAATAAAATATTAGCAAAAAGATTACAGAAAATCATCCCCAGGATAATACACTATGACCAAGTAGGATTTATACCAGGAATGCAGGGCTGGTTCAATATTAGGAAAACTATTAGCATAATTGACTATATCAATAACCAACCAAAAAAAAAAAATATGATCATCTCAATAGATGCAGAAAAAACATTTATCTATTCCTAATAAAAACACTTGAGAGCATAGAAATAAATGGACTTTTCCTTAAAATAGTCAGGAGCAGTTATTTAAAACCATCAGTAAGCATCATATGCAATGGGGAAAAACTGGAATCCTTCCCAGTAAGATCTGGAGTGAAGCAAGGTTGCCCACTATCACCATTATTATTCAATATTGTATTAGGAACACTAGCCTCGGCAATAAGAGTCGAGAAAGAGATTAAAGGAATTAGAGTAGGCAATGAGGAAACCAAACTATCACTCTTTGCAGATGATATGATGGCATACCTAGAGAACCCCAGAGATTCTACTACAAAACTATTAGAAATAATTCACAATTTTAGCAAAGTAGCTGGATACAAAATAAATCCCCATAAATCCTCAGCATTTTTATACATGACCAACAGAATCCAACAGCAAGAGATACAAAGAGAAATTCCATTCAGAATAACTGTTGATAGCATAAAATATTTGGGAATCTATCTACCAAAGGAAAGTCAGGAATTATATGAGCAAAATTACAAAAAAGTTTCCACACAAATAAAGTCAGACTTAAATAATTGGAAAAATATTAAGTGCTCTTGGATAGGCCGAGCGAATATAATAAAGATGACAATATTCCCTAAACTAATCTATTTATTTAGTGCTATACCAATCAGACTTCCAAAAAAATATTTTATTGATCTATAAAAAATAACAACAAAATTCATATGGAACAATAAAAAGTTGAGACTCTTAAGGGAATTAATGAAAAAAAAAATCAAATGAAGGTGGCCTAGCTGCCTGATCTAAAATTATATTATAAAGCAGCAGTCACCAAAACCATTTGGTATTGGCTAAGAAATAGATTAGTTGATCAGTGGAAAAGGTTAGGTTCACAAGACAGAATAGTCAACTATAGCTATCAAGTGTTTGACAAACCCAAAGATCCTAACTTTTGGAATAACAATTCATTATTTGATAAAAACTGCTGGGATAACTGGAAATTAGTATGGCAGAAATTAGGCATGGACCCACACTTAACACCATATACCAAGATAAGATCAAAATGGGTCCATGATTTAGGCATAAAGAACGAGATTATAAATAAATTGGAGGAACATAGGATAGTTTGTCTCTCAGACTTGTGGAGGAGAAAGAAATTTGTGACCAAAGATGAACTAGAGACTATTACCAATCACAAAATAGAAAATTTTGATTATATCAAATTAAAAAGCCTTTGTACAAACAAAAAGAATGCAAACAAGATTAGAAGGGAAGCAACAAACTGGGAAAACATCTTCACAGTTAAAGGTTCTGATAAAGGCCTCATTTCCAAAATATATAGAGAATTGACTCAAATTTATAAGAAATCAAGCTATTCTCCAATTGATAAATGGTCAAAGGATATGAACAGACAATTTTCAGAGGATGAAATTGAAACTATTACCACTCATATGAAAGAGTGTTCCAAATCATTATTGATCAGAGAAATGCAAATTAAGACAACTCTGAGATACCACTACACACCTGTCAGATTGGCTAAGATGACAGGAAAAAATAATGATGAATGTTGGAGGGGATGCGGGAAAAGTGGGACACTGATGCATTGTTGGTGGAACTGTGAACGAACCAACCATTCTGGAGAGCAATCTGGAATTATGCCCAAAAAGTTACCAAATTGTGCATACCCTTTGATCCAGCAGTGTTTCTATTGGGCTTATATCCCAAAGAAATACTAAAGAAGGGAAAGGGACCTGTATGTGCTAAAATATTTGTGGCAGTCCTGTTTGTAGTGGCTAGAAACTGGAAATTGAATGGATGCCCATCAATTGGAGAATGGTTGGGTAAATTGTGGTATATGAATGTTATGGAATATTATTGTTCGGTAAGAAATGATCAGCAGGATGAATACAGAGAGGCTTGAAGAGACTTACATGAACTGACGCTAAGTGAAATGAGCAGAACCAGGAGATCACTTTACACTTTGATAACGATATTGTATGAGGATGTATTCTGATGGAAGTGGATTTCTTTGACAAAGACTCAATTTCAATTGATAAATGATGGACAGAAGCAGCTACACCCAAAGAAAGAACACTGGGAAACGAATGTGAACTATTTGCATTTTTGCTGAATCCAATTCTCCCTGTGCAATAAGAGAACTGCTCGGTTCTGCACACATATATTGTATCTAGGATATACTGCAACATATTTAACATATATAGGACTGCTTGCCATCTAGGGGAGGGAGTGGAGGGAGGGAGGGTAAAAATCAGAACAGAAGCGAGTGCAAGGGATAATGTTGTTAAAAAAAAAAAAATTACCCTGGCATGGATTCTGTCAATATAAAGTTATTATAAAATAAAATAAAATATTAAAAAAAAGTGTGTTGAAATGAATGTTGAAAACCATTTTACATGTATTTGGAAAAACAAAACACTTCTAAATTTTTTTTAAAATCACAATTAGACATAGAAATTTACACATACACACTTGCATATATCTATATATACAAATAGATTATTGACACATATATGTGTATATACATACACACATACATATCTATATAAACAATCATATATATACATATATACATATTTACAAACAGATATGTTTGATTATGCAAATATACATGCATTAATATGCATCTGTGTAAGACCATACTATGCCTTTGTTGCTACTCTGTTTCTCTGAAAGTGATCCCAACTTGCTTCATAAATCCATTTCTTTCCATCTCATCATGTCTGATATCATAGCAATGCTCTAAAATTTTGTCTAGTAATTGTGAATATTCTAAAGCAATATTGATTCATATGGCTGACATAGTTATTGAATGGATGAATATAGTGAAGCAAGAAAGCAAAGAAAATAGCAAAGGAAACAGTTATGTCCTAATTCATTCTTAGGAGATAATATATATTCCAGCAAATCAAATTCATCAAACATACATGTTAAGATATCTCTTTGTTAAAAAAGAAAAATTAGGTTGGCACTTTACTAAATTTAGTTACAAGGACAAGTTGTGAAATGCACTTTTATTGATGTCAAGACAATAGGAATTATTTCATCACACATATCTGAATTGAAATTATATTGTGTGACCATGAATAAGAGAAAAAATAAGTATTCCTCTGTTTCCCAATGATCCCCCAAATCCATTTTTTTAAAATTTAAGATCATTATTCCAACTAGCAAATCAATTATAATAAACTAGAATTTTTTTAAGTATGCATCTCCTGTAATCACATGAATGACCATAGTATTCCACAATAGATGAAAGAAAGAAAAAAATTCACTGCTTCAAATAGCAATATATACACCAGTTATCATGATAAGACTCCCTAGCAGCAAAGGAGAAGTCAACAAATATATCAAAGACAGGAATAAAATATCATGATAGCCAAAGTGACTTGAAATAGTTATTGAAGATCTGTGGAAAAACATTGAAAAGTTATATCAGTATCTAACTGGTATTTGTAGTGGAAAAACTGACTATATATATATATATATACATATATATATATATATATACATACATATATATATATATATACACATATATACATACATCTATATATACATATACATACATATATATATTTCTTATAGCCATATAGATGAACAAAAATTTTCCAGATGCTCCTTCTTTTAGGATTGTAACTTTTTGTTATTGATATGTATGTATGTAGTTACTCTAGAAAATTTAGAAGTTAAAATTAAAAGTCCAAAAAAGGAGACAATTCTAAAAGAAGGAGCATCTGGAAAAATTTTGTTCATCTATATGGCTATAAGAAATGAAATATATCAAAAATGAAAGGTTAATAAAATGAGAAATGACAAACACAAAAATTTAATGAATGACAGAGAAAATAACTCAAAGAAGGTGACTGAATATACTTTGCAAAATTAGAATGAGACATATAAGATCAATAATTATTGGTTCAAATGCTCCACAATAGATATGAATTATTAACAAAGGACTTAATTACTATCTTCTCAGGAAAAAAAAATCTTTCTTGAGAAGGGCATCATGTATCTACCAACAAAAAAATGAAAATGAAACAATGTTTCAAATATAAGTCAATCATATGGTTAGGTACTTGATAGAAAACTTTCTAAATCTGTATAACTAAAAAGACAAAACAACAATAACAACAAAATAACCCACAAAAATATTAACAATTACAAGAAAATCATATATTGGCAGAGGATCTGGAAGGCTGTGCCAACAAATCCAAGGGTGGCAAGAAATAATTTATTAAATTTCAGAATAATTGAATAAGCTGCCAAAAGGAAACATAATATCTGTTGATTATCATTAAACCTTTAATTCAATTCTGAACTCCTGGTTTATTTATATGTAGCAAATATATAAAATAGATTTCAAGTATAGTAAGAATGCCAGGGTATTTGATATACACATGTAAAACTTTACTCTTTTTGAAAATAGGAAACTACATAATAATATCAGCACTAAATAATATTGTGGAAGTATACTATGCATCTTCTCTCCTCTCCTATTGCCTTATTCCTGATGTACTACATAATTATATTAAGACAATATTTTAATCTAATGTCTGTTGTAATATGATTGAGAAACTTCATCACTCTTCACTTAACATTCAATTCAGAAGCAATGTCCTGCCAAAATATTTTTATGTCCTTTTTATTAAAAGCTTAATCAGTTTCTAAAGCAAAAGACCTAGCAATTAGGACAATGGTCAGGATAAAAATAAAAGTTTCTATTTAATTAAAATAATATAAGTATCTCTGAAGTTCCCATGTGTACTAGATTGAAATTTAAATTCTCAAAAGGAGTAGTTAGAAAGAAACTGAAAAGTTTTGGAGAATTATTCTACACGATGCATTGAAAATTGTTTCTATTTTTCTGTTGATGATCCAAAACTTTGTACTTTCATTTAATCTTGATTATGTAACTTTATCTTTGAACTTGAGCCTTATCAATTGTAAATAAAAATAACTTTGGCAGAGAATTTCCAAAAAGATGCATCTCTGTCCCTTTCCATTTTTTTTCTCTCTAAACTGAGGTGCTTAGAATTAGATAACACATTAATATGTGTCTGATAGGCTTGTGCCAGAAATATAAAGCATTAACTATTTATTCCAAAATGTAAAACAAAACATTTTCCCCAGGAATATGATTTAAACTTCTTATTGTCTCCCATACCTTAAATCTATGATTTCTTCTAAATTAAAATAAGTATAACTTCCAAATTAGAGTTAATTGAAAATATTTTATGGAAAAGTCCCCACATACCTGATGTTTATGGATATTAGCAAGCTATATTTTTTCCAGTATAAAACACATTAAACACTTCTTTTTTTCCAATAATATCAAATGTCATTTGAACTTGTTAAGTGTAAAATTCTTAATGTACTGAATGGAAGATAACCTGAAGTCTTTCAGCATATCTGAAGGTCACATCAAGTCAAAAGTTAAAGATAAAGCATTAACTCCTTGATATCCTTTAGGCATAATACATCAGGCATAAGAATGCCTGGACAAATTGGGTCTAAAAAGTCTGAAACGACTTGTTGATATCTTGAATCAGACTTCCTAAGAAGAATATGTTTAAATCAGTTGATGTCTATCTAATTATGTCATTAATGTATTTGTATGCTTTTAGAACTATAAAATGAATAATCACAGATTTGAAAAATATATTCTTTTTAAAAGCTTTTTATTTTCACAACATAGGCATAGAAAATTTTTGGAAAACCTTATGTTCCAAATTTTCTGCTCCCTCCCTTCCCCTCACTTCTTTCCCTAGATGGCAAGTAATCCAATATATGTTAAACAAGGGCATATCTTGGCTAAGATGACAGGAAAAGATAATGACGAATGTTGGAAGAGATGTGGGAAAATTGGGACACTAATACAGTTTTTTGTCACTACAAAATGGGCTGCCACAAACAATTTCGCACATGTCAATCCCTTTCCCTCTTTTTATGATCTCTTTGGGATATAAGCCCAGTAGACACAGCTGGATCAAAGAGTATGCACAGTTTGAGAGTCCTTTGGATGTAATTCAATGTTGCTCTCCTGAATCATTGAATCAGTTCACAACTCCATCAACAATGTATTAGTGTCCCAGTTTTCCCATATCCCCTCAAACATTATCATGATGTTTTCCTGTCATCTTAGCCAATCTCAGAATTGTGTAGTAGTATCTCATAGTTGTGTTAATTTTCATTTCTCTGATGAATAGTGATTTAGAATATTTGAAAATGTGTTCTAATAAAATTCTACATTATAGAAATGTAGAGTCAGTTAGTAATAGCAGCTAATAGGTATGGATAGAGGGCTAGAGCTGTAATGCAACTTCTGATGCTTAGTAGCTGTGTGACTCTGGGTAAATCATTTAATCTCAGTCTCCATTTTTTCAACTGTTAAATTAGAACAATAATGCAGGGCTGTTTTAATGATCATGTGAGATCATATGTATCAAAAGTACTTCTCACTTTATTTGGCATATAATAAGTCGTTTTCAAATACTTTTTCCCCTTCCTCATTTAATCACATTAAGTGATGACATTAAGTGATTTATGGAATGATTAATTCATCAAATAGATGAAATGACTTCTTACCAAAAAAGAAGAATGGCATTTTACTTTTAAGAAAGACTTACTCAAAAGATATGATAAAAGGGTTAAAATAACAACAGCAATAATGTTTCAGAACAGAGCAAAACATCACTTCATTTCAGAATAGTAATGCTTAAAACAATAACTAATTAGCCATGCAATAATCTATAGATGGAGTATGGGATGCAATCAAGATTTGAGAATGGCATAAAATATCCCTTTAGATGTAATATCACCAGATAATGTTGATAGAGAAGTAATGAACAAATAACTAAGTCGTATTTGTTTGTGCAAACAGCTGGGAATTCAAAGACAATTCAGGGCCAGGCCTTTGCCAACAACAACAACAACAACAACAACAAAAAAATGGACTTAAAAGCAATGCACTTTAAGCAAGAAGTGGTATAAACCATACAATGTATTCTAACAGACTGTAAAAATTTAAGCCTTACTAAACACCAACAACATTTGACTTGGTGACTAGAATCATGCATTTGAAAGTCACTATCTTTCACATCCTAACAGACACAACAAAATACAAAAGATATAGACCTCAACATAATTTGTAACTCTTAAGCAACTGATGATACTAGAACCAGACCATCATTACATGCTGAATTGTAGCTCACAATTAACTTTATATAGCATTGATCCAGAAAAATAATTATGAACAATTTAATAGGTGATGCTATATAAAATAATTATAATATTTAAGTTAACATAAAACAAAATCTTCATATAGGAATAAGATTAGGGACATAGAGTATCTATTGACCTATGGTGGTGTTGTGCCAAGGGTATTTTTGGGTTACCCTACAAATGTTGTATTCTTTTTTTAACTTGATAATACACTTCAAACTTTTATTCAACTTCAAAACACAACTTCATTCTGTCTTCTTTAGGGGTATATAGAACATTATTAAATAGAACAATTAAAGGATAATAAATTGTTATAGTAATATTTATACATGGCGCCTTTTGAGCAATATTATAATAATGGGAATAGAATAATTATAACTACAAAAATAGCTCAATAGCAATCGAAACACATATTTTTTGTGGTGAAATACATGATAATGGATACATGGTGTACCAAGAAAAACTGATATAAAGCTAAGGAAACATAGGACTCATCTCCCAAAATCAGCTAAACAAACAAAAACTCGTACTCCTTTATTATAAAGGAAAGAAGGAATTAATAGATGTCCTTAGAATTCACAACTGAGTATTTTTAAAAGTTTGGAAAAGTTTAGTTTCATAAATTAATAAATACTGAATATAAATAATTGTTAATTGATTTGTGAAATGTAACTGAACTTATTTCATCTCTAGACAGATCCTATAAAATGATTGACTTTTTTCCTTTGTGCTTATAGTATTTTTCCTTTCTATAAAGATAGTTATCACCATTCATTTTCTATAAGACTTTTGAGTTTCAGTTTTTTTTCCTCTCTTTCCCATCTCTCCTCTCCAAGAGGGCAAGCCAATCTGAAATAGGTTATACATGTATAATCATGTAAATATATTTCCACATTACTCACATAAAGAAACAAAATAAAAGTGTAAAGTTACAAACAACAAAGAAGTGAAAGTAATATGTTTCCTTTTACATTAAGAATGTTCATGTAAGTTTTTCTAGTTTTTTTTAATGAAATCCATCTGCTCATCATTTCTTGTAAAATAATATTATTCCACTACATTCATAATATGAATATGAATCCAAATGCTGCCAACAACAATCAGCATACAATTTTGATCTATTAAACAATTAAGAACAAGGTTTTTAATATGTGCATTGTAAGGTTTTTGTAGGGTCACACATATTAAAAATAATATGTCCAATCTATAAAATACCCAAACCAACAACAAATATCATTCCAGTGTTTGATGGCAATTCAGAATGGAGAAGGTACTTGATGGTAATGCAAGACCAAGCCAACAAAAATTTACAAGGAAGCTATTCATTTTCATTTTATATTAATTTTCAAGATAATTTTCAACATTAATTTTATAAGATTTTAAGTTCCACAAATTTTTGTTCCTCCTTTACCTTTTCCCTCCCCAAGACAGTAAACAATTAGTACGTTACACATGCAGAATCATTTCCATATTAGTCATGTTGTGAAAATAATCAGAACAACAACAACAAAAACTATAAGAAAGAAAAAACAACAGCAACAAAAGTGAAAATAGTATGTTTCAATCTGCATTCAGTCTACACTATTCGTTCTTTGGATATGGATAGATTTTCCAGTTTTAGAAAAGTTATTATTACATAACATGGACTTATGATCAATATATTTTATATGAGAACACTGAATAAACTGTGAAAATCATCACAACATGCTAAAAAATTGAACATCTCTGAGTGCCTGCAAGACATGACTTAGTGACTAGAATCATGTGTCAGAAACTCTGTACCTTTCATCTGTATATAAACTAATAGACAAAAAACGAATTTCCACATGAATTAAATATCTTACACAATTATAGACCAAGCAAAAGAATTATAACATAAATAAGAACAGGACATGGTACTTGCCATCTTTTGAGTTTCTTGGAGAAACTAGACTCTCAAAAGGAGTTAATATCACAGGATAATTTCAATATGTAAATGAAATCCAGGGCTGAAGTCCAAGGGTAGATTGAGTTTCCTGGGTGAATTTGTTTCTGAGACATAGTTGAGAAAGACCTAGAAAATTCAGATTGAAACACAGATGGAAATAAAAACAAGCATCTGCAAACACTGACTGTGCCAGTCATGGTGGTAAACACGAGGAATACAGAGAAAGGTAAAAATGATCTCTGTCTTTAAGGAGCATGGCTACCTCTCCTTAGACCACATCTATCTGAATCCCATCAAAAAAGATGAAAAAGTAAGATGAGGAGAAGGAAGGAAGGAGGAAAGGAGGGAAGGAAGGAAGGAAGGAAAGAAAGAAGGAAGGAAGGAAGGAAGGAAGGAAGGAAGGAAGGAAGGAAGGAAGGAAGGAAGGAAGGAAGGAAGAAAAGAAGGAAGGAAGGCAGGTAGGAGTGAGGGAAGAAGGGAGGAAAGGAAGAAAGGAAGGAGGGAGGGAGGGAAGGAAGAAAGGATGTAATGGGCTGAAGCTCAAGTTGATGCACTGAGGTCTCAAGAATGTGAGGCTAAATAGTAATTGGACCATATGCCATTAATATATATGCTTGGAGAAAGAATGGCACCTGCCCACTCTTTGTGCAAGTCCTGATGTGTTGTATAGAAAATGATGATTTTGGTGGGTGGAGGCAGAGGGGCAGATAGAGAGGCAGAATAGACTGCTGGCTGGTTCCTGTCACAGCTGCTCACATTGCTAATCACCCTTCACCTCAAAAAGATTAAAGATTTTCCCTTAATCTGAATTCCTGACTCCGGCTGATTTTAAAATATGTGCTCATCACATTTAGTGCTCAAGCGTGGGAACCAAGGACCCTACTTTCACTGAAGAAGTCTCCGGTGACAGGAACTTAGGTGAGTATTGTAATAGACAAACAGGGAACTTATTTTCTTAAAGACTAAACTAGTAATCTTTTTTGGCTAAAATGGGACAGATACTAGCTAAAGATTCTCCAATCCCCCCCACCCCCCATCCCTACCCAGGAGTGGCGCTATAGAAAGCATGCTTAAGCTGATAGAAGGACAAGGGCTACTTATAACTTGGGAACAGATAGCTAGCCTTCTGAGTACATTAAAATGCATCTCCCCTTGGTTCTTAGAGAAAGAACAAATCTATCCAGATAATTGGACATTAATTGGGCAACAGCTCTCCACATATTACAATGAAAACAATCCTCATTCAATTTCCATCGAGGCATTCAATATAATACAGTTGGCCTTAAAAAAATCGTATAAGTTATAGAAAAAAGAAAAGTTCTAGGAACCCCCAAATGGGGAAGCCTGAGATAAAGGAGGAAGACAATGAACAGATTAATGACCATATCCCCACAGGGGATGGGGACTTAAGTGAGGCTCAAGGGTGTGGTGAATCTGAGGTAGCTTCAGCCCCACCTAAGGAGCAGGTAATTGACTCTCCTCCATCAACTCCACCCTCCGGGATGGAGGGAGGAGAGGTGGTGGGGGTTTGGGGGGGTGGGCATTGACAACACCAGCACTCCCCCCCCGCCCCCGCCAGCATCCAACCACTCTTATGACTAGATTGCAAAAGGGACTTATTAAGGCCAAGGCAGAAGGGAGAGATGTAACGGAACTTCAAGCCCACATTTTTCCTGTGATTCAACAGTTTAACTCTTCAGGTCAAGAAAGTAGAAAATATGCTCCTTTTGATATAGAAATCCTCAAAAACCTAAAAAAAAAGGCTTGCACTCTTTATGGGGCTACATCAGTTTATGTTAAGATGCTATTACAGAATTTGGCTTTTGAAATCTTGACCCCTAATGACTGGAAATCTACAGCAAAGATATGCCTAGAACCTGGACAAAACTACTTGTGGCTTTCTGAATAGAGTGAGCTCTGTAGGATACAAGCCCAACAAAATAGTCAAAGTGCAGTTCATGTTTCAATCACCTGTGACCTACTAACAGGTGTAGGTTCCTATGCAGATGTCACAGTACAGATTAATTATTCTATAGCAGCATATGAGCAAATTACTGCTAATGCTATCAAAGCCTGGGCTTCTCTCCACAATAAAGATGACAAGAGTGAGGCCTTCACAAAAATAACACAAGGGCCAAATGAACCCTTGGCTGACTTTGTGAGACGTTTGCAGAAAGCTATCACAAGAACAATGGGGAAAATGCAGTAACAGACATTTTGATAAGGCAACTTGCTAAGGAAAATGCTAATGAGGTTTGCAGAAGAATTATACTAGGACTATTCAAGGATACTCCATTAGAGGAGCTCATAAGATGCTGTGCCACAGTGGGCACAAATGCCTTTTATAGCAAGGCTATGATGCAGACTTCCCAAGATCCCAACATGGCAAGACAGGGTCCCTTCTGGCAAGGGACTTCCAGAGAGACTCATCAATGCTTTCAGTGTGATAAAGTAGAGCATCTGAAAGCTCAATGTTGGTATAGAGACAGAATGAGAAAACAGGGTGGGAGAACAAAACCCAATACCTGTCCAAAATACAATAGAGGCTTCCATTGGGCCTCAGAATGTAGACAGATTCAGGGAAAAGGAATGAGGGGCCCAGCCCCAAGGCCCCAGGCAAAAAACACTTGGGACATGATGGCAGCCAGTGGTGCACCCAGAGAGTGCCTAGAAGCCCAGTACCCAGACATGACCAATTAGCCAGAAAGGCATATGATGGGAGAAGGGGATTACACAATCAAACACCCAGGAAGCAACCTGATGGGAGAAAGAGATTACAATTGGGGAGAATAGAGCTGTATGCAGCTGGGACAATGGAGATACCTCCTGGAGAGGTGAAATCTGTTCCTCTCCAGCCTATGGATCCCTTACCTCCAGGCACAGTAGGCTTGACCATTTCACCTCCTTTTGTATGTACAAAACAGTGTCCATCCACACACTGATGTGGGAAACTGGGGAATGTATAGATAATATCCCAGTCACTAATACAGGTAGACAATGTGGGACTTATCACCCAGGAGAAGTAGTAGCATCAGGTTTACTCATGCAGAATCCTAATAAGCAACCTGGTGATAGTCACCCAGATTCTGACTCCAGACCACAAAATCAAGGAATATACTGGACAGCAGCTGTAACAGCTGACCAACCTATGCTCATGATCTATATAAATTGCCTACCATTAGAAGGATTGGTAGACATATGTGCAGATAGTACAGTCATTAGAGGTGACCTTGGCCCAGTCACTGGCCAAAGATTAAAGCAGACACCTACATGTCTGGCATAGAAGAATCAATAGTAGCTGAAGTTAGTGCTGCCCTTATAAGATGGACTTTTGAAGGGAAAACAGGAGTTTTTACTCCTTTTATGGTTGAAAAATCCCCATCAATCTGTGGGGAAGAGACATTTTACAGCAATTAGGGTTAAAAATGAGTACTTCATTTTTTTTTTTTTAAGCAGGGCTGCTACTGAAGGCCTGCCAACACTTTCACCTGTTCCTATCCAATGGAAAACTGATACACCAGTGTGGATAGAACAGTGGCCCTTAGGTAGCGATAAAATTCAGGCCCTATTAGATATAGTACAGGAGCAGCTTGACCAAGGACACTTAAAACCTTCTCTAAGTCCTTGGAATTCCCCAATATTTGTTGTAAAAAAGAAATCTGGAAAATGGAGGATGCTCACTGATTTAAGAAAGGTGAATGAACAGATGGAAACTATGGGAACTCTTCAGCCTGGACTTCCATTTCCTACTCAATTGCCTAGAGAATGCCCTCTTTGGGTCATAGTTATTAAGGGCTATTTCTCCTCATTTCCAAAATATATAGAGAATCGACTCTAATTTATAAGAAATCAAACCATTCTCCAATTGATAAATGGTCAAAGGATATGAACACGCAATTCTCAGATGAAGAAATTGAAACTATTTATAGACATATGAAAATATGCTCCAAATCATTATTAATCAGAGAAATGCAAATTAAGACAACACTGAGATACCACTGCACACCTGTCAGATTGGCTAGAGTGACAGGGAAAGATAATGGGGAATGTTGGAGGGGATGTGGGAAAACAGGGACACTGATACATTGTTGGTGGAAATGTGAACACATCCAGCCATTCTGGAGAGCAATTTGGAACTATGCTCAAAAAGTTATCAAACTGTGCATACCCTTTGATCCAGCAGTGTTTCTACTGGGCTTATACCCCAAAGAGATATTAAAGAAGGGAAAGGGACCTGTATGTGCCAAAATGTTTGTAGCAGCCCTGTTTGTAGTGGCTAGAAGCTGGAAAATGAATGGATGTCCATCAATTGGAGAATGGTTGAGTAAATTGTGGTATATGAACGTTATGGAATATTATTGTTCTGTAAGGAACGACCAGCAGGATGAATACAGAGAGGACTGGCGAGACTTACATGAACTGATGCTGAGTGAAATGAGCAGAACCAGGAGATCATTATATACCTCAACAATGATACTGTTTGAGGATGTATTCTGATGGAAGTGGATCTTTTTGATAAAGAGAGCTAATTCAGTTTCAAGTGATCAAAGATGGGCAGAAGCAGCTACACCCAAAGAAAGGACACTGGGAGATGAATATAAACTGCTTGCATTTTTGTTTTTCTTCCCGGATTATTTATACCTTCTGAATTCAATTCTCCCTGTGCAACAAGAAAACTGTTCAGTTCTGCACATGTATATTGTATCCAGGATATACTGTAACCTATTCAACATGTAAAGGATTGCTTGCCATCTGGGGGAGGGGGTGGACGGAGGGAGGGGAAAAATCGGAACAGAAGTGAATGCAAGGGATAATGTTGTAAAAAATTACCCTGGCATGAGTTCTGTCAATAAAAAGTTATTTTAAAAAAAGGGCTATTTCTATTCTATCCCTCTGGATAAGGAGGATATGAAAAGATTTGCCTTTTCAGTGCCCAGCGTTAACTTAGCTGAGCCTTATAAAAGATATGAATGGACAGTTTTGCCACAGGGAATGGAAAACACTCCCACTACATTGACATACTGTCAAATGTATGTTGCTACTGCTCTTGCTCCAGTAAGAAAAGCATTTCCAAAATTTATGCTATTACATTATATGGATGATATATTGGGATGTGCACTGAGGAACAAATGTTAGAAGCATGTCTACAAAAGATCATAGAAACACTAAGGAATTACAAATTCTGCATAGCTGCAGAAAAAATTCAAAGACATGCTCCTTTTCAATATTTAGGATATGAAGTATACCCTAAGGTCCTTACAGTACAAAAACTGTCCTTAAGAACAGAGAAGCTAAACAAGTTAAATGATTTTCAGAAATTGATAGGATTTCTATCCATCGATGAGACCAGTGTTAGGCCTGACTACCTATCAATAGCAACTGTTATATAATATTTTAAGGGGAGACAGTGTTTTAAATTCACCATGCCAACTTACAAAAGAAGCTCAAGAGGCTTTGAGAAAAGTTGAACTGGCTTTATCCAATGTAGTTGAAAGTCACTCAAAAACCCTTAGAAATATCAGTTTTTGCCAAGCAGTCCTTCATCAAGGAGACAGTGTGACAGAGTAGGTGAACCTCCCGGTACAACCAGAACAAAGCCTTACTCCTTACCCAGTGCTTGTGGCTAGAATTTTATTAAAGGCCATTAAGAGAGCAGTACAATTATCTGGGACAAGACCTGACAAGATATATACCTTTTATATCAATACACAAATTAATGTGTGCTGTGAGACCATCCCAGAGTGGCAAATTTTATCAGCCATGGCTCCAAATTTTACACATGGGTCTCCATTAAAGATAACCAGACTCCATTAAAGATAACCAAACTATTACATAATTGGCAATGGATTCTTGAAGAAAAAGTTTCTAAAATTCCTCTCAAAGGACCAACTATCTTTACAGATGCGTCCAAACGTAATATTTGTGCTGTATACTCTCATGACTTAACTATAAAGAGAGTAGTCAGAACTCCTTTTCAATCCACTCAGCAGAATGAATTGTATGTGATCATTCTAGCTTTTACTTATTATCCAGGAGATATAAATATAACATTTGATGCGGCCTATTCAGTAGGTGCGGTACAAAGAATTGCCACAGCCCAAATAAAATTTGCAGCCTCTAATATATATCAGCTCTTTAAGAAACTTCAAGAGCAAGTGAGAAAGCATCCAGGTAAGATTCATATTTTACATGTCTACTCTCATAGTGGACTTTCAGGTCCCATTTTTGATGGTAATTCAAAGGCAGATAGCCTTCTAACTATATTGGTCAATACTCCTTTATTCCAAGAAGCCCAGGAATCTCATTCTAAATATCATCAAGCTGCTTGAGCTTTATGTTCACAATTTGGAATAACACGAGAGGAAACTAGGGGCATAGTAAAAGCCTGTACAGCTTGCCTTCCTTGCCACACTCCTACACTGCCTCCAGGGAAGAACCCTCGTGGTTTGAGACCTAATGAAATCTGTCAAATGGATGTGACCCATTAAAAGTCTTTCGGTCGTCTGTCTTTTATCCATGTTGTGTTAGACACCTTTTCAGGATTCACTTTTGCAATACCAGCAGCAAAAGAGAGCCTGAGTGGTCACTGAATTCCTCACACAAGCATTTGCCATTATTCCAAGCAATAAAAATAGACAATGGTCCTGCATATATTTCCAAACATTTTGCACACTTTTGTGCACAGTATAAGATTTTACACACCACTGGCATATCTTTTAATCCTCAAGGACAGGCAATAGTAGAGAAGAGAAACAGAGCCATTAAGACGGTCGTCCAAAAACAAAAGAAAGGGGGAGCCACAGGTAACCCTAGAGAACTTCTAAATCTAACCCTTTATAATATTAACTTCTTGATTTTTGACAAACATGCACTGGCTCCAGCAGACAGGTTTTATAAGCCACCAGAAGGGAAGTGTCTAGTGCAAGCACCCCAATATCTTTAGATAATCGCCAGGTAATGTGGAGAGACCCAGAAAATGGTGAATGAACAGGACCAGATAGGTTAACTGCTTGAGGGAGAAGGTTTGCTTGTATCTCTCTATAGGTAGAGAAGGAATAAGATGGGTGCCAATGAGCCATATTCGCCTTGTCCATTGCAGAGAGACAGAGCAGACCCTTGAAACGAAGGAGAAGACCCAAGAAATATTGGGTGGTCCTGTTGCTGATTGTGCTCACCATTGAAAGAGCATGGCAGTTATGGCGTTTGACTCATGGACATAAGATTGTAGGACTTGAAAACCCTCAGGAATCATTGGATTCTCTGAGGTATGATAAGACTGTTGTAGGACTTGAAAAACTTGCGGGGATCATTGGATTCCCTGACACATAAAGCAATGGACAATAGATTGGTTTTGGACTATCTCTTGGGTACTCAAGAAGGCATATGTGTGACTGTTGTTTACATACCCTCCTTCCAGGACTTCTGGAAATCTTTTACAACACCATGTTGATTCATATTGTTTTGTTAATCACAATTTGCATGTACAATTCATGTTTGTTGCACCACATTGAGCCTGCACTGGCTGTGGGGAGAGTCATCACTAACAGCCTGTATGTTATTGCTATGTGCTTGGGTAATACCTCCCATGCTGATGGGCTTGTGCATACCTGTTTCTAATAAGATCCTCCAGCCCAGAAGCTTGCTAGCAATCCTCACTTCCCTTTGGTGCTTTTCATCTCCCTTCCTGAGATGTCAGGGAGGATGTGATCATCTCCTTTTTAGTTCTTTCACCTCCTTTCCTGAGAAGTCAGGGAGGGTGTGATAACCTCCCTTTGGGGGCTCTGACCTCCCTGCAGAGTCAGGGATGGCATGACCACTTGTGTTCTAAAACAAAAGAAAGCAGGAGATGTAATGGGCTGAAGCCCGAGTTGATGCACTGAGGTCCCAAGCACATGAGGCTAAATAGTACTTGGACCATACTCTATTAATATATATGCTTAGAGAAAGAATGCCCCCCCCCCTTTGTGCAAGTCCTGATGTGGTGTATAGGAAATGATGATTTTGGTGGGTGGAGGCAGAGGGGCAGATAGAGAGGCAGAAGAGATTGCTGGCTGGTTCCTGTCATAGCTGCTCACATTGCTAATCCCCCTTCACCTCAAAAAGAATTAAGATTGAAGATTTTCCCTTAACCTGAATTCCTGACTCCGGCTGATTTTAAAATACGCAGTCATCACAGAGGGAGGGAGGGAAGGAAGAAATAAGGAAGGGAGGGAGGGAAGGAAAAAGGGAAGGAAGGAAGGAGGGAAGAATGAGGGAGGGAAGGAGGGAATAGGGAGGGAGAAAAAAAAAACATAAAGCACCTACTTTTTTCTAGGCAATATGCTAAGAAATAGGGATACAAAGAAATATGTAAGGCAGTCTGCCCTCAAAGATCTCAAAATCTAACTGGAAAGTAAATAAATAAAAAGAAGCTAGAAAGGAGGTAAACCAGATAGTTAGGTGGACAAATCAGAGATATCCTAGAGTAGTGTGGCCGGGAGAGAAATGAGATGTTCTGAACTGTACTGGTTTTGGCGTTCATGGCTGCATCCTTCAATCACATGGTAGAGGTTAATGATGAGGTAGAGTATAAAGGCTAATAAGATCTTGCAGGATGAAAAGGTTTTTCCAATAATGAGATTTCTGGTACACAGGGAAAAGGCAGGGATATCCCAAAGTCATGCAGTGAGGTGAATAAAACACTAGGACTTCTAATAGAAAATCCAAACAGACCCTCCTTTCAAGGAGCTAAAATTTTAATTATAGGAACTAATGCATATAACATCAATGAAAATGCCAAATGGCACTTAGTGTACAGTGGGGGAAATATCAAGATAAATGGTGAAATATCATGAACCTTGGGCAGCAATGGCAGAGCAAAAAATACATAATCAATAACTGTTGGGAAGAAGCTTGTTTCAAAGATGCTTGAATGGGGCTTTGGACTACCTCTGTAAGAATGGGCATCCAACTACTGATAATTGAGAAATGGAATTAAGGGATTGAGAGGAAAGAGTTCCCATAGGCATGCTTCTGATTCTCTTATGAATTCCTGTTAGGAAGCAGGAGTCAGAAAAATGAAGGGCCTAGTTCACCATCACAGTGCCTGTTGGCTTCCTATTAGCCAGATAACTCCCTGTCTCCTCCAATGGAACCTACTGATGCTAGTCCATTGACTACCCATAAAATGGAAAGCTTTCAAAATAAAGAGAAGTGGGACTTGATGGTAAAACCATGTATGAATAGGGCAAGATACATGATATTCTGTTCCTCCCCAAATTTTTATTGTTATATAAAGCATTCATTTTATCTAAGCAATTCTGTCTTCAGAATCTTAGATATACAAGAATATACAAGATTAATAAGAAATAAATAATTTGTTCTTAGAGTTTTTTCATTTGTACCCCATCAAGCATATTAAAAGAGTGAAATAAGTGATAATAATTATAATAATAACAAAAAATTTTAAAATACCTTTATTTTTGTAATGTACTTTCTAATAATAACCTCATATGAACTTCATAACACAGTAAGTTAGATATCACAGGTAACAGAATTTTTATCCACAACCCTTTACTTTTGATACAGTGGTAATGAAGCAAATATTTAGGGAATGTGTGACTAAGGAAACAGAATATCAAAACTGAGGGTCTTAACTGTTTTATCTTCATTTTAAAGATGAAGAAATTAAGGAGAAGAAAAGTTAAATCTCTTTTCTATGGCCATACAATTTTCTGACTAGTAAGTCTGACCAACTTTTTCTTTTGTTCCTATTCTGCTTCTATTGTTTTCTATAATTTCTGTTCATGAATAACTCCCATCAACAAACATTGTACTTCAACCAAACTAGACAATTTGTCTTTCTTTGAATCTTTCTTACTCTTGTGCCTTTGCTCATTTTAGTCCCATTTTCTAAAATGCTAGCTTGTTGACTCTGCCTATCCACAACTGGCCTGATGCCATTTTAAAATTTTTTTATTTATTTATTTTGTTTTATATTGTATATACTTACATATGAACATACCTCTTTGATGGAATAAAAGCCCCCTCTTGACAGGAACTGTTTTATTTTTGTTGTTATATGTTCACCAAACAGCACTGTTCTTGGCACATAGTAGGACTTTAATAAATGCTTTCTTGTTGATTCCTAAAAACTGAACCTTCTTCATGAAACTTTTAATTACAGAGAAAAGAGATTTCTTCATCTTTTGACTTAAATAGTATTCTGTTCTTCACTTTATAGATATTAAATTATGCCTAATATGCTTATTTGTCTTTACTCTAAGACAAGCTCTATGAAGGTTGTATGTGCTCAGTATCATTTGTTTTTTTTTTTTTTCCTTTTTAAAAAACTTTTTATTTTTCAAAATATATGTGTGCACAATTATTCAACATTAGCACTTGCAAAACCTTGTGTTCCAATTCTGCCTCTTTTTCTACCCGCTCCCCTAAATGGTAAGTATTTCAATATATGTTAAACATGGTAGAATTAGGTAATAAATCCAATATATGCTATGTATTTATACAATTATCTTGCCACACAAGAAAAATCGTCAAACCAGAAAAAAGATGAGAAGCAAAATAACATGCAAGTGACAATAGAAAGAGTGAAAATACTATGTTTTGAGCCACAGTCAGTTCCTACAGTCCTCTCTCTGGCTTACTTCATCACTGAACGATAGGAACTGGTATGGATCATCTCATTGTTGAAAAGAGCCACATCCATCAGAATTGATCATCATATAATCTTCTTGTTTCCATGTACAATGATCTCCTGGTTCTGCTCATTTCACTTAGTATTAGTTCTATAAGTCTCTCCAGGCCTCTCTAAAATCATCTGCTGATCATTTCTTATAGAACAATAATATTCCATAACATTCATATGCCATAACTTACTCAGCCATTCTCCAATTGATGGGCATCCCTTCAGTTTCCAGTTTCTTGGCACTACAAAAAGGGCTTCCACAAACATTTTTGCACATGTGGGTCCCTTTCCCTCCTTTAAGATCTCTTTGGGATATAAGCCCAGTAGAAACACTTCTGGATCTAAGGACATGGGCACTTTGATAATTCTTTGAGCATAGTTCCAAATTGCTCTCCAAAATGGTTGGATCCATTCACAGTTCAACCAATAATGTATCAGTGTCTCAGTTTTTCCACATCCCCTCCAGCATTCATCATTATCTTTTCCTGTCATTTTAGATAATCTGACAGTTGTGTAGTAGTATCTCAGAGTTGTCTTAATTTGCATTTCTCTGATCAATAATGATTTAGAGCATCTTTTCATGTGACTAGAAATAGTTTCAATTTCTTCATCTGAAAATTGTCTGTTCATATCCTTTGACTATTTATCAATTGGAGAATGGCTTGACATATTATAAATTTGAGTCAAATCTCTATCTATTTTAGAAATGAGGCCTTTATCAGAACCTTTTAATGTAAAAATGTTTTCCCAGTTTATTGCTTTCCTTCTAATCTTGTCAATAGAATTTGTTAAGTGAATATACTTTAATCATTAATTTCTTTGAGAAAGAAGGTGAAAACTTAGAAATTCATTCTTAAATAGCACAAAGGGAATCACATTTTGAAAAACTAAACAACAAAAACAACAGTCTATAAAAATCCCTCAGCCTGAAAATATATTAAGGTGTCCTTATTGTAAAAAGAAACAAATAATCACATAAATAAAAATAACAAGAAACAGCACAGGCTATACACAAAAAGGAAACAAAGCAAACATTCTTCTTTTTATTTTCCTTTTCTTTCTTTCTTTTTTTTTTTTTTTTGGTTATACCTCCTGTATTGCTACTCCCCTTCAAAAGAAATTTTCTGATGATGGAAAATCTTCCAATCTTTTTTTCACACTCAAGACTTCTTGTTATTTAGTTTTTATCTTTACTCCTTTACTGAGACAGCTTTTTCACAATCTTACATTACTCTAAGTCTTTTTTTTTTAAAGGGCTTCAACCTTCTTGACATTTCTGAAGCAAATGTCACTGTGAACCATCCTTTCCTTCTGCTTTCCTTATGATTACCTTTGAATTCTGTAACACTGCCTACCCATCTCCATCTTTCTCTTTGGATGTCTCCTCAATCTCTTCTTATCCTTTAAGATTGGATATCCTCTAAGCTTCTGTCTTTATTCACCTCTTTTCTGCCTTCTTTCTCTTAGTATTCTATTCCACTTTCATGGCTTTATTTATGAACTTTCTGCCAGTTCCTCCCAATTTTAACCTGTTTCTCCAGCCATCTCATTCTAACTATCTACTAATTATCTCTATCTGAAAAATGTCCTCAGGTTCACTCTATACAAATACATAATTATCATCTTCCTTCCAAAATCTGCTTTTACCCTTAAGAGTTCTGATCATCCTTATTCCAACCACATATATTTGAAGCCTCAAATAATCATTGCATATTTCTGTATGTAGTGTCTCTCCCCTTTCTCCCAGCCACACATATGTTCTTTAAACTTTCTCAGTGACCTTGGCTAGTGATCTGTCTTTGAAGCCATGGATGACTGACATCAAATTTTACTTCTAATATTGTGGGTCTATGAACAGTTTATTTAACTTCTTCAAATATGAATTTGCTTCTTTTTGCAAAGGGAAGAATAGAACCTATTTCAATGGATTATCATGTCAAATAAAATAAAATATGTGTAATATCTCCTCTGGGCTACTCCCCCAAAAGTAATTGCTATATCATATTTTAAGGAGTACTAAATACATACTACTTTGATTGTTTGCTTCCCATGCTTCAATAGACTGAATTAAATCATAGCAAAGATATTTGTTCCTTTATATAACATAGCATTATTAATAATTGTAAAACACCCTCCCCCACAAATACAAGGCACCTTTTCAGATAAAAATACATTATACTCCAGGGAAGGGTGGAGAAAAACTTATAAAAAGGGTGAAAACAAGCACATAAGTCAGGATCATATGTGGCCAGAAAATTCACAACACAGGAATAAAGCAACCTTATTATCCATGCTCCATATAGAGTCTTCTTGAAGTTAATCTCTGAGCAAAACATTGTAATAGTTGTTTTTTATACTTTGTTTTGGAATAAAACCAATTGACATCAATAACTGCTGTCTTGACTAGCAAGTGAAATGGATTTAAGAGAGAGATGATTGTGCAAAGTCACCAAACTCACTCTTCCTTTCAAAGCCATCTTGGTCCAGTGGCAAAACAGATCAGTATTTTTGGAGATGGTTTTAAATTCAGTGAGAAACCTACTCCTTTTTAAGCTTGTCTTTCCCAGGTCTCAGTTTTTCTGCATCAGTGATTAAACCTAGATAAGAAATAAGGCCAAAAAAGGTGGCCTTGTATAGTCTACATCAGATTGCTTATTTTCTACAGACAAGGGAAGAAAAAGGAAGGAAACAAGGAAAAAAATTGGAACTCAAAAATCTTACAAAAATGAATGTTGAAAACTATCTTTACATGTAATTAGAAAAACAAAATACTATTGATTTTTTTTTTTTAAGTATATAAAGGAGCGACTAGGTGGCACAGTGGATAGAACCCTGAAGTCAGGAAGACCTGAGTTCAAAAATGACCTCAGACATTTAATACTTCCTAGCTGTGTGACCCTAGGCAAGTCAAAATCCCAATTGTCTTAGGGGAAAAAAAGCATATAAAAATAATTTGGGAGCATAAACCCTTAGAATTTCTGGCAAAAAAAGAAACAAAAGCTATTTACACTTAATTTGAACCATCAAAACCAGAACAGTGATTGAAAGGAGCTTAGGCTTATACTCAATCATTGAGAGTAAGAATTATGAGCAGGGCAAGGCATTGGTACTAGAAGGGAAATGCAGCAGAATTTTCTTCTTAGAAGACATATTTCTCTATTGGATGGGTCAATCTTTTGCCTTCTTTGGGATTGCTACTTGATGGGCAACTTTAGTGTCTACCACTTCCAGCTTTATGCTAAACTACATTCTTCAACTGTGGTACAGCAAAGACTCAACCTAAGATGAGAAGAAACCTTTTTAATTGTGTTCTCTAATTTCTATAGTTTGTGACTTGTCAAAAAGGAGATGAGAAAAATTAAGTCTTTCATTTGTGGTTCAGAGCTGAGCTATCCTTGATGAGGGACTTCATGCTAATTTTACGGTGAATATCATATATATTTCTAAAATCATCTCTAAATATTATAAATGACATGATAGCTATTAGTTAATAAACAAACTGTTCTGTGGTGTAAAGCTCTCCAGTTGTTTTATTTTTAACTCTAAAAATAACTGTCCTGTTAATCTAAGCCAGTTTGAAGGAAAGGAAAAGGGACAGACACAAAAATATATCCTAGAGGCAAGTTCATCACATAGGATGTTTTTTTAAATAAGAAAATTAACTTTACAAAATTCCCATTTTACAAGTTACAAAAAATTGTATTCTTATCTGAAGAAGATTCACAGTCTACTAGTTGTAAATGTAGTTTTAGCCCTGGAAAACTTATCTGTATGCCATTGTCTCTGTAACTTACTCTCCATAAACTGCATATTATAATTCTAAAAGAGGCTAGTAGTGAATCCAAAACACTTCTTTTACAAATAATTATGATTCTTCAAAAGCAGTTCATTAGTGTTTTTCATGAAGAGGAAGGCCATAATTTAAGCAAAGTGATGGGGCCTGCATATGTACATTAAAATATTTACACAATCTAATCTACAAGGGTGACCCAGAAGACATAATAAGAAAGGGGCAGAGTGTTTATAACTAGAAAGCTCTACACAAATAAAAACAATTAACATTATAATGGTACCATTCTTTCCCCTATTTTTGTAATTTATAAAGAAGAGATAAGTCCTAATCATCAGGTTTTCTTAGATAACACTTTTCTTAGAATACATTTGGTGATGCTTTTTATATGTTATTTATGCAAAGAAAAACATTTTAAACATTGATTTTTGAGAATAAAAATTGCTCACATCTGCCTCTCTTCTTTGGGCACTAGGATAAAAGAACAAATGGAGAAACTAAGTGCTTTTAGCTTCTGGTTCCTTGAACTTATGTGGTGTTTGTTGTTCTTCAGTTGTTTTAATTGTGTCCTTCCTTCATGACCCTATTTGCAGTTTTCTTGGAAAAGATACTGGAATGGTTTGCCATTTCTTTCTCTAGATTATTTCACAAATGAGGAAACTGAGAGAGTTGGGGTTAAGCAATTTATCTAGGGTCACACAGCTAGGAAGTATGTGAAGCCAGATTTGAATTTAGGAATTTGGATCTTCCTACTCCAGAACCAGCATGCTTTACACTATGGTACCTAGTTACCAGACATGAGGTTTTAGCAAATAAAGTTTATATTCTGCTTTTAAGAATTATGGAATCATAATTTTGATAGTCATGGAAGGGACAAATAAATATCATCTAGTTCAAATGTTGCTCAGAACAAAATAAAAGCATTAGTTACATTGATTTTTTTTTCATCACAATCAATTCCAGATTTACCCACAGTCACCACCACTAAAAGAATTCTCTTCACAACAAAAATAAACTTTTAAGCAAAATTATCAGATATACTGTCCTATTTTACAATGTATTTGATACCCTTCCTCACATCACATATCTAATAAAAGAAGATAACTACTTAATCACCTCCTGGTCTAAATTTGGTCCTTATATTACATTTAACTTAGATAATTCATTTTACTTATATTAATATTTTTGTAATATCTTGATTTTTTATTTATTTTGCATCAGTTCAAGGAAGTCTTTTGATGTTCCTCTGAAGTCAAAGTATTCATAGTTTCTCAAGGTACAACAGCATAAAGCAATATTCTTAAATTCATTTTTTTTATTTGTTCTCTTATTCATGAATAACCTTTATTTCTGTATTGGACCTTTTTAAGACCTACATCTAATTGTGATATCAATGAGTTAAAGAGTATGATTCATCACCAAACTTTACTTTCGGAGAATAGTTTAGTCAAATGTCTAAAACCATTTAAAATTATTTTCCTGAATTGTCTTCCAAAACAGAACTAATAAGTCTAGTTTTCTGCATAACCTGTCACAATGATTGTTTCTGCCTTTTATCACCTTTGAGAGAAAAAATCTGTTGTGGTAGATAAAATGAAGTTATAAAAGCATGGAGTCAAATCCCACCTTAGATATATACTGTGTGGCATTGGGCAAGCCATTTATCATCTCAGGGTTCTCAAGTTATTTCTTGAGGGGGAAATACTACAAAATTATATAATTTTTATTTGTTTTCTTTTGTGAGGTAGAAGCACACTACTTGAAAGCTGGGAACCTGAGTTCTCAGACTAACTTTGGTAAAGGATTTATTGTTGAGTCACTTTACATATCTCTTGCACTCAAATTGCTCATTCATAAACTAAAACACTTAGAGACATTTCCTAATAGATAGTTAATAAAAGGAGAAAAATAATTTGCAAAAGTAGATTCTATGACAGGAGTCTGAAGATAGTTTATCCCAGCCATCTCTTTGAACTTGAGAGACAGGGCCTTGGGCCAATAGGGAAGCAGTGCTGACCATATCTCCAACTTGAAGTAGGACATACTTGCTACTTTGTGCCCTCTGGCATTTCCAGAAACCTAATAAAGTACATATTAGACACTGTTAATCACATCCTAAATATTCTCTACTTTATAGGTTTTCATGACATTCTTTCGACATTCATTTTTCTTTAGTCTGCTTTGTATCTGTATGATTACTACATATCAGTCTTTTTTGTTGTATCTTAATTTATTTCAAATTAACTAACTGTTGATGTCCACCAAAAGTGTGATTAAAACCCTTTTCTATTTGTACTTAATACTTGAACATTTTATCCATGAGAAAATTATCATAAATATATTGATGATTCTCAGATTTTTTATGTCTAGTCCTGGTCTCTTTCTTTCCCTTCAATCTCATACACCAAATATCTATTAATGAATTGGATATCCAATGGATATACTTCAAATTTTACATGTCCACAATAAAACTATCTTCCCTCACAAACCCTTCTTTCTTCTGAACTTTCCTATTGCTGTTATGGCAACTGCAACCTTCTAATTGTCCTATTCAACAAGCTCTTTAATTCCTCTTGTTCACCCTGATATAGGTAGTCAACTGGTAAATGTTGTCATTTTACCTTCAGAGTATTTCTTGTATGTGTTCTATTCTCCATATTCCCACATTGTCCTAATATTGTTCCTCATTACTAGATTATTGGAGTAGCCCTCTAATTGATATAATTATATTAAGTCTCTTCCTATTTCAATCAATCCTCCACATAACCTGTCAAAGTGAGTTGCCTAAAATGTGATTCCTCTTCCTGACTCAATAAACTCCTTTGGTTCCCTATTATCTCCAGGATCCAATATAGTCACTTGTTTCTTACATACTTTTTTACAGCTTATTTTTTTTCCCACTTTTCTACTGTTTTTATATTTTCTCTATTCTTTGTGTTATAAAGTTCAGCCATACTGAACTGTGTAGAGTTTAATATTTAATGCAGGTCACAGTTTGTAAATTTCTTTCAAGCATTTAATTCCATTTTTTTTTTTTATCTAGATCTTGACAAGATGATTTTTAGTCCTTCTAAATGAAGAAAATAAAACAGCTTTTGTGTGAAAAAAATCAGAATCTATCTCCTAACCTGACATTTACCTCAGTAGCAATAAGCAAATCATTTTATTTCTGTAAGTCTAAAATTCTTTGTATAAAATGAAATTTTAATCATGATACTACTTTTCTCAAAGTTATTGAGGCAATGTAGTTTTAAAATTAGAAATAAATTTATAAACTATGTTGAAATAACATAAGCTTCAAATATTACAATTAAAGTTTCTTCATTACCTACAATTCAATTCAAATGAACAAGTGTCTCCTAAACATATACAATATAATGTTTTGGAATTGTCATCATTGAATAAAGATGAATAAAATATGGTTCATATGTTCAAAGACCTTGTAATATTCAGTGAACATAAATAATTATATTACAAATTAGAATAGACTGAAGGACTTTTAACCAAATGTCTTCAGAATTTAGTGAGGTATAGCTCATATAAAATTAAGTGGGTAAGAAAAACTTTATAGTAACTGAAATAGGTTTTGAATGAAGGGGGATTTCTGAAAATAATAGCTTTTATACTCTCTAAGAGGATTTAGTTTTTCTGTTTTATGAGCCAATTATTAAGATCAGCCATATCTTTATGGAGAAAAGATAGGAAAAAAATATTTGTTCTACACATGGTGGAATGAAAAGAGTTATAAACTTGGAGTCAGAAGACCTCAAATTTGCTACTTCAATTCAATTCAAATCAAATCAGCAAGAATGAATTAAGCTTCAGTTATATATAAACATTGCATCAGGGATATAAAACCCAAAGGAAAATAAACTAGTACCTACACTCAAATCTATATGACATGTGTCATTATAATAGATTAAAATGTAATATAATTTGATGAGAAAATTCTTTATTGTTATCCACACTCAGTTCTCACAGTCCTCTCTTTGAGTGTAGATGGCTTTCTCCATCACAAAACCATTGCAACTGACCTGAATAATCTTATTGTTGAAGAGAGACACATCCATTAAAATTGATCACTATGTAATCTTGTTGTTGCCGTATATAATGATCTCCTGGTTGTGCTTATTTCACTCAGCATCATTTCCTGTAAGTCTCTCCAGGTCTCTCTGAAATCATGATGCTGGTTGTTTCTTACAGAATAATAATATTCTATAACATTCATATACCATAACTTATTCAGCCATTCTCCATCTGATGGGCATCCACTCAGTTTCCACTTTCTTGCCACTACAAAAAGGGCTGCCATGAATCTTTTTGCATATGTGGATCCCTTCTTTCCCTCCTCTAAAATCTCTTTGGGATATACTAGAAACACTGCTAGGTCAAAAAGGTATGCACAGTTTGATAACTCTTTGAGCACAGCTCCCAACTGTTCTCCAGAATGGTTGGATTCATTCACAGTTCCACCAACAATCTACTAGTGTCCCAATTTTCCCACAATACTCCAATATTCATCATTATCTTTTCCTGTCATCTTAGCCAATCTGAGAGGTACACAGTGGTATCTCAGAGTTGTTTACATTTCTCTGATAAATAGTGATTTAGTGCACCTTTTCATATGACTAAAAATGGTTTTAATTTCACCAGAAAATTGCTTGTTCATATCCTGTGTCCATTATCAATTGAATAATGGCTTAGATTCTTATAAATTTGAGTCAGTTCGCTATATATTTCATAAATGAGATCTTTATCAGAACCCTTGAAGGTAAAAATGTTTTCCCAATTTATTGTTTCCCTTCTCATCTTGTCTGCATTATTTGTGCAAAACCTTTTTAACTTAATATAATCAGAATCATCTATTTTGTTTTCAATAATGACCTTCATTTCTCCTTTGGTCACAAATTCCTTCCTTCTCCATGGATCTGAGAGGTAAACTATTCTACGTTATTCTAATTTGCTTATGATATCATTCTTTATGTCTAAATCATGAACCTATTTCAATGTTATATAGGTATGTGGTGTTAGGTATGGGTCAATATCTAGTTTCTGCTACATTAGTTTCCAATTTTCCCAACAGTTTTTGGAAAACAGTATGTTTTTATGCACAAAGCTGGGTCTTTGTGTTTCTCAAACACTAGATTATTATAGTTATTGACTATCTCAAAAATGTTTGTGGCAGTCCTTTTCTTGGTGGCTAGAAACTGGAAACTGAATGGATGCCCATCAATTGAAGAATGGCTGAATAAATTATGGTATATGAATGTTATGGAATAGTATTGTTCTATAAAAAACAACCAGCAGGATGATTACAGAGAGGCTTAGAAAGACCTACATAAACTGATGCTAAGTGAAATGAGCAGAACCAAGAAATCATTATATACAGCAACAACAAGACTATATGATGATCAATTCTGATGGACATGGCTCTCTTCAACAATGAGATGATTCAAACCAGTTCCACTTTTTTCAATGATGAAGAGAGCCATCTACATACAAAGAGAAAACCATGCAAACAGAGTGTGGACCACAGCATGGCATTGTCACTCTCTCTGGTGTTATTTGCTTGGATTTTGTTTTCTTTCTCATTTTTTTTCCTTTTTCATATATATATATATGATTTAACATGTATTTTAACATATTTAACTATATATATGTATATATATGATTTAACATGTATTTTAACATACTTAACTTGTATTGGACTACCTGCCAACAAGGGCAGGGGTTGGGTGGAAGGAGGGGAAAATTTGGAACAACACATTTTGCAAGAGTCAATGTTGAAAAAATTACCCATGCATATGTTTTGTAAATAAAATTCTTATCCCAAAAGCTGGGTTCTTTGGGTTTGTCAAATACTAGATTGCTATAGTCATTAACTATTTTGTTCTATGAACCTAATCCATTCCACTGTTTAACTTCTCTATTTCTTAGCATCACCAAATGGTTTTGATGACTGCTGCTTTATAATCTAGTTTTAGATCAGCTAAGCCACCTTCATTTGCTTTTCTCTTCATTAATTCCTTTGAATTTCTTGTCCTTTTGTTCTTTCAGATGAATTTTGTTGTTATTTTTTTCTAGGTAAGTAAAATAGTTTCTTGGGAATTGGATTGGTATAACACTAAATAAATAGATTAGTTTAGGTAGTATTATCATCTTTATTATATTCGATTGACCAATCCAATAGCATTTGATATTTTTCCAATTGCTTAGGTCTGACAATTTGTGTGGAAAATGTTATATAGTTTTGCTCATATAGATCCTGATTTTCCCTTGGCAAATAGATTCCTAAAATTTTATACTATTAACAGTTATTTTAAATGGAATTTCTCTTTGTATCTCTTGCTGTTGGATTTTGTTAGTGATGTATATGAATGCTGATGATTTGTGGGGATTTATTTTGTATCCTGCAACTTTGCTAAAGTTGTGGATTATTTCCAATTGCTTTTTAGTTGATTCTGGAGTTTTCTCTAAGTATACCATCATATCATCTGCAAAGAGTGATAATTTGATTTCCTCATTACCTCTCTAATTCCTTTGATTTCTTTCTCAACCCTTATTGCCAAAGTTAGCATTTCTAATACAATATTGAATAGTAATGGTGATAGTGGGCACCCTTATTTCACCTCTGATCTTATGGTTCCAGTTTATCACCCTTACAAATGATGCTTCTGAGATGCAGAAAAAAGAGATTATCATGAGATAATCATATTTTTTTGTTAATTTGTTTAATTATATAGTCAATTATGCTAACAGTTTTCCTAATATTGAACCAGCCCTGCATTCCTGGTATAAATCCTACTTGGTATTTTATCCTGGGGATCCTTTTCTGTAGTCTGCTAATATTGTATTTAAGATTTTTGCATCAATGCTCATTAGGGAGATTGGTCTATAATTTTCTTTCTCTGTTTTCAACCTACCTGGTTTAGGTATCACTACCATTTCTGTGTCATAAAAGGAATTTGATGGGAGTCCTTCATTCCCTATTTTTTTCAAATATTTTATATATTATTGGAATTAATTGTTCCTTAAATGTTTGATAGGATTCACATGTAAATCATCAGTCTGGGGGTTTTTCTTAAGGAGTTGATTAATGGTTTGTTCTATTTCTTTTTTCTAAAATGTAACTGTTTAAGTAATTTATTTCCTCTTCTGTTAATCTGGGCAATCTATATTTTTGTAGGTATTCCACCATGTCACTCAGGTTGTCAAATTTATTGACATAAAGTTGGGCAAAATAACTCCTAATTATTGTCCTAATTTACTTTTTCATTGGTGAAAACTTCTCCCTTTTCATTTTTGAGACTAACAATTTGATTTTCCTCTTTCCTTTTTCTAATAAAATTAACCAAAGGCTTATCTATTTGTTGGTTTTTTTCATAAAACCAACACAGTTTTATTTATTAATTCAATAGTCTTTTTACTTTCAATTTTATTGATCTATCCTTTTGTTTTTAGAATTTCAAGTTTGGTATTTGATTGGGGGTTTCTAATTTGTTCTTTTTCTAGCTTTTTTAGTGTCAAGCCCAATTCATTGATCTTCTCTTTCTCTATTTTATGCAAGTAAGGACTAGAAATATAAAATTTCCCCTTATTACTGCTTTGGCTGCATGCCACAAATTTTAGAATGTTGTCTTATTATTGTCATTCTCTAGGATAAAATTATGGATTGTTTCTATGATTTGATCTTTCACCCATTCATTCTTTAGGATGAGATTATTTAATTACCAATTACTTTTTGGTAAAAATATAATACATATAATATAATATATGTAAACATAATATAATATGATGGTTTTCTCTGGGAGCGAGCAGATTTCTCGGGGGAAGTTTTCTGGAGGTCGTCTTAGTATCAGTGAAGAGTAATAATCACTCAAAATGCAGCCAGGTGATAAAAGTTCAGATCTTTTATTGCCTCCAATATAGCCTGGTTAGCTTAGAGTCCTATCTCTCTGTTTGGTCTTAAGATCTCCCTCCAAATGTTTCCAAATCCAAAGATTTGTCCTTTAGCCCAGCCAGCACAAAGGTGAATCTGTCTTGCCTCAGAAGAGCTCTTGCAGCTTTGTCCTTTGCTTCTGCCTCTGCCTTCAGCCAGCACCAAGGTAAAAGTTGTAATGAGTCTTTCTTGCCTCCGAGAGAGAGCTTCTGGCTCTCCCAGAGTGCTCTGTGTCTGGCCCAGAGTGCTCCTCTCCAATGTAATTCAGCTGAATTCTCTTAACTGGGCCTCTGCTTTCTTCTTATATATCAGAGAGGGGGATTATGGGTTTTCTCTCATAGTGCTCTCTGGCTCTAAGAGCTTCAAGGGAGGTGTGAATTCGGATATCTCATTCTAAATCCTGAAATCTCCCAAACATGTGAACTCCAATGAGTAAAGATGTGAACACAAGCATTGTATCAATTAGTTCTACTTAGTACCTTGTTTCAGGTTCTGGCCCAAAACATCTCAATTCTAGTGATTTAACAGTTTGTAAAGATTCCAACACTATTTTACCTTGGTCTTTTATTGAATGTAATTTTCAATGTATCATGATCTGAAAAAAAATGCATTTACTATTTCTGCCTTTTTGCATTTGATTTTAAGTTCTTTATGTCCTAATATATGGTCAATTTTTGTATAGGTTCCATGAACTGCCAAAAAGAAAGTATACACTCCTTTCTGTCTCCATTCAATTTTCTCCAAAGATCTATTATGTAGCTTTTCTAGTATTCTATTTAACTTCTTTCTTATTTGTTTTGTGGTTTGATTTATCTAGTTCTGAGAGAGCAAGGTTGAGATCTCCTACTATTATAGTTTTGCTGTCTATTTCTTCTTGCAGCTCTCTTAACTTCTCCTTTAGGAATTTATATACTACACCACTTCATGCATATATGTTTAATATTGATATTGCTTTATTATGTATGGTACCCTTTATCAAGATATAATTTCCTTCCTTATCTCTTTTAATTAGATCAATTTTTGCTTTTGCTTGATCTGAGATCAGGATGGCTACCCTTGCTTTTTTTACTTCACCTGAAGCATAATACATTCTGTTCCAGCCTTTTACCTTTACTCTGTATGTATCACTCTGCTTTAAATGTGTTTCTTGTAAACCACATATTGTGGGAGTCTGGCTTTTAATCCAGTCTGCTATCTGCTTACGCTTTATGAGAGAGTTCATCCCATTCACATTTACAGTTAAAACTACTAATTCTGTATTTCCTGCCATGTTATTAACCCCAAATTATACTTTTCTCTTTCCTTTTCCCCTTTCCTTCCTCACCAGTATTTTACTTATGAGCAGCACTTGCCTCAAGTAGGGGTTCCCTTTTAGAGACCCTTCCCATTTCTTATACCTTTCCCCTACTATTTCTGTTTTCCCTTCCATCTATCTTACCCCTTCCATTTTCCCCTTTCTCCTTCCACTTTTCTATAAAGTGAGTGAAGTTTGTCAGTGAAACCAAATATATCTAACATTCTTTCTTTGAGCCAAATCTGATGAGAATAAGATTCAAACAATATTTATTACCCTCCCTTCTTTCCCTCAAATATAATAATTTTTGTTTGTGTTTGTTTGTTTGTTTTGCCTCTTCCTTCTTCCTAAAGTCTTTTAATTCACTAGGTTTGCTAGATCTGAGATTAGGATTGCTACCCCTCCCTTTTCTACTTCACCTGAAGCAGAATAGATTCTGCTCCAGCCTCTTACCTTTATCACTCTAATTTAAATGTGTTTTTTGTAAACAACATGTTGTAAGATTTTGGGTTTTAATCCAGTCTGCTATGTACTTTGATTTTGTGAGGGAATTCATTCCCTTCACATTCAAAGTTAAAATTGCTAACTCTGTATTTTCCTTCATCTTATTTTCTTTAAGTAATACTTGTCTCTTTCCATATCCCCTTTCTCTCCTCCCCAATATTTTGCTTCTGACTGCCACCTCCCTCAAATTGCTCTCCCCATTTACAGCGCTTCTCCCTTTTCTTTCTTCTTTCCCTTCTCACTTTCATATAGGTGAGACAAGTTGATCTATGAAATGTTTTATATCCTCTCTTTTAGCCAAATCCAGTGAAGTTAGGTTCACATAATGTTTTTATCTCCCTTCCTTTTTTCCCTCAATTTTAATAGGTCTTTTTTTGCCTCTTCATGACATATAATTGACCCCATTTTACCTCTCCTTTCCTTTTTTTTTTCAATACAATCCCATTTCTACCTCTAGTTTTTTTTTTTAATTGTTTTAATAAAATCAAATTAAACCTACATCATCTAAGTATACCCATAAGAGAGATACAGTTCTAAAGATTTAAACATATCATCTTCCTATATAGGGATGTAAACTTTTTAACTTTTAAAAGACGGGGGATTTTTTTCTTTCCTTTTTATCTACTTATGGTTCTCTTGAGTTCTGTATTTGATTATCAAGTTTTTTGTCCAACTCTAATCTTTTTATCAGAAATAAATGAAGTTCGCTTGTTTCATTGAATATCTATCTTTTCCCTTGAAAAATAATGTTCAATTTTGCTGGATAGTTGATTCTTGTCTGCTATCCAAACTCCTTTGCCTTCAGAGTATCATATTCCAGGCCCTTTGATATTTTTTTTTTTACCGAGGCAATTGGGGTTAAGTGACTTGCTCAAGGTCACATAACTAGAGAGTGTTAAGTATCTGAGACTAGATTTGAACTCAGGTCCTCCTAACTTTGGGGCTGGTGTTCAATCCAGTGTACCACCTAGCTGCCCCACTTTGATCTTTTAAGATGAAAAGTTATGAGTCCTGGGTAATCCTGACTGTGGTTCCTCAATATTTGAATTCTTTCTCTCTGGCTGTTTTTCAATATTTTCTCCTTGATCTTATAATTTTGAACCTTAGTTACAATATTCCTTGGAGTTTTCATTTTGGACTATATTTCAATAAGTCATCAGTAAATTCTTTCAATGGAAAATTTACCCTCTAGTTCTAGGACATCAGGGCTTTATGCTTGATAATTTCTTGAAAGATGTTGTCTACACTCTTTTTTCATCATGGTTTTCAAGAAGTCCAGTTATTCTTAGATTGTCTCTGAGATCTATTTTCCAGGGCAGTTGTTTTTCCATTGTGGTTTTTTACATTTCCTTCTATTTTTTCCCCCATTTTTTTGTTTTGTTGAACTGATTCTTGATGTCTCATTGAGCCATTCACTTCTATTTGTTCAATTCTAACTTTTAGCAAATTATTTTTTTGAGTTGGGTCTTTTATCTCCTTTTGCATTTGGCCAACTGAAATTATAAATGAATGTTTTGGTCATTGGAGTATCTTTCCCATTTCACAAATTCTATTTTTCAATGAGTTGGTTTCTTTTTCCATTTCATCAAAACTCTTCTTTAAGAAGTAGTTTTCTTTGAACAATTTATGTGTTTCCTTTTCCAGAACTCTCATTTCCTTTCTCCATTTTTCTTCTAAGTCTCTTTTAAGATCCTTTTTGAATTTTTCCAAGAGAGACTTGTGAGATTATGATCAACTCACATGACTCTCTGGGGCTTCATTTGAAAAATATTTGTCTTTAATGTCCTTAGTGTTTGAAGAGTGTTCTTCTCTGTCTCCATAAAAGCTATTTGTGATCAAAGCTCTTCTTGCTTTTTTGCTTATTTTTAAAAGTTGAGGTCTGGTTTTAGGGCAAGGGAGAGATTGTCCCAAGCTTCCTCTACAGACAACAGAGGCAGTATGCTGCTCTGGAGCCAGTACTGCTGACTTCCTTCCTGTGCTGAATGGGCGTGGCCAAATCCCACTTTATTCTAGAGTTCAGGAGCTCATTATCTGCCTGTGAGATGTGGTTAAGAGCCTCCTGGTTGATTCCCTCCAATGTGGAGGTTCCTATATTGCCCTGTTGCTTAGCTGCCTCCTATATGCTGGGTTGAAACAGAACTTTTCTGTAGTTCTTCAAAAATATCTTTTGCTGGAAATTTTTTACACTCCAAATATGTGCGGATTTGGTCCCTCCAAAACCAGTTCAGAGACTTGATTTGATGTTGATCTAATGGAAGCCAGGAAGAGCTCTGACAAAGATTTGTTTACTCCCACCATCTTGTCTCCACTATATTTCCTTATTTGTGAAATGAGGGTAAACATTCCTATTTTGGTATGCAGGAATGCAATGATGGGACTTTGTTTTAGTCTCCATTTTAGTATTATTGTCATATCACAGTGACAAAGTTATTCAATTATTATATAACTACTTATGTAAAGCCTTGTGTAATCATACATATGACCATGGACCATTACTTGGCAGCAAGACTTTCATATTCTGCTTTTCCTACATACAATTTGATTATTTTGGAGTTTGGCACTCAGATCTACTACTGTTTCTTTTCCACCAAGGACTGGCCTTGTACATAACTCTTCCCAAATAAATCCTATTTATTTTCACAATGGCAACAGACTGCATCTTCAGCATTACAATCCCCTCACTTTATATTCAGAATGTCCCTCTGAATGACCTGCTCCCTGAGAATTGGTATAGTTTCCAGGAGATAGAAGAAATGGGCCTAGAGAGAAAGGCTTCTGTAGGGGAAAGAAGCCTGTCTTGGATCATCTTTGTGTAGGTACAGACAGCACTCATGCTAGGTGCTAGTAACCCACTGCATAAGTATGGAGTCACTTGCTAAGTGCCAGGAATTTGATTGAAGAATTGAAGGTGTTTTATTTCAGCAAAGCAAGCCAGTAGACTATAGCTATCATTTGCTGGCTGCCATCTGGGTCAGTGAATCCCAGCTAGAAGTAGAAAGGAAAATGAGGCACTAAGAGAAGGAACTCTAATGAGAATAACATGTTCACTCCTCCACAATCTTACTAGCTACAGGGTTCAGAAAAAAAAAAAATAAAAGGGAAACTACTCTCCCTTGCCTGTTGTTTTGCTCAACTGGGAGAGGTAAAAATTTCCAGGCCACGTGTCCAGTTAATTGTAAACAGCAAAGAATGTTGTGCTAAAAGCCAGAACCCCTGGGAAGATACAATGCAGAAGATTCATAGGATGGTATAGAGATCATAGATGATGAGGAAGAAATTGCACACAGCCAGATAGTTGACTATATGAAAAACATAAATGGAGACCTAGTTACACAGCAAAAGTGGCTGAATTGAATGATTTATTGGCTAAGTTCCAGCAGAAGGGAAAGGAAAGTATACTCATTTAGATAATGTAACAGCCATTGGAGGGAAGAAGGGGAGAATATTGTATCTTATCACATTCCTAACAAGTGGTAAGATAGAAAAAATAAGTAATAAAACAACGCAACCCATCCTGTACCAATATATCCGTAGGACCAAACAGTCAAATTATTTTGCCCATAAAATGGAGCAAAGTAACTACTAATTATTGCTCTAATTTCCTCTTCATTGGTGGAAAGTTATTCCTTTTCATTTTTAAGACTAACAATTTGGTCCTGATGTCTTAAAACTACTGAGAAAAAAGTGTTAAAGGAATGCACTAATTCCTTCATGAAAGAAATCCCAAAATAAAAATTTCAAGAAACATTATTGTTAAATTCCAGAACTATCAAATCAGGGAAAAATTACTGCAAGTGATCAGAAAGAAACAATTCAAAGATTGGAAGGCCACAATCAGTTTATACAGACGTAAGCAAAGACAACATTAAAGAATCAAAGAAGAAAAATATTTTGGGGAGCCAAGATGGTGGACAAAGCAGTGAATCATGGTAATTCATAATTGGTAAAAATCGTAAGCCGTGTCCTGGAATAGTAGAATCAGAAAGGAGATGGAGCGAAACAATTCAAGAAACTTCCAAGAAACTTGTAAGATAGAAGGGGTTCATTTCCAGGGTTGAGATGCACTTAGGGGCAGGATTTTTGTTAAGCTATTTTCGGAGATCCTTCAAAAAAACTAACCTGAAGTGCTCTTTTCTGTCCTGGAGCTGTGAGAAGTGTTCCCATTGCAATAAAGCTGTAAGTTCTAGTATGCTAAAGTAACAGAATCCTTCCTCATTGGTAGTAAAGAGATCTCCTAAGAGGTCAAGGTTCCAGAGACTGTCATTGTCCACTCTTCCTACGCCCACTCCTGGTTTGCTGATTTCCCAAGACTCTCTCATTCTACTGACAAACCATTCCTTTTTTTTTTTTTTTTTTAAATAACATTTTATTCAAACCATTCCTGCTAACCTTCCACATCATCTTTAGGATGTGAAATCTGGAAACAACCAGTACTACTGCTGATTCACAGACCCCAAGGCTTTCTCCTGCTTTTTTTGGTTCCCTAGCTAGGACCTCTTGAACAGGCAGTTTTCAACTGAAGAAATCACAGCTCTCTATAGAATAAGCACTCTAAATCATCTTTGGGTAGAGAAATGCAAATTAAATCAACTCTTAGGTATCATCTCACATTTATTAAATCAACTAATATGTCAAAAAAGGAAAATGATAAATGTTAGAGAGGATTGGGAAAATTGGGACACTAATAAACTGTTGGTGGAGTTGTAATCCGAGCTAATCATTCTTTAGAGCAGTTGGAGCTAGGCCCAAAGGGCAACTAAACTGTGCATAGACTTTGACTCTGCAGTACTATTACTCAGTCTATATCCCAAAGAGATAAAACAAATTTGCCTTTTTAATGGTGGCAAAATATTGAAATTGAGGAGATTTCTATCAATTGGAGAATAACTGTGGTATGTGAATATAATGAAATACTATTTTGCACTAAGAAATGCTTAACAGGCAGATTTCAGAAAAAATCTGGAGTTATACACACTGATGCAAAGTGAAATGAGCAGAACTAGAAAAATATATACATTATCAGCTACTTTGTGTGATGATGCATTATGAATAGCTCAATTCTTCTCAGTAACACAATGATCCAAGAGCAATACAAAGAATTCAAGAAGAAAAGGTGCTATACTTATCCAGATAAAGAACAATGAACTCTGAATGAAGATTAGAGCCATACTTTTTTCATCCTATTTTTATCTTTACCTTTTGATCATTTTCTTCTTTCATAACTGTGACTCTTATAGAAATATTTTTTATATGTTCAATCTCTCAAACTGCTTGTTATTTTGGTCGAGAAGGAGAAAAATTTGGCATTCACAATATTGTTTAAAAAAATTCAACTTTTTAAACATATAATTAAGAGAAAAATAAAATAATATTTAAAAAGTAGTGTTCTTGTTTATTCTTACTACTCCATGGCAAAAAGCCAAGACCATTAGGAGAGGAATAGAAGTAGGTGTCATGATATGGACCACAATTGTGCCTGTCATGCTGACAGGTTCTTCCTGTGCCCCCTTAACTTGTGTGGTTTGTTTCACCTGTCAGAGTGGCAATACTGTGCAGTATAGTCTATCTCAAATGAAGCCACCAGTATTATATTGAAAGATAGCAAGGACTTATGTCTTGTTGTATCTACTACACAATTATATTTTTGACCCTAGCTTTGGCTTGTTTCCTATTGTTGATCTCTAGTGGAATCTGAAGTATGTTTCTACAGTGGATTGCCTCTATGCTGGAGTAGCAAAATTTAATGAACTTTTGGACATGTGGCCACCTTCCCATGTCCAGTATGCTTGATCTTCCCTTATCAAGGGCCTCTTTGCAGAGGAAGAACTGAGATGACTTGAAGGAATGAATATCTCACAACACCAAGCAAATGACAGAAAAGTCTGTTAACACCACAGTTCTGGATCATGGCCAGTTCTTCTCTCCAATAATCACGGAACTGTGGAGCATTAACTAAATGTCCAAAAACATACTCTGGGACATGATCATGTGGTTTATTCTAAGATGGCTAATATAGATGGCTTCCTCATGTTAGGAACAAAATCCAAATCTATGTACATTCTCTCTGTTATATTATCTTTAAGCAGCAACACCAAAAAGGAATGACAGGTGTTGTATGGGCCCCCTGAGTGTTGAATGGCCAAATGGTCAATGAGGAAATGTGACTAGGATCCAAGAACAATGTCAATGTGACAACCCCCAAATGGTACCCAAAGATTACATGGACCATACTTGTGGTCATGGTAACCAAATAGTTATATGGCTGTTGCACATGATGACATATTTTTGCTCAGGGTAATATCTTAGAGACTTATTTTAGAGACAGTACCCACTAAATATGTAGCTAATGTGCCCTTTTTCAAAGCCTGATGGATGAAAAATGATTTCCATTAGTATTATCATCTTTTGAATATCATCATGCACAATATTGAACTAAAAGTTGTAATGACCCAGGTTAAAGGCTTCAAAAATTTCATACACGACATTTTAATGATAGCATGTAGGTGTAAAGGTTGTTAACATCAGAAGCAATGCAAATGCTTAAAGTAATATTACAAAGTAGGATGGCACTGGACATCTTAATCTCTTCCATGGTAGACTACATGCTGTGATACAAACCTGCTCTTTTACCTGATGAATCATATAATATCACCAAATTGCTGCAACATTTGCAGGCTCAAGTTTCTGTCCTAGAACAATTTCCAAATGCCTTGTTCTTTTTTTTTTTTTTTCTTCTCACTGTGTGAAATGGAAGATGATTAGGTCAATTATGGCAATTCTCCAGTTGATCATTTTTTTTTCTTGTATTGCTGTTGTGAATTGTGTTTCCAAAGTAGTTTGTTGCTGGGCTCTTCAGTTTCCTCCACCATAATGAAACAGTTCATGTACTATTCAGGGATTCTTGCAAAAGATATTTTTGGAAAAAATGTATGAGCAGCTACTGGGCCTGTATCCAAAGAGATCATAACAAAGGAGAAAGGAACTATCTTTGCAAAAATGTTTGTAACACTCCTTTTTGTAGTGCCAAGAATCTGGAAACTGAGTGGCTGCCCATCAGTTGAAGATTGGCTGAATAAGTTATGGAATATGAATGTTATGGAATATTATTGTCCTGTAAGAAACAATCAGCAGAATAATTTCAGAAAGGCCTGGAGAGACTTATATGAACTGATGGTAAGTGAAGTGAGTAGCAATATTATATGATGATCAATTCTGATAGACATGGTTATTTTAAACAGTGGGATGATTCAGGTGAGTTCCAATGATCTAGTGATAGAGAGAGTCATCTGCACCCAGAGAGAGGACTGTGGGGATTGTGGATCACAAGATAGCATTTCCACTTTTTTGTTGTTTGCTTGCTTTTTGTTTTCTTTTTCATTTTTTTTTTCCTTTCTGATCTAATTTTTCTTGTGCAGCATGATAATTTTGGAAATATATATAGAAAAATCTCACATATTTAACATATGTTGGATTACTTGCCATCTAGGGGAAGGGGGAGATAGAGAGGGAGGGAAAAAATTAGGAACACAAGGTTTTGCAAGAGTCAATGTTGAAAATTATGTATGCATATTGTGAAAAGCTTTAATAAAATATTTTAAAAGAGTAAAATAAAAAAATGCATGAACAGGTCACAAGGGGATAGAATACATGGACAATACAAAGGCATGACCTCAATATAGTTTACATTCAGGCAACATACTTGTAGAATACTGATGCAGCTCTATTATGCCTATGTAAAAACTTACATAACCCAATGACCATGGGCCATTTTTGACACTATCTTCTTTGTTCTGTTTCTATATGAAATTTGACTGCATCCAGTTGTGGCACAGACATCTATCTCTTTCCTGCTGCCACTTAGGATTTACTTTGAAGGTAACTTTCCCTTAATAAGTTATATTTACCACCAGGCTGGTGAGAATGACTTCTTTTATTTTTTTTTTTATTTCTGAATTCAATAGTTTTATTTTTCCAATTACATGTAAAAATAATATTCAACATTCTTTTTTGTAAAATATGTGAGTTTCAATTTATTCTCCCTCCTTTTACCCCTCCCATAAGTTATTAATGTATAGTCATGAGTCATTTTGAAAAAGAAAAATCAGAAAAAAAGGGTAAAAAACACAAGAAAGAAAAACCAATCAAAAGAGATAGGCAGAGTTCAGAAAGGCCTGGAGAGACTTACATGAACTGATGTTGAATGAAATGAGCAGGACCAGGAAATCATTATATACTTCAACAACAATACTATATGATGATCAATTCTGATGGACATGGCTCTCTTCAACAATGAGATAAATCAAATCAGTTCCATTTGTTCAACAAGGAATAGAACCAGCTACACCCAGCTAAAGAACTCTGGGAAATGAGTGTGAATCACTATGTAGCATTCCCAATCCCTCTACTTTTGTCTATTTGCATTTTTTATTTCCTTCACAGGTTAATTGTACATTATTTCAAAATCTGATTCTTCTTGTGCAGCAAAATAACTGTATGGATATGTATACATATACTATATTTAACATAGATTTTAACATATTTAACATGTGTTGGACTACTTGCCATCTGGGGGAAATGGTAGGGGAAAGGAGGGGGAAAATTGGAACTAAAGGTTTTGCAATTGTCAATGCTGAAAAATTACCCATGCATATATGCTTCTTTTCCACATTCAGTCTTCCTAGTTCTCTCTCTGAATGCAGATGACACTTTCCATTACAATTCTCTTGGAATCTTCTTGGAGGAATACATTGATGAGAAGAGCTAAGTTTGTCATAGTTGATCACATAATTTTGTTGTTATGGTGTACGATGTTCTCTTCATTCTGTTCATTACACTCAGAATTAGTTCATGTAAGTCTTTCTAGACTTACTTTCTAGATTTTTCTGAAATTGGCCTGGTCATTATTCATATGATCAATTATGTTGATAGTTTTCCTGATATTGAACCAGCTCTGCATTTCTGGTATGAAATCCATTTGATCATAGTATATTATCCTGGTGATAAGTTGCTAATATTTTATTTAAGATTTTCATGTCAATATTCATTAAAGAAATTAATCTATAATTTTGTTTATCTGTTTTGGTTCTTCCTGGTTTAAGTATTAACACCATATCTTGTGTCATAAGAGGAATTTGATAGGACTCAATCTAATTTTTTTCAAATAGTTATACAGTATTGCAATTAATTGTTTTTTAAATCCTTTGATTATCAAAAATTTTAATTTTGTATTTATTTGAAGGTTTTAATTTGTTCTTTTTCTAATTTTTCAGTTGTATGCCCCATGTACTAATGTCTTCTTTTTCTATTTTATTCATATAAGCATCGAGAGATGTAAAGTTTCTCCTGACAACTGCTTTAGCTGTTGTCCATAAATTGAATTATTTTGTTTAATTATTTTCATTGTCGACTTCCGGTTAAGATGGCAGAGAGGAGGCACACAGCTGCATAAGCTCCACGCTTTCTCTCACTATCCATTTCATTACAAGCCTCTGAATTAATGCTTGACTGAAAAAAAACCCACAAATAGTTACCAAGAGAAGCCATCCTTGAGATTCGCCAAGAAAGATCTGTCTTTACTGGAGGGCTGGGACGGTTTTAGATTGGGCGCAGGCAGCGGGCAGCGGCAGTGAGAGCACAGGAGCAGACTGGAGAGGGGGTGGGGAGTGATCGCAGCCATCTCTGAGGGGAGAGCTTCGCTACAGGTTTGGATACTTTGCTCCGGCAGCAAGTCAGCAGCCCAGCAGAGAAGCTAAAAACACCGGGGGTGAAGAATACAACCCCAAACAACAGCTGGAGTCTCTCGGGACCTGGCCACCCCCCCTTTCCCCCCCACAGTGACTCAGCACATTCTGGGATCTCAGAGCGCAGGCGCAGCACAGTCGGGCTAGTGCCTCATTGCTGCCCCCTGCAGTCTGTAGAGAAAGCTCGATAACACCACCCAGCCCCTCCCCCAAAGAAAGACTCCAGTTTTTTCTGTTTTTCTTTGGTAGTTTGTCTTTGATTATTAGACAGAATGAGCAAGAAACTGAAGAGGACTTTAACCCTTGACAGTTTCTATACAGATAGAGAGCAGACTCTAAATCCTGAGGAGACTAAAAACAGACAGTCCCCAGGTGAATCCCCAAAGGAGGAGATCATCTGTTCCTCAGCACAGATGAACCTCATAGAAGTAATTAAAAAGGCTGTCACAAGGGAGCTAGAAGAAAAATGGGGAAAGCAGAGTGAGGCTTGGCAAAAAGAGAGGGAAGCTTGGGAAAAGGAGAGGGAGGCTTGGCAAAAGGAGAGGGAAGCTTGGGAAAAGCAGAGTGAGGCTTGGCAAAAGGAGAGGGAAGCTTGGGAAAAGGAGAGGGAGGCTTGGCAAAAGAGCCTGGAGAAAGTTAAAGAGAGAGTGGATAAAGAAGTAAAATCCTTGAAAAATAGGATTGGTGAACTGGAAAACAAAATTGGCGAAATGGAAAAAAATTCCACAGAACAAAAGAACTCAATGGGACAATTAGAAAAAGATTTTAAAAAAGTGAGTGAAGAAAATACTTCACTGAAAATCAGAATTGAACAAGTGGAATTGAATGACTCGAGGAGACAAGAAGAATCAGTCAAGCAAATCCAAAAAAATCAAACAATGGAGAAAAATGTGAAATACCTTCTGGGGAAGACAACAGACTTGGAAAACAGATCCAGGGGAGACAATCTGAGAATCATTGGACTTCCAGAAAAACATGATGAAAAAAAGAGCCTGGACACTATTTTCCAGGAAATTATCAAAGAGAACTGCCCAGAAGTCATAGGAACAGAGGAAAAAATAAACATTGAAATCAGGATTCATCGATCACCCACTGAAAGGGATCCTAAAATCAAAACACCAAGGAATATAGTGGCCAAATGCCAGAACCCTCAGATGAAGGAAAAAATATTGCAAGCGGCTACAAAAACCCAATTCAAGTATTAAGGAGCCACAATAAGGATCACCCAGGATCTGGCAGCATTCACATTAAAAGATCGAAGGGCCTGGAATATGATATTCCAAAAGGCTAAGGAACTTGGTATGCAACCAAAAATAACTTACCCAGCGAGAATGAGCATCTTTTTCCAGGGAAGAAGATGGACATTCAATGAAGTAAGCGAATTTCATCTATTTCTGATGAAAAAACCAGAACTTAACAAAAAGTTTGATCTACAAATATAGAACTCAAGAGAAATCTAAAATGGTAAAGATTAATCTTGGGAACTATATTTTGACTATATAGATGTATAAAGAATACATGTATACCTTGTTCTAGAAACTAGATGTGGAAAGGACATTGTACCAGAAAAAGGGGAAAGTGGGGGTACTACATCTCATGAAGAGGCATAGGAAACCTATTATATCTGAGAGAAAGAATGGAGGGGGATGAATATAGTGAGTATCTTACTGCCTTCAGAATTGGCTTTAAGTGAAAAATCTTAAGACATATTCAATCTATGGTGAAACTTCTCCCACCTCATTGAAAAGTGAGAAGGGAAAAGTGAAAAGGGAAGGAATAAGCTAAGCGGAAGGGAATACAGGAACTGGGAAGGAAAGGGGTAAGATAGGGGGAGGAATTCTAAGGCGGAGGGAGGGATACTAAAAAGGGAAGGCTGTGAGAAGTAAGTGGTGCTCACAAGCTTAATACTGGGAAGGGGGGGGAAGGGGAAAGAAGGGAGAAAAGCATAAACTGGGGTTAACAAGATGGCAAGTAATACAGAATTGGTCATTCTAACCATAAATGTGAACAGGGTAAACTCCCCCATAAAGAGGAAGC
>MU174308.1:169496438-169529983 GCA_016696395.1 Antechinus stuartii
AAAACTAATGCAAACAAGATTAGAAGGGAAGCAACAAACTGGGAAAACATTTTCACAGTTAAAGGTTCTGATAAAGGCCTCATTTCCAAAATATATAGAGAACTGACTCAAATTTATAAAAAATCAAGCCATTCTCCAATTGATAAATGGTCCAAGGATATGAACAGACAATTTTCAGAGGATGAAATTGAAACTATTACCACTCACATGAAAGAGTGTTCCAAATCATTATTGATCAGAGAAATGCAAATTAAGACAACTCTGAGATACCACTACACACCTGTCAGATTGGCTAAGATGACAGGAAAAAATAACAATGAATGTTGGAGGGGATGCGGGAAAACTGGGACACTAATGCATTGTTGGTGGAGTTGTGAACGAATCCAACCATTCTGGAGAGCAATCTGGAATTATGCCCAAAAAATTATCAAATTGTGCATACCCTTTGATCCAGCAGTGTTTCTATTGGGCTTATATCCCAAAGAAATACTAAAGAAGGGAAAGGGACCTGTATGTGCCAAAATGTTTGTAGCAGCCCTGTTTGTAGTGGCTAGAAACTGGAAAATGAATGGATGCCCATCAATTGGAGAATGGCTGGGTAAATTGTGGTATATGAATGTTATGGAATATTATTGTTCTGTAAGAAATGACCAGCAGGATGAATACAGAGAGGACTGGCGAGACTTACATGAACTGATGCTAAGTGAAATGAGCAGAACCAGGAGATCATTATACACTTCGACAACGATATTGTATGAGGACATATTTTGATGGAAGTGGATTTCTTTGACAAAGAGACCTGAGTTTCAATTGATAAATGACGGACAAAAGCAGCTACACCCAAAGAAAAACACTGGGAAACGAATGTGAACTATCTGCATTTTTGTTTTTCTTCCTGGGTTATTTATACCTTCTGAATCCAATTCTCCCTATGCAACAAGAGAACTGTTTGGTTCTGCAAACATATATTGTATCTAGGATATACTGCAACATATCCAACATATAAAGGACTGCTTGCCATCTAGGGGAGGGGGTGGAGGGAGGAAGGGAAAAAAAAATCGGAACAGAAACAAGTGTCAATATAAAGTAATTATTAAATAAACATTTTAAAAAAATGAAAAAAAAAGAAAAAAATTTGTAACAAATATTTATTAAACAGATTATATTATGCAAAAAAAATTATTATTTTCATTGTCTTGGATGAAATTATTGGTTCTATAACTAGCTGTTTGGCCCAGCCACTTTTTAGAATTAGATTAATTTCCAATTTTTGCCTACTTTTTCATGGCCATTTATTATTGCATTATGATCTGGAAAAGATACATTTACTATTTATGCTTTTCTGCATTTGATCATGAGATTTTCCTATGCCCTAATGCATGATCAACTTTTGCATAGGTGCCATATATTTCAGTGTTAACTGAAATAAAAGGTATTTTTCTCTTTATCTCCATTCATTTTTCTCAAGATATTTGTCATACCTTAACATTTCTAAAATTCTATTCACCTCCTTAACTTCTTTCCTTATTTTGTGGTTAGATTTATCTAGTTGTGAGAAAGTGAAGTAGTGGTTCCCCACTAGTATAGTTTTTTTTTTTGTTTGTTTGTTTTTTTGTTTTTTTTTTTAGGTAACTCACTTCTCTAAGAATTTGAACGTTGTAGCCCTTCGTGTGTGTGTTTGTGGAAAATTTCCTATTTTCTTTTTTTTTTCTCATCTTTAGAGTCTTGAATTTGAAAATCAAATTTTCTGTTCAGTTTTTTTTTTTCCCTCAGAAATGAATGAAAAATCCCTTTTTCATTAAATGACTATCTTGCCCCTTGAAGATTATACCCAGTTTTACTGGGTAGTTGATTCTTAGTTGTACTCCAAGCTTCTTTGTCTTCCATAATATAGTCTTCCAGGCCCTCTGATTCTTTTAATGTGGAAACTGCTAAGTTGTGGGTAATCCTACACATGATAATTGTGGAATTTAGCTGGAACATTCTTTGAAGTTTTTATTTTGGGGTCTGTTTCAGGAGTTGATTGATGGATTCTTTCAATGACTTCTTTTACACTCTGATTTTAAAATATTAAGGAAGTTTTCCTTGATTATTTCTGGAAAGATATTGTGCAGGCTCTTTTTTCTGATCATGACTTTCAGTGAGTCCAATCATTTTTAAATTATTTTCCTGAATGTCTTGTAAACAATGGGTCTGTTTTGTCTTGTTTGTTTGTTTTTTTCCTAATGAGGTACTTTACATTTTCTTTTTTTTTTTTTTTTTTAAAGCTTTGGCTGATACTTGATGTCTAATTGAGTTATTAGCTTCCACTTATTGAATTCTAATTTTTAATGAATTACTTTCTCTGGTCATTTTTTTTTTTTTTTTGGTTTGTTCAGTGAATTTTTCCCTACTTCACTAATTTTATTTTTCAAGGAGTCATTTTCTTTAATATACTCTTTTTTTTTTTTTAACAAACTGTTGAATTTTGTTTTTCACAATTCTCCTGCCTAGCTCTTATTTCTTTCTCCAATTTCTCTTCTGTCTCTCTTACAAGATTTAAAAAATCTTTTTGGACTTTTCCATGAAAACCTTATGAGCTTGAGATCAATTCATATTCCCCTTTGACATTTCTCTTCACATGTAGGCATTTTGCTACTGTTGTCTTCCAAGTTTATGTTCTGCTCTTTCTTGTCACTATAGTAGCTGTCTATGGTCAGGGTTCTTTTGCATTTTTTTGCTCAATTTTAATCTGCTCCTGGGGGGCGGAGCCAAGATGGCGGAGCAGGCACACACGACTCTCTAAACTCCTCTCATTACCCTCAAAACCAACTATTTAATCCAGCCTCAAAAATAACACTTCACTGCTTAAATTCATGAAGATAAGAAGCACTACAATTTACCAGCCGATCCGGAAGCTTGCCAGGAAAGGTTTGTCCTGAGGGGCCAGGAACAAACTAGCGCAGGCAGTGAGAGACTAGTGTCCTGAGCAAACCAGGGGCGGGAGTGATCTCTGTGGCTAGCGAAGCTATAGGGACCACTCTACTATAGGCTAACTGCTCTGCCTTGATTACAAAACAGTAAACTGGCAGAGAAGTTAAAGCCTAAAATGGGCCTCTAAAAAAACGCCAGAACCTAACGAGATCTGGCTGTAACCCCTCAAACCCGGAAGTGGCTCAGGCAGACTTTACCGCAGCCCTGTGGCCACATCCGGCAGTTTAGGGCTTTTGCAGGGGCAGTTACTAATCTGCATGGTAGCGGGGCACAGCCTGGGCAGCCTCTAATCAGCAGAGTGGGGGGCTCGGCCTGGGGCAATAGAACCTCCCCAGCAGATTGTGCTTCCTGGGCAGACACTTCTGGTCCCTGCAAATCCATTCACTGCTCAGCTGCTAATACCCATAGCCCCAGGGCAGGGTTTGGCTTGGGGTAGTGAAACTCTCACTGCTAAGTGTCTAGCCCCAGGTCCCTCCTTATCTCACACAGCTGAGGTTCTTTGAAAGGCACTTTCCCAGCCCGGCCCTGCAGGCCTGAGTTATTTTCGGGTGGGGAACTCCTTCCCAGAGCACTCCAGTACCTCGCTGCTTTTTGTAGCCGGTCGGCAGGACAGCTACCCGTCCATATACTTTTCACTGCTCTGCAGAGGAAGCTGGTAACCTCCTGACTCTGAAGGCAGACCTTACAGGGTTTAACAAAATGAGTAAAAAAATCAAAAGAACAATTGGTAGTTTCTACACAGAAAGAGAACAACTTTTCAACCCTGAAGAGACTAATACCAGACAGTCTCCAGACGATTGTAGGTCTCCAATACAAAAGGCTCTCCTAGAAGAGACTATTAAAAACCTTAAAAGAGAGCTAGAAGACAAATGGGGAAAGACACATAACTCACTAAAAGAAAAATTTGATAAAGTGGAAAAAGAAAACAACTTCCTGAAATGTGAATTGGAAAAGGTAAAAAACTCCCAAGAAGTGCAGGGAAACAGAGTTTGCAAATTGGAAAAAGAAAATGACTCCCTAAAAAAAAAAATTAATGAAATGGAAAAAAATTCCATAGAGCAAAACAATTCAATTGGACATATACAAAAAGAAGTAAAAAAAGCTAATGAAGAAAATAACTCACTAAAAATTAGAACTGAACAAATAGAAATGACTGATTCATTGAGACATCAAGAATCAGTCAAACAAAACCAAAAAAATGAAAGATTAGAAAAAAATGTCAAATGTTTACTTGGAAAAACAACAGACCTGGAAAATAGATCTAGGAGAGATAACCTGAGGATCACCGGACTACCAGAAAATTGGGATGAAACAAAGAGCCTAGATACTATTTTACAGGAAATCATCAAAGAGAACTGCCCAGAAGTAATAGAACCGGAAGGGAAAATAGGCGTTGAAAGAATTCATCGAACACCTTCTGAAAAAGACCCTAAAATAAAGACTCCAAGGAATATTGTGGCCAAACTTCAGAATTTCCAGACTAAAGAAAAAATTTTACAAGCAGCCAGGAAAAAAAAGTTCAAATACCGAGATGCCACAATAAGGGTCATGCAAGATCTGGCTGCCTCAACATTAAAGGATCGAAGGGCCTGGAATCAGATATTCCGAAAGGCAAAAGAACTTGGGATGCAGCCAAGAATAAACTATCCAGCTAAGCTAAGTATTTTTTTCCATGGAAAAAGATGGACATTTAATGAGAAAGAGGAATTCCATCTGTTTCTAAGGAAAAAACCAGACTTAAACAAAAAATTTGATCTTCAACAACAGGAATCAAGAGAAGTAGAAAAAGGTAAAAGGAACTCTTGAGAACTGTATTTCTGTTGTGAATATACATAAAAACCATATGTATAATTTGATTTTACTGATATAACATAAAAAAGGGAAGTAGAAATGGAAAGGGGATAGCGTCAGAAAAAGGGAAGAAAGGAGATAAAAAGAGGGAAACTACATGCAACAATGAGGCAAAGGAAACCTATCATATATGAGGGAACTTAGAGAGGGGGAGGAACATTGTGTGAATCCTAATCTCATCAAAGTTGGCTCAAAGAGGAAACAATTGACATATTTGTTTTACACAGATTCTTCTCTCACTTCATTAAAAAGTGGGAGAGGAAAAGGGAGAAGGAAAAAGAGTAATAAGGGAAGGGTACAAGAAAGGGGAAGGGATTCAAAGGGAGGAGGGAGGGATACTAAAGAGGGAGAGCTGCGCGACGTTAGTGGGACCAATAGGGAAGAAGGGAAGGAGGGCAAGAAAAAGAAAAGTATAATCTGGGGATATTAGGATGGCAGAAAATGCAGAATTGGTTATTTTAACCGCAAATGTGAATGGGATGAACTCTCCCATAAAGAGGAGGCGGATAGCAGACTGGATGAAAAGTGAGAACCCTACAATCTGTTGTTTACAGGAAACACATTTAAAACAGGGAGATAAATACAGACTAAAGGTAAAAGGCTGGAGCAGAATCTATTATGCTTCAGGTGAAGTCAAAAAAGCAGAGGTAGCCATCCTTATCTCAGATCAAGCAAAAGCAAAGATTGATCTAATTAAAAGAGATAAGGAAGGAAACTATATCTTGCTTAAGGGTACTATAGACAATGAAGCAATATCAATAGTAAACATATATGCACCAAGTGGTATAGCATCTAACTTCCTTAAAGAGAAGCTAAGAGAGTTGCGAGAAGAAATAGACAGCAAAACTATAATAGTGGGATATCTCAATCTTGCACTCTCAGATTTAGATACATCAAATCACAAAACAAATAAGAAAGAAATTAAAGAGGTAAATAGAATATTAGAAAAAATAGGTATGATAGATCGCTGGAGAAAACTGAATGGTGACAGAAAGGAGTGTACTTTCTTCTCAGCAGTTCATGGAACCTACACAAAAATTGACCATATATTAGGACATAAAGACCTCAAAATTAAATGCAGGAAGACAGAAATAGTAAATCCTTTCTTTTCAGACCACAATGCAATAAAAACTACATTCAACAAAAATTTAGGTGTAAATAGACCAAAAAGTAATTGGAAACCAAATAATCTCATCTTAAAGAATGATTGGGTGAAACAGCAAATTATAGACACAATTAATAATTTCACTCAAGATAATGACAACAATGAGACATCATATCAAAATTTATGGGATGCAGCCCAAGCAGAAATAAGGGGAAATTTTATATCCTTAGAGGCTTACTTGAATAAAATAGAAAAAGAGAAGATCAATAAATTGGGCCTGGAACTTAAAAAGTTAGAAAAAGACCAAATTAAAAACCTCCAATCAATTACTAAACTTGAAATTCTAAAATTAAAAGGAGAAATTAATAATATAGAAAGTAAAAAAAAAAAAAAAACTATTGAACTAATAAATAAAACTAAGAGTTGGTTTTATGAAAAAACCAATAAAATTGATAAACCTTTGGTAAATCTGATTAGAAAAAGGAGAGAGGGAAATCAAATTGGCAGTCTTAAAAATGAAAAAGGAGAACTTACCACTGATGAAGAGGAAATTAAAGAAATAATAAGGGGTTACTTTGCCCAACTTTATGCCAATAAATTTGATAACCTAAGTGAAATGGATGACTACCTCCAAAAATATAAGCTTCCTAGGTTATCAGAGGAGGAAGTAAATTGCTTAAATAGTCCTATTTCAGAAAAAGAAATAGAACAAGCTATTAATCAACTCCCTAAAAAAAAATCCCCGGGACCAGATGGATTTACATGTGAATTCTACCAAACATTCAAAGAACAATTAGCCCCAATACTTTATAAACTATTTGAAAAAATAGGGAGTGAAGGAGTCCTACCAAACTCCTTTTATGACACAGACAAGGTACTGATACCTAAACCAGGTAGGTTGAAAACAGAGAAAGAAAATTATAGACCAATCTCCCTAATGAATATTGATGCTAAAATCTTAAATAAGATATTAGCAAAAAGACTACAGAAAATCATCCCCAGGATAATACATCATGATCAAGTAGGATTTATACCAGGAATGCAGGGCTGGTTCAATATTAGGAAAACTATCAATATAATTGGCCATGTTAATAATCAAAGTAACAAAAAGCATATGATCATCTCAATAGATGCAGAAAAAGCATTTGATAAAATCCAACATCCATTCCTATTAAAAACTCTTGAGAGTATAGCAATAAATGGACTTTTCCTTAAAATAATCAGTAGCATCTATTTAAAACCAGCAGTAAGTATCATATGTAACAGGGACAAACTGCAAACATTCCCAATGAGATCAGGAGTAAAACAAGGTTGCCCACTATCACCGTTACTATTTAATATTGTATTAGAAATGCTAGCTTTGGCAATAAGAGTTGAGAAAGAGATTAAAGGAATAAGAAAAGGCAATGAGGAAACCAAATAATCACTCTTTGCTGATGATATGATGGTATACTTAGAGAACCCCAGAGATTCTACCAAAAAGTTATTAGAAGCAATCTACACCTTCAGCAAAGTTGCAGGATATAAAATAAACCCACATAAGTCATCAGCATTCTTATATATCACTAACAAAACCCAACAGTTAGAGTTACAAAAAGAAATTCCATTTAAAGTAACTACTGATTGTATAAAATATTTAGGAATCTATCTGCCAAGGGAAAATCAGAAACTTTATGAGCAAAACTACAAAACACTTTCCACACAAATTAAGTCTGATCTAACCAACTGGAAAAATATTAAATGCTCTTGGATTGGGTGAGCAAATATAATAAAGACGACAATACTACCTAAATTAATCTACTTATTTAGCGCTATACCAATCAGACTCCCAAAAAACTACTTTGATGAATTAGAAAAAATAACAACAAAGTTCATATGGAAAAACAAAAGGTCAAGAAATTCAAGGGAATTAATGAAAAAAAAAATCAAATGAAGGTGGCCTAGCTGTACCAGATCTAAAATTATATTATAAAGCAGCAGTTACTAAAACCATCTGGTATTGGCTAAGAAATAGACTAGTTGATCAATGGAATAGGTTAGGTTCAAAGGACAAAACAGCCAATAACTTTAATAATATAGTGTTTGACAAACCCAAAGACACCAGTTTCTGGGATAAGAATGCATTATTTGACAAAAATTGCTGGGAAAATTGGAAATCAGTATGGCACAAACTAGGCATTGACCCACACTTAACACTGTACACCAAGATAAGGTCAAAATGGGTTCATGACCTAGGCATAAAGAATGAGATGATAAATAAATTGGAAGAGCATAGGATAGTTTACCTTGCAGACCTGTGGAAGAGGGAGGAATTTATGACCAAAGAAGAACTAGAGATCACCGTTGCCCACAACATAGAAAATTTTGATTATATCAAATTGAAAAGTTTTTGTACAAACAAAACAAATGCAAACAAGATTAGAAGAGAAACAATAAACTGGGAAAACATTTTTACAATCAAAGGTTCTGATAAAGGCCTCATTTCTAAAATATATAGAGAATTGACTCTAATCTATAAGAAATCAAACCATTCTCCAATTGATAAATGGTCAAAGGATATGAACAGACAATTCTCAGACGAAGAAATTGATACTATTTATAGACATATGAAAATATGCTCTAAATCATTATTAATCAGAGAAATGCAAATTAAGACAACTCTGAAATACTACTACACACCTGTCAGATTGGCTAGAATTACAGGGAAAGATAATGGGGAATGTTGGAGGGGATGTGGGAAAACAGGGACACTGATACATTGTTGGTGGAATTGTGAACACATCCAGCCATTCTGGAGAGCAATTTGGAACTATGCTCAAAAAGTTATCAAACTGTGCATACCCTTTGATCCAGCAGTGTTTCTACTGTGCTTATACCCCAAAGAGATACTAAAGAAAGGAAAGGGACTTGTATGTCCAAAATGTTTGTGGCAGCCCTGTTTGTAGTGGCTAGAAGCTGGAAAATGAAAGGATGTCCATCAATTGGAGAATGGTTGAGTAAATTGTGGTATATGAATGTTATGGAATATTATTGTTCTGTAAGAAATGACCAGCAGGAAGAATACAGAGAGGACTGGCGAGACTTACATGAACTGATGCTGAGTGAAATGAGCAGAACCAGGAGATCATTATATACCTCAACAACAATACTGTTTGAGGATGTACTCTGATGGAAGTGGATCTCTTCAATAAAGAGAGCTTTAATTGGTCAAAGATGGACAGAAGCAGCTACACCCAGAAAAAGAACACTGGGAAATGAATATAAACTGCTTGTTTTTTTGTTTTTCTTCCCGGGTTATTTATACCTTCTGAATTCAATTCTCCCTGTGCAACAAGAAAACTGTTCGGTTCTGCACACATATATTGTATCTAGGATATACTGTAACCCATTCAACATGTATAGGACTGCTTGCCATCTGGGGGAAGGGGTGGAGGGAGGGAGGGGAAAAATCGGAACAGAAGTGAATGCAAGGGATAATGCTGTAAAAAATTACCCTGGCATGCATTCTATCAATAAAAAGTTATTTTAAAAAAAATTTTAATCTGCTCCCAGGGGACAGGAGATCCCATTCTAAGCTTCTTTTACAAGGGCACAAGAACCTCTCATTGCATGTCATTCTAGGGTAGGAAGTTCTGACAGTTCTGCCTCTGTGCTAGGTTGATCTGGTCTGTTTTGCAGGAGTTCTGGGGCTCACAATTTGCCTTCTATTATGGGGCTTGAGGTCTCACAGGTAGCCTTCTGAGTCACTAGCCAGTTAACCCAGGACCAAGGGGTCTTTGCTGCTGATTTGGCTGTAACCAAAAGCCTCCTGTTCATTCTCAGCACATTATCAGTGCTGGGACCCACTCTCTCTCCACCCAAATGAGATAAAATTTTTCTGAAGTCCTTGGATGCTATCATTTTTATTAAAGCTTTTTTTTTTTATTTTTCAAAACATATGAATAGGTAAGTCTTCAACATTAGCTCTTGCAAAACCCTGTATTCCAATTTCTCATCTCCCTCCATGCCCTCCCCTAAATGGCAAGTAGTCCAATATATGTTATATGGTAGAAATATATGTTAAATTTAATATATGTACTTGGTATATTATCTTAAACTAGAAAGTTGCTTCAGTGTCAATTTTGTGAGTTCTGCTACCCCATAATCTGTTTAGAGGCTTTGTTTAGGTTGTTTCTGAGGGAAAATGGGGAAAATTCAGGAGACTTGCTGACTTCTTGTCATCACCTTTTTCTTCAGTTTTCCAGTATCCTCTCTTTATAGTGAGACTATTCCTCTAAATGATCTGCTCTCTGACATAGTACTACTCATTTTTTTCTATAGAAAGGTGAATTATAGAAGGGCTAGAAAAGTATTAATACAAATAACTATTAGAATAAATCTAGAGACAACTTTATGAGTCAATGTAATATAAAATTTCTTGTACATAACTATTTAGTTCAGACACAAACACACAAACATACACATGTCTATCTACCTAAAGAGGAAAAAATGTAAAAATATATTTGGGGATTTATAGGCAAGGTTATATTAGAGACCATCTAGTCAATTTCAAGAAAATTTCAGTGAATTTCTTATACAGATCACTCAACTACCATTGGGGCAGAGCAGGGTATTGTTATTCTGAAAGACTTCATTCTTTCCTACCTTTGATAGAATTCTCTCAAACAGAATAGCTGCCAACATTTATTTCTGACTTGATTTTGACCAATAAGAGACACCAAGCTGTTGCTGTGGAAATGGTGAGCATCTGAGGAGAAGGCAAATAAAACATTTTAGAATTAATTTTAGAAAAACAATGCAGAGGAGGGTTGCAGAAGATTGTAATCACTATGATGTCATAAACCAGAAAAAGAGCAACACAATCAAAAACAGTCTATAGACAATGTGGTCACATCTCTTGAGTACATTACTAGGTATTAGGACCCAAAAGATGGAAAAGAGGCAGAGAATGGAACAAATTTGTTAAGATTTTTATTCTTTTCCATTAATACTAAGGAAACTATCAAATTTCAATACTACCAACTTGGTAAAATGGAATACGGATAGTGTGAGTGAACTAGACTAAGTATACATTTACAGGTGGACAACTAATTCTACTCAACATAGAAGAAAAGAAATTAGATAGCATCCAATTTTGAAAGTTGTATTTGTATTGATTCCAAATCATTTCACAGAACAAGAATGATATTTTTAACAAAATGATTCCTTGATAAAAGGTACATTGTTCCAAATCTTAGAACACAAAATCACTATGAAAATAAGGTTGGTGACCTAAAAAGAAATGGAGTCATGCATTTTTATGGGGCCGGGGTGGGGGATGGGTGGTTGGAGGCTGCAGAGCAAATGGACTGCAATATATATGCAATAATGATCTTTATAAGAAAGGAGTAAGAAATATATTCAATATGTATATTTTTGTAGTTATTTTATTTCCAAATAGTATTTTAATTTTTTTCCTAATTACACATCAAGACAATTCTTACATTTTTACAAGATGTTAAGCTTCCCCCTCTCTGTTTCCATCCTGTCTTCCTAAAATGGTAGGTAATTTGAGAGAAGTTATGCATATGCTATCATGTCAAACATATCTCCATATTACTTACACAAAGAAGAAACTGATAAATGGGAATAAAAACTTCACAAAAATTAATTAATTGAAAAAAGTATGCTCTTATCTGCATTCAGAAACTATCAGTTCCTTATCCAGATATGGATAGGATTTTCTTTCTGGGGGTCTTTGTACTTATCTTGGATCATTGTGTTGATAAATCATTCATAACATATTACCACTCAATGTTCTGCTCATTTCACTTTGCATCGGTGGGTATAAGATTTTTTTTTTTCTGAAATTTGCCTGTTCAGCATTTATTACTGCACAATGGTATTACATTACATTCACATACCAGATTATTGATAAGAATCTTCTCACTAATATTTTGCCACCATGGAAAAGGCTGCTATGAATATTTTTGGTGATCTCTTTGGTATGCAGTGGGTATGCAGATTGGTTACCCTTATAGAATAATTTCAAATTTCTTTCCAGAATGGCTGGCTCAGACCACAACTCTATTAACAATGCATTAGTGTCCAAATTTCCCCATTACCTCACAAAACGTATCATTTTTCTTTTTGTCATATTAGTCAATCTGATAGTTATGAGGGAGTGTCTCAGAGTTGTTTTAATTTGCATTGCTTCTTTCAAAAGTGAGTTAACTAACTTCTTTATAGACCTATTTATATTTTTGATTTTTTCATTTTAAACTGCTTGTTTATATCTTTTGACTATTGGGGAATGGCTTATATTTTTATAAATTTTATTCAGTTCTACATGCTTGAAACTTGAAGGCTTTATTCAGTATTCTTGTTGTAAAGAGTGTTTTTCAATCTTTTGTTCTACTTCTAATTTTGGTAGCATGGATTTTGTTTACATAAATAAATACATAAGTTAAAAATTAAAATTTTAAATTTAATAAAATCAAAACAATCTCTTTTATATTTTGTAATGCTGTCTTTCTTGTTTGGTCATGAATCCCTAACACACATAACTTCTTTAAAAATTTCAATGTTCACAAGGCAGAGCCAAGATGGCGAAGTAAAAGAATTGACTTCCTGAACTCTCCCTCAAACTCTTCCAAATGCCTTTAAATAACAACCCTAAACAAATTCTAGAATGACACAATGCACAGAAAGACAAGTAAAGCAACTTTATATCCCCAAATAACTTATACATCAGCAAGAATGGTCTTGCACCAGAGTGAGAAGAGTGCATTCCTATGCAACCCACACCACTGCAGGGTGGGCCCCAGAAAATGAAGAGCAGGCTTTGAGGAGACCAAATGAATGGCTTCAGGGGCAATTTTCAGACCTGTCAGCTCACAGCTAGTACAGAGATCAGACAATAGGTCAAAAAGATATTTATAGGGATTTCTTTTTGCTGGTCCCCAGCCAGGACTCTGTGGTATTGTCTATATTTGAAATTGGATCACAGTCCTGCATCTTAGTTTCAGTGTGAGAGTACTAGCATGGTATCCTAATCACAGTTCCAAAGTTGAAAAGAATACTTATGGTCATTTATGAATCAGATATAGAGTACAGAAGAGTAGTAAACACACCTCCCCTTATATCATACCACTTGAAAGAGCCAACAACTTGTGGGTTTCCAGAATTACCCCCGAAAACAATAACAAACAAACTAGAATTTGGAAGAGTAGCCTTGGGAAGTACTTGGGAAGCAAAGCTCTACTTTAGCAAAGAGTTAAAAGTTAAGAAATGGGCTAGGAAACAACAGAAAAAAATCTGATCAGAGAAAATTACTACAGTAACAAGGTAGAATGGAACACATACTCAGAAGGTGGCCACAAAGTCAAAATTCCTGCATCCAAAAATCTCAAAGAAAAGAATATGAATTGATCTTAGGCCATTGAAGAAAATAATTTCTTAAAAATTAGAATCGGGAAAGTGGAAACTATGATTCTACAAAACATCAAAAAACAACCAAAGAAAATCAAAGTACAGGAAAAAATCACATGTAATGTAAAATATCATATTGAAAAAAAAAACTGACTTGCAAAATAGATCAAGGTCATTATTGGATGAAAATCATTGGACTACCTCCAAAATCACATTAAAAAAGCATAGACATCATCTGTCAAAAAGTTATCAAGAAAAACACTCTGATATTCTAAAACTGGAGGGGAAAATAGAAATTTAAAGAGTTCACTGATCATTTACTGAGATTCAAAATTGAAAACTCCCAGGAATATTATACCCAAAATTCCAGATCATACAGATTGAGGAGAAAATGCTGCAACCATCCAAAAAGAAATAATTCAAGTATTGTTGAACCACAATCAGGACAGCACAAATTTAGCAGTTTGTAGCAGCTCCAAAATTAAAAAGTCAAAGAGTTTAGAATATGACTATTCAGGAGGGCAAAAAACTTTTGAGTTACAACCAAGAATCACTTACTAGCAAGACTGAGTATAATTCTTCAGAGGAGAAAAGGATCATTCAAAGAAATACAGGATTTTAAAGCATTCTTGATGAAAAGACCAAAGCTTAATGGAAAAACTGACTTTCAAATATAAGATTCAAAAGAAGCATGAAAAGGTTTCTTACGAAAGAGAAATCACAAGAGATTTTTTAAGGTTAAAGCAAAATTTCTTAAACTGTGAGATGATAGGATAATATAACTTTCTTTTTATTTTTTTAAAATAACTTTTTATTGACAGAACTCATGCCAGGATAATTTTTTACAGCATTATCCCTTGCACTCACTTCTGTTCCGATTTTTCCCCTCCCTCTCTCCACCCCCTCCCCCAGATGGGAAGCAGTCCTTTACATGTTGAATAGGTTACAGTATATCCTAGATACAATATATGTGTGCAGAACCGAACAGTTTTCTTGTTGCACAGGGAGAATTGGATTCAGAAGGTATAAATAACCTGGGAAGAAAAAACAAAAATGCAAGCAGTTTATATTCATTTCCCAGTATTCTTTCTTTGGGTGTAGCTGCTTCTGTCCATCCTTGATCAATTGAAACTGAATTAGCTCTCTTTATCGAAGAGATCCACTTCCATCAGAATAGATCCTCAAACAGTATCGTTGTTGAGGTATATAATGATCTCCTGGTTCTGCTCATTTCACTTAGCATCAGTTCATGTAAGTCTTGCCAGTCCTCTCTGTATTCATCCCGCTGGTCATTCCTTACAGAACAATAATATTCCATAATGTAGATATACCACAATTAACTCAACCATTCTCCAACTGATGGGCATCCATTTTTCAGCTTCTAGCCACTACAAACAGGGCTGCCACAAACATTTTGGCACATACAGATCCCTTTCCCTTCTTTAGTATCTCTTTGTGATATAAGCCCAGTAGAAACATTGCTGGATCAAAGGGTATGCACAGTTTGATAACTTTTTGAGCATAGTTTCATGGACCCATTTTGATCTTATCTTGGTATACGGTGTTAAGTGTGGGTCCATGACTAATTTCTGCCATACTAATTTCCAGTTATCTCAGCAGTTTTTATCAAATAATGAATTCTTATCCCAAAAGTTAGGATCTTGGGTTTGCCAAACACTAGATTGCTATAGTTGACTATTCTGTTTTGTGAACCTAACCTATTCCACTGATCAACTAATCTATTTCTCAGCCAATTCCAAATGGTTTTGGTGACTACTGCTTTATAATATAATCAGGTAGAGCTAGGCCACCTTCATTTGATTTTTTTTTCATTAATTCCCTTGAGCTTTTCGACTTTTTCTTGTTCCATATGAATTTTGTTGTTATTTTTTCTAGATCATTAAAATATTTTCTTGGAAGTCTGATTGGTATAGCACTAAATAAATAGATTAGTTTAGGGAGTATTGTCATCTTTATTATATTTGCTCGGCCTATCCAAGAGCACTTAATATTTTTCCAAGTCTGACTTTATTTGTGTGGAAAGTTTTTTTTTTTTAATTTTGCTCATATAATTCCTGACTTTCCTTTGGTAGATAGATTCCCAAATATTTTATGCTGTCAACAGTTATTTTGAATAGAATTTCTCTTTGTATCTCTTACTGTTGGGTTTTGTTAGTGATGTATAAAAATGCTGAGGATTTCTGAGGATTTATTTTGTATCCTGCTACTTTGCTAAAATTATGAATTATTTCTAATAGCTTTTTAGTAGAATTTCTGGGGTTCTCTAGGTAAACCATCATATCATCTGCAAAGTGTGATAGTTTGGTTTCCTAATTGCCTACTCTAATTCCTTTAATCTCTTTCTCAACTCTTATTGCAGAGGCTAGTGTTTCTAATAAAATATTGAATAATAATGCTGATAATGGGCAACCTTGCTTCACTCCAGATCTTACTGGGAAAGGTTCCAGTTTTTCATCATTGCATATGATGCTTACTGATGGTTTTAAATATGTGCTCCTGACTATTTTAAGGAAATGTCCATTTATTCCTATGCTCTCAAGTGTTTTTATTAGGAATGGATGTTGGATTTTATCAAATACTTTTTCTGCATCTGTTGAGATGATCATATGGTTTTTGTTTGTTTGGTTATTGATATCGTCAATTATGCTAATAGTTTTCCTAATATTGAACCAGCCCTGCATTCCTGGTATAAATCCTACTTGGTCATAGTGTATTATCCTGGGCATGATTTTCTGTAATCTTTTTGTTAATATTTTATTTAAGATTTTAGCATCAATATCCATTAGGGAGATTGATCTATAATTTTCTTTCTCTATTTTCAACCTACCTGGTTTAGGTATCAGTACCATGTCTGGGTCGTAAAAGGAGTTTGTTAGGACTCCTTCAATCCCTATTTTTTCAAATAGTTTAAGTAGCATTGGAGTTAATTGTTCTTTAAATGTTTGGTAGAATTCACATGTAAATGCATCTGGTCCTGGGGATTTTTTCTTAGGGATTTGGTTAATAGCTTGTTCTATTTCCTTTTCTGAGATGGGACTGTTTAGGATATTTACTTCCTCCTCTGTTAGCTTGAGCAAGCTATGTTTTTTAAGGTATTCTTCCATTTCACTTAAGTTCTTGAATTTATTGGCATAAAGGTGGGCAAAGTAACTCCTAATTATTGCTCTAATTCCTTCTTCGTTAGTGGCGTGTTGTCCCTTTTCATTTTCCTCTTTCATTTTTTTAATCAGATTTACTAAAGGTTTGTCTATTTTGTTGGTTTTTTCATAGAACCAACTCTTAGATTTATTAATTAATTCAACGTTTTTTTTTTTTTTTTTACTTTCAATTTTATTGATCTCTCCTTTTATTTTTAGAATATCAAGTTTAGTGTTTGACTGGGGGTTTTTAATTTGTTCCTTTCCTAGCATTTTTAGTTGCAAGCCCAATTCATTGACCTTCACTTTCTCTATTTTATGCAAATAGGCCTCTAGAGATATGAAATTTCCCCTTATTACCACTTTGGCTGCATCCCATACATTTTGGTATGATGTCTCATTATTATCGTTTTCTTGGGTGAAGTTATTAATTATGTCTATGATTTGCTGTTTCACCCAATCATTCTTTAGTATGAGATTATTTAGTTTCCAATTATTTTTTGGTCTACTTTCCCCTGGCTTTTTGTTGAATGTAATTTTCATTGCATCGTGGTCTGAAAAGGATGCATTTACTATTTCTGCCTTACTGCATTTGAATTTGAGGTTTTTATGTCCTAATATATGGTCAATTTTTGTATAGGTTCCATGAACTGCTGAAAAGAAAGTGTACTCCTTTCTGTCTCCATTTTGTTTTCTCCAGAGATCTATCATACCTAACTTTTCTAGTAGTCTATTTACCTCTTTGACTTCTTTCTTATTTGTTTTATGGTTTGATTTATCTAATTCTGAGAGTGCAAGGTTGAGATCTCCCACTATTATAGTTTTGTTGTCTATTTCTTCTTGTAGCTCTCTTAATTTCTCTTTTAAGAATTTAGATGCTACACAACTTGGTACATATATGTTTAATATTGATCTTGCTTCATTATCTATGCTACCCTTTAGCAAGATATAGTGACCTTCCTTATCTCTTTTAATTAGATCAATTTTGGCTTTTGCTTGATTGGAGATCAGGATGGCTACCTCTGCTTTTTTTTACTTAACCTAAAGCATAGTAGATTTTGCTCCAACCTTTTACCTTTAACCTGAATGTATCTCCCTGTATTAGGTGTGTTTCCTGTAAACAACATATTTTAGGATTCTGGCTTTTACTCCATTCTGCTAACCGATTCCTCTTTATGGGGGAGTTTACCCTGTTCACATTTATGGTTAAAATTACCAATTCTATATTACTTGCCATCTTGTTAACTCCTGTTTATGTTTTTCTCCCTTCTTTCCCCCTTATCCCCCTTCCCAGTATTAAGCTTATGAGCACCACTTGCTTCTCACAGTCCTCCCTTTTTCGTATCCCTCCCCCTGTCTTAGAGTTCCTCCCCCTATCTTACCCCTTTCCCTCACAGTTTCCATATACCCTTCCGCTTAGCTTATTCCTTCCCTTTTCACTCTTCCCTTCTCACTTTTTAATGAGATGGGAGAAGTTTCACCATAGATTGAATATGTCTAAAATTTTTCTCTTAAAGCCAATTCTGAAGACAGTAAGATACCCACTATATTCATCCCCTTCCATTCTTTCTCTGAGATATAATAGGCTTCCTTTGCCTCTTCATGAGATGTAGTAACCCCACTTTCCCCTTTTTCTGGTACAATGTCCTTTCCACATCAATCTCTAGAACAAGGTATACATGTATTCTTTATACATCTATATAGTCAAAATATAGTTCCCAAGATTAATCTTTACCTTTTTAGATTTCTCTTGAGTTCTATATTTGTAGATCAAACTTTTTGTTAAGTTCTGGTTTTTTCATCAGAAATAGATGAAATTCGCTTACTTTGTTGAATGTCCATCTTCTTCCCTGGAAAAAGATGCTCCTTCTGGCTGGGTAAGTTATTTTTGGTTGCATACCGAGTTCCTTAGCCTTTTGGAATATCATATTCCAGGCCCTTTGATCTTTTAATGTGGATGCTGTTAGATCCTGGGTGATCCTTATTTTGGCTCCTCTATATTTGAATTGGGTTTTTCTAGCTTCTTGCAGTATTTTTTCCTTCATCTGAGGGTTCTGGCATTTGGCCACTATATTTCTTGGTGTTTTGATTTTAGGATCCCTTTCAGTAGGGATTGATGAATTCTTTCAATGTCTATTTTACCCTCTGTTTCTATGACTTCTGATAATTTCCTGGAAAATAGTGTCCAGGCTCTTTTTTTCATCATACTTTTCTGAGAGTCCAATAATTCTCACATTGTCTCTCCTGGATCTATTTTCCAGGTCTGTTGTTTTCCCAAGAAGGTATTTCACATTCTTTTCCATCATTTGATTTTTTTGCTTTTGCTTGACTGATTCTTCTTGTCTCCTTGAGTCATTCAATTCCATTTGTTTGATTCTGATTTTCAATGAAGTATTTTCTTCATTCACTTTTAAAATATCTTTTTCTAATTGTCTAATTGAGTTCTTTTGTTCTTTGGAATTTTTTTCCATTTCACCAATTTTATTTTTTAGAGAGCTATTTTCTGTTTCCAGTTCACTAATCCTATTTTTCAAGGATTTGCTTTCTTTATCCATTCTGTTTTTAAATGAGTGGGATGACTTCTCCAGACTCTCTTGCCAAGCCTCCCTCTCCTTTTCCCATTTTTCTTCTAGCTCTCTTGTGAGAGTCTTTTTAATTTCTTCTATGAGGTTCATCTGTGCTGAGGAACAGATGATATCCTCCTTTGGGGACTCCCCTGGAGACAGTCTGTTTTTAGTCTCCTCAGGGTTTAGAGTCTGCTCTCTATCCATATGGAAGCTGTCAAAGGTTAAGGTCCTTTTCAATTTTTTCCTTATTTTGTCAGAGAAGAATCAAAGACAAACTAGCAAAAAGAGAAAAAGAAAAAACCCCTAAATGGATTCTCCTTTTTTGGGGGGAGGGGCTGGGTGGTGTTACAAAGCTTCCTCTACAGACTTCGAGGGCAGCAGCGAGGCACTTGCAGGACTCTGCTGCGCCTGCTTTCTGAGACTTTGAGAGTGTGCTGAGATACTGTCGGGGATGGGTGGCCAGGTTCCAAGAGACTCCAGCTATTGGGGGATTGCATTCTTCACCCCCAGCATTTGTAGCTTCTCTGCTGGGCTACTGACATGCTCCCAGAGCAAAGTATCCAATCCTGTAGCAAAGCTCCCCCCAAAGAAATGGCAGAGATCACACCCCACCCTGCTCCGGTCTGCTCGGCTGTGAGCTGCCTTCTGGGCTCTCGCTGCTGCCTCCTGCCCTCAGCCTATGTCCAATCTAAAACCTTCCCTGCCCTCGAGCAAAAACAGACCTTTCCTGGTGAATTTCAAAGATGTCTTCTCTTGGTAACTATTTGTGTGGTTTTTTTTTTCAACCAAGCATTAATTCAAAGGCTTATAATGAAATGGATTCTGAGAGAAAATGTGGAGCTTACACAGCTATGTGCCTCCTCTCCGCCATCTTGGCCGGAAGTCAAGACCATGATTATAAATAAATTAGAGGAACATAGGATAGTTTACCTCTTATTTGTAACCAAAATAGAAAATTTTGATTATATCAAGTTAAAAAGCTTTTGTACAAGCTTTTTATCTAATCTAATTATAATCTAAACAAGATTAGAAGGGAAGCAACAAACTGGGAAAACGTTTTCACAGTTAAAGGTTCTGATAAAGGCCTCATTTCCAAAACATATAGAAAATTGACTCTAATTTATAAGAAATCAAGCCATTCTTTAATTGATAAATGGTCAAAAGATATGAACAGACAACTTTCAGATGATGAAATTGAAACTATTTCCATTCATATGAAAAAGTGTTCCAAATCACTATTGATCAGAGAAATGAAAATTAAGACAACTCTGAGATACCACTACATATCTATCAGATTGGCTAAGATGACAGGAAAAAAAATAATGATGAATGTTGGAGGGGATGTGGGAAAACTGAGACACTGACCCATTGTAGGTGGAGTTGTGACATAAGCAACTACACTCAGAGAAGGAACACTGGGAAATGAATGTAAACTGCTTGCATTTTTGTTTTTCTTCCCAGGTTATTAATACCTTCTGAATCCAACTCTTCCTGTGCAACAAGAGAACTTTTCAGTTCTGCACACATATATTGTATCAAGGATATACTATGGCACATTTAACATGTATAGGATTGCCTGCCATCTGGGGGAGGGGGTGGAGGGAGGGAGGGGAAGAGTCAGAACAAAAGTGAGTGCAAGGGATAATGTTGTAAAAAAAAAATTCCCAGGCATGGGTTCGGTCAATAAAAAGTTATAATTATTTTAAAAAATAAAATGGCCTTTTTTAACTACTCAAAAAAAATCAATCCAGTTCAGTGGCAAGCTATAGATCAGGATGACTGGAGATGATCCTTGATGCAATGGAACACCCTGGCCTTTTTAAGTTAAAATATTTCTCAAATCTCGGTATGGTTGAGGCAATGCCCATTCATTAATTAAAGCTAGATAAGCAAAGGGAAAAAAAAAAAAAGAAATAAAGATAGACACAAACTAAAGATGTAACTTGCATGTTATGGTATGATTATCTAACAAAAATAAAACAAAATTAAGGGAGTGACTAAAAGAATGCAATAGGAAAAAAGGAGGATATAGAATGGGATAAATTTTCTATTATAAAAGAGGACTGAAATAGATTTTATAATGAACAGAGAAATGTGAAAAATGGGGAGGGAAGAACATGAATCTTACTCTAATCAGAACTGGCTTAAAGAGAGAATAATATAAAAATCTGTGGGGTGCAGAAGTCTATATTACCATATAGGAAAGTAAAAAGGCAAAGGAATAAGAGAAAAGTAGAGGAGCTAATAGAAGGGAGGATGGTTTGGGGGAGATAAAAATCAAAAGCAAAGCACTATTGAGAATGGACAAAGTAAAAGGATAATCAAGGGGGAAATGTGGAAGGAAATATATATATAGTTGCTCATCATTACTCTGGAGAAAAAAATACAATGAATTTCCTCTGATTAAAAAAAAAAACTTCATTTCTCAAATATATAGAAAAAAGGAATCAACTTGATAGAATTAAGAGCCATTCCTCAATTGATAAATGGCCAAAGGGTATGAACAGGCAGTTTTCAAAGTAATCAAATCCATATATAGTCATATAAAATAATGCTTCAAATAACTATTGATGAGAAAAATGCAAATTAAAACAACTCTGAACTACTATTTCATACATTTCAGATTGGCTGATGTGACAGAAAAGGAAAATGATAAATGCTGAAGGAGATGTGGGAAAATTAAAACACTAATGTTCTGTTGGTGACGTATATTGGTTCAACTATTCTGGAAAGCAATTTGAAGCTATGCTCAAAGAGCTATAAAACTATGCATACATTTTGACTAAACAATATCACCATTAAGCCTGTATCTCAACAATAAAAAAAATTACATATCTGCACAAAAATATATATAGCAGCTTTTTAAGTGGTGGCAAAGAAAAGAAATTGAGGGAATATCCATTAATTGAGGAATGGCTCAACAAGTTATAATATATAATTGTAGTAGAATACTGGAGAAAATTTAGTCTTTAAAATTTGAAAAAAAATGTTTTTTACACAAAATTGGGAAAAATAAAATACTGAATAAAATAAAAAAATAATTTGAATGCTATAGCACTTAATGCATATGTATATATTGATATTACTTCATTGTCTATGGTACCTCTTAGCAAGATGTAATTTCCTTCAATTAGTTCTAAGTTTGCCTTTGTTTTGTCTAAGATCAGAATTATTACCCTTGCTTTTTTAAAATGTCAGCTGAAGCTTAATAGATTTTGCTCTGATTTACATTTACTTTATTTCATCCTTTCCATACTCTAAAGTATTTTGCTTCTGTCTATGGTCTTCCCCCATCTGCCCTCTCTTCTTTCTCTTCCCTCTCTTACTCATGCCTTGACATTACTTAATTTTTTTCTTTTCCTATGTTCCTATTGGGTAAGATAGATTTTTTTTTATTCAATTGGCTATGTATAACATCATCAGTTTGAGTCAATACTGATGAGATTAAGTCCAAATGGTGCTCTTTGCGCACTTTGCCATCTTTCCTTTCTTCCCTAAAGAATCTGAGATATGGAACGTAATATTCCACAAGGCAAAGAAGCTAGGATTTTCAACAAAAGAATCACCTATCCAGTAAAATTAAGTGTAATACTTTAAGGGGGGGAATGGTCATTCAATGAAATAGGATTTCAAGAATTCATAAATAGAAGACCAGAATTGAACAAAAAATTAGATTTCCAATATCAAAACTGAAAAGAAGCCTAAAAAGGGAAAGAAAACATAAAGTACTCAATAAAGTTGAATTGTTTACATTCCTACATGAGAATTTAATAGATTCCCCTCTATATGAAATAATTTATATACCCAATGTACTCCTCCTTTCTTATACCTTAATTAGATTTTTTTATGTCATTCTTTCCAATTCACTTTATACTCATACTCTCTGATACTATGTAATATTAATGGTAATTTTAAAAAAAGAATTAAAAGTATTATTTTCTCATGTAGGAATGTAAACAATTCAACTTTATTGAGTACTTTATGTTTTCTTTCCCTTTTTCCCTTTTTAGGCTTCTTTTCGGTCTTGATATTGGAAATCTAATTTTTTGTTCAATTCTGGTCTTCTATTTATGAATTCTTGAAATCCTATTTCATTGAATGACCATTCCCCCCCTTCAAGTATTACACTTAATTTTACTGGATAGGTGATTCTTTTGTTGAAAATCCTAGCTTCTTTGCCTTGTGGAATATTATGTTCCACATCTAAGATTCTTTAATGTTATAGGTACTAAGTTTTGTGTAATCCTGATTGTGATTCCCTGATATTTAATTGTGTCTTTCTGGCACTTGTAGTATTTTCCCCCTTGATCTGATATTTTTGAAATTTTGTTATAATGTTCCTTAAAATTCTTATTTGGGGATTTCTTTCCTGAAGTCATAAGTGAATTGCTTAATTCTAAGTGATTTGCCCAGTGTTGTACAGCTAGGAAGTGTTAAGTGTCTGAGACCAGATTTAGACTCAGATCCTCCTGACTTTGGGGCTAGTGGGGCTAATTTTGGAAAATCAATTTAAAGTCCCAGGGATTAGAGATAGAGTATCTTATGTAAGGAACAGAAAGGAGGACAATTTGGCTATATTAATGAACTTAGGAAGAGAAATAAAAGTGATTAAAAGAGATTGGAGATAGATGACGGATGTTAAAAGCTAAATAAAGGAGCTTATAACTGTTCTTAGAGGAAATAGACAGCCTCTATGAGGAATTAGAATGAAGAGTTAAGAATGATGCTCAGGTTTTTAACCTGGAAATCAGAAGGATGGTGGTGCCTTCAACAGAAAAAAAAAGTAGTTGAAATAATGGTATATTTGGAAGATAAAATATTGCCATCTGTTTTAAATGTTTTGAGTTTGAAATATCTCAAGACATTCAGTTTGAAATACATCCAAAGAAAGAACTGATATGTAGAAAGAAGTATAGAATAATTTTACATACACACACATATGCACACATATGCCTACTTGTGTCTTAAATCGTCACCTCTAGAGATAGGGTGAGGGATGGGAAGGAAGGGAAAAAGTGGAAAATATATTTATATAATAACTTTATTATATGTTTTCGGGAATATCAAGTTGCATATAATAGATTTGTAAATTTGTGTGCAATCATCATTTTTGTTATACATAACTATGGAAATATTTTGCTCCATAGATTAAAAATAAAATAAATACATATGAAAATATCTACAGATACAAATAAAAATAATTTGTTTATTCACATTTGAATTAGAGTGGTTTAAGCTAAATAGAAAGGGAGATGAGGGAGTTCAAGAAGAATGGTTATAATTTTCTTAGTTAAAGTAAGATGTGATATTCTTAGCTGAAAGTAGGTTGAAAAGATGTAAGCATGAAAAATTTGAACAGAGTAGAAAATATTTATAATAATGTCTAGAGAGTGAGAACCAGAAAGTAAGAAAATGATTGCTTTTCTTCATTGAAAATGCAACTGAAGTGGGTTAACATGGATATATAATGTATCTAATGAATACAATTATATGATTTCTTCCAGTTCCTTTTTGCATATGAATAGGAATAGAAAAGGCATTTAATAGTGTAATCCTGGACTGAGTTTAGGCAAAGGATAAATGGCAAGAAGATAAGCAGGGAAAAGATTTGAGAGATGAAGACAGTGTTAAATTGAATTAGGAAAAGGAGAAAAATAAAGTTAGACCAGAGTCTAAGAAGTTATTCAGAAGTTGAAGAGTCTGGAATTAATGATGCACAGAAGAAATAATTTAAAAGAAAAGAAGAACCTAGAGGAAAAGAAGAGACTTAGAGGAAAGTAGAATAAAAAAAAAAATTATAGTCTTATTAAAACTGTATTGTGTTCTAGTTCCTCTGACTTTCCCACTATATTTCTAAATATTATATTGTTATTTTATAAATATCTAGGATAAAGTAATTATGACACAAAATAAAATTACAAGGGGAAACCTACAATCTCAAAGATCAAAAGAGTGCAATTTACAAATTGCGTCATATATTAACCAACATTATATCCTGGTAATATATGTTGAATTAGTAGAAATTATCTGGATGTTATTGTGAGAGCCTTCTTGTTTGATGCTGTGTAAATCCTAGACAAATTCTAGAATGCCAGTTCCAGATCAACAAAAGGTGATGGCACTTTGAGATGACATAGACATTTTATACCAATAACTGAGATATTAGGATATATTAGTAAACTTACCCTAAGATGCCACAGATAAGAGTTAGTAAATCCCCCACCCCCACTAAATTGGTGTTGCCTAATGTTTTTCAACTCTAAACCATGGTTATGTGAGTGATTGTCTAAGTCTCACTCTCTCCCATTTTTCTTCTTCATGCTACTTGCCTTTTACCATCCTATTCCTTCTCTTCATGCTGTCTGCCTCTATAATCCTTTTGAACTTGTCTTAGTACTCTCTGAACTTTGTTAAAAAAATTACAGCCTCCATTCTTACTGTTATTATGAATATTCCTGGCAAGTGCAAGGAAGTGCAATATTTGTGAGTAACAGTGAAATATAGGATGAGAATATTCCCATGTGTGACTGAGGTACAGTAAAGGAAGATTTCATGGCATTTGAAACAAATGAGAAATTTGAAGTTAGAGATTTTCAGGGAGCATCAACTTTGATAATGAATTCCCCTAGTTTAAGGGTGGAAATTGTAGAGAGAGAAATACAATAATTCAGGGCTAAACTACCTAAGTTAGGTAAGAAAATGACCTGGAAGTAGATAGAAAACTGCTTCCATGAGTTAGATAGAATAGAACATTTTGGTCCCCTGAACTTCAATAGAGGAGTGATAGCATTAACAGTGGAAGAATAAGAAATAATTTTCTATTTGAGGAAAATTTTGGATAACTGAGTATAAGCAGAATTAACATATGCATGTATATGTACACATGTATGAAAATATATATATGTTTTTAATTATGTAAATGAATAATATGTGTGTTCTCTGTAGGATACATATTTATTTATATATATAGGTATATATGGAGTATGTGTCTATGTATACACACATATCACCCATATATAAACATGTATATAAACATATTAAACTCCTGGGATAAAGGCTATAGATTTAATAATTGTGAATGATTTGCAAATGTGTAAATGTTTAAAAGATATAAAAATATAATGTATATTTTGAGAAACAACTTGGCATAGTAGAGAGAAAGCCAGATTCAAAGCTAGGGAGACTTAGGTTCAAGATATACCTCTGACATATAGTGGCAATGTGGCTGAGCAATTCACTGAGTCCCTCATTGATCTAGTTAGTCCATTGCCCCAAGCTACAAATTTCAGAGAAGCTTATTTCCAGTATCAGTAGTTCTGAAGGAGTTTGCCTACAAAACTAGTTTCTTGTAACAAAGAAAAGCCCAATACATGCATTTATCCCTGGGTCTGTATTAAATTATTTCTAAGTTGTCTAAGCATTGTAGATTTCTCAGGAAGAAAAATTAATTGAAACTGAATTCATTTAACTGATGCTAATGCTTTGGTACAGTGAAAAGAGCATCAGGCCTGGAAATGGTAAGACCTAAGTTCAAATCAGCATTCCTTTTATTATGCTGTTTTCCAAAATGTAGTAATTTGAGAATTGGGTTGGGATGACTATAGTTTAAATTCATCATAATTTAAAATAATCAGGAACTACTCCTAAGTCCATGACCTGGAACATCAGTCCTGGCTTCTGATTGAACACATTAGTTCTGTGACCCTGGGTCAGTCATTTAATACTGTTTGCCTCAGTTTTCTCATTTGTAAAATTAATTGGAGAAAGAAATGACAAATCACTGCACTATCTTTTTCAATAAAATCCTAAATGAGGTCATGAAGAGGTAGATACAACTAAAATGACTGAATAACAAAGTAACTATTGAAGGGAGTATGCATATTCCAATTCTCCGGTGAGTCAGCTAACATTTTTAAGCATAATACTACGTGCCAGGTACTGTGATGAACCCTAAGGACACAAAGAATGGCAAAAATAGCTCCTATTTTCAAAAAGGAGATGTAGTCTGTTATTGATTCAGTATTAAAATACCTTTTTTATTTGTCCAAATTTGTTTCTTCCTTAAATGTGTTTCCTATTAAACTTTTATTAATTCATTTTTCCCTATTGCAAGAATCTTATTCTTCTATTATTTATGATTCTATAATCTTCATTAGCACTGTGGTCAAAATTTATAGTGTCTTGGGTACCAAATGAAGAGAGGCTGCAATATGTTGAACTGGCTTTGCTCCATTTCTTTTTTGTTTTACTAATTTCTCTAAGGCATTTTCCTGAGCCATGCAATTTACCCTTCTACTTCTCCTGCCAAAAAAAAACTGGAACTTGAATCCCACAGGTAGGATTTTGTTATAACTAAGGTCTGCATGGCCACTTTTGAATGCCAAATTTCCTGGTACATAGTCAACCAACATATGTCAGGAGGTGTGCAGGCCAATTGGTCCTGGGATACTCCTGCTTACTTCCTAGACAATGAACAAATTCCGGAATTTTAAACATTTGGCACTTTCAAAAAGAATTGGGAATTTGCTCCAGGGTCAGGTAAGACTCCTAAAGATTTTCATAGAATGACTTGGGTATGTTATATTCTAAATTTTAGCCAAGAAAGGCATGCAGACTTTGTGATTTATCACATATGTTTTTAATTATGTAAATGAATAATATGTGTGTTCAGACTTTTGTTCATTTATAAAGCTTCACAGATGCATTTTTATAGTAACTTGCATATTTTAAACTACTTTTAATTACTTTATCATAAAACCATGGCCAACTTTAGAAGAAAAATATTAAGATCGACTTTTACACTTATATCGTATTAGAGCTTTCTCATAGCAGCTCTGGAACTAATATTCTTAAGTTCTCTTGGTTCACATGGTCTTCAGTATGAGGCTAAAGAATTTATCTTTTAAAGCCTAATTAGTAAAGTTAAAATTCTATAGCCTCACATTAAAGACCTTTCGAATCTGATTGCAAGCCCTTTTTTTAAAGTTGATTTTACATTATTTCCTGTTATGCATTCTTTTTACCAGTTGATCTGAAATAGTAGACATTTTTAATATTTATTCTAATGACTTCCATCTCCATGCCTTTTAGTATGCTGTCTTCCAAGATGTAGAAGTTTGAGAATTGGATTAGGGTAACAATATCATAGCTTAAATTAATTAGGAATTCTTCTTAAGTCCGTGACCTAAAACATCAGTTCTGGCCTCTGATTGAGTGAGTTTCCAATAGGAAGGAGATTCCTAAAGAACATATATAAGATGCTTTAGCTCCTCCTTTCAGGGTTCTCAGACCTGATTGAACCATTAGCTCCAAGTAGGTAGTTTTCATCTGGAGTCATGAAGCATATACATTTGGAGGGCAATATGTTCTATATGTAAGTCTCTTAGCTCTTCATTAGACATGATTGAAAGCTTTTTTTTCCCTACTAAATGCTCTCCCCAAAACAAATTTTTTTTTCTCAGTTTTGCAGAATCAGGTTATTCTTGGTTGTAAGCACTGCAAATCTTTTCTTGCAATAGTTTCATCATAGTCTCATTTGATCTTAACTCTGGTGCCTTGACATTTGGATTTCTCTGCCCTCTTCATTTTCTTTCTCCTTCCCCTCTTTCTCCTCCCCCCCTGTTTCTATTTTTCTACTTCTCTTTCTATTCTTCTTTCTATTCTATATGACCTCAAGTTGTAAAATAATTGATAGTATTGTCTTAAGATTCTTTTTTGTCCCAGGATTTGTTGTTTGCTTGTTATAATTTTCAAGAATTTCCGTGATTTTAAAAATTTTTTCTTCCAATATTAGTTTCAAGATAGTTCTTTATTAAAAATGATACTTTTATTCTATTTTTAAAATTTTTGCTTTAAAATTTTTGGTTGATTATAGAGTATATTTATTTTAGTTTCTTTTGTAAGAAGTTTACTGCTTAAATAAAAATTTCTTCCTTTTATTCTAAAATATTTTTTCTATTTGTTATGCTTAGTTTTTCTCCAAAATTCTATAGCCATTAAAAAGGCTTCATTTCCTCAAGCTCATCTTTTAATATTTGTTTTGTAGTTACTCTTCTATTTTTTGATGGGAAGGGGGGGGGGGGGGCTTCTCTTGATTCATTATTTTTTAAGCCTTTTCATGACTTTTGTCTTTACATTCATATTTCCTGTCTCAATTCTTGGACACATGGGGAATGGATATTCTCTCCATTGTCTACAACTACAAGTCTTCGTTTGCCATTTGCAATGTACTTTGAATAAGTACAGTTTATGCTGATTTGCATTACTCCTTCTTCAGAGTATCTATTAGCTTTAGGACTGATTATTAGAATTCACATTTTCCCCATTAGTATGAGTTTTCTCTCAGACTCTCTTCATTCCTGCCTATTTATTAAAAGTCCTAATTGTTTCATTGGTGCTATTTCCTTCTCAGCAACTCAGTTTCAGTCCATTTATTAGAATTTTAACATAGCTGTTATTGGTGCACCTTTTATCCCAGTCTCATGTGGCTTTTGAAAAGCTTTTTTATATAATTTATGATTTAGATAACATATTTTTTTTCCTTTTTTTACATAACTTTTTTTTTGTCATAAATATATTTGAAGTCTGTTTAAAATATTTTCATTTTTTTCTCAATTTGTAAAGTGGAATTGAGCACCTTTCAACCTTTCACATCATTTCATATTAAGTAGATGTCAGAAATGGCAGTTATAACAATGACAAGAGAAACAAAATAAAGAAATAAACCTCATCAAAAATGAGTAGGAAAATCTATTCTTTTATGTAGGTTTACTTAGAAGACATAACAGAGAGAAAACATTATCCCAGCTGTACTCATATTTGATCAAGCTTAATTAATATATTTCTTTACTTTTATTCTAATGGTTAGAAGTATTCTATTCTCCTTGCCTAAATTTTTTTTTACTTCCTCACCCTTCTGAAAAAATTTCCCCAAGACCACATAGTTTCACAAATGAATTTTACTATTAATTAAAAAAATAATTCCAATACTATAGAATACAATACAATAAACTATTTAAAAATATAGTGAAAGAAGTCCTTCCAAATTCCATTAATGACATAAATATGATACTGATAACTAGATCAGAAGAGCTAAAACATAGAAAGACAAACTATAGACCAATTTCCCTAATTAATATTGTTGCAAGAAGATTACAGTAATAATATCACAAAGACTGCAACCAAGAGAGCTTTATCCCCAAATGGGGAAGAGGAGATGATTCAACATAAGAAAACTATCAGCATAATTGACCATATTGATGACAAAACAAATTTTAAAAAAACTTTTAATTATCTTAAAAGACACAATAAAGCTTTTGAAATACTTTTTCCTATTAAAAACACAAGAAAACATAGGAATAAACGGAGCTTTCCCTAAAATGAAAAGTAGTATCTAACTAAAATCATCAGCAGAGCTATGTGTAATTGGAATAAGCTAGAAGCCTTCCCAAAAAGATCAGGAGTTAAGTAAGGCCTGGTATCACCATGATTATTCAATATTGTATAAGAAATGATAATTATAGTAATGAGAGAAGAAAAAGAAATTGAAGATATTAGAATCAGCAATGAGGAAACAAAAATATCATTCTTTGCAAATGAAATATAATAATGAATTCTAGAGAATCAATTTAAAAACTAGTTGAAATAATCAACAACATTGTCAAAAATATAGGTTAAATAAAGGCACATGAATTAGTATCAATTCTATATATTAGCCACAAAACCAAGCAGGGAAAGATAGAGAAATTTCACTTTAAATAACTGAAGGCAATATAAAACACTTGAGTCTACCTGCCAATACATGACAAACTCCTATCTAAACACAATTACAAAACATTTATACATTATTAACATCAGATCTAAACAACAGGAAAAATATTAATTGCTCATGGATAGTCTAAGTCAATATAACACAAATCATATTTTTATCTAAATTAATTTACTTATTCATCTGCCAGAGCATCACACTACCAAAAATGATAACAACATTCATCTGGCATAACAAATGATCAAGAATATCAAGAGAATTAGTTTTTAAAAAGGGAAGAAGGTGTTCTATCTGTACCACACTATAAACTATATTATAAAATGATAGTATCCAGATGATTATTATCAAAACAGTCTTGCACTGGTAAAGACATGCTGTGACTCATTAAAATACATTAGGTACATAATGCACATTATTAAATCACCATAGCAATCCAGTGTTTGATAAAACTCTAAACTTTGAGGACAAGAAATCACTCTTTTATAAAAATAAATAAACAAACAAAAATTGCTGGGAAAGCTAGAAAACAGATTGGTATAAACTAGATATAGAGTAAATCCCACACTATATCAAAATAAAGTCAAAATGTATACATCATTTAGACATAAAAGTTGATACCAAAAGCAAATTTGGAGAATTTGGAATAGTTTACTTGCCACTTCTATAAATAAAAAAAAAATTATGAACAATCAAGAGAGAGAGAACATTACAAGATATTTAATGGATAATTTTTAAAATGTATCAAATAAAAAGGCTTTTCACAAGCAAAATCAATGCAGTGAAAATTAAAAGAAAGAAAGAAAGCTGGGAAATTTTTTTCACAGAAAATATTTTGGAGAAAGCTTTCATTTCTCAAATATATAGATAAATGACTGAAATTCATATAAGTAATTCCCTAAATGATAAATGATTAAATATATGATTATGCAGTTTTCAAAGGAAGAAATCAAAGCTATCTATAATCATACAAAATTTTCTATATTACTATTGATTAGAGAAATACATGAGAAGTAAGAAATGGAGGAGATAATTTGGAACTAAAAAATATAAATGAATGTCAAAAACTGTCTTACATGCCATTATAAAAAAGAGAAAAACTGGACTTCCGGCCAAGATGGCGGAGAGGAAATACACTGCTGTGTAATCTCCGTGTTTTTTCTCTCACTATCCATTTCATTTCATGCCTCTGAATTAATGCTCGACTGAAAAAAAACATACAATTACTTACCAAGAGAAACCATCCTTGAGACTCGTCAAGAAAGGTCTGATTTTGCGCGAGGGCGGGGACGGTATTTAAATCGGAAGCAGTCTGTGGGCAGCAGCTGCAGCGAGAGCACAGATAGCAGCTCAGAGCCGAGTAGAGCGGAGAGGGGGTGGGGTGTGATCGCAGCTGTCTCTGCGGGGAGAGCTTTGCTACAGGATTACATACTTTGCTCCGGCAGCAAGTCAGCAGCCCAGCAGAGAAGTTAAAAACACCGAGGGTGAAGAATACAACCCCAAACAGCTGGAGTCTCTCGGGACCTGGCCACCCCTCCCCCACAGTGTCTCAGAGCGCAGGCGCCATAGCACAGTAGGACCCATGCCTCACGAATACCCTGCCCCTCCCCCAAAGAAAGCAGCCTCCATTCAAGGGTTTTTTTCTTCTGTTTCTTTGATAGTTTGTCTTTGATTATTAGACAGAATGAGCAAGAAGCTGAAAAAGAATTTAACCCTTGACAGCTTCTATACAGATAAAGAGCAGACTCCAAATCCTGAGGAGACTAAAAATAAACAGTCCCCAGGTGAATCCCCAAAGGAGATCATATGTTCCTCAGCACAGATGAATCTCATGGAGGAAATTAAAAAGGCTCTCACAAGGGAGCTAGAAGAAAAATGGGGAAAGGAGAGGGAAGCTTTGCTAAAGGAGAGGGAGACTTGGCAAAAGGAGAAGGAGGCTTTGCAAAAGGAGAGGGAGGCTTGGCAAAAGAGCCTGGAGAAGTCAGTTAAAGAGAGAGTGGATAAAGAAACCAAATCCTTGAAAAATAGGATTGGTGAACTGGAAAACAAAATTGGTGAAATGGAAAAAAATTTCACAGAACAAAAGAATTCAATTGGACAATTAGAAAAAGATCTTTAAAAAGTGAGTGAAGAAAATACTTCACTGAAAATCAGAATTGAACAATTGGAATTGAATGACTCGAGGAGACAAGAAGAATCAGTCAAGCAAATCCAAAAAAATCAAACAATGGAGAAAAATGTGAAATACCTTCTGGGGAAGACAACAGACCTGGAAAACAGATCCAGGAGAGACAATCTGAGAATCATTGGACTTCCAGAAAAGCATGATGAAAAAAAGAGCCTGGACACTATTTTCCAGGAAATTATCAAAGAGAACTGCCCAGAAGTCATAGGAACAGAGGAAAAAATAAACATTGAAAGGATTCATCGATCACCCACTGAAAGGGATCCTAAAATCAAAACACCAAGGAATATAGTGGCCAAATGTCAGAACCCTCAGATGAAGGAAAAAATATTGCAAGCGGCTAGAAAAACCCAATTCAAGTATCAAGGAGCCACAATAAGGATCACCCAGGATCTGGCAGCATCCACATTAAAAGATCAAAGGGCCTGGAATATGATATTCCGAAAGGCTAAGGAACTTGGTATGCAACCAAAAATAACTTACCCAGCTAGAATGAGCATCTTCTTCCCTGGAAAAAGATGCTCATTCTAGC